>OU015749.1:123244857-123256703 GCA_907169655.1 Acomys percivali | reverse complement strand
CATCTGCAGATGTGGAGGTAAGGCCATCTGCAGATGTGGAGGTAAGTCATCTGCAGATGTGGAGGTAAGGCCATCTGCAGATGTGGAGGTAAGGTCATCTGCAGATGTGGAGGTAAAGCCATAGGAGATTTGGGTAGGCCTGAAAGCCAGTGAGTATGGTCCTTACAAGGAAGTCATGTGAGAAACACTGGGAAGAATCCCACCTGAAGGCAGTCAGACAGGACCTGGAATGATTTCCCCCACCAGCCAAGAAACCCAAAGGTTGATGGAACCCACTAGAAGCCAGACAGAGGCATGGAAGGCTCCCTCTCCATCCTTAATAGAAGCAGTACTGTGGAGAAGTCTGACATCTCTGATACAGCTCCCTTGGCAAGTGTCTTTGCTACTTCTGGGTCTGTGTGCCCTACAACCACAGCCCTGGAATCTTGCGGGGTGTGTCGGGGTGTTGCTGAACAGCTCAATGTTAGCTTTTAGCATGCTTTGACATGTTGAAAAACGAAAATCTGGACTTATATTTTAGAGCCCTGGATTACGTTATCACTTATTCGAGTATCCATATAGCATGTATTTGTATAGCTCCTGATACGGGCCAGACCTTGAGCTGGGTGGGAGCCATGGAGACAACAATGCTTCTCTAACGTGATGGAGCCACTGGCCAGAGACACAGCCGCAGACTAGATTCCCATGAGGAAACGTATGCAGGTGAACACAGAGGCGCCCGGAAGTCCCAGGCAGGTAAACAAAAGGCATTCAAGGGGGGTCCCTGGAAAGCACAGAAGAGTCCTCCAAAGTGACACCCACACAGGAGAGCCCATTACTGTAGGGAGTCAGAGTGCCTAAAGGAGTGTAGACCAATGCTGGCCTTTGCAGAGACATACAGTGAGCCTGCGTGCCCGGCACAAAATGTGCAAAGGAGGCAGGAGTGGAGCCACATGCAGAGAAGTAGGTCATCACTACTCTGGAATATCAGAGTCCTTAAACTACGTACCGGCAAGGAGAAACTGTGCTGACCTTGAACAGGATGGTGTGGTCAGAATTCAAGCGAGGAGAGTGCTGTCATGATTAATAGTATTCCTCCGTGCTAAGGCAGGGCAGTGGGACCAGGAAAGTGTGGCTTGTTTGGAGGAACTCTTAGGGGGCTGGAGAAATGGCTCAGAGATTAGGAATGTTTATTGTTCTTGAAGAAGACACAAGTTCAGTTCCCAGCACCACGTCAAGTGGCTCACAGATGTTTGTGAACTCCACTTCCAGGGGGATATGGTGACCTCTTCTGGTCTCCATGGCAAATATACTCATGTACATTTACCCACAAAGACACATATATACCCAATTAAAAATAAAATAAATTAATTAAAAAAATTTTTTAATTTAAATTAATTTATTTATTCACTTTACATCCCAACAGTAGCCCCCTCCCTTCTCTCCTTCTGGTCCCACCCTTCCTCCCTCTTCCCCATATCGCCCCCTCTTCTACCCCCCAGAAAAGGGGAGCCCTGCCCCCATCCCAGCACATCAAGTTGCATCAGGACTGAGCATATTTTCTACCACAGTGGTCTGGCACGGGAGCCCTGCCAGCGGGAAGTGCAAGATGGGAGCCTGGGTGGGACTTCCTGTGAGAGGTCCCACACAGAAACTGATGGAACAGATATTGAGACCCTCAGCTAAACATTGTGTGGAGAGTGCAGAGAGCCTTCTGGAAGAGTGGGAGGAAGGATAGAAGGCCCCTCAGGGAACAGGAGCTACACAAAAAGACCAAAAGAGCCAACTAGCCAGGGCCCAGGGGGGGCTTGAGGAGACCCAAACACCAACGAGAATAAATTAATCTTTAAAAAAAAAAGAGAGAGAGAGAGATGTCAGCCCCTTTGCCATAGATCAGCCTGTTCAGGTTGTATACATGGCTTCATTTCCTTTCCTGTTTTTATTCTGTCTCTCTTCATGAGACAGAGTCTTGTGTAGATCAGACTGGCCTGGAACTCTCTGTGTGGGTACATCAGCAGGATATAATGTGCTGTTAGAGAAAATCCCAAAGCTGGGCTTTCTGTCTGGTGGAGAATTATTTGGACAGTAAAGGGCAGGAAGCTGACTGGGGTCTTGCTTGAACACCTTGTCATCCTGCCTCACCTCCGGATCACTAGGATCACAGGTGTACACTGCCACACCTAGCTAAACCGCTTCATTTCCCGAGTCCTAGGCTGGTGACAATTACATATCAGTGCATTAAAGGTGTCAAAGGATCAAACTAGGTTCCCAGCACGTCAAGGTTGTACAACTACATCTGGAGCCCATGATTCCCAGTCGTCGGTATGCCTGCCAGGATACTTGTGGGCAAGTTTACCTTGCCTCTCAAAGATAGGGCCTGGGGGAAATCTGTAAATACCAAATAATTCCATGTACTGATTAAGAAATTTAAAGTGTGATTCTTCCAAAAGTCCAGGTTTTAAGTACATGCTCTTTCTAAAATATATAATTATGTTCCCTAGTCACATACTTTTATCCATTTTTTTTTTTTTTTTTTTTTTTTACTAAGTGAGCATACAACCATCACTTACATTGCCGGATACTGGAAGACTTGGCTTTACCTAGCAGATGTGTTCCTGAAAATTTTACTTGTAAATTGATTTCAAGATGAGTTAAATCATATTCTACTCACACCAGGGAGATGCATTTCAAAGAATTCTCTACTTGCGACTTCTTCGGTAAAATTAATAATTAGCCTTGCTTTTCCAGAAAGGCTCAATATGGACTTATCAAAATTGGGCAGTAGTGATCTATATGAAAATATACTTGTTTGCACATTTAACACACCACGAAAGGTGAATTTGTTACATGGCCAACTAGATTAAGCCGTCTCTCTGCTTGGTGCCGGTGGGTCAGGCTTTTTGATGCCTTGTCCACCTAATAAGGCATTCTCCCACCCAGGGCTCCACATTAGCACTGTTTTCATCATTTTTATCCTCGCCAGAGACACAGTCTCAGCACTGACATGAGATCAATTTATTGGTACGATGTGATATCCTATGAGACAATAAATCACAAACTTTCTGTTTAGCATGTAGTCAGCATCTAATTGCATTTTGATTTGTGATTTGTTTCTTGATGTGCTGAGAGTTGAACAGGGGAAGTCAGGCGAGGCATCTTTGCCTAATTATAACTTGTAATCATAAAACAGAGCATTAATCCGCCGATGGGTGATGCAGATCAATACTGAAAATGTGCAGACAGGAAAGATCTCTAGCCACTCGGGTTTTATAGTTGTTGCTCTTTACAGAGCACCTACTATGTTCTGGCAGCCATAGCAGCTGCTTTATTTTTATTTCCTGTCCCAGACCTAGCACATGTAATGTCTCTCATCTTGCAAACAGGTAAATGTAAGCCCGGGCAACTCTAATCCACTTGTTGTCAGTTCCTGAGCGAGGGAGGACCTATGGACCTGACAGGTGAGCCTTAAGTGAGTATCTGCAGCAGGTCCTTTGGATTCCAGATTTGCCTGAGCCTCTGTCTAAGTCACCTCGGTTTTGAGGTTCCTTGTGGAAGAAGGTATTCTGGGTTCTGCCCTCGCCCAAACCTCTAACTTGTGTTGGTATCCGGGTTCTTCACAAACCACAAAGGGGCATTTTTTCTCTTACCTCTGAGGCTCCTTCTGTGTCCTGACATTTTTCAATGCAGCTTCCAGAAGGCCCTGAGCTACTTTTAAACCGCCTGTATCCCACCACACCTTCCCCATTGTCAGTGAAGCCGAACTTGAAATCCAAGAATAGCTAAACCTCCACTTGGGTCCCTAGAGCCATTTCACTTACCGAAGAAATACTCACCACACTACCATCCAATTACTATGTAAAACACCTTGGGAGACCATTAATACAAAAGGTTATATATTCTAAAACCCAAATGTCATTTTGTATTAGACATTTTCTTAAGGGCTAGTTATCTCAGGATGAATTCCAAGAATGAGTGCTTAATAATTATTTTGCATTTAAACAACCTACTTATGCATTCCAGGGATACACTGTGTCACAGTACGGCTGCAGCAGGATACAGCAATTATTATAAATGCCTGGTGGATTAACTGCTACAGCCTTGCAGGCTGACAAAATGACACATCTGGATCAGATCACTGGTAGGCCATCAGACAAAGTCCTCCCTTCTCGTCCACCCCTCACCCAGAACACAGGGTGACACAGAGCATTTCTTAGCCCAGTAAGATCTAATCTAACCCCTGGAATACTGGGCCTGGTGCAACTCACCTTTTGGTGAATTGCAGTCCCAGTACATGCCCTGGTCCTTCACCTTAGGAGAGAAAGGGAGTTACGACAGACCTTACATGGTGTAGGTTGGCCTTGAACTTGCCGTGCAGCTGAGGATGAACTTGAACTCTCTGGATACTTCTGCCTCTAGCTCGTAATTGCTGGGGCTGCAGGCATACACTGCTACACTCAGCTCTAAAAGTCAAGGGTGTGTGTGTGTGTGTGTGTGTGTGTGTGTGCGTGCATGTGTGTAGGTTTATGTGCATGTATCTACATGCATGTCAAGGCCAGAGGTCAATGTTCTACCTTGTTTTTTGAGACAAAGTCTCACTAAATCTGGAGTTCACCAATTTGGTTATACAGCCAATCATCCTTGGGGATCCTCCTGTCTCTGCCTCCCCAGGATTGGGACTGCAGGTGTGTAGCACGGTGCCCAGTTTTTCTCATGGATGCTGAGGATCCAATCGCAGGCCCTCATGCCTGGACAGCAAGTATTATCATCTACAAGGTCCAAAAGGCATTCAGAGAGTCCTTGTATATTTGACTAAGACGGCAACTAAGCCATAACATTTAGAAGTTAAGTCTGTTATATTTAGAAGGCTGTTTTTAAAATGAGAGGAAATAAGGTTTGGATAGAAATGTATGGATCTCTGTCTGTCTGTCTCTGTCTCTCTCTGTGTGTCTGTAAGTCCATACATCTGACTGTCTGTCTGTCTTTGTAAGTCAGGGGTAAAAAGAAAAGTTCACTTAACCTCTCAGGATCCCAAATATCCAAGCCCCATGCTGCTTTAATAAGTAGTCACTTGGTGATGAACACTTAACAGTCTCATTAAATCATAATTTAAATGATTTTTTTCTTTGGTCCCAAACAAATAAAGCTCTGCTGTGTTCTAATAAGGATCCTTGGAGCAGCTGCTTTGTGCTACAGAATATGTAATGACCTTATAATTGTATTAGACGTGACATGGAAATGTTTATGTTTCCCCTCTAGTCTGAAATGTGCTAAATAACAGAAGCCAAAGAACAGAGATTCATTAGGAAGTCCAAGGGCTTCAAGGGCTGTGCTTCCAGAGCGTGTGTGGGCTGGAGTGCTTCGTGAAAATTCCTAAGGAGACACTGGGCTGCTCTGCACCAGACCCAGGCAAGCCAATTGGTTTTCCTTCCCCAAATCCTGTGGTGTCCTGCCCTTCCTTCAAACACCCAAACACTTGCCTGGACTCTTAGACTCTGGAAAAAGCCTGCTGTCTCTAATTATAAACTCCCATCCAGAGGGATGCAGAACTCATAAGGTCAAGATCTGCATTGATGTTTCTCTAGTGTAGGAGTAGCTGTATCTATGAATTTCCCTTGGGACCCAGGAAATGGAGCCGTGAGAATTCTTGCCACTGGCTTCTCTTTAGGTTTGGCCTCTGTGGAGCACCATAGGAATAAAGTCTGGTGAACGTTTGGTTTCCTGGCTCCCTTTCTGGGGAGTTACCATGGATCCTACTAGCTTCCCTATGGCAGAATTCAGTTCCACAACAAGGCCTTGGCCTCCTGGCTTTTTGTCTGAAGTTTCTGGAAAATGCTGGCTTCTCCAGTTCCCGTTTTCCTATGAGTGGAATTAGGCCCAGCTGCACTGAGTCCTAGGGTGATTCTTAAAGGAATATGTGCTGGGAGGGCTGCTCCATCACCAACTAAAACCAGAAAGACAACGAGAGCTGCTTCTGCAGCGTTGCCGCTCCCCATGATGTTTCCAGACTGCTCCTGCCACGGCCAGGTTCAAGCTGCCCATGTGGTGTCATTCAAGATGGAGCTGGGAAGGAAAATGCAGAACCAGCTGTGCACAGGCCTGTTGGGCTGGCTGTGCCACACACACACACCACCGTTTCTCTACAGCCTGCACACACCTTTGTAAACAGTCTCTTTACTCAACCACCCTGTTCCACGGTGAAGTAAGATCTATTACACTGCTCACCTATTCCAATCTAGCCATCTGTTTCCTCCCAACCTCACTACCACATCTACACCGGGCACCCCCATCCCACACCTGGCCCCTGAGTGTACTGGTCTTTGTGTACTTACACACCTGCAGTGGAAGGGAGGTACCTCTTGGGCAGCACCTTGCATCCTGGACCACCTCACACTACCAGAGGCGCTCCCACACATAGCAAGTGCAGAAACCCTGCTGGTCCTCCGCTTGGTATATAATGATGCCTCTGGTTTCTTTCCAAGGTGTTGGCAACCAAGCTTCTCGATCTCCTATCAGAAGTCTACTTTACAAGAGACCTAGAAAGCCCAAGGAGTCCTTTCCTGATCGGGTTTGCAATGGCTCCTCTCACCCACTCACTGCCCCTGGGCACTCCTTCTCAGGCCACCTGCCCCATTGTCTTGTTCCGAATGCCACAGATGGACGCTATGCTAGGGTGGGTGCTTAAACACAAGAACACTTTCACATAATGCCGACCTTTCTTTTCCTTTCAGAATCATCATGTTAAAATTTTTTTGGGGGGGAGCCCTAGTGAAATTTGTATTTTTAGCTAATTTTCTTCCATAAGGATGGAATACCCAGGGATGGCTCACACATGGAGATGAAAAACAAAAGCTTGCTTATTTCCTCTGGGTTTCATGCTACCGCTGTTATTATGACTGTTTTCGCCGGCTATAATAATGCGTAACATTTGCTAAATTCTCACTACGTGTCAGGAACTCTCCATCTTTCTTGCAGCCTAGTTTCCATCAGGGCCCCTGTCAGAAAGCAATGGTCATATTCACCGGTTTGGATAAAACTGGGCAGAGTTTAATGTTTAATCAAGGAGTTACTTATTCATGATCAAGAGAACCAGCTAGGAATGGTGCAATGGCCGTAAGCCACCAGCACCTGGGAAGGACAGGGAGGGAGGCACCGGCATCCTCTGATCACAGAAGTATGAGCTACGTCATAGATGGAAGCCTGCCCCCTCCAGACCTCAGGACTGCCGAGGGCTACAGATACCTCCAAAATGATTGCCTTGGTAAGGATGGAGTGTGAGAGGTACTGGGGCATCATAAACACCCGGTCTCCTTTCTTCCCACGATCTGTTGTTGTCTGAGATCCAAAAGAAGTGAGAAGGCAGCAGAGGCAACAGACCTCATCTCCCCGGGGTCCGAGCATAGCAGGGGGGATTGAAACGGATCCGAGGTGTGAGTGAGAGGAACTGGTGCATGGAAAACAGCCAGCACAGATGCCAAGAGAGAAGCACTCATCATCTTCACCATGGGCAGCTGCTGGGCTTGAACCCAGGGCACCTGGAGGCAGAGCTCTGTCCTACATACCATTTCCCAAGGACTTAGAGGAGGGCAAGACATTTCTGTTTGTTTCCTTCTGATGACTGGTCTTTCACATCCCACCCTACACTCACAGACATGTCACAGCCATGGAAATAAGAACATGAGTTAGCTTTTCAGAACATCACCCAAGAGTCTCAGTCTAGCGGGATGGCTACTACCTTCCTTGATGAAATCAGTGAGTGGAGAGCTTTCCGTTTGCTCATCCTGCTTCTGTTCCTTGGAGCAGGATATATATATATCCCAAAACAGGAGGCAGGGCTTTTGGGTCTTGGTATTGTTTGGCTGTTCATTGCTGCACTTCAAGACACTCCAAGAGAGAACCACTCCAGTAAAGGCTTTGGGCCCCGGACTCTGGCTGCTGTTCCAGGTTCCAGCATCAACTTTGTTGGAATTGCTGGTCTGCTGAAATCCTGCCGACTACACCAGGGGAATCGCTCCCAGGATCTGAATCCAACAAGGTCTACTTCTCCTGTTCCCCTAAATCCCCTTTCTCTCCTATCTAGGGCAGGTGGGTTGGAAGGGAGGTATAAGCATTTAAAGATCCCCAAATAAAGTAGGCTTGGAAAAGTTGGAGCCTACAGAGTTGGAAAGTGCAGAAGTCTCAGAGGCAGTGGATGACTATAGAGGCACATGCTTCCTGACACAGCTTGGAAGATGCTCATATGAACTCACAGCAGCTGTGAGAGCACGCACACAAGCTGAAGCCCTAAACATAAAACCAGCATAGACAGAGGAGGTGGGTATAGAGTCTTAACTTAGGAAGGCGCCATTGGCAATTGACGGCTTCGGAAAGAAGGAGAATCAGTTCCCTTTACAGGTATGGCCCTGGTAGGTTGACTACCACACTACAGTGAATGGCTGCACACCAAAAAGAATATAGAAGTCCAAATTGCACTTGATAGAAGAAGGAGAAGAAGAAGGAGGAGGAGGAGGAGGAGGAGGAGGAGGAAGAAGAAGTAGTAGTTGGGTGGGTAGGCTAGGGGGCATCAATTTGGGAGGAGTTGGGTTGGGGGTTAAATATGATCAAAATATATTGTATAAAATTCTCAGATGACTGAAAGATAAGACAAATTTCCTGGGAATGTTCCCATACCTACCACCACCACCAGCCTCTTTCACAGTGGCTTTTCTGAAGCGACCAGGCATTGATCACAGAAGGTGGTGCTAGCCAACCAGGTCTCCTCCTGGCTCTGGTGCATTCCTCATGTTGTAAGCCAGGAAGAACAGCGAAAAGGGTCGCTTCTTTTACGTCTCGATTTATAGGAAGTCCCATGTCATTTACTCATGAGCCAGTTTCAGTAAATTACTTTAGGTTTAGGTCTGTTGCCATCCCTTATTTTAATTTTAATCATCATAAAACAAATGCCTTTGATATGTGTGTCTGTATGGTTGTGTGTGATTGTGTGTATGTGTGTGTGTGCGTGGTTATGGTGGTTGTGCATGGTTGTGAATGTGGTGTGTGTATGTGTGTGTGTGTGTGTGTGGGCGTGTGTGTGTGCATGTGTTTCTTTCTCCATCACTCTTCCGTTTTCAAGTAAGAATCTCACTGATCCTGAAGTGCATGTGTTCTGCTAGACTAGCTAGACAGAAGCCCCAGGGACACTCATGTCTCTGATTCCCCAGGGCTGGAATTACCGTCATGTCTGGTTTTCATGTGTGTACTTGGGATTGAACTCAGGCCCTCATGCTTGCACACTGAGCATTTCACTGACTTAGCCCTCTCTCAAGCTTTATTCCAAGTTAGCAATGGTAATTGTCACGTTGTTTCTGGTAAGTTAAAGTGATATTCATTTTCTCCTTTTAAAGACTATTTTACTTCTTTGTGTACATGTGAGTTTGTGGGGTATGTGCACAGGTATGCAGTTGTCCCCGAAGACTAGAAAAGGGCAACTGTTTCCTGGTGCTGGAGTTACAGGTGGTTGTGCGATACCCAACAGAAGTTCTGGAAACCAAACTTGGGTCTTCAAGAGGAGTGTGTACTCTTAACTGCTGAGCCATCTCTCCAGCCCCCATTTTCTCTGACTGTAACCTTTTTGAGGTCTGCTACATTGCTGCTATTGATGTTTTAAAATGATATTCAGAGTCATGACATGATTCAACCCATCACCCAGTTTTCGAAGAGCGCCCCCTGTGGGTGACAGAGAAAACTGACTGCTTTATAATATTGGTCTGTATCATGCATGCTTCACTTCAGCAAATTATCTCCCTTAGTTACCTATTTCGCTGAGCGTTGCAGTTCTCCTCTCTAAAGTGGGCCTAACATCTGTACCAATCTCACAGAACTCTTCAAAGACTGCGAACAGGATGCCTCAGGAAAGCATTCTGAATAGCGCCTGCGCTTGGTGGGACCCCCAGTAAAGGCTCATTTTATAATTTTTAATTTTGTAGCACCTTTCTAATTTTCTAAAGGGCAGACATCTTCTCCAACACCTTGTTTATCTTTTGGATATTATGACTATATTATGATCAAATTGCAACTAATTGTTTTCCTGATTGCTTCTTTTATTTTTCAATTCCCATGTTGACTTGTAATCTAGAAAAATCTTGGGTTATAAAACATAAAGCACTGCTGGCCAGGCACTGCTTTTAGTCACATACACATGTCACAGAAGAATGGCCTGTGTCAGAACACGGGGGGGGGGGGGGGGGGACATGACACCCAGGGACCTGTTGGTGGCAGGTGCCTTTGCCCCACACCAGCACATCCTCCTCAGGTGACTTCTTAAGCCGCCACGGCAGCGCCTGCTCCAGAGCTCCCTTGCCAGAGCCCAGTCCTCACTGGGAGATGTTCATTTTTGCCACTATCTGACCCCAAACCTATGTGGCTCCTCCATAGGAAAAATGTTCCCGAGCAGCTGTTCTCAACCAGCGGGGTCACGGGGATGGCATATCAGACATTTGCATTAGGATTCATAAACCGCAGTAGATTTACAGTTCCAAAGTATCAGTATAAACGGTTTGATGGTTGGGGTGTGAGCACAACATGAGGAAGTGTATTAGAGTGTAGCGGCCTCAGAAGGTGGAGAACCACAGGGTCTAAAGGACCCAAGGGGCTGAGACACCTGATCCTGCTTTGGATGCGCCCCGCATCCCTGTGGGAACTCTGTAGGCGGTGCTCACTATGCAGTGGCATGGGGCAGTGAACAGAAGTGCGAGAATAGAAACGCCAGCTCCTCCCTTATCACTCTCTGTCAACTTAGGACACAAGGAAGGGGAAACATAGAAGGTGGATGGGAAGGGACTTCATAGAACTTGCAAGTCGGGTGGAGTGGAAGAGAGAGAGAAAAATGAAAGGCTAGAGTTAGCGGAGCCTTGTGTCACATCTTACCTTTCCCCTCTGGGCTGGTCAATATTGATGTCATCTTGACAGGGTCTAGAGTCTCATAGTAAACACACCTCTGGGCATGGGTGGGGTTTCTAGATTGGGTTAATTGAGGCAGGAAGGTCTGCCCCCAAATGTGGGTGGCACCAGTCTATGGGCTTGGATTCTGGATACAGTGTGACCACTTGCATCACACCACCTCCCCACCCCCCCCCCCCCCAAGCAACATACATCCTCTAGTAAGGCCACATCGCCTAAGTCTCCCCAAACAACACAACCTACTGGGACCAAGCATTCCAACACCAACGACTAGAGCAAACATGTCTCGTTCAAACAGCCATGCCATCCTTTCCTTCTGAAAGAGGATGTGGCTGGCTTCCCCGAGATCTCAGAGATGACAGGTTGGAGAGCTAAGACCTGATTGGAGAGCTCTAAAGCCTGGAACTGCTCTCTCTACACCAACAGCCTTCCCACTAGCTTAGCCTATTGCTCAGTTTTCCCGAAGTCAAGTACAGCACAATGAAAACCTCACAGGCCCACTTCCCAAGGCTTCGCTGATGTAAAGCACACAAGCGGCCCAGTGGTGAGACACTGATGGGACCACCTGGTTAAACTTTTGACACAGTGGCCTTAACTTTCAAACTGCCTGTCATTCGGTCCACTGGCTTCACAGCCTCGGACTCCCATCAGTCCCTCTGAGGTCTGGAACACTACCTCACTTCAGAACTGTGTGACTGAATTTTATGGCTCTACAGGTTTTGCTCTCTTGGGTATCTCGGACTGTTGAGTGGCATGTTATCTCCCAAGCAATGGGTCACGGGCTCATCAAACCTGAAAGGCCATGCAGCCCCCCTGAGAGGCTCAGTAGAGTATGCCAGTGCCCCTCAAGCTTCAGCCTGTATTAGAATTATCTGGAAGGCATATGAAAGTACAGGTGCCAACCACAACCCTGAAGTTTATTACATGGGGGG
>OU015749.1:123215626-123234824 GCA_907169655.1 Acomys percivali | reverse complement strand
GAGGTGGTGAGGGGTGAGGTGGTGAGGGGTGAGGTGGTGAGGGGTGAGGTGATGAGGGACTTCCAACAGAGACATCAGAAGAAGGAGAAAGTGGCATGCGCAGAAGCTGGGGCATTTGGTGCTGGGTTGGAAAGCAGTGAGCAGAGTCATGGCAGGTGTGCAAGAGTGACGCTGCAAAGACAAAGAGATACCCAAATCCCACTTCCCAGAGTTCCCTTCTGCATCCTCACATGCCAGCTCTGCCCCATCTGTCTCACCCTCCTGTGGTTCTCCTGAAGCAGTATTGTCACATCTCTCCTCTACCTGTCAGTATTTGCTGGAACCTTCAAGGCCTAGTTTCAGGGTCACCTTTGGCTGTGAGATTTTCTCCCGTATTCCCATTGCTCCGAGGCTAGCTTCTTTAACTCTTTGCAAGCCAAGCATCTTAAATGGCATGGCAGAGACCAGCCGTCCCTTTATCATTTGCATCTTTCCATCTAATAGCTTACCTCAGCAGCTGCTGCTGACAGAGCGAATGCTTTGTACGCTAATTATCTCATATGAACATTCCTTGTCTCTTTCAATTAAATACCTTTGACAGAAACAGCAGAACAATGCAATCCCGTTTATCCCAAAATATTCAGCAAACTGCTAGGTAATCATAGTGGCCAAAACCTAATGAGCCTGTGTTATGTATCTGGCCCTGTCCTACACTTTGTGCAGGCATTAACCCATTTAATCCCCATCATAATCCTAAGAGGCAGCTTCTCCATTTTCCCAGTAAGGAAACTAAGGCTACAGTGGGCCAGTCAATTGCTGAAGACCATGAACCAGTAAATTGGAAGAGTAGAGATCAAATTCAGGTTGTCCTTGCCCTTGGCCACTTTTGCACATGTCCCTTTAGCCACTAAAACACTGACACTTTGTGAGCTGGAGGACTTTCCAGTTGAGGGCTCTTGAGGTCCTTTGCCGAAGGAGACATCGCTCTCACTGTCTGGTCATGTGGCCACCATGTGGTCACAAGTGTGACCTTTTTGTGTAGTAGTTTATGCTAGGTAGTCTTTGAAAGGTCTTGGTACAAATGGGTGGCAAATAGAATAGACAGTGTAAGCTGTTGAAGAGAGGGAACAGGGCAAACAGCGCAGCAGCCAAGTAGAAAGGTCCCCTGAAAGCCTCCACCCACGAGAGGATCCAAGTAGAAACTGAGTCTCGCAACCAAACTTTGGGCAGAGAGCAGGGAGTCTTCTAGAAGAGTTGTGGGATAGAAGGACCCAAAGCCAACAAATCTTGGCCCAGGGGGAGCTGGTGTAGATGCACCAAACAAAGATCATGCATAAAGAGGACCTAGGCCTCCTGCTTAGATGTAGGCCATAGGCAGCTCAGTCTCCATAGGGGTCCCCCTAGTAACAGGAGCAGGGGCCGAGTCTGCCACGGACTCTGTTGCTTGCTCTTTGCTCACTTCCCCCTGGTGGGGTGCCTTACCAGGCCACAGAGGAAGAGGATATAGGCAGTCCTGATGAGACTTGGTAGGCTGGGGCCAGTTGGTAGGGGAGAAGGGCTCCCCCTCTCTGAGGACTAGGGGAAGGTCATGGGGGGGGGAGAAGGAGGGAGAGGCGGACCAGGAGGCGAATTCTGTACCATATATTTTGATCACATTGACCTTTCTCTGCTGTTCCTCCCATATCCAGTCTCCACTTCTCTACTCATGCAACTTTGGATCCTGTTTATTTAATAATAATAACTTTTATTTGTGTGTCTAGGCGAGTATATGCCACATGTGTGCAGATGCCCGTGGAGGCTAGAGAGAGATGTCAGACTCCCTGGAGCAGAGTCACGGGAGTCTGTGGGCCTTGCCTGAGGGGTGCTGGGAACCAAGCTCCACTCCCCCAGAAGACCAGTAAGCACACTCAGCTTCTCAGCCATCTCTCCACCACTTTCATCTTAAAGAGAAGCAAATAGTTTTAAATGCAGAGTACAGGGCTAGGGAGATGGTTCAATGGGCAAAGCACTTGCTGTCAGACCACAGGGACCTGAGTTTGGATGCTGAGCATCCATAGAACAGCGGGTGTGGCTGTTTAAGCCTATGATCCCTGTGTTGGTGGGGGGCACGGGCGGTGGGGGGCGCGAGGGGTGCGGGGCGAGTGGAGGGTGGAGGCAGGCGGACCCTGAAGGCTTGCTGACAAGCCTGTGAGGGCGAAGCAAGAAGCTCTAGATTCAGTGAAAAGACCTTGTCTTAATAAAACAAGTTGGGCAGGCACAAGCGAAGATACACGGAGCTGACCTCTGGCCCCCACATGTGTATATGTGGGAGTGCACCTGCACGCTCACAACCACACAGAATAAAAACACTAAAATAAAGTGCGGCACCCTGTGTGTACAAAGCTCATGTTCAGCAGTGAGCAACAGCAATTTCCTGTTACTTAGACTTGATCTGAAAATTGAATAGGAAAATTTTCATCCTTCTCAGGCCGCCTTTGGGCTTTCATGAAAGCTACAGGAAGCACAGAGTCCAGTCGGGGGCTTCCAACCGGGCTCTTCCTCTTCTGAAGGTGAAGTGGAAACTGGGCAGGTGTCCAAATGCTTTACCAAACCAGCTAACGCTACTAGAGAGTCCCTGGAAACTGTTGAGGGCTCACAAAGCCCAACGAACACAGGAGACCTGGGCTGCTCATTAAAAGAGGAAACAGGAAATCAGCATCAAAGGACATGCTCTTTGGATGAGGCGTTCATGTGACATACATGAATCGTCCCTGGAGAGAGGACACAAAGAATGTCCTTTGCTTCCGGGCCTGTTATGTCCACACTGCACCCCGAGTGGTAGTGTGGTTTTTTTTGTCAAGCCTGGCCTTTGTGAAGGTCCCCGGGTCTCCCCAGAAATGCCAGCGAGCAGCAGAGTGGAGAAGCAATGTAATAAGCAGCCCCCTTTGTGGAGCCCGGGGAAGTGAGTTTTCCCTCCGTTGTCTAATTTGTATATTTACAAATGAGTAATGAGGTCAATTTGGGACAAGAATGTTTTGCGCCATGGTTAGGACAGATGTGCAGAGCCTCTGGAAAGCACAGCTGCTTGGTCCAAGTGGCGGCTCTCGCCAAAAGTACTAAATGTTCAAAAAAAAAAAAAAAGATGTGTCACCGGGGTGCTCAGAGGAACCCACTGGCCATCAGGAAATCAGCATGCAATGAGTCATTCCAACCATGTGGCTTTCTCTGAGTATAAGCACACACAGCCTTTAAAGACAGCTCAATAATTTATAAATACTTTGTTATCACAGATATCAATTTTCATTCTGTTTTGTTTGTGAGTATGTATGTATGTATGTATGTATGTATGTATGTATGTATGATGTATGTATGTGTGTGTCATTCTATTTTTTGTTTGTGAGTATGTATGAATGTATATATGTATGTATGCATATATGTATGTGTGTATATATGCTCATGCATACTTATGAGTGGAGGCGTACCTCTGTGTGAACAGATGCACATGTGTGTGTATGCGCATGGAGGCCGGACCAAGATTGACTGCCATTCTTCTGGTGATGTCTACTTTGCTTTTTGAGACAGAGTCTCTACTGGTCTTTGGGAAGGCCAGCTGGCCATTGGGCCCCCAGGAATCCAACCGTCTCTGCTTCCCCCCCAACCACAATGGTGGACTTACAAGTGCATACGGCCATGCCCACCTTAGTACCATGAGTTCTGGGGTTCAAACTCATGTCCTCATGTTTGCAAGGTGCACACTTTACTGACTGAGTTCTCACCCCTGCCCCACATTTTTATACCTCCGAAAGATTAAGCCAGACATTACTTAGGTTTTCAACTTTGCTCTACATATCAGTGTGACTGTGCTTTTGCTGACATGGAAGAGGGGAGATAGTTTAATGCACACAGCTCACACTTATACACACAACAGTCATAGAACGACTAACTGTAAAGATCCTGAGCTACCACATCGCAGATGCCCAGGCAGCCCACCCCAGGCACATTACAGCGCTGATCCTTCTGTCCAAAAGGTGACAGCCATGACAATGGCCACTGTTGTTATTTGTACTGACAGAAGCATAGCTGTACACGTCTGTTGCTTTGCCCATACTAAACCCAGAAGATTGGTTTGCGAAGCCCACACATTCCTAACCTTTCTAGAAGCTTCTATATTAGCTCTAAAGCAGGAGAACTGAGTCATACTATCACCTGCAGTATTTAACAAGTTCTTGTTCCCTGTGTCTGTCTTGTATCTGATGCTGTCAAGCATTTTATATCTGCCAATCCCATTTGTACAGCCTTGACTTATGCTGCTCTGCTCTGGCCATACATAATGCTAAATATTATTCTATCTATATGTTTACATATTTACATTTGTTATGTTTATTTAGAAAGGGGAGGTGAATGTATGTACATGTGTGTGTACATGTATGTGTGCGTGCGTGTGTGTGTGTGTGTGTTTGCACACATGCCACAGCACAGGAGTAGAGGTCCGGAGGCAACTTGTTGGGGTCAGTTATTTTTCTTTATTGTATAGGTTCTAGGGAATGTCATGCTTGGTGACAGGCCCAGGTACCTTCTCCTGTCAAGCCATCCTGCTAGCCTCTGCACATTTTCGGTTTTATTTTGTATTCCCTAATCCCTGAAATGTCTTTATCTGCTTTGCAAGGTTTCTTCTGTTGGGTAGTTTGTCTTATTCTCATCAATTTCTAGATATCAGTTCTTTCTAAGTATATGCTTATAGGTGATAAACAGCATGTTCTTGTAGGTTTCTAGGACCCTCTGGATCCTTCTATTTCCTACAAGAACATGCTATGACATGTGGATCTGAACCCAGGGGAGTCTGCTCAAACTACTGCACCAACCAAGGATAATACATGCAGTAAACATTGAACCCCTGCTTATGGACAGGACATTCTCCACAGTTGTGTGGAGAGCAGGGACTGACTCTGACATGAACTCTGGTGCCCCATATTTGACCACTTCCCCATGGTAGGGAAGCCTGGTGGCACTCAGAGAAAGAATAGGCAGGCTACCAAGATGAGACTTGATAGGCTGTGACCATAAGGTGAGGGAGGAGGTCCCTTTCTGTCACAGACCTAGGGGAGGGGAATAGCGTGAAAGAGGGAGGGAGGGAGGAATGGGAGGAGACAAGGGATGGGATAACAATTGAGATGCAATCTGAATAAATTAATTTTTAAAAAAGGGAAAAAAGAAAATTAATCTTAAAAATTAAAATAAATAAATAGCATGTTCTACCCATAGTTTGTTTTCATAGACTTTACTGGATCTTTTTCTTTTCAATAGCCAAATTCTGTTGGTGCTGTGACGTTTTAACACAGCACATGTTGTATCATGTTTCTTTCTCCTTATCCCAGATTATACCGATTTCCCTACGTATCTTTGGATTGGAGACAAAGCGGTTTTCTCTCCCCACACTTAAATTACTATCTTTCTTAAGACCTATTAATCCATAGCTTGATACAGGAGTGCAACTCCTCTTCCCATGTGGATAGAAGTTTTGCATGCTCTCCCAACATTCCAAACAGTCTGTTTGCTCCTCCTGACTTGTGACGTCATTTGCCTCACATCAGTCTTCCTGTGTAGTAGGGACCTCTACTTCTGCACTCTATGTTTGCCCATCTCTCTATTGTGCTCATCTCTCTGTTGACATTAATTTACCTTTATATAGCCGGTTGGCCCCGGGCAGGCAGTGAAGAATCTTATTCTCTTTCCTGCACTGACTGCTCTCTGGGTCCCTATGAATAGCTCTTGTAAAGCTCTAAGCAGTTTCCTGGGCTTTTGATCAACTGTCTTATTAGTTGTTGATTAATTTTTTAGCACATGGCATATGTGTGAAATTCAGTGCTCAGCACGGCAATGTGATATAACTTTGAATTAACTCATACCACCTTAAAAAGATTTATTTTGTGTGTTTGTGTGTGTGTGTGTGTGTGTGTGTGTGTGCGCGCGCGCGCGCGCGCGCGTACCCAAAGAAGCCATAAGAGGGTGTCGGATCCCTTCGAACTGCCCAAGGTGGGTCCTGGGAACCAAACTGAGGTCCTCTGCAGGAGCAGAGCACAGCACACGCTCTTACTCCTGACGGTCTCTCTCTAGCGCCCCTATCATCTTTTATGTATCTTTTGCCTTTCCCCAAAATCTATCATCAGATATTTGTTGAAGTTATTACGAATTACTTGAGAGCTTTGCCCATACCGTTAGTAAAACTATTAAGTCCATTTCATTTGGAAATAGCTGCTCATTGTACAACGATTGTACTGGGTGTTTCCCAGATTCAGTCTGTTAATGGTGGCTGGATACAGAGCTGTGTGAAGTATTCTTCATCCATAACCTAAGACAATGGCATGTTCTTGTTTTTAATTTCTTAGCCGCTTGTGAAGACGTTTTCATGCTTATTTGCTCTTTAGCTATGATTTTAGCATGTTTTGTGGTATATTTTTTAAAACCATTAATTACACATCGATTCCTATATTTATATCCATAATTGAGATTGGCCTATAAATTTATTTTCATATACATCAAGGATGTAAAAACTTTGTAGAATAAGTCGTCAAGCTCCCCATATGTTTTTCTTTCTCAACTTCAGTTACTTTTAGATTTTTTTCAAGATTAAAGTTATAAATGCATGCTCTTTCAGGAATAATACATAATATATATAATATATATATTGTATATAATGATAATAGTGTAGTTTCTCTTACCTTAGTTACCACCACTACCCAAACAAGTCCAATAAGCTTCCTACCATCTATCTCTCTCTACACACAAGATTTATCCAGTTACCTCAAGATTGCTAGAAAACGCTCTTTCAGTTCTAGCCTTACGTTGATTTCCTGAGAAGGCATTACCATTCTTCCTTTCCCTCGCTCCTGCACTGTCATGGCTCTTTCTAGTCCCTCAGCCTCCTGGCAGAGAGCTTAGAATGCCCGTTACTGCGGTCCTGCCAGTATTTGTCTTCAGAGACAGCGTAAGTGCTATTCAGAACTTAGGTCGTGTCTTCCCGTTTTGGGTTTTACTTGAAGTAAATACTGATGGCGGTTGGCTGCCTTAGCCCTGGTGTTTCATCACTAAGTCAATCCCCAGTGGAACTCCTCATCAATTCTCTAAAAGCCTCCTTTCAGAGCGGTTGAATGTAGTGGTTATTCTGTCAGGTTTAGTGCAGGAAAAAACCCTCTTTAAGAGAACTCTGCACTTTTACAATGGAGGCTCCTCTCTTTGCCTACAGATGGGGGAGGGGGTGTCCAGCATTCAGGGTCCCTCAGCCATCATGTTGGCGTCTCCTCTGCTCCTTCCCTGAGCTCTAGTTTACGTCCTGGCTTCCCCAGTTTTCATGGGTGGATGGATGCTTTGCCAAACTTCATGATCAAGAACACCCACTCGCACTGCCCTTGGGTCAGTCTGCAGCCCTAGGTTAGAAACCAACCACCTAGAATTCTGAAGGAAGGTGATGCTAGTTGTCCGGCACTTGACGACATTCACTCTGAGAAGTCAGAAGCTATTCTACAAAGGGCCTCTCTGTGTCTCTGCTTGACATTTATATTTTTATCATTGAGATGAGCATTCTGGTATCTTGAATGGTTTTTTATGGATATACTCACAACCATTTTTTTCTGTGTGTTTGGTACATTCTTTTCAACCTGGAAACTCAAGAATTCTCTGGGGGAATTTTCTTAAAATATGTTATTAGTGACTTCACTGTTCTTTTATTCTAGAGTTTTCACCTGGTGGTTGTCTGGGATAAATTGCCTCTCTCTCTCTCTCTCTCTCTCTCTCTCTCTCTCTCTCTCTCTCTCTCTCTCTCTCTCTCTCCCTCCCTCCCTCTTCCTCTCCTTCCCTCATTTTTGCTCACCATTTTCTTTACTTGTCTTTGAAAACTCCCATGTATAGCTTGTTTCTTCTACTAACTTTTTCGCTGTAGAGAGTTTGGTGAAGGCAGATGTTGTTCTAGGATCTTTTTAAATAGCTCACTAGTCATGTCACACAAACGCAGTGCCTTCTAATCTCTCTGAGGACTTCTACCATCGTATTTTGAAATTTTTATGCTGATTCCTCTCTGTGCCCTCCAACTTTCTACTTATCCATCTTAGAGACTCTCTGCAGATGTCTGATACCCCAGTCAACACTTCGCTTTTTCTCCCTGGGTATTTCAGAACCCCAACTTCCTTTCTAATGTGGCACACTCTTCTTTACCACTGTCACTCTGATATGGGGGCAGGGTGAGAGAGATGGGTGCACTCAGCAATGAACATGCACGTGTTTCCTCAGTGGCCTCAGTTGCAGGGCAGTCACCACCTTCATCTTTCTTGAGGAGGACAATGTCCTCCAGCCCCTGCCCCCCTTCTTGGTGCTCTCCAGGCTGGTATCGGGCTGAGGAGAGGGAGTAACTATGCTTTTGGATACAGAGAAGAATGTGGAGATGCCAATGGTGATGCCATGCACCTCCGACACATAACCTTCTTCAACAGAAGGTCTAGTCACCTATGTGTGATAGTAAGTAAAACCTAGCATGTGGCATAAGGGGAGACACCTCCCTGTGCCAACTGGAGCATCAAACTTATTGCAAGAAGCCACGGCAGCCTGTGGGGAGCTACTCTGAAGGGTTGCTTCCAGCCATGAATTCCCATCATTCTTACCACCTTTTAAAAAGAAAATGCAAGAACATGGTCCCAATTCTAAAGATGTTTCTGTAAACTAAAATAATCACTCCGCGCCTCACAATCCTGAACAGCTCTCTCTTAAAGATTACTCCCTGTCCCTCTCAATCCATACAACCTACATTTTAAGTATAATGTCCACATATATAATAATGCCATTGTTTTTTTTATATACCCTCTTAACATTTCTTCTCCATAAATTTCTTAATGTTCTGGCTACTTGCTATTCCATAAGTTTGATGCAATAGTCTCATTCTTTCTAGACGAGCCCCTTTATGAGTACCATTCTGTGAGCCAACCTTGTGCTGGCTGTGCACAGTTCAGGCCAACGCCATGACATCTTCTCCTCATGTTGGGTTTTCATGATGTCAAGTGGCCTAAGAGGCAAAGTGTCAGAGACCAGGAATCACAGGCCAAAGTTCTAAAGCCAGGATTCTGGGCTCAGATCTACAGAGCCAGAGGTCAAAGGTTGAGAGGAAGGGGGTCAAGAACAAATGCACAGGGCTTGACAGTCAAAGCAGGGCAGAGATGCTGCAAGAGACGCCACACTGTGGAATGCCGGGCACCTCCCTTTCCCAGAGGCTGTTTGCTTCCTGTCTCTTCCTTTATCCTTCATGTTATGTTTGGGGGCTTCTGAGGTCACCAGGGACAGGGGAGTCTCATAAGTGCTCCTTGTGACTGAAATTATTTTCTCTATCCCTGATAACACTGGAATTACAAGGATGTATCCTAAGATGCCATATTCATGCCTTCCCAAGAGAACCTGCCCCTACTGAACAGGGAACACACAGAGGCTGTCCCCCACACCCCATGATGAGCAGGTACCTGGGTCACAGCCTATCAGCTGAGCCTATTCTGATTTCTCTTCGCAAACTTCTGCTCTTTGGATAATGAGAGGCAACAGGCAGAGTATAGCAGACACTGGGTGAAGTGAAAAGACCCATTGGCCGTGATGAGCACTAGGGATGAAGTCAGAAGGCCATGGCGACTGAGTGAGGTGAAAGAGAAACAGAGCGGGCATCATGGTGGGAAGTCACTTTAGAAAAAAGCGCTCTCCCCCAGACCCTACCGGTCAGCCCTGGCCATGACCCGCCTCTTCACCTTCTCCTGGATTAGCTTATACACGTCTTTTGAAAACCGCATCTCGGCATTTTCTCCCCTCCAAGAACATCCTGCACAAATTGCTCTTCTTTCCTATTAAGGACTGGCTGAAACAAGGATCCTAACAGTGAAATCTCAGTAAATACCTAGTTCCCCAGAGGTGCCTGTGGTGCGAGGTTGCTTCCATGTCACATCTCCAACTCACAGGAAGTCTGGCAAGAAAAACCAAAGAGTTCTTTGCCCACTTTGACAAGCAGACAATGAAACCAATTAAGAAATGAGCTCCTGGATGGCTTTTGCCTTCAAGGTCGATGGCTTGACTCTCTGGAAACCTTGGCAGAGGCATGCAGTCAGGAGAAAAAGAAATCATTCCTGAGGGTGACAGGCTTCTGAGCAGATGGTTAGTAAATCATGGTCCAGATGTGAAATATTGATGCTTTTCACTGCGGGGAAGATGCGGGTGACATATTAGCCAAGTTAATCACGTAGCATAGGCTCTAGGAATCCACTGGTCACTGTCCATTCTGTATGAGCGAAGATCTTGACTGTGAGGAATGGAACCATAAAAGCAATTTAGAGACTCCGGGCGAGCCGGGATCAAAGGGAGTGAAGATCAGGGTAACACTTAAACTTACAAAGGTCTCTAAAGAAGCAAGCATCACTTGCAAACGGACTAGGTATGAACCCTGCATTGGCATTCAGAAGGATGCCCACCTAAGGTTGATATGACTGGGCACCCCACACTGTCATGATGGATTCTTCCAGATATCCACAACAATGCCAACAGCAAACATGTAAGACAAAGATCACCAAACAGAACCCAATTGTGTCCAAACTCCAAGTCTTTGAAGATCAGCTGTGGGTGTGGGCCACTGCCCGATTTGCTGCTCAGTGTTGATTCAGTGTAATTCTTGCTGCTCAGAGAGGCTGCTCCTCCCCAGCTAGCTTCCAATGAGGGTGGAGACAGTTGAGACAGATCTGGATGACTGGGCAGATGCCTATGATCTGGGGAGAGTCATAGATGACTATGGGATGGCTGACACCCAGATCATGGATGGACGACTTCCTGGTCTAGCAGTGTCCTATAACACCCAGTACACTTAGGTGAACCCTGGAGGCAGTCTTCAGGCATGGTTCAGACAGTCTTCCTCAAACCCTTTCACTTTCTTAGGAGGCATTTAACATCCGGAGTCTCACTTCCTCCTCAAGTCACCTTGGCAAGGGATGAGTAAAAACACCCATTGAGCGCAGGAAGAAATTGAAGTTCTGAGAGGTAAAACCAACTGTCCAAGCTTGCACAACTTGTTCACGGTATGGCTGTGTTGCCAGTTACCGTTGCGATATAGTGCACATTCTTGTCCCACCATCCCTCTGCACTGTTGAAGATGGAGGCACTTCTCCAGCCGTTGATGGAGGCAGTCATCACCGCCTTCCTCACAGTGCTCCCCAAGACCCAAACATCCTAACGGATGCAAATCACCCATGCCTCTGGTTCAAAAGGTTCAGTAGGGCTGGAGCGCTCAGGTTGGGCTAGCACCACAGATTGTGCCTGACACTTAGAGGAGTAACCCACTAGCTGACACCAACACTTGCATATCACTCCCGCAGTGAGGCACAGAACCTTCCTGTGAACCTCAGTTCCTCCCTTGCTGGAACTATATTGTTAGTGGCCAGATCTCTGAGGCAGCCTCAAGTCGCTGTTACTGAAATGAAACCCAGACTGACATTGCTAATGCTTCCCAGCTGTTTTCTAGTGTGTGCCATTAAGGTTAATTGTGCGGGAGAACTGAGTGTGGAAGGTAAAACACTCATCTAGCTGGTGTCATTGAGAACTGAAGACAGCACTTGATTAGGAGAGTAAGGAAACGTAAAGGCACATCACAGATGGGCAAAGGCAACGGTGACAATGAAAAGAGGTGCAGTCACGGCACTAGCTGGGTACCATTCCTGTCTTACGCTACAAGCGTGTGTTCTGGCTGTCCTGAAACTCACTCTGTAGACCAGGCTGGCCTCAGACTCAGAGATCTGCCTGCTGCTGCCTCCTGGGTGCTGGGATTAAAGGTGTGAGCCACCACCTCCTGGTTCACATATGTGTTAATATGAATTCCTAATGGCCTGTTTTCATTGACTAAATAATCTAAAGTAAGAATTTCCAATGTAGCTAGAGGCATGGGTGGAAAATGGCAGAATAAAGAGGAACACCTGGGTGTGAAGCAGACACAAGAGTGTGGGCATCAAAGAGTGCACAACGGTAGCTTACCTGCTGGGGTCATATATATTTAAAAACATTTAAGCCCTCAACAAATGAATGAAAGAAGAAAGAAAGAAAGAAAGAAAGAAAGAAAGAAAGAAAGAAAGAGGAAGGAAGGAAGGGAAAGGAAAGGAAAGGAAAGAGAAAGAAGAAAGAAAGCGTGAGGAAAATGTCACCATGTGAACATTTCAAAGTAATCTAGCAATCAAAAGCAAACTCTATAAAAGTAAGGCACACCACACTTGAGCTCACAGCTCTGTTGTTGATATGTGATTGCAACAATGTTTGGCCTGTCAGCACCCTGTCACTGAAGGAGAGGAGTTCGTGGGCTTCACCCACTCCTAAGTATTTATGTGCAGCCAGTGGTTGATGTGAGAGAGACAGGGTTCTCTTCCGTGGTGTAGCCAATGGAAAAGTCACATGCTGCTGCACAGAACCTTAGTGAAAACCACTGGGTCACAATAAAATATATGAAAGGAGTTGGGTGGCTGGCTGGGAGGAAGAAGAAGGGGAGAAGGGGGAGGAGGACAGAAGTGAGGAGTAGGGGTAAATACGGCCAAAATATGTACACGCATGCAAGCGTCATAGCAAAACACATCACTATATGTAATTAACATATGTTGATTGTAAACACAAAAGGTAAATTATTATTTACATTTAGGCCATACAGAGATGTCTCCGATAGCCTTTTCTATAGCGTGTAAAGAGTGTGTTTCTCAACATTTTCTCCTCATCATCTGGAGGAGATGAGGCTGTGTTCACAGCAATTGCAGTGGAGGCTGATGAAAGAAATGGAGCATGACTCAGAAGTGTTCTTCTGGGGCTAGTGGGATGGAGTCTCGTGTCTACCATTTGGCTTTTCTGGCTGATCCAGAATTACACCGTGGACAGCTGGGACTCACTGAAAGGCTGTGTCTGTCTCTATAAGGAGGGTCCCTGCCATTCCTTAGTCCCACTTCCCTGAGCTGAGCTTGTGAAGATGCCAAGTGGCAGTGAGTTAGAGATGGTTCAACAGCAGGGAGCTTTGGTTGAACGGAGACACAGATAAGTTCATTGAAATCTAGGCTCAGCTGCTTAACAAGGACAAAACTTGAATAAAAGCCACCTCAGCTCAACCCTCAGGTGACTGAGCTTCAGGAACATTCTGTGGAAAAAAAAGTAGGACTCCCTTTTAATTCTAGATCACCTGAAAGCTGAAGTTTGTGCCACACTCTTCACGGTATTGATGAAACAAGGGTAGGAAAACACACAGCACCACTGTAGCTAACCTTCACCTTGGCCTAAAACAAAAACAAAACTAAACTAAACTAAATTAAACACAAACTCCAGAGAAGCACTTTCTCTAGAAACAGTATTTAAAAGATACATACACCCTCATCAGTTTGCTCAACGTTTTGGAAGCTGTTCATACTACAGGGCAGGTATGGTGGGCAAACTTCTTGTGAACAAAACACAGAATCCCATCCAAGTGGGAGAGGAACACTGGTGGGGAAGACCTAATCATGCAGGAATCCTTACCCCTAGGTATTAATCTCCCCCATTCTTTTCAACCTTTCACTCTTAATTTAATAATTAAGCTCCTGTCTGCTGGGTATCATACAGAGGGGTGATGCTAAGTGACATACAAGTAAATACAATGAGTATAAAAGGTGCTGTGTGCCAGAAGGGAAGTCGGTTGACTGTATTTATGGAAGAGAATGGGGAAGTGGGCTGGGACTGTGTTGAAAGGTGTCAACAAAGGGCTCCCCATGACAATGTCCTTCAGATACACTTTTTTTTTTTCAAGAAAGAAAAGCTTTAAATAGTGGCAAAGGAGGAAAGAATTATGGGAGGATGCAACTTAACGGTTACTTCTTACAGGATTAGTTTTTGCCAAGCACTTAGCTGAAAGCGCCAACCACAGCCCTTGTGTTAGTAATCATTAATGCAGAGCTTTTCTTCATCACAGAAACTCTTCAGCATGGCTTGAAGTACTTCCTTTCCCAGTTGTGATAAAATACCTTGACCAAGGCCACTTAAGGGAGAAAGGGCTTTTTTTTGTTTTGTTTTGTTTTTTTGTTTTTTGGGTTTTTTTTTGTTTTTTTTGTTTTTGGCTCATAGTTGCAGAGGGCAGGCAGTCCATCACATTAGGGAAGGCCTAGTAGTAGAGATAGGAAGTCTGGCTGGTCACGTGACATCTTCGCGCAGAACAGGAATTTGGGGTCAGGATATAAAATCCCTGGGCCAACTCCAGAGAGTCACTTCCTCCAGCAAGGTTCCATCTCCTGAGGATTCCACAACCTCCCCAAACAGCCAAGTGTTTGAATACATAAGCCTGTGGGGAGGGTGCTTCACAGTCAAAGACATCAGAGCAGTCCAAGCGACAGTCCAGGTCACGTGTGCGTAAGACCTGCATGGCCCTGTCTTCTCTTACGTGGATGCACACATTCAATTCACCCAAACCACACATCCACATTTTTGAGAAACATATTTAATACAAAGAATGTCCCTCAAGGGCAGGAGACATAGCTTTTCTGAGGTGGCATACTCCCCAAAAGAAACAGCCCAAGTATTTGAACCACCAGTTTGAATACAACCCATGTCTTTTGCTTCTATGCCACACAGAGCATTTGAGTTGAAAGTGGAAGTCAGCTTTAAGTGAAGTATTTCCTTCAGGGCACTGAAGACAGAGGACAGCTGGCATCCAGAGTCAGCACCTTCAGTAGCCCTTCTCTGCAAAGCCAGCACCAAGAAATGCTCCATGGAGCCTCTTAACAGCAGCAAATGTGCTTCTAATGTTCCATAATACAGTATATAAACAGTGTGTGTGTTTGCGTGTGTATGTGTGTGTTTGTGTTTGTGTATGTACATGTGTCTGTTTGTGTTTGTTTGTGTGTGTGTACATGTGTGTGTGTTTGTGAGTGTGTGTGTATGTGTGTGTACACATAAGTGTATGCTGGTGTAGGTTCAGAGAAGAACCTCAGGTATCATTCTTCAGGCATAGTTTATATTTTGTTTTCATTTCACATGTTTCGGTTTTGGCAGAGGGTCCCTCACTGTCCTGTAATTCACCAAGCAGTCCAACCTGGCTGTCCAGTGAGCCCTGGAGATTTGCCGTCTCTGGGATTACAAGCATGCACTACCACATCTGGCACTTTTACATAGATTCTAGACACAGGACTCAGCAATCATTTTACCAAAGAGCTATTCCTCCAGCCCCAGGAAATGAGGATTGCAAGGTGCCAAGGCGGGGGCATTTCCTGACTCTGGATCCCACTTTCTTAGAATGTCGGCCCTTGAGCTCTGCTGGAGGGCTGGATTCCAGCCCCATCACATCTTCCTTGGCAAATACTTCCAGTTGTGTCTCCTTCTGTCTTATTTATCAAACTAGAATCCTGCGGCCCAAGCTCAGCCTGCCCAGCCTGCCCCTGAGCTGTTCTGTGTGGGTAGGAAAACACGGCAGTAGTGCCTGGCTAAGTTTCCAAAGTTCTCTGTCTCCAGCCTCAAATGGCCACTCAGTGCAGCCCAGCAGGCCTTCGTTTTTCTCCCATGGCCTCAATTCCCTAAGAAGACCATTTTATGTCTCCCGAAAACCTCCTCTGTTCCTTCTCTCACTCTCAGATGATGACTTCTCATTTCATGGATAAAATTGAAAAATTATCTTCCCTTCAGCAAACCTGCAATCTTCATCAGGCCTCATCTTCTCCTCCTTGGCCTGGTTAAAATGGAAAAGTGCTCTTCGGGAACTCAGAGCTCGCTTCCTCCCTGCACTCTGGCAGCTCACCCACGCCAACGCTGCCTCGCTAGCTCTCGCTCTCCACCATCTACCCTTGTAGCTCTTGCTGGAGCAGCCCTACTGATAGGCAAGCATGCTCCTCCTGCCTCACGAAATTTGGGATTGCTCTGGGGATGGATCTTGGGGCCTCATGCGTGCTAGGAAGGCTCTGTACCCTGACCCTTTCTCTCAGATTTCTTGAAAAGGGAAAATGAACAAAACGTTTCTAGTGGCCCCACATCTCTCCATGTTCCCCCTTTTTCCCCCCTGAAGACCTCACAGAGGTTCGCTCGTTGGCTCTACGTCCACTCTACCCTACTCCAGTTTTGCTCCTGCGCCCTCCTACTCCTAAATGGTTTCATTGGAAATGTGCAAGCTGAAGGTTCCAAAGGCCCCAGATGCCAAATCAAGTAGAAAGTTTTAGTCCTAATCTATTTTAGCATCTCAGCAGCAGTCGTGTACCATTTCCTGAACTTCCTTTTCAGATACCCATGATAACTTTTCTTCTTTATCTCCAGACTTCAATGCTAGGACTCAGTCTCAGATGCTTGTTTCTCTCTTCTTTGGCCATCACATCCTCCCTATTGGTTTATTTTGGCAAGATGACTTCCATATTTATCAAAGAGGTCTATATGGGCAGAGTTTAAAAGGCGATTAACACTGTTGACAACCTATCAACATCACTCTCTAACCATCGGACACGGTGGGTAAACTTTTGACTCCATTGTTTTTTTCACTAAGTTGACTCTCATAGGCCCCAACGTCTACTTCTTCCTACCCTGGATCTCCTGAACAGCTGACTTTTTCTGGCTCCCCTAAGCCAAGCTACTGTGTCACGGAAGTTTTCCTAGCTCCCTTTCTCTGTGTTGGTTTACAAACTCTCTTTGGCTGAAGGACATTCTTTTAATGATGGGTAGATAGGTGGAAAGAAATTATCTATGTAGTTTTAATCAGGATCTAAGTATTTTTGTGACCTTATTTATCTCAACTAAACCTCTTAAGATGTGTGTGTGTGTGTGTGTGTGTGTGTATGTGTGTGTGTGTGTGTGTGTGTGTGGCCTATGCATGTGCACAGAGAAACTGTAGGAGGACACGATGCCCACTCTATTACTTTCCGCTCTTACCACCTTCACACAGGAGCTAGACAGGCATCCAGCAGAGCTCAGCAATCCTCCTGCCTCTAACTTCCTCTAACACTGGGGTTACAGGTGCATGATAGCCTTAACCTGGCTTCTTGGATTGGTGCTTGAGATCTGAACCCAGGTCCTCATGCTTGTGTGCAACCAGCACTCTGACCGACACAATTAACACAGCCAATAATATTATTTCCCTGTTCCTTCCTGTGATACTCAGCTCACCAGTTGTTTGATAGACTCGTGTATCATAAGCTGAGTATTTACCCAGATCTCCTCTGTTGTGTTAACAGCAGGCTCTGTGGGAAAGGACCATTTTTATTCCCTCCATATCACAGTTTCAAGACTTTGCACTCAAACATAGCATGCTCAATTAATATTTATCCAGTTGATATGCGAAAGGATGGATGAGTGGACAAGTGGGTGAATGGCAATTCGAGTCTCCATCGCTGTCTGTGTCTTTGTGACCTTGGGCGAGTCAGATGCTTTCAAGCTTCGTCTTATTGAGCCTCTTCAGACTTAAAGTGGCAAGGCTTCCGCTACTGAGCAGGCATTCATGAGGTAAAAATAAATGAATAGAGGTGTGTGTGTGTGTGTGTGTGTGTGTGTGTTTGTGTGTATGTACACGTGTGTTGTGAACGTACAGAAGGATTTTTCAGGTACGTTGGAGGGATTGCAAAGACTAAACTTGACTCACTCTGTAATTTTCCTTTTCTTGTCCTTTTTTCTATGTTGAAACCTTCATTCACCACCTTAGAGCGCATGCCCAGGCAGCACCTTCTGCATGAAGCTGCTCAGAGGAGTTCCCTTTAGATCCAAATTAACCAGACTCTTCGAAGTGATTCAACTCGGCTATGCTGTGCTCTCACTCCTGAGCGAGCAGAGTCATACACAGACTGCACTTCCTGCTCTAGTTTAATGAGGAGAGTTAACAGTGTCCACACCTGTGCTCCACTTCACATTCAAAGAGAGAAAGAAGAAAAGAAAGTCCTGTTCATGAAGGAGGATTACGCCACCCTGATATTGGTACCATACTCATCTTTTCAATTTGTCCCAAGTGAAACCAAAGCTAACAACTTTTTTTTTTCTGGTAAGGATACAGTCAAAATAACATGTTTATTCTTGCTGATAAAAAAATGTAAATTGATATAATCCTTCTGGAAAGCTCCTTAAAAATATATATTACATGCCTTAAGGGTATTTCTATCTTTTGGTTCCCAAACTGTCCTTTCAAAAAATAACCTAAGGAAATAGTCTAAAATATAAAAATGTACAGTATATAAAAAAGATTACTTCAGGTATTTCATAGAAAACTCTTAAGTATTAGAAACAAAATAAATACCCAATGACACATCAAGGATAAGTAAACCCTGGTGACTATGATGTAGCTATCTATACAAGGCAAGATCCCAATAGATACAGGATCAGCACAGGGAAATGTTCATAGTATGGATTGTATGCCCAATAGCATACACTCTGTTACCACTGACTTAAGAGCACTTACAGTTTGCACATACCAAAATGCATCCTGTCTAAACGGGGAAATAACAGAGTCTGATTTTTTTTTTCCTCTAAAGACTTGGGTATTTGTTACTTGCTGTTCTTCTGGGCTGAGCTTCCTCACAGGAGAGTTTTCTTATATTTCCTATAGAGCTAAACCTGGGCTATGTACATGCCACACACAGACAGGACTGTCAAAGTCAGAGCCCGTTTGCCCTCTTTGGCTCTCAGCGTAGTCCTAGACTCCTCTGACTCTCCCACATTTCAGGATTGACTGTTAAGCACGGAGCAGGCAGGCTCTCCTTAAGAGTGTCATATTCCTGAGGGGCGCAGCAGGTGTATCTACCTTGCATATCAGCAAACTTTTCCTACACAGGGCTGGACAGCAAGATTCTTAGATACCGTTGACCAGGCCATCGCCAGTGCAATTCCTCAACCTTACAGCAGTATGACGGCAGCCATGGTGAACGTGGCCTTCCTCCTTGATTTGCACTCACAGCGGCAGCTTACAGATACTGATGTAGCTAAGAGGGCTTTGCCTCCACGAGCTTTTGATGCCTCCACTTTGCCATCCATGTTCAGTTGCACGCCACGTGCTTCTCAGGGCTCTTGATGGCAAATTTTACGTACGGTTTTCAAAACAAGCTTGTAAAATTAGATTTCATGTTTTGTGTATCACAGATAAGCAAATACACATTCAGAGAAATCACACAAACTGCCCAAAATTATCCTGCAAGCTGAAGTTTCAGTTTCTGAATCCAAGTTCATACCATTGAACTATACTCTCTCTCTCTCTCTCTCTCTCTCTCTCTCTCTCTCTCTCTCTCTC
>OU015749.1:123180027-123215616 GCA_907169655.1 Acomys percivali | reverse complement strand
CTCTCTCTCTCTCTCTCTCTCTCTCTCTCTCTCTCTCTCTCTCTCTCCCTCTCCCCCTCTTTGTGTGTGTGTGTGTGTGTGTGCACGTGCGCACACATTTGGAACCCAAAGAGTGTCATTATGTATCCCCCTTTCAAACCTCACCTTGTCTCTTGAGGTAGGGTCTCTCACTGACTGGCTATACTGGCTGGGGACAGAGCTCCCCAGGTCCATCCTGACTCTGCATGCCTTCTACTAGGGCTCCAGACACACCTGTGACCATGCCCAGTGCTCTACATTGGTGCTAGGAGCCCCCAAAAGAAAACGCTGTGGGATACCCTGACTTATATTTCAGCTGGAATATTAAATCAGGCAAAAAGACCTTGAACACACTCTGTCTGTGGTTCTCCTCTGCCTGCTGGTGCCTGTCTAGGAACTCAGATCCTCATAGCTGCTAGTGGCTTTAACCAAAGAACATCAGTGAGAGCCCTGTGGAGGAATGGTGAGTGGATGTAACAACTGTCAATAAAGCGCTGTTTAGCCAATCAGCTGAGCAGAAGGACAGGGAGTGGAAGGCGGGACCTCCTGGAAGAGAGGAGGAGAGAGAGGGTTGATGGGGTAGGAAGAGGAAGGGGAAAAATGCCGGACAAGCATCACAGTGGCAAATGCTTGGGGTATAGGTATTATACATCAGTTTAGAGTAGTTTGTTTACCATAGTTTAGAAATAGATTTGTATCAGTATAGTTTCAGCACAGCGTAGAGCTGACAGCCTGAAAGTACGCTTTAGACTCTGTGTCTTTATTAGCAAACTTAGGCCGAACGGGTACATTTTTAATGTAACAGAGCCCGTCATTCCTTAGCTGTGGACTAGCACTTCTCGGTGCATAACAATCTTTGGAAGGCTACTGAGCTCTGTGATCCCCTGGTCTGCCACGTGGCCTCAGAACTGCATTTATGCCAAGCACCCAGGCGTTGCTTCTGGCCCAGGTAATTCTATGCTAAGAATCATTGCCCTGACTTCAATCTTCCCACTCTAGATTAGCATTAAGCCTCCTCAGATCACAGAATATTTTTTGTGACCACTTGTTAGACAGCTCTTGACCACTTAGATAACCCAGGAAGCTTTTTTTTTTTCCCAAGAAATTTTCCTCCACTAATTTATTTATTTATTCACTTTACGTCCTGATCTCAGCTTCCCCTTCTCTCAGTACTACCGCAAACCTCTCTCCCCATTCTCCTCTCTCCTCCTTCTCAGAGAAGGGACAAGTCCCTCGTGAGTACCAACCCACCCCGCCACATTAAGTCGCATCTTCTCCCACAGCATCCAAAGTCAGGCATCAGAGTCACAGAGGGCCTCCCCTCCAGGTGCTGGGGGGACCCACATGAAGAGAAAGCTCTGCATCTGCTACGTATGTGCAGGGGCCTAGGGCCAGTCCATGCCTGCTCTCTGGCTGGTGGTTCAGTCCCTGTGAGGCCCCATGGGCCCAGGTTAGCTGACTCTGTAGGTCTTCTTGTGGAGTCCCTGACCCCTCTGGCTCCCTCAGTTGTTCCCCCAACTCATTCAGGAGCTGTTTTGTGCAAGAAACTAAGGGGATGATAAAATGCACCAATGACAGTAAATAATTAAAAATAAAAAAGACATTTAGGTGCATGAAACATATGTGCTCTTTCATTTGCAGTCCACTCTGAGGGTCTATCTGGTATCATGGTTATGTTTCCCCCCTTTTCTTGAGAGGATCCTACCAAACTACCTGTTAAATCTCGAGTTCCTGTCTAGTATTCATGATTCTTTCTCTTGCTGTCCTGGCCTCGCTCAAGGAAGCCCTCCTCTGTACGTCAGCTAACCAAGGGGCTGATAGGAACAAAGAACGGTGGTGGCGCACGCCTTTAATCCTAGGACTCTGTAGGCAGTGGCACGTGGATCTGAGTTCGAACCCATCCTGGTCTACACAGCTAGTTCCAGGACAGCCAAGGCTACACAAGAGAAACCCTATCTCAAAATAAAAAGAACAAAGAGAGAAATGTCTACTATACACATGATAATTTAATGGTGCATGCACCGTGACCAAGAGTCTTGTCACATGTAAGTAATATGTACTAATTTAGTGGTAATAATTGAAGTCTTTCATCCTAGAGAGGTGACGTAGGGACCTTCCTGTAGTTTGAGGAGTGGCTCTCTGACCTATGCATATCTTCTAGATTCTTCCTCCACACTGACATTTTCTCATAGTCAGATTTCCTCCACCCCCTGCCATTTGTGCGAATGGCCTTCAGCTCAGGTCTACAGCTCAGGCCCATGGCTCAGGCCCACGGCTCAGGCCCACCGCGGGTCTTGATGGCTCCTTTGACTTTGTGGGTTCACTCTTCCTCCTTATTCCTTAAATAACTTAGTCTGTTGTTCTCTTCTGAATCCCTTGGCCGCTGACAAGAGAAGGAAGCTTAGCAAAAACCTGACTTTTTCAAATCCCTCTATTTTTTGATGTTTCTCCAGTGTGCCTGTAAACCACACCCCCAGGCCACGTGATGTGCCCTAGATCCGCTTGCTCGTTCATTCATTCAGCACCTGTGGAATGGCCCTTACATGCTTAGTACTGGGAGGCAGCTGTGCCTGACATGTGCCATTTGCCCTGAGTTACACTTGTGGTCGATGCAGTCTGAGAGCGTCGGCACTGGAAATCCAGCTATTGGAGGCATTTATATATTCTTTTTCTTCTTAGTCTAACACCGCAGCTAGTAAGTTACATTGATCATGACTGACTTAGGAACGGTCCTGTGCGCTATGAAGTGGAAGAGACTGAGGTGAGGTGAGGTTGACAAACTCTCCTGTTGGCTACTTGGACTGTGATACAGACAGCAGAATTTACAGAAATGTAGGATCATATTAATTTGGAGTTCCCCACCCCCAAAGTGTTACAAAAATGGTAGGGATAATACCCAGGTCAAAACATATGCAAGAGAAGTTTGAGGGGAGTATGGTGAAATGTAGGAGCATGAATTAGGCTTGAGGCCAGCAACCAGGACTCATAGCCAGGCTGGTTTTACCATGTGAGTACTAGATATCTGGCAGAAAGAAAAACATAGACTATCAAAACTAAACTCAAACCAGTTACGTGTGTTCAGACAAGGCTTTCTTTCAGTGACATGATTGTAGCTGTGCTATGCTCAGTGGCGTGTGTCCTTGTGCATCTAGCTGGGGACCCTTTCACTTAGTATTTCTAAATGCGTTTCGAAGGGCCATTCTAATATCCTGTCGTAAGCTTGGCATGGTTTGTCCCCTCTAACCCAGCACTTAGGAGCCTAGAGCACGAGAATTGTGGGTTCAAATCTCTCCTGGGCTACATAGTGAGTTGCAGGCTGGCATGAGCTACATACTGAGACTCTTATCTCTACAAAACAAGAGAGAAAACCTCCCATATCTTAGTACAGTTGCAGGTGAATAATCTCCAAACTGAAAATGACAAGTCTCTGGGAAGCCCAGCACACCAGCATGGAGGCTGGCGGCTGAATTTGGGATATACCAAGATCCCAAACTGACTTTCTATACTACACACTGTGCAAAACTTTTTAGGCACTCAAGATTATAAAGATAAATTTTATTTAAGAATGAACATTATATATTTAATTACAAGGTCAACTCATAGAAGGAGTGTATTAAAAATAAATGGAAAAAAAAAGGTATGAAAAAAGGTATATTTGGGACAGAAAAACTTCAGGATGTGCTACACTGTATAGTATTGTCTTTCTCATAAGGCCTAACTAAGGTTCTATGGATTGAATGTGTGTATCTGAAATTGACACAGTGAAACCTAATCACCTACGCGTTGGTCCCAAGGAGGTGTGACCTATGAAAAACGATGATGTCATAGGGGCCAATCTCCATGAAAGGAGCATGCATGGAGATTGTCCTTCTGTCAAGTGCTATGCCATCAAATAAAAACACATCCTTGTAAGGTACCGATCGATCTGCTGCCTTGACCTTGGCCTTGGCCTTCCCAGGCACAAGAGCTATGGATACTAATTGTACCCTTGTACGCACTGCCCACCCCAGCTGCTTTGTCATAGTTGGCCAGATGGAGTAAGAAAGTTAGAAAGTGTTGCCCACTGGTCAAGAATCTCTTTCTTTTCATCAAGGCTGGAGCCCCAACAATCTCCAACATAACTCTACTATTCTGCACACTTGGCTCCTAAGATTATTGAATGACTCTACTCAAGCTAAAATGAACAACAAAAATCCAGAAGGTCCAAGCATTGGAGGTTTTCAACGCATTAGGCTTGGTAGAGTCCACTCACACTCTATTGGCTGGAACTCAGACACTGGCACACGTGAGTGGGAAGCTGGGGAATATTGTCCCTGGTGGCAAGGAATCAGTTGATGAATGAATATCTTATATGTCACAGTGGGGGTATTGAATTGCATGCTTAATATGATTCAAATATATGCATGCATTCATTTACATATAAATGTGTGATGTTTCCATAGTCTTAATGAAAGGTAAATCTCTAAAACAATGGATGTAGGATTTGAGTACCGTGCTTGCAGGGTGTTCACAGACTTGTGACACAACTTCTGAGCCACTTTGAGAGCGTGAAAAGCTTCTAATGTCACAGACAGGCAAGGACTTATTTGGAGAAAAGAGGTACTGGTCTTCTGTGAGTCCCACATCCCTCCTTCATCCTTTAAGCCTAGGAATGAGATTTCAGTAAATCAACTTGGAGAACCCATTATCAGTCCAGAGAGACCGACTCGTGTCCGACAGCCTAGAGAGAGGTGCTAGATAGGGGACAGCCAGCAAAGTTGTGCTAGGAAGCCATTTCTCTGACACAGTTCTGACGTGTGTTTCTTGTGGGTCAGACTCAAAGATCATGTGCCGGGGAATGCTAGTGAGTAGCTTCCTCACAGCCTGCCTAAGAGGGGGCAGATGGTGAGGCACAGGAAACCCAGGAAAGCAAGCTGGAGATGTCCTGCCCCGGCCTCAGTGGCATCCTCAGAGACCAGTCAGAGGAAACCCATCTTTTTATACGATAAGATTTACAAGGAAGATGTCTGCACAAATCTGCTGGGCTGAGAGATCACCACAGAACTCATAATTCACCGAGAGAGAACGAAAAAACCCCAAACCTCGCCGGGTCCTGATGGTGTCAAGGTCAACTCACACCAGCATCACTCGAGACGCCATTTTCCTCCTCCTACCCACGACCAGAATCCAAGTGAGAAACTAAGGGAGGCTGTCCTACTAAGGGAGGCTGCCCTACTAAGGGAGGCTTTCCCTTTAAGAAAAGACTGAAGTTTTAAGTCATCACTCTTGGATGAGCATTAATTATTGAGTTTGTGTATACCACATGCATGCAGTAACCAAGGAGACCAGAAGTGGGTGATGGCTTCCTCAGAACTGAAATTGCAGGCAGTTGTGAACCACCATGTGGGCATTGGGAACTGAACCGTGGTCCTCTGCAAAACCACTATATGCTCTTAACCCCTGAGTCATCTTCAGCCTTGCTCCCACATTGTTTGTTTGCTTGTTTGCTCATTTTTCCTCCAAGACAGGCTTTCTCTGTATATCCTTGGCTGTCCTGGAACAAATGCTGGCTGGCCTCAAACTCAGAGATCTGCCAGCCGCTGCCTCCTGCATGCTGGGATTAAAGGCATGAGCCATCACCACTTGCTCCCCATTGTTTTAAATGACTAATTTCATCCCAGAGGGATGGAGCATGCATGTGCAGTACAAAACTGCAATGTGTGGCCCCGAACACAATCATTTCACACATATATGTGAAAATTTAAACAATAACAACAGCATAACCAACAGTCATAATCTCTGAATAGTGGGGTTATGGCCAAATTAGTTCTCTCTCTCTCTCTCTCTCTCTCTCTCTCTCTCTCTCTCTCTCTCTCTCTCTCTCTCTGTGAGTGTGTGTGTGTGTGTGTGTGTGTGTGTGTGTCTGCTATTTATACAACCGAGCTCATCAGCCCAGAAAGTTCTCTCTTTCCTGTTACAGACTCATGAATCCACACTATGTCCCCAATGGGCCAGATCTTTGTCCGTTTGTGCAGGTACCCATGAAGACCAGAAGAGAGTGTCAGGTCTCCTGAAACTAGAATTTTGGGTGGTTATGAGCCATCTGACATGGGCACATAGCACCAAACTCAGGACCTTTGGAAGAGCAGAGCATGTTCTTAACCACCCAGCCATCTTGTCAGTCCTCTGCCATTTCTATACCTCCTCTTCCTTTGAGTCTTCATTCAACTTACCCACATCAGAAGAGGAAAGATTTGGCACAGTGAGTGACATCTGACCACACGCTAAGCAAGTGGACACATCCTGCCTTCTGCAGAGAGATGGAGGTTAACCTTATCTTCTCGATAAGATGCAATGTTGCAGATGCTGGAGATTTGATTTCCTTATGAACATGATCATAATGAACTCCTGCAACACCAGCAAAACACAAGGAATGGGTTTTTCAGGCTCACTCAACTGCTAGAGGGCAGGGCTGGGTTGCTGGCTAAGGCACACTGGCTTCTGATATCAGCTCGAAGACGCATGGGCAGTGTTGATGCCCGCTTGTTTGCAACATCCCAAGTCTTGAAGCAATCCCACTGACTATGACCATAGATAAATACAATATGGTGTTAATATACTAGAATAACACTTTACTCCACAGGGGGAAAAAATGGGTGCCACACATAAACAAACAACAGGGATGGACCTCAGAACCATTACCCTGGGTGAAAGATACCACAAAGAAAAGATCTTCTTGTGTGGCTTCATTTTTGTCAAGTTTTAAAAGAAAATTGAATTCCTTAGACAAAGATCTGGCCCATTGGGGACATAGTGTGGATTCATGAGTCTGTAACAGGAAAGAGAGAACTTTCTGGGCTGATGAGCTCGGTTGTATAAATAGCAGAGCCAGTAAGTTACTAAAATATCAGAGAGACAATGCTATTGTGACTCTAGCCGAGATGTTAGGAGTGAGCATGTTGAGGCAGGAGAGGATGGCTCCGTAAAGAGCACAGGCTGCTCTCCCAGAGGATGCTCTCCCAGAGGATGCTCTCCCAGAGGACGCTGTCACTGAGGAGCCCGGTGCATCTCCCAGCACTGTATCAGATGGCTCACAACTGTCTGTGACTCTAGCTCTGGCCTCTGTAGACATCTGCCTTGGCACTTGCCCTCTTGAGCACATACTCACAAGTAGACATAAATGAATATGAAGTAAATTATAAAAATTATTTTACATGACTGTACTTAACATTAAGTATGTATTTAGAAAATGCATCCCTCTGTTCATCCCTTCGCCGTACCCTCTATTCCTCAAACGCCTTTGTATTCCTTACCAAGCAGTCTTTAATTTGTGTTTATCTCTAGTATAAGCAAAGATGGACATACATGTTGTCTGTTCTAATTTTTATATAAGTGGACTTACATGTAATTTTTTTCTGGCTTTTATCACTCAGTATATTTTTAGGCCTATAAGTGCATACGTCAGCAAGTAATTCCCTATATCACTAGTAGAACACAGTACAATTCATTCATCCATTCATCTGGAAATTTGTTATTTTTTTTCCAGTTTGTGGCTATCATGAATAAAGACACTCTGAACATTTACCTGGAAGTCTGACTAATGGTCCCCTACTTTGCTTATTTTCTATATTATTTGTTTTCTATTTCATTTACTCCTGCTGCTAATTTTGTCATTTACTTTCTTCTACTTGTTTGGGGTGTAATTTGCTTTTAATGTCTAGCTTCTTAAGGAAGAAAATTAGACTGTTGATTATATACCTTTCTTTAGTTCTGATGTATACATTTAAATACATAACTTTCCTCTAAGCATATTGCTGACTTTTACACATTATATTTTTTTATTTTATTCCAGTTTGCAATTCATATTTTCCTAATACCTTTTTTCCTTCATGGGTATTTTAAAAACTAACTCTTTAATTCTAAATATTGGGACATTTGGGGTAACTTGTTATTGATTTTGAACTTAATACTTTTATTATCAGATAATAATATTTTATAAATTACATCCTTTGAAATACATTGAACCTCTTTTCTTGGTAGTAAGGGGATCTAGCATGGAGGGGAATCTACTTAAGGAAAAGATTCTTCTATATTAAAAAAAAAAACAACCAAACAAACAAACAAAATCTAAAACTATACTATGAATCCTGCTTCCCCTCATCCCCCGCCCCTTCTCTTCAGAAAAAGGAAACTTCCCTCGCCACATCAGGACTGGCAAGGCAGCCCCATTAGGAGGAAGTGATCGAAAGCAGACAGCAGAGTCCACATCATAGTCAGTACCAGGGACCCACATGAAGATCAAACTTCCCGTTGGTTACCTATGTGCAGGGGCGGAGGTCCAGGCCATGTGCGCTCTTTGGTAGGGGCTTCCAGCTCTGTAAGTCCCTATGGGTCTAGTTAGTGGACTCTGGTCTTCTTGTGTGTTCTTGTCCCTTCCGGGTCCTTCTATCCTTCCATCCTCCCACCCCCTCCCATGGGACTCCTTGAGTTCTGCCTAACGCTTGGCTATGAGTCCCAGCATCTTATTTGATCAGCTGCTGGGTGGGGCCCCTCAGAGGAAGATTATGCTAGGCTCTTGTCTGTAAATATCATTAATGGTGTCTTTCCCATGGGGTGGGTCTCAGGTTGGGCCAGGCATTAATTGGACATACCCTCAGTCTCTACTCTGTCTCTGCACATCTTGTAGGCAATATAGATTTTGGGTCAAAGGTTTTTCAGGTAGAGATTGGTGTTCCTCTCCCACTATTATAGCTCCTGATTGGCTAGAAGGAGGCCCCTCAGACTCCGTTTCCCCCACAGCTGGGAGGCTCATCTAGAGACAACCCCATATCCTCCCGTAGCCTGCTCTGTCACAGGTATCCAGCTCGTCTCTGTGATGCAATCTAGATGTCCCTCAGCCAAAGAATGGAGACAGAAAATATGGTTCGTTTACACGATAGAATACTACTCAGCTATTAAAAACAAGGAAATCACGACATATGCAGGCAAATGGATAAAGCTAGGAAGGATCATCCTAAACCTGGCGTGGTGGCGCATGTCTCTAATCCCAGCACTCGGGAGGCAGAGGCAGGCAGATCGCTGTGAGTTCAAGGCCAGCCTGGTCTACAAAGTGAGTCCAGGACAGCCAAGGCTACACAGAGAGACCTGGTCTCAAAAATAAAAAATAAAAACAAAAAACAAAAAGATCATCCTGAGCAAGATAAGCCAGACCCAGAAAGACACATATGGTATGTACTCACTTAGAAGCAGATTTTAGCCATATATTACAGGATAGCTACACTACAAATCGCAGACCCAAAGCAGCTAAGTAACAAGGAGAGCCCAAGGGAGACGTTCCTTGAATCTCACTTAGATGGGGAAGTAGACAGCAGAAGCAGATGTGGAGAGGGAACTGGGTAGGAGAGGGTGTGGGGAGGGAGGATCAGACATCAGGAGAGCGGGGAGGGGCAGGGAGAGGGCTCGGAGATAAAATATCCAACTCCTCAAAGACTAACAGGGATGAGTGACAGTGTCAAGGGACTTGCAAGATGTAGGACAAGCTGACCCCCACCGCATCGTCGCCTGACAATGCTGAAGACACATAGATCCCTGGGAAGGACCAAGGGTCACCAGAAACCTAATCGTCAGGAGGAAAGCGCTTCCTGTGGATGCAGGTGAATTTCCTCCCTTCGCCTCTTCTATCCTCACATAATAGACTCACAAGCAAAATAGCAATGGTGGCATGGGGAGAGATGGCACACGGGCCCTGTGGCTTTCTGTTCACTGAGTGTGGCCAGGCATCTATATCACCAGTGCCTCATTTGCCCATAACTCACCAAGCTCCCGAGGGAGTCATTCCCCAGGGCAATGGGCAGCCTCTGGCGGTCGGAGGTTTATGTCAGGCCGATTCTACTGTAGGATAATTTAGGCTGTAACCCTCCTGGAATAAACTATTGCTCTGAATACAGACTTGCCTTCCCGGCCGGCAGCATCTCTGCTAGAGCTTTCATCCAGCAACGTGTGAGTGGCATGTTCAGGATCATAACATTCAGCCCAGGGTAGTGTCTCTGGAAGGATCTCAATCTACAGTGAATGTGTAGTGCAGCCCTGGGCATGTGCTCACAGTCCGACCATATCCTCCAGCAGCTGGCCTGGTACAGTCTCAATCAACAGCAAAGATGCAAAGGTGCTTCTCTCACAGACAGGGGCTATAGGACTATTGACAAGCTTAGAAAACGGCAAGGGTTCCTCTGCAACTAATATCCTCGAGGTCTGTTAATTCTTCCTCCCTCCCTTCGCCTCTTCCCCACTTCCCCACCTTCTCTTTCCGTTCACATATTCCTTAGCCCCTAACTTCTTCTCTTTTGTTCTTGCATCGCAACTCTCGCAAGCCTTCACCAGGAAGCACACCCCCATCCCTAGGAGAAGCCTTTTTTACACCCCATCCCCACAACCACAATCTGCTGCTCCAGGGGTTTCACTGTCCCAGAGAGCAATGCCTCCCCAGGAGCAGAACTGTGATTCTCTTAGAGCGGAATATGAGGCTGCCATCTGGGGATTCTCACGCCAGTGAGCCGGCACGCAGAGGAAGGGTATTAGACCGACTGGGGTGGTTGAGCCTGACTGCCAGGGGATTAGGTCGTTATCACACAACCAGGCAGAGGAAGAGCACACATGGGACGTAAGAAAACCTGCTGGCAGCCTCTTCCTCTTCTTCCCTCATTTTCTGAGTGAGGTGAGTGGCAAACCACAGTCCATATAGACAGGACTGCGTATGATCAAACTCCCTTGCAGACCAAGATCTGTATCACCCAACAGACAAGAAACTGGAGCCAAGTGCAAAGGCAACACGGAACGTACAGTAGAAGGACATAGTTAACGAATGGCCGTGCACATCTGGCCAGAGGCTGGTGGGGATAAGGCTAGAATTTGGAGTAACCCTCTTATTTTGATATGAAATTAGGTGTGTGTCTACAAACATACATTTTATCATTTCCTCTTCAGATTTGCTATAGGATGGAATTATAGGACAATGAGTGGGGGACGAGCCCCAAGTCGTTCAACGCAAGAGTACGGCACACAGTGGGATAAAGCCCCACAATGGACATAAATGCTTGTCTAGGGCCTCCCCGTCAGACACACCCTTGCTAACACTGGGATTTTAGTCCACCGAGATCCATCTTGGACCTCTGGGCCTGGACCATAAGACAGTGTAGTTGAGCTGTTTAAAGGCATCCTGTGTTCTGAAATAGCAGCAATAGAAGGTCAAACAGGAGGGGGGCATGGTTTGAGTGGCAGAAGGGATGCCAGGTGCTGATCTCTCTGATAGACTTCACCATGGGTCTGACCTCATTGGACTCGTGGGCAGCACCAACTACCTCACAGCCCCTTCAGCTCCCATGGAATCCTCTTTCAGCTCCCCCAAGTCCTGAGGCACATGAGGCATTGTATCTATGACAAAGGACTCTCTCTCTCTTCCTGCATCATCAGAGTTGAAGAACTGTCTGTGTGAGAGGCCACAGTGGGTTCCGTCTGCTCTCAGGGGCTTCAAAATTCCAGCAGTTTCCTCTACTTCATACCTACCATCTACCCTCAGACTCAATGCCTTCAGCAGACTGTTAAACAACCCCGTAAAGTCAAATTACAGCAATAAATCTGTTATTCTACCACACCTACAGGCTCTTTCTCTGTGCCTCAACTCTAACATTATGTCATGGTTTTGCACTTAAACTTCTTTGACTGTTGGTGGTAAAGCTTGTTCCGCCATTTTGATGTGCTTGTAGCAGGGTCTAGCTCTGTGGCTTTGAGCTGTGCTAATAGATTGTACCATGCAGACTGACTCTTCTAAGGATGTTTCCGTGTTACTAAAGCCACAATTTTCCCAACATTTTCTCATGTTTAGGGTAGAAGCTTTCCCTTGATATCAGATTCACCCATCTTTGGACTTCCTAGTCTCATTTTGTGTCAAGAATTCCTAAACAGAAGAACAAAGTGAGGGAGCCTATCGTGCACCTGCCCCATCAGACAGGAAGAAAATCTGCTCACAATGGTGAATCTTAGCAGCAACCCTGCCCAGTAGTGCTCTGGGGGATCTGCAACTCTTAGTCCTACCCTTTTCTCCTCAGTGACCGCGCCTTTCAGCCTCTCTCCTGTGGGCTCCTCTGAGTCTATCGGCTGCAGCGTTGCCTCAGGTCTGTGGAAGGAAGGTGAGAGTCAGGCCAGCCATAGCTTTATTGCTCCAGAAGTTACCCTCAATCCTTTACCACTTCTGCCTTCCTACTGACCCTGAACGTCAGGACTCCCAGGCTAATCAGAAGCTCCTGATAGCCAAGAAATAGGATCCCTTTGTATTCGTTGCCTCCGAGAGAAAGAAGAGTCATTTTTATCTTCCCTTCTCTGGCAGAGCAACCAGTGGACGCTTTGTTCTCTAAGTCCCACACTCTCTGTATGCCAAATGACTAAAATCCTTGAGCAGACACACAGAAATTGTACCAGGTTGATTCTAGATGGCTATTTATGATGGAGCTTATGTGTAATGTTAAGCAGAAGGCAGACTGAGAGAAATATGTCTACATATAAATTGGCCGACATTTGTACCCGAGAGTATTTCTGAGTGCTGGCCTCAGATGACCACTGTTTCCTGATGGTCTGTGTGCTCTGTCCTGCGGGGTCTCTGATGTTCTTAAAGACTAAAGCTCTCACATGGGAGACTCTGGGCCACGGCTTGCTGGCATTTCAACAGGGTATGAATGCCTATTACCGTTGGAGTCTTTATTATGCACCAAAAATGCCTGGAAGTGTTTAGACACTTGTGTGCACACCCATGCATGTGTGTTTTCTGTTTTCTATATTGTTTTCTATTACTGTTTAAACACCATGACCAAAGTCAATGCTGGGAGGAAAGGGTTTATTTCATCTCATAGCTTATGGACCATTATTCATTGCCGAGAGAAGACCAAGCAAAGCTCTAGGCAGGACCCGAGAAGCCAGCGCTGAAGGGAAATTACGTGTGGGCTTGCTCCTCATGACACACTCAGTTTGCTTTCTGTGCAACCAAATACGGCCTCTACCTGAGGATTACACTATCTGCAGTGGGCCGGGCCCTTCCACGTCAGCCAGTAGTCAAGAAAATGCCCTTACACTAGTTTATACACAAATCTGATGGAAGCATTGTCTCAATCCAGGTTACCTCCTGCCAGACGACTCTAGCTGTGCCAAGTTGACCAAAAATAACCAACATATATGTATATATGTGTGTGTGTGTATTTGTATGGTTATACCATGGTGTATATACATGCATGTGATTTTATATGTATGTATATATACACATATATGGCATCATGCACACATATGTATACATACATGGTCTGTACACATATACATACATATGGCATCATATATACATATATACCATGTATACATATATATGTATATACACATACATATCCCATATATATGGCATGCAATGGTGTACTTCTCAAGAAAACAGGAAACAATTTTTTGCCATTGCAACTAACACATTATTTCATCCCTAGAGAGCCATTTGGTTCCCCTGGGCCTCAGTTTCCCTACCTGAAAAGTGAAGTAATTAGACCTCATACTTTAAAACACATTCTAGCACTAATTGCCTGCTATTACCTAGATAATGAGGAAACACAATGCAGAAGAGGAGAGACTCCCGAACTGTGGCTCCATACAGGGTAGGGAGGGTCCTGAGTAGCCCTGCCTGTAAGCTGCTTCTGGAAACTCACAAAGAACAAAATGTAAAGATGGAATCATGGCAGCCTCGCCTTGAGTAAAATTACAAGAGGATTCTACCTATTGACAGATATGAATCAATCAACTGAATCAAGTAACGAAGGAGGTGAGAGGAATGCAGTCTGCACTTATGCATTTAATCAATATTGGCCATTGCAGCTTCTGTGTTGGTTATGGTGGAGGCAGTGGTGGTGAGCAACAAAGCCATGACGGCCCCCCCACCTCCTGTGGACCATTAGGTCCAGTCCAGAAGACCTCCGTCCAGTAATCACTCCAGGAGATTCTTAAAGGTGAATGACGGATTTGACGGCAGAAAAGCACAGAAGCCAAAGAGAAGGGTGGTGCAAACGTCCTGAAGGAACCGTTTGACAGAGGATGGAGTAGAGAAAGGAAAGGTCACCCAAGGTCAAGGTCAAGGCTTGGGGGTGGGGTAGCTTCAGAGAGGATGCAGAGTTGAGATGCTTTGGAGATTTCCACGTGGGGAGTGGAGCAGACCTGGCACTGAGCTGGCTGCGAGTACCCGAGAGAGGATGCCTGTCCACTCCACAACCAGAGGCAGACAAGCAAAAGCTGGGCAGACATGTCCACAGCAGAGGAAAGACACTGAGATGAGAGGGAAGGCCAGGAACAACCCCTGAGGAACCGACACGTCAAAGAGCTAAGGGGAAGGAGGTAGAAATGACAAGCCTACTGAGGGAGGCCCATGGGAGCGCCAAGAGGGCCCAGTGTTCTCAGGAGAATGAGGCTGCGGCGGTGGCTGAAGGCTGCTGGGAGCCACAAGAGAGAAGAAGTGGGGCCTCCTGGGTCCAAGGTCAGAGAGGTTCTGGGGAGCTGAAGAAATGTGTTCAAGCGCAGGGAGTCACAGAGTATACCAGTGGTATGGACAGGGAGGCCATGCAATTCTTTTAAAGAGTCTGAAAATGAATATGTAAATGTTGGGCTTAAAGAAATGCAAGGCGGACAGGCAGGGAGTGAGGCAGCTCCTCCTATTTCAGTATTCACAGCGCGGCTGGGAAGCTCTGGGGGGTGCCCCTGACCTTCGGACAGAGGCTGCCATTCCTCTGCCCCTTCTTTCTCTTATTCTCATTCCAGTGAGAGTAAAAATAAGAGGATTTCCTTTGGAGACCTTACCATGGAGAGAGTTCAGCATTTGCTTACATTATCTGAGCGTCTGCCTTATGCAAACTGTGCTGCCAAGAGAGATACACAGACAAATAGGACCTGTCTGCTCCCTGCCTTTAGGAGTTGAGTCAAATGACACCAACTATACAGGCAACTCAGCACCCCCAGACTTTGTTTCTGCCCAGCTGTCCATGGTAACAACTGCTGAGCTCAAGCCAAATAACTCCTCATCCCCTGTAGAGCCTTGGTGGTTCTCAACCCTCCCCTCCCTATATACAGTTCCTGGTGCTGTGGTGAGCCCCAACCATAAACTTATTTCGTTGCTACTTCGTAAATGTCACTTTGCTACTGTTGTGATCATAATGTAAACATCTGATATGAGACCCCCCCAGGGGGTCGCGACCCACAGGTTGAGAACCACTGCTGTAGACGGCACCCTGTAGACTAGCTTACGTCCTGAGCGGTTGTGTCCCTTATCTACAGCCACACCACAGATGATCACAAACTACAGATGTTCACCATCTCCCTGAAGGGGAAGGCAGGCAGGAGTGCAAGCAGAGCTCAGCTGGTTCCTCCCCTCTGGTGTCTCTTACAAAACTGCAGAAGGGCGTGATCTCAGCTAAAGGCTGCACGGGAAGGATTGCTTTCAAAGCCATTCTACTAGACTATTTTCAGGATCTGGACTTTTCGTGGCCGTCAGACAGCGTGAATGCCAGTTCATTAGCCAGCCATTAGTCATCTCCCCCTCGGCTCCTTGATGAAGGGTCCAGATGAAGGGGCAGCATGTTCCACCAAAGTTCACAGGCCAAGAAGGCTATAGCTAGAGGCTGCTGTAGGAACCAAGTCACTATGTAACCTACTCGTACCATACCCAGGGCGTCCCATCACTCTTTTGCTGTGTTTTACATAGGTGAGGAGGGTTGTAGAGGCTTCAGATGGGGGGAGCAAGGATCACTGTGGCTGCCTTAGAAACTGCCAAGCACAGGCGCCTGAAACTGCCATGGCGTGTAGGGTGAATGCTGATGCCGATTTTTTCCTCAGGCTTGGCTCTTGTCTCCCAAACCCAGTTCAGTTTTCCTCATCAGCTGGGCTCTGACACCTTCACCATGAGATATTTCCTTTTCCTTGCAGGCAAGGTAGCTGGACCCCATCTTTACTTGTATGACCCCGCTGAGCCCCCGTACCACCAACACTAGCTGGGTAGTAGTAGTGGCTGCTGGTCTTATCTTGATCACACTCTTCAGCTGAGACCCATAAGCTGGACGTGCACACTAGCTCCGTTTCTTACACTTGTCGCTCTGGACGTTTGGTTGTTTCTTGACTTAAAGGCCAGTTCCGTTCCTCGGCACAGTTGCTCTGAGGCCCTTCCCAGTCATTGCTCTGGCTAGAAAATCTGTCCTAGCTCTCCTACTCTATCTCTTGGCTTTACTGAGATGGAATCCACATCTCATATAGCTCACGCCATGACATGTCCATTCGGTGGCCTTTTAGTATGTTCATAGAGTTGGGTAACCATTACCAGAATTGATCTCAGAATTGATCCTTGACCCCGAAAGGAATTCTATACCCATTAACAGCCACTCCCCAAACCTCAAACTCTAGAAACCCACAGTCTTACTTCCTCTTTCTGTAGATTTTCTTATACTAGATATTTCAAATCAATGACATCATATAAGAAGTGGCCTCTGCATTTTATTTATTTATTTATTTACTTACTTACTGAGACAGGATCTCACTCTGTAGCCCGATATGACTCAAACTCACTGTGACCCTCTGCCTCAGCCTCCAAAGTGCTGGGACTGCAGGTGTGAGCCATCGCTCCCAGCTCTTTTCTTCCAATTAATGTTTTCAAAGGTTATCAAATTTGTAGCAGATACTAGCACTTCATATTTTGTACCTGGAATGTAAGTTTTAATACATAATGTCCATTTGCAACATCAGTGTACAAGGTATTGCATGACTATGTCACATCTTAGCCTTTACTTAGCTGTCATGAATGGTGTGACATGATGGCCATGTGGATATAAGAAATATTTGAAAGATCGGGTTTCCATTTCTCTTGGGCATGAATACTGAGGACTAGAATGGCCATGTCATAAACTGGCATTATTTTTGGCAGCATGAAGACTCGCCAAATTGCTTCCTAAAGCAACTACATCATTTTATGTTTCCAGGAGCAATGCAAGAGAGTTCTAGATGTTTCCTTATTACTGACAAGACTTAATATTATTGGCCTTCTTTATCCTCTGTCTTTATTCTTTATGTCTCTATGAAGACAGCAAGGGGCAGGGAATGTGACTTGTTTGACACTTTTAGGCAGAATTTTTAAACTCTTAAATAGTGAACAAGACAGCATGTGGCCTCTGTTCTCTCGCTCTGACACACATATGCTAGGGCAGGGGAGGAATTTCTATGGCACAGAGCTTATTGCAAGAACTCAAGGGCTGCAGGCTGGAGCTAAGCTAGGTCACCAGAGACAAGAGGCAAAGGGCAATGCAACGGCTAATCTCGGTTATCAATTGATGAGTTCTGTGACGACATAGAAGAGCAGTCTCTCGGCACGCCTATGAGGAGCTATCGTCATTAGGTTAATCGCAATCGGAAGGCCTGTCCATTTTGAGTGGCAAGTCCCCTGGGCTAGGATTCTCTGTCTGTCTGTCTGTCTGTCTGTCTGTCTGTCTGTCTGTCTGTCTGTCTATCATTAATATATCTAAATGTAGGGCTGGTCTGATGGCTAAGTGGGTAAAGATGCTTGCTGAAAAAAAGATAGTCAACCTGAGTTGCCACATGATGGAAAGAGAAACTGACTCTTACAGTTGTGCTCTGATTTCCATGCTAATGCATGTAGGCACACATGCACACTCATACACATTAATAAATATGCATTTTTTAAAAAGTAAGAGTGAGCTGAACAAAGTATTCATGCTTCCCTGCTCTCTGAGCTCCTGCCGCCTCGACTTTCTCACAGTGATGGTTTGATACCTTTGCACTGTGAGCTGAAATAAACCCACTGATAAAACAACATTCACCCACCAGTCGGGAAAGTTTTTGCACTTAAATGCAGAGGCTCTGGAGCAACGCTGTCCAAATATTCAGCACCATCTCTACTGCTCATTGGCTCTGTGAACTGGGTTAAGATTTTTTTTTTTTTTAAACCACTTTGGGTCTGTCTCTGCAACATGAGGATAATCATAGTATCTTCCTTAAGGGAGTCTGAGGCTGAATGGGTTAATTCTGAGCGCTCAGAAGAGCCCCTGGCCGAGAGGAAACATTCCACAGTGGCAGCCACTATTAGCAGATTCCATGAGCGCCAGAGGAATCAGTCCCCATACAGACAGCTTTGCTTGTCTCTTCCTCTGCAGACATCTTCCCCAGAGTAATGTCCAAGATCCCCCAAGCCTGGTTGAGAGGGACAGATTCCCAGGTCCGCTGTCTTTCCGCGTGCTTGGCCTCCTTGGAGAAAGACGAGCACAGCACATGCCAGCCAGTTCTCTGTCCCTTTATACTCTGAATTCCCTGCCATTTGCATAAGGACACTCTGAGAATAGCTCATGCTTGAGCTGGGAAATCAGGAGAGGGTTCGAAATGCTAAAATCTGACCAAGTCTCCGCGTGAAAAATAACAGCTTTAGGGAAAACCAGAAACATAACTCTCTTTTTCTTTCACTCTCGAAAATACATTGTGATGAATAATGCCCCAGGGTTGATGTATGCAAACTTCCACAGTGCTCATGGAGGTAATTGAATCCTCTATAATGATGGGGCCAAGAAAAAAATAAAATAAAATAAGAAGAGACCCAGACAGACAAGGCTCGGAGACTGTGGATGGGCCCAGTCTGGCTTTTAGCCCACAGCACCTGCAATTATTCTGCAGTGATTTTTATTTATCTACTTAGTGCTCCCACTAGGCAGGGAGAGAAAGAGAGAGCAAGAGAGAGTGAGAACCTCGTAACAATTCAGCCCTCATGGTTAGGCAGCAAGCTCGAAATTGAAAAAGTTATTCAAACGGATAATGAAATGGGGCTAGGTTTCTAACATGCAGCCCCCTCTATGGAAAATGGAATAAATTGTGGGACTCCGCTGTCTGTGATGGGACTACACACGAGTTGGCTCTGAAGCACGGAGTGAGGGCAGGATCCTAGGGTGAATGGTGGGCGTTCCCGCTTGCGTGGAAAAGAACGAAACTCCAGGGGCTGCTGGGGCCGCTGGTCTGCAGAAGGTCCCTGACACACACTAATGGAACCAGGTGCCCCTCTGTGCTGTTCAGACCTTCACTGGTGAGCCTGGGGGTGGGGGTGGGGGGCGATGAGGGCCACCCAGCTGTGGCCTCGGACTACACGTCTTAAGCACAGCCAAATAAATCAGTCCACCTTCTCTGGTGCAACTTGGTTGAAGCGAGAGCTTGAGGCTGTGATACTCCCTGCCAATCCCAGCGCCCGATGGAACTGTGGCCACTCCCACACCCCTCCTTATCTGCTGTGATTGGCAGCCTACCTAGACTATTTCCTTCCGCTGTAAGAAACATCAGCCCATGGAGAGACCTCAGGTGACCACTACACATTCCAACCCCAGTTGCTGGCAAAAACTCAAAGCGGGCTTGGCAGCTACATGCAAATTCATTCGCCATTCAGGAAAATGAATCATAGATGACGCCGCCATCTTATAGATTAGGAAAAACGGAACGTAGAGTATGGTTAGCCAGGTGATGGAGCAGAGGTATGAGTCTAAGGATATATATATATATATAGTCCGCATCTCTCTTTTATCCTTGGAATGCAGGCTCTCAACATCTGACATCAGACACCACCGTACTGTCTAGAGCATCAGAGCCCAACAGGGCTCTCTGCTGTGCTCCATGACCTTTGTTGTCCAATATGGTGGCCACTGGCTGCACGAGGTGCTGGAACATTCGAAAAGTAACCAGAGTTACTGAAGAAATTGATACGAATTATTGTATTTATCACGTTTGGTTTTTGAAAGCACGGGTGGCTAGTAGCTCCCATGCTAGGCAACGGGAGGCTCTTCATCTAATCAACAGCCAGGAAAACTGGTTTCAAGCTCGTAGGTCAGGGTCGGGGAGTCTACTCCCCATAGTATCTGGTCCAATGAGACGTTCGTGAGTGCTAAGATGCAGGAGCATCATTGTAGAAGAAATACTTGAGAAAAAAGGACTTGAGTAAGGAAGGCCCTATTTGGGGCCACCGTTTCAGAGACTGCAGGCAACCTGTAGCTTGAGCAGGTAGGCTCACCTCAGGGTGGCTGGGAAGCAGAGGGGAAAAGAAGCCTCAGGTTATCAGTGGTCTTCTTCATTTTCCCCTTTAATGCCTGCCACTCACACCCAGGGTGGGCTTTACCTTGTCTGTTAATCTTCCCTGGATACCTCCTCACAGACCCAGAAATGAGCTAAACTAAGCTCACTTTCCTGCCAATCCAGGAGACAATCAGAATTCACCATTGTCATGAGACAGTAGAAAAATTTTGGTGGGAAGATGACAAAATGAACCAAACATCTGAGAAAGTTGAGTTCTCTCTCTCTCTCTCTCTCTCTCTTTCTCTCTCTCTCTCTCTCTCTCTCTCTCTCTCTCTCTCTTACACACACACACACACACACTATATAAAATTATATAATTATATATATAATTCTATATACACCTAAATATAAACACATAATCTTATAGGAACAACATATATAAAATATAAACTTGATTTATATAATTTCTTATATAGAAACATATAAAATAATTCATATGTAATATATAATTATATATGAACATATATAATAGTGTAACAGTATTAATATGGAACTAGAGAAAGAAAAAGATTATAGGAAAAATATATTGCACTAAACCCTTTACAATTTTTTATCCCAGTTACATCTTCCTTGTATATAGCTATTGAGAAATTGTGACATTTGGCAGACAGAGGTTTAATAAAAAAACAGATTTGTTTGTAGAAAATATCACCTAGCAGCTGAAGGACACCCACCAGGACAGCCACATCCAGAGCCATGAAGGGACCCAGGAGGCAGGAGCTTGAAGGCTAACATCATATCTGAGACATAAACATATGCGTACACACACACACACACACACACACACACACACACACACTCACTCACCAAGTTAAAGAATGAAGTCAGTATATAGCCAGTAAGAGGTGTTCTTTTTGGTAAGATTTAATTCACATAATATGAAGATATAAGACGCATTCAATAGATCTAAGCTTAGTTTAGCTTCTCTGATATGCCATTATTTTTCCCAGAAGATATTTATCCATTTATTATCTGTCACCTGTGTCATATGACACTGAAAAATTGATCAGCAGCCATCCAAAAATGTCTGCCTTTTGAATGGAAAGAGCTGACAAGTATGGATTAAATTGATAAAAAAAAAATAATTCCAAACATGATTAGAGTCAGTTTTTTGTATATCCTGCACAGCAGGTGGAGAATCCTTAGAGAGAATTAAGGAAAGGTTTAGGGAAAGCAGATTAGTGGAGAAAGATTAAATATGTTTCAGAAGCATATTTCAAATGACAGTCCTTCAACAAGCAACATTAAACTATTAGGCACACAGAAATGCAAGGCCTTTGTCCAAACACCTATTGTATACGCAGTAAGACACATAAGTGCATGTGCCCTTGTAGAACAAACTGTGCATTCAGAAAACAACTTAGAAGTGAAGATTGTAACTGAGGACTATATTATTTTTTCTTTTTATCTGCACATTTAATCATACAACTTACATAGAAAAACATTCTTATTGTAAAAGATTCTGACAACACAAAACATACGAAGGAGAATGAGAAGATTGGGGCCTGAGGAGATGGCACAGGACATTAAGCACTTGGTGAATGTGGGAGCTTGGGGACAGGAGTTTAGATTCCCAGAATCCACTGGGATTCTGGCATGGCTGTAATTCCAGCACTTGGGAAGCAGAGATGGTACCTTTAGGGTGAGTGAGGTAGCCAGACTAGCAAGGATTGGCTCACAAAGAAAAAACCTGCACAGATAGATACAGTGGAGGAAATCAAGGAGGGCATCTGATGTCAACTTGAGGCCTGTACATGCATACATATGCACCTATACATATATACACACTTACTCATGAGAACCTGTACACACACTCACACTCACACACACACACTCCCAGACACGTGCACACACACTCACACACAGACACACACACCCACACATGCACACACACACACTCATACACACACTCACAACACACTCACACACTGACACACACAGACACACACAGACGCACTAGCAGAAACAAAAACCAAATCCAAGAACAAAAATGTGATGGCGCCACTGTATGTCATAGCCTCCTCGAGAACCCCGGCTCCGTATTACATGATCCACTAGGTTAACTAGTACAAAGCATAGCATGTCGCCTCTGGTCCTCTCTAGAAATATCCCGGCATAGATGCCTGTCATTCCTAATTGTTTCTCTTACATAATGTTTTTATATTACTCTTTCTTTCTTCACAAAATAACATGTACGGTATCTATTTACACACATGTACGGTATCTATTTACACACATGCACACACATATGCATTATTTCAAATGGTTGGCACAGTATCTTTATCTATGTCTGTGGGTGTGTTGTATACGTGTATGTGCTCATATCCGTGTGTGTGTGTGTGTGTGTGTGTGTGTGTGTTGTATGCATATGTGTTCACATGTGTGTGAGTGCACATACACTGGTATGTGTACGCGGAGGTCGAAGGTCAACATTAAGAATCTGTCATTTTTCATCAATTTTTCTTGAGACAAGGTCCTGGCACTCACTCCTTGCACTAGACTAGTTGGCCAGCAAGCTCTGGGGTTCTGGCCATCTCCACATTACCCACAATGCTGCGGGTGCAGGAGTGAACCATGCTGCGCTTTTACAAGGGTGTGAAGGATCTGAACTCAGGTTCTCATCCTTGGGAAGTAAGTATCTTATACGCTGAGCCCTTGACAAGGTGTTCTCTAACATGGACATTTTATACTTTATTTAACTGATGTTGGTTCTAACGAAGGTCCCAAAGAGCTTTCTTGCTTTCCAGCACATGACGGGGAAGACACAATCTCTAGGAAACTTGTTTGAAGTTCCCACTCGATTCTGACTAGAGAAGAAGCCCAGAAGGACCCAATGAAAGCCAGTTTCTGCCCCTACCGCGGCAGTCGCACAGCGCTTGCTCTCACCTTCTTCTTGATCTATGGACATTGTGATCACAGGGATTTGGGGAGGGGCATTTCAGAGATTCCCCATCTCACACACGCACTTACTGTCCGCTTCTTATGGGATCCTGGGGTCCCTCTCCTTATCTGAGTTACCCGTATCTGACTCCAACCACACGATACACAAATAGTAGCAGTTTCTGATTGGTTGGTTACTATGAGATTATCCATGTGTGTTTGTATATACATGTTTCTACAATATACTTTACAGGATTATATAATTTATATGACTTATACCATCAACAAATATATGCATCATATTATATAATACAAATACAAGATTAAGAAAGTCAGAAATGGGGGGCTGGGGAGATGGTTCAACAGTTAAGAAGGTTTTGCAGAGGACTCAGTTTTGGTTCCCAGGACCTACAATGATAGCACATAACCACCCAGCTGTAACTAGAATTCCAGAGTACCTGACGTCCCTTCCTGGCCTCTGCATGCTCTGGCACCCAGGTTCACATAGCACATGCTGCACGTACATGCCAAGCCCATACACATACTCACAGTATTAAAAAAAAAAATCTAACCAGTTAAAAAAAATAAAGGTATTTTAAGAAACGAGAAAATAAGGCAAATGAGCAGGCATGCACCCAGAATTTAGAGTTATCCAGGAGACTAAGATTTATCACTTTAATTTTTCACAACATCAAATATGTAACAATTTACAATATCATATATTACATGTAGTTAGTATCTAATAAATAAGAATAAATATACAGTGGCTACTTTTCTTGCAACCTATAAATTACTTGTGTAAAACAATGACCCAGCCCCTCTCAACCTTAGTTTTTCTTTTTTGAATATTAGAAGTGAGGATGATAACCCAACCTCGCAGAATTAGTGAGATCACATGAAATGATGCAAGGCAGCTTAACAGTAAGAACGCAACGGTAGCTTGTGTAACACGTCAAATAACGGACCCTGGCCTTGGCACCAGGCCAGACCAGGGATCGGATTCTTGCTTCTCTACTTACGAAAGTGACCTTAAGGAAGTGGGTTAGCCCCGTATTCTCCATAACACGAAGACAAGGCCAAATACGATAGAGTGAACTCGATAATATGTCTCCGCACTAGATTCCCTCCTCCCCCACCTGCAGCGCGCACACCATGGGGAGAGTTCCCAGTCATTTCCAGGTGCTGACTGGCCACCCGTTGCACGGCCCTTTCTGTTATCATGTATGGCTACATGAGAAAGAAATAAAAAAGCGGCCGCTCAATCTTGCTGCGTTGTATTTTTTTCCAATGAATTTGGCGCCTATCAAATCTCCGGTAATAGCCGTAATACCTCAACGGCGTTTCTATGTTTCCCAGTGTTGAAACAATTTCCCACGGAGCTGCAGTGTTTGTGCACATCTTCAAACAGAAGCACCGGCAGCTTGTGGAGGTGGAGGTTTCTTCCATCCGCACTAGGTGTGCTGGGCGGTGCGGATGGAGACCGTGCTAAACGAACAGTGGCAGGTGGGGTAGAGATGCCTTCCGAGCCGCCCAGGTCCAGGCTTCCCAAGGGCTCATCCTGCTAAGGCACCACCCCACCCCACCCCACCCCCGCCCCGCCCCACCCCACCCCACCCCACCCCCGCCCCCGCCCAGCCTCACCCCCGCCCTGCCCCACCCCACCCCACCCCACCCCGCCCCGCCTCGTGTGTTCCTGACAGACTGGGATAATCTATGCAAGAACAGTGCGGAGACGGAGTCTGCACTGAGGTCTATTCTAGGAAGGGTGTTAGGTCTAGAGAAACAGAAGTGAGCAGGAGATGCAAAAGAAAAACAAGAAGAAGGGACTGTGGAATCTGCTGACACACCCAAGAGAAAAGAGAGGCGAGAGGCAGGCCTTCGTGGGAGGAACTGGCGTGTTCCGGTAGCCAGGTAGATTCAGTACAGACTCTCAAAAAGGTGAGGGGACTTAGAATCTGAACTTGCACGAGCGGCCCCTGAACTCTAGTTTTCAGAACAGATACTCCCATGAGTCAGTGCAAATGACCCCTAACACAAGTGCTTCAGCTTTCACCTACTAGAATCCTCGCGCTTGAGCAGCATGCTCGGGTGCATCACAGGAGCAACCAAGCTTGGATGATATAATCAGTCCTTAAAACCGGCTTGTCCCTTTCCCCTCGCGGTCTGTTTCTAGCATTCTCATTATTAAACATGTGACGTTGTCTCGCTTCGGTTCTTCCCACTTCCCTTATTTTCTCCCCCTACCCTACTATCATTTTCATAGCCAGATGTGCCTTGACAACAGACGAGGCCCTTATGGTACCCCAGTGATGAATCTTCCTTGACAACATGGCTGGATTTAGGATCACTGTGGAAACATGTTTCCAGGTGTGCCCAGGAAGATGTTTCCCAAAAAGTTGGGCCAGAGAAAGGAAGCCCCACTAGGAAGGTGGCTGGCAGCCCCCAGTGGTGCCTTGACTGAATAAAACCAAGAAAGTGAGCTGAACACGAGCGTTCGCCTCTCTCTTCTTGCTGACTATGACGGTACTGTGCCCAGCCTCCCGGAAATTCCACTGCCGGGCCTCCCTTTCCTCGCCGGGGTAGACTGCGACCTTGAACTACAAGCCCCAAATAACTAGGTTCCTTCCTTAAGTTGTTTCTCGCCAGGAATTTGTTCACAGCAATGAGAAAGGCTGCTGTTAGAGAGGAAATCTTCCTTGCAGTGCCACCAGGGCCACCTGGCTGTCCTCAGTCTCTTTCTATGAAACCAACCATCACTGAGCAATAATGACCAATGGATTTTTGCCTTTCCCAACGACTTCCATATTAACATAGACAATCCTAGGAGAAACATTTAGGTTTTTCACTCAATGCTGGGTGCCTGTCAAGCTAATGCTTACCACTGAGCCACATTCCCAGCTTCCCTGAAGCTATTCTTCTAAGTGAGTAAATGAGTCTCTAATGATATTACCACGGGTAGAGATGCAAGATATTCTTGAAGGGCAAATGGATTTGCTAGACATTTGAAATTACATCCACACCTAGGTCTCCACTAATTCAAACTCTTGGAAGGCTGACCCCCTTCTAGGCCCTTTAATCACCTCCTCCCTACCTTCTGTGTTAGGATGCGACGGCTGCACGTGGCCCGTGGGCGGATGAGAACACTTTTCTTCCCGTACATAGACAGTGATTCTCCCCACTGTCAATGACATTTCTTTTTCCCCGTGGGATCCCTAGGAAATGAGAAAGCTGAGCCGTCCCCAGGGTGTGTTGAATTAGGCCAGTTGCTTAGTTCTTTTTCCTACTGGGGAATGAGCGGGATAATTGAGAAGGAGATGGTTGCATGGTACTCAGTTTTTGAATATGTGTGTCATACACACGCCAGGAACTATTGAAGGTCTCCTGACAGCAGTGGCTGGGTGATGTGTAGTTTTCTGGAAGAGCAAATGAACTTGACATGTGGGGTTGTCTGTTTCCCCACCCATGGCTGATCTCCTAGGGGCTCTACAGATAATTCTGAGAACTTCCTTCGTGCCCCGTGCCTTCTCCAGAGACAATGTCTTTGTAGTGACACTCTGGATTCCTGGTTCCTGACCTCTTGCCCCTCCTTAGACCGTGCCTCCTGTTCCCTGTATACCATCGGCTCTTTGGTTAACCACGCAGTTGGCTTTTGGTTTTGATTTCACTTGTGTAGGTTATCTCTCAGAGTTCCATGCTACATAAACCCCAAATCACTCCACATCTTCTGTCCATTGTAGTCTCCTGGGATGTCACTGTGTAGACACCTATTGATGGTTGATAACCTGGAAGTGCCACTGAATCCATTGTTTTCTCTTGTGAGTAAGTAAGAATCATTTGGTCAAGTTATTAATAAAAAAAAATCTATGACAAGAGTGCTGCTTGAGCAGTTGTCATCTTTAAAAAGAAAGTCAACTTTGTATACTAGACAAATGAGAACCCAGAAGCCATGACGCAGATAAACATTATGAGAAACAAGATTTGGTGAGCTGAGCCTCCTTAACTGCTGGTATAAAGCTGATTCTTGTAAGATTCAGAATGAGGGAATAGGCCACCTTCTGGGGGGAGCACAGGGGAAGTGTGCATGTTTCAGCTTAAGGAAAGAAGCCCAGAGCTAAGCAGCTGAATGTGAAAATATCTTTCAGAGACTGAAGACCGTCACTGAGCTTTTGGAAGGAACCTTCAGCCACATTTTACAGGGTCCCTGCATTCTTGGTAACAGATACACAGAGAGCTGAGTGAGTGAGCCAACCTTGTTTAAAGTGATACAGAGTTGAAATAGTCATATGCTACAGGCTTTCAACTCTAGGCATTAGAGATGAATTGCATTAGTTATTTGTGGTAAGTGTATCAGTTAGCTATTGCTGTGTAACAAACCAACCTAATGCTCAGTGGTTCAAAATAACTCTACAAATTTATAAGTAACACTATTATTGTTCATGTTTCTGAGGTTTCCTGAGGACTAGCTAGTGTGGCATTGACTTGACTAGATGGCTCTCTTTGTCCCATCTGGGTTTAGTCATGTGTCCATGGGTAGACAGGCAGGGGATTATTGGAGCCTAGGCTCTAGGCAGGGGTAGCTTCATCAGGTCACTTCCGCTCCACGTGTCTCTTGCTGTCTTCTGAGACCAGCCAGTTTCCCTAGCATGTGTGCACCGTTTTGGCAGAAGATCTGGAGCTCAGCATAAACATATTCAGCTGCTTGAGGCCTCACCTAAGAAGGAGTCCAGTGTCATATCTGCCTTACTCTACCGGACAAAGTACATCTCATGGCTGAACACAGGTCAAGAGATGAGTTATGTCCTGCTTATGTGGGAAGGGCTGCTGTAAGACATGAAGAAAATATGATATTCATTAAGTACTTAATAAATGTGAGCTAATAAGTGTTACCTTTCATGAGTCCCGTGAACTAAAACATAAAAATCATAAAATATTGCTAAATATAGAAGTCATAGCAACACTAGTAATTGTGATCACTGTTATGACTAAAAAATGAGAGATGCCAGTAATTCCGTTTTGTTTTGTTTTGTTTTGTTTTGTTTTTAATGAAAATAAGATCTCTTTTTATAACACCAACAAAAAGATGCCCGACAGAGAGTTGGGATACAGGTAGGTGATAACTCATGGTGGTACACAGAAATCAGGCATCCATCCTGGGGCTTAGGTGTTGGATGCATAATAAATAGGCATTAGCAGCCTCCTTCTCCAGACAATGCAAGATGCTTCTGTCGGTCATTGGACTAAGATCACAATCAAGTGGCAAACAGATTCCAGCTTGGGTTGGTTCTAAATGCAAGCTCTTTGGGTGTTAGAAATAGTGTTCAGCCACGCCCTTCTCTTCAGCTCATTTTTATACACAGCATGCATGCAAACACACACAGCAGGCTTGATAAACAGTTTAGGGGTTCAGCAAATAAAATTGAAATTAAAACAACTCTAATTTCATTACAAATTCTTCCTATTTCTATTTTCCAACAATCTTCATGAGTCCACTAAAAAAAAAAAAAAAACCACCATATACCACCAGCAGCAGCAGCAGCAGCAGCAGCAACAACAACACATAACCACTTTGAGCCTTTATTCTTTTCCTTTATAATATTCTGATAATTTTTCGTTTTGTTTTTTGCAGTGTGGGGGAATCCAGCCCCTTTGAATTTTAAGAAACCGCCCTACCACTGAATTATGGCTCCCACACTACCTCGGTAATATTCTAGAAAGTTCACCACCCTGCATTAATTTTTCCTCTCACTTACATGCACACATACTGGTAGTGCTTGACACACCCTAACAAAGGTCTCCTTACCAGACAAGTCATTCATGGCATGAAAACATGCTCTTAAAAAAAAAAAAAAGACAAGCCTCAGCATTGCATTTATCACTCAGCTATCAAGATGCCCTTTGGAGACCTTTTCAGATGGTTCAAATCATGTTGCCATTGCCAACACTGTGAAATGGCACACAACTGGAGTGCTGCTGTGGTTTGTTGATACATATAGACGTCCTCTATGGGCTCCTGTATTAAAACATTTGGTTCCAGTTGGTGTCACTATTTGAGAAAGGTTGGGGAACCATTGGCTGAAGAAAGTGAGTCCCTGGGGACAGGTTGTGAGACTTACAGCCTAGCTGACCTTCCTGTTTACTCTGCCTCCTGAGAGCAGGTGCAGTGTGACCAGCCAGACTTCTGGACCTGCAACCACATCTCCCCGGTCTGCTGCTGTGTCCTCCACACCACAGCAGCTACATCTTTCTGAACTATAGACCACTGACTTGCTTTAGTCTGGATACTTTATCACAGCAGCAAGGAAGGAAGCCAAGACAGGTGACTTAGTGAGAAGACAGTGGAGCTCCACTGAATGCATTCACATAGGCAAATTTGCTTCTCCTTTATGCAAAGTCAAGTGATGGAAGCTCTCATTGTCCCGACATCACTGTCAGCAAGGAGCCTTGAAAATGCTCAGGGAGTCAGTAGACACATGAGAAGTGGTGGGAAGATCGAGCTTAGTCCCATTTTAGCAACTCAAGAAAATATAAAGAATTTCTGGTGACCAGTGCTATGCCCTAGCCAGTCTGCGAGTTGTCCCAAACTGGGTCTCAGAACCCCTTTTTGGTTACAACATGTTTCCTGTGTCTGCTCTCCACTAGTCTTGTGTTAATCTCGAGATTAGGACAGATTAGGTCTCATTAATGAATGCAGAAGAGTTATTTCTGTATTGATAATCTATGTGTGGCTTATTTTTAAAAAGGCAATGATGAAGAAGACAGTGAAGCAAATGCGAAGAGGTGTAGGCTGGTTCTGCTGAGAGTAACTAACCATTAGGGAAGCCTGGAGAATAATCCCCCCCCCCATTTCTCCGCTCTTTTTTTCACCAGTCAAGCTTGGAATAAGAAGTTAACACTTCAACATTGGACAGTCCAGGTTGCAGCCCACATCACCATCAGTGCATCTAGGTACGTGACAAGCTCTGTGAGCCTGTGTTATGTCATGTCTTATGTATGTGTATGGGGGTGTTCAGCTGTGTATGTGTTTTGGGGTGTACAGTGACACATGCACAGGATAGCTGGCTAATAATCCCCAGGGGTCCTTCTATCTTTACCTCCCTCACTTTCAGATTTCTTGTCAACTTTCTAAGAGAATGATCCCCACTTCTCTTCCTTGGAAGGCTGAGATGCAAGAAGTGTTGGTATTCATGAACATTTTTTTCCATTTTTGATTGTAACTAATGTCCTGTAGTTTCAATCAGTGGATTATTGGTGTTTTGAAAAATTCTTTTATTCTATAAGACACATGCTTCTGACAGGTCACTAATGTTGACACCACTATATAACCATTTCAAAGATTTCCCATCATAACCCACTCAACTAACCTGACAACCAATGACATTCTTTTTGAAGACTTATTCATAGACAGCATCTCAAACCAATGGGAAGACAAAAACTGGAACTTTTTTTCTTTTTAGCTCTCCCACCATGCTATGGGTTCTTTATATACTTACATATGAGAAAGCTGCACAAGATCACAGCAGGTTCCACAGGAGTCAAACAAAAGCCTCTCCAAGTGATGACACTTTGGCCAGTCTTTACTATTTGTAGCTTTGCTCTAAAACAAGAATACAAAACAATGCTTAATCATTGTTTTCCCTTAGTTATCAAATTTCCTGCAAATATAGAGGATTATTCCTTTACCTTTTAATTTAAAAATCAAGTAGCTTTAGTTCTAGAAAGGCTCTGGTTTGCCTGACTTTTGACAATTCTATCAACTCTAAGTCCCAGGGATCTGAGCAGCTGTGGCCAAGAGGAGTCAAAGCCATGGACAATACATCTATCTGATTGACAGGTGCATTAAGCAGTTGCCTTTCGCATTATGTGGCTTCCTTTGGGTTAACCAATCCAGGAAGATATTGATTTGTGGTTCTTCAATACCTGGCAGACTATAGATAATGTTTATACAGAGATTTGATATATGTTTTCTCATTCAGGTCTTACATCTACAGAGCCATGATAATAAGAAAGAAACGGATGAACGTTTAGTTCTTATAACCTCAATGTACAATCCTGTAACAATCAAGAGAGATAACCTTTGGATAGTTCATGACAGGTGCCAGGGTAAGAGCGCTACTGCCATCATCTCGCGGTCCTCTCTCAAGACGTAGGCTGTTGTGATTCTCATTTAAAGATGAAGATCCCAAGCTACCCAGCCAACAAAATTTAAAAGGACTACTCATAAAGACAGGGTGTTTTTTAGGAATAAAATAATTGTAATCAAGGAGTCTTCTAATATTATACAGGCAGGAAGTTCTAGTTGCAAAACTGAGTCTTTGAATGTCAATCTATTGTTCATTTCCTTGTAGCAGTGACTCTCCTCTTGGAGGGTACAATGTCACTCATGTGCTGAGAGGAGGAGCAATGAGTGTGGGTAGTGAGGATGTGAACAGATGTTATGGGACCAGAGAAACCCGGGCTCATAAACACTCCTTGGGGGCTTCACTTTGGAATAAATAGATCATGATTTCTTCTATACCATGAAAAGAGATCTTTAACATGACATTGTACAAGAAGAGACTCGATACTCTAAGAGCATATATAGGGGAGGGAGTTCTCCCTCAATCACAGACATAGGGGAGGGGAGAAAAGGGGGAGCGGGGAATAGGAGGATACAAGGGAAGGGCTAACAACTGAGATGTAATATGAATAAATTAATAAAAAAAGTTTTAAAGAAAAAAAAAAAAAAGAATCGCATGAGGTCAAGCCAGATGACATGGTCAACTCCCAACCAATTTGTAACCTACAAAAGTGGCAGCTGTAGAAGGCTCAACTATCAAAAAGCGAACGTAGTTTAGGCAGCTTCGAGCACTTCTAGGAACTTTCTCATTTTCTCATGGAAATCTCAGTAAATCAAAGCAAGCCTGTTGCATAAACAGACAAGGAAGAGCAAATATGACGGTCAATAACTCTATGGCTCTGAGCAGGCCTGGGAAGTCTGCTTTCTCATAGAACCACAGTAAATCAAAGCGAGCCTTTTGTGTACAGAGACATAAATGGACGAGGAAGGCTAAACATGAGAGGGCAACAACGCGAGCTCTGGCGGCTGAAAAGCAGAGATTCGGTGGAAACTGACCAGCTGAGAGCAAACTGAATGCATAAGGAAGCAGATTTCTGCTTCCGCGTTTCTCACTTCAGGCATCGTTTCCTCCCATAGCATTGGAGGCGTGGAAGGCTATTCTCTGGACATGAACGTCAGTGTCTGGGCAGGGTTTGGGAAGACACAGTTGATTATACATACAGAGTGGAGAATGTCCTACTCTCTTCTGTGGTTTAGCTTGGAGATTGCTCATGGCAAGTCTTTTGTGCTCCAGACAAGGCGTGAAAAGAGTCCTCCTATGAGCTGATATAAACTGTAGGAGAAAGATATCAAAATACTAACGGAAAAGGATCACTTAAACTGTGCACACAGAACATGCTACCATGAACCTCCAAACCAATGAATGATCTTCACAAGTACGAACACAGACAGGATTACTTAACATCCGAGGGGAGTCTCCCATATAAGATGGTGACAGAAATTTGAATGACACAGGGAAAACAGAGTGAAAATAACCAACCATCACTAACAGCCTTAGAATGGGCACCACTGGGAAGAAGGAGGTGAAGGGGATGTCAGGGAAAGTGGATACAGTCAAGACGTGTGGTATAACTTTCACAGAAAGGACACTATGAAATCTACCCCTTCATACAATGAATCAGCACCACTAAAATACTTTTATAAAAACCCCAATGAAACTGGAGCAGAATTCTGTGAAAGACGAATAGTCAGGAAAGTGCAACCTCCAATAGACATCACTTATGGAGATTAAACATGAGATATCAAGGGTGAAAAAAATATCAATGAAAGTATTTTAGTAAAAAGACTAACATTGGAGAATCAAGTTATAAATATCAAAATTCACCGAATAGTTATGTAGAGAAGAGAATAGATCCAGGACAGGGAGTAATCAATGAAACAACTCAAGAAACTCTCCTACAGTGAAAGGAAATACCTTTCTAGATTGGAAAACCCTGCTGGGGCTGCACTGGAGAGTGGGTTCTCCTATCACGAAATCTCAGAGCACGTCACTCCAAAAAAAGACCTCACGAGCTGCCAGGGACAATGAACAGGTATACAAAAAGAAGACTAAAAATAACTATTTTTTAGAGATTATTTATTTTTATTAATTATATGTATGCACGTATGTAGGTATGTGTCTGTGAGTACAGGTAACCACAGAGGTGAGGAAAGGACATACACAGATCCCCTAGAGCCACTTGTAGTGATCTGAATAGGTATGACCCCCACAGAGCCATGTGTTTGCATGATTGGCCATAGCCATAGGGAATGGCACTATTAGAAGGAGATGTGGCCTTGTGAGAGGAGGTGTGGCCTGTTAAAGGAGGTGTGGCCTTGTTAAAGGAGGTGTGGCCTTGTTAAAGGAGGTGTGGCCTTACTGGAGGAGGTGTGGCCTTATTGGAAGAGGTGTGGTTTTATTGGAAGAGGTGTGGGTGGCCTTATTGGAGGAGGTGTGGTTTTATTGGAAGAGGTGTGGGTGGCCTTATTGGAGGAGACCTGGCCTTGTTAGAGGAAGTGTGTCACTGTGGAGTTGGCAGGGGCTTTGTGGTCTTAAATGCTCAAGCTACACCAGCTATGAAACACACCCAGTACCCTCCTGGCCAGATCAAGGTGTAGAACCCTTGGCTTCTTCAGCACCATGTCTGCCTGCATGCTTCCATGCTTCCCCCCATGATGATACTGGACTAAACCTCTGCAACTGTTAAGCCAGCCCCAGCTAAATGTTTTGCCTTGGTCGTGGTGTCTCTACACTGCAGTAAAACCCTGACTAAGACACCACCGAGGGTAGGTTCTGGAAACCAACCCAGGGCCTCAGTAAAAGCAGTATGAGCTTGTAAGTGCTGACTCATCTCTCCAGAATAGTTTTATTTATACATGCCACATAATAACGATACACATTTTTGGGTGCAGTGTGACACTGTGACTTAAATCCATCATGTAATAATCAAATCAGGGAAGTTATACACCCATTGCCTCATGCAATTATCATCTCTTTGTGGTGAGGACATTTAAATATTATCTTCTAGCCATTTTGAATCATCCTATAAAATATTGCTAACCATAGCCAGCCCATGATACACGAGATCACCAGAGCTAAGCATCATGTAATGCTCTCCAGCCATAGCCAGCCCATGATACATGAAATCACCAGAGCTAAGCGTCATGTAATGCTCAACGGCCATAGCCAGCCCATGATACATGAAATCACCAGAGCTAAGCGTTATGTGATGCTCACTGGCCATAACCAGCCCATGATACACGAGATCACCAGAGCTAAGCGTCATGTAGTGCTCACCGGCCGGCCTGTCTTTACCCTCAACTCCTCTGCCTCCCTCTCCTGCTTCTGCTATCAACTATCCCACTTCCTATTTATTGATTTTTTTAAAAAAAACAAGTACTTTGTTATTTCATTTTATTTTTAATTTATTCTTTGAGGATTTCATATATGCATAAAACAAGATATGATAATTTTTGCTCACGTCCCCCTATATCACTCATCAGATCTTCCCAACATATCCCTCTTCTAAGTTACTGCCCTCTCATTTTCATTTTAATAACTCATTATGCCCAATGAGTGCTGCTTGTATGTACATGGCATGGGAGCATCCATTGGAGCAAGAGCAGCCTGCCCGTGGCCGGCCATACGCCCAAAGAGGAACGTGCCTGCCTCTCCCAACTTTCAGTAGTGCCTCAACTATGGATGGAACCTCACAAACACTCCCCAACTCATGCCAGAATTTTGACTGGCTTGATCTTGCACGGGTCTCGAGCAGACAATCACAGATGCTGTGAGCTCAGGTCTGTAATGGCCACATTGTCTAGAAGACAGCGTTTCACAGCACCCTCTACCTGCCCCGTCCTCTGGCTCTCACATTCTTTCTTCCTCCTCTTCTGTGACTTCCCTCAGCTTTGGCCGGTGCTATGGGACAAAAATGTCCCAGTTAGGGCTGGACACACAATAGCCTCTTATTTTTAGTACTTTGACCAGTTGTGATTCTTTGCACTGACTGCTTCCAACTCAGAAACAAGCTTCTCTGGCCCGACTGCGAGCAAGCCAGGGGAGATAGTCAAGGGTAAAAATGAAATAGATAGATTTCTTGATAGGCTGTTGAAATTTGTATTGGAAAGCTTTTGTACTGGGGAAAGGATAGCAATTGACACAAACTAACAATATCAGGAAGAATGAAAGAAAGAAAAAGAAAGAGAAGAAAGAAAGAAAAAAGAGAGAGACAAAAAAGGAGGGAGGGAGGAGAAAGGGAGGAAAGAAGGAAGAAAGCTTACGAGCCAATCAATTTCCAAAACACAGAAAGCAAGGAAGAGGGAGAAAACAGAACTATGAAGTCGGAAATAATATTCTTGTTAGAAATACGGTGGTATCAACTGAGTATTGATTTACTCAAAAAAAAAAAAAAAAAAAAAAAAAAAAAAAAAAAAAAAAAAAAAAA
>OU015749.1:123104015-123115819 GCA_907169655.1 Acomys percivali | reverse complement strand
ACTACACTTATAAACAGAATATTTTTACTTTCATTTCTGGCCTAAACATAGAAATTTATTGCCCCCAAATTATTTTTAGAAATCATGTAGTTGGCTAGGTAGGTTGACACGTCTTGAATCCCAGCACTTGGGAGGCAGAGGCAGGTGTATCTCTGCAAATTAGAGCCCCGACTAGTCCAGTTATTTCCTAGCTATCCAGGGTTATACAGTGAGACCCTGTCTCAAAAGAGTAGCAAATAATAAATTCTAACTGATAAAAATTACATATGGTCTATATTATAAAGTTTTGATATATGTATGTATAATGGAATGGCCAAAGCAAGCTAACTAATGTATATTAATCTTACAAAATTTACATTTTAGCAATGAGCATAATTAAAATCTACTGTCAGCAATTTCCCAGAACACAACACATCACCATTAGCTATAATCATCGTACCACAGAATGGCTTTCTTCAACGTATTAAATACCGCGTCCTTCAGTCAACATCATCTACCCATTCTCCATCTCTTCCTGATCCTGTCACAACAATTCTCCTCATTACGTTTTACTGGGAGACCATCCTTTAGGTTCTGCATATAGAGGGGATCATGTGGTGTTGTAAAGAGTATACTGTGTGGGGCTGGAGAGACGGCTCAGTGGTTCAGAGAGAGAACCAACTGCTCTTCCAGAGGATCTGCCTTTGGCTCCCATCACTTGCAGCGAGCAGCTCAAACTGCCTGTAACTCCAGCTCTAGGGGACCTGACACCCTCTTCTAGCCTCTGGACTACCTGCACACACATACACATACATGCACACTCTCACACACACACACACACACACACACACACACACACACACACACAGACATAAATATAAACACAACCTTTGAAAGTAAAGCCATTGAACAGAAGCACTCACTTTGCCTTAACTGCAGTGACTTCCTCTCTGAGCACTCTGAGAGTGCCTGCTCTCTCCCCTGTGTTCTTGAGGGATCGTCATTAGGTATTGGCGACCTCACTATCTCGTCTCTGATCCATCTCCCCTCACAAACCCCATCCTGTGGCTAAATCCTACACTGACCATTGCCAATAGCTCCCAGTCTCACACTTCTTCCTCTGTCTTCCTAGCTTAGCTCCCTGACACACCCGCTCAAATGGCTGCAGGACCTTGATTCTCTGGCCTAGCTGATCTGTTTTCACAATTCTTTATTTCGTGTACATCCTCACCATCTTTGATGCCATGACCTGTCACTCTTGCAAAACTTTCATGTACCTTCTTACCCACCTCGCCTGTCATCTGTTCACTTAGAAAATCCTTATCTGAGTTTTCAGCTTTTGGCTCCCAGGAAGCTACACTGCAACTTTCCTCTGTTTTCCAGAATCTTGATCCATCTGACAACCAGCCACCTTCCACCATTCTGCCCAAGTTCCACCTCAAAGAGATCAAAGTCGTGTACTTGAGGTGCCCTGGAGGTGAGGTCGGCACCACATCCACCTTGGCCCTCAAGGTGGGTTGCCTGGTCTTAAAAAAAAAAAAAAAAAAGGTGGTGACAACATTGCTAAGGCAATCTGTTACTTGGAAAGGTCTGAGGATTACAGTAAAACTGGCCATCCAGAAGAGAGAGGCTCAGATTGAGGTGGTGGCCTCTGCTTCTGCCCTGAGCAGCAGAGCCCCAAAGGAGCTGCCAAAAGACAGAAAGAAGTAAAAGAATATTAAACATCGTGGGAATATTACTTTTGATGAGATTGTCAACATTGCCCAGCAGATGAGACACTGACGTTTAGCTAGAAAACCTTCTGGAACATGTTAAAGAATTCTTGGGTACTGCCCTCTACGCACTGCGGTGTGGATTGCCGCCATCTTCGTGAAATCATGGTATGACATCGTGACACCAAGAGTGGTGCAGTGGAGTGCCCAGCTGGTTAAGAAGCAACAAGAGAGAATATTTCAATAATAAAGGCCATCTGAGAAAACGAAAGAAAGAAGGCCCTTATCTGTTTACCTTCCCCTCCCATCTTAGCATCTGCGGTTGAGAACTGAGCAGGGATGGGGCAAAGGCTGGCTGACTGGTTGCACTTGAAATGTGTGTTTGCAAATCTTACACATTTCCATAGTCAGTCCATTCTTTTCATCATAAGTTACCTTATACATGCTTTCCTCAGGCCTTCTATAGGGTGTCGACCAAAGACACCCTCCTCCAAATACCCACACTGTAAGTACTCTAAGGCCCAGGGCCACGCCTGGTCATCACCTCGAAGACACCGTCTCAGTGCCTGCCGCTGTTCCCCTGAACGCTTAACTTGTATATTTTGAATTTGTGAGGCAAATGAAAGTTATTTCACACGTACAATCTTAACACGAAAGTCCTTTTTCAGCACAAAGTCTCTCTCTTTACAACATATATTTGTGACAAACCTCTGTAAGTGTGATCTGTAATTATCAAATCCTCTTCATCAACGTCTTCTTACCTAGGGTCCTCTGACTGCTCTTCAAGGCCCTGAGACTGTTCAAACCTAGTGACTAATTCTCAAAGCTTTCATTATTTTGCTCAAAGGTTCTCAGGAATTTTCTTTGTTGAGGTATTTGGAGTGTTCGCCTACCTCATCAGCTAATCCCCTGACACTGCCATCTTACGTCCCTCTCCCTTTCTCGCTTGTATGGGAAAGTGCAGCTAGTCTGACATCTTCAGCTGGCTGCCCAGCAGACATTATAGCTCGGTCTACATAAATAATTTTCTTCCTCTGTTCTTCAGAGCTCAAGCCTCCTTCTTGACTACTTTTCAGGGCAGTCATTGGTACCACCGATCACCCAGCTGCTCGGGGACAGAAGCCTTTGAGATGCCCTTAATACTCCTCTCTTGTTTTCTCTCCTCCCCGACAACACACAGATCCAGAACATCCCGCGTGGTCTCTCAAAACTGCTCCTCACACCTGCATCCTGCTTCTGTTGTCACAGGATCTAGATGCGCACACTAGCGCTGCCCTCACAGTGCAATAAAGACCGCTGGCTTAAACACTTGTTCTTAAAACTTCTTGGAGAGCGCTGCAAATACAGACAAGGTCTAAAGCAGGCTATGAATTCATACAGACAATCATGGGACTTAGGACTTTCTAGCCCAGGAGTATTTAAAGCCCAGGGAACCTAAGTTTAAGTTTTAATAACTCATTCTCTATGCGGAGAGATTAATAATATGCCTACATAGTCTAAGACCATCAGGAATTACATCTTTAACGAGGGCGATATGCCAAAGTAAACCCAGCCCACGCACAAACACAGGCAAGAAAAGTTGCAGAGCAGTGAAGGAGGCAGCCATCGTGTGTGTTTACAGTCCAGCTCAACCCTGCGAAGATGGCTAAAGCCTGTTAGGCTGCAGATTTTGTTTGAAAGGTACTTAGGCTCTCAGCAGCTAAGGGCAGACTTCCTATAGCTGAACAGATTTTGTGCTTAAGCCCCAAAGGTGCTTCACAAACATTCTTTGATAAAAGTGGTCAAACCCCAGGTTAACAGAATAGTCACTGCGCCAGAATGTGCAGAAACAACAGACAGTAGAAACAGGCCCACAGAGAGCGAAAACTGAACTGTCCACATGTGACCATGCTGGAATATATGTGTGTTTGTGTAAAGCGAAAGCTAGACAGGACTATAATTAGAAACTTAGCGACACCTAAATGGGGGTAACTTTTAGCAAATGCAAAAAAGAAAAATAAAGAAATTTTGACCAAAGTCTGATCAATAATCAAAAGAATGATTTAAAAGGTTGATGGTATTGACAAATATTTCACACAGCACACAACTGCATGATATGTACCTTCAAATACAGCTGAGACATTAGCAATTTACTCTACATTAAGATGAAACTATGAATTGCAACAAATTTCACATTAAAATAATTCAGTTAGTCAAATAAAAGAAATAGTAGGATATGGATGAAATGAAATTAAAAAATGAATAAAACTGAAATAGGACACAGATCATCACAAGAGACACAAATTTTATTATTTAAGAAGTTATTAAAGTCATAAGCACTTTAAAACTATTAAGAATGTTACAAACCTCTAAAAATAAAGATATTTTCAAGCTCTTTTAAAATGTTTTTAATTATCTTTATGTGAGTGTGTCTATGTATGTGTAATGCACTCACATACCCCCCATGTGAATGAGTGTGGAGGTCTGAAAAGGTGTGAGATCTCTGGAAGCAGGAGTTACGGTGGTTGTGAGCCACCTGACGTCAGTGCAGGGGAACTGAACTCGGGTGCTCTAAGAGCATCAAGTGCTTTTAACTGCTGAGCAGTTTGATTTTTTTTTTTTTTTCAAATTCCCAGTGAAACCTGAAGATTTCTATTTACAAGTTGTTTATAGAAACAGAAAAATAGTACTTAGTGTTCTATTGCTGTGAAAAGACACCATGACTACAACAACGCTTATAAAATAAAACATTCAATTGGCGCTTGCTTACAGTTTCAGAGGATTTGTCCAGTATCATCATGGCAGACAGACATGGCGCCGGAGAAGGAGCTGGGATTCAACATCTGGATCCGTGGGTACCAGGAAGAGAGAGACACTGGGCCTGGCTGGATTATTAAATAATCTAAAGTTACCTGATACTTTCATTAGAAAAATAAAAACATAGGCACACGGTATAGAACAGAGAGCCTAAAAACAAATCTGAACCCGCACGGTGAACTACTGTTTATAAAGGGCTCCACAGAAGCTCCATGGAGGAACCAGCGCGTGTGCGGCTGAGACAGCAGGATACAGGCACAGGAAGAAGGCAACTGCATTGTACGTGGCGGGTGGGGAGGGATGGGGTGACACACGGTGGATCATAATGACGCGAGTGTAAGACCTAAGCCTGTAAATCTGTAAATCTTCTCGGAAAGAACATGGTAGAAGTTCAGGAACATTGGCCTAGAAAACTTTTGGGGGCTGGGAACTATCACCAAAACCCCAGTCAACAAAAGAGGAAATACATAAATGTGACCATATCAGACCAAGACATCAGTGTTAAGCAAAAGACACAATGCAGTGAAAAGACAACGCACAGACTTGTGGAAAATATTATAATTACATACCTCATAAGAGGTTAACTACCCACGTTTTATAAAGAAATCTTAAATTCAACAGCAAAAAAAAAATAATAATTAAAAATCAAAATTTACTTGATCAAAAACTGGTCAAAAAAAACTGAATAGAAAAAAAAATACTATGCAATGTCACTAATCATCAGGCACAAGGAAACCATTCTGAGATGGTTTCACGCCCACTCGAACGGCCATTATAACAAATAAAAGTGCATAAATACATTGATGGATACTCAAAGAGAACAGAAATACAGATTTGTGCAGCCATCATGGGAAACACTACAGCTGTTTCTTTAAAACTTATCTTAAAAATACACCAGCCTCACAGTACAGCCACGCCTTCTCTTTGTTAACTAACCCAGAAGTCAACTCCTTTGCAGCATCCTTCACAGTGGCCAAGACATAGACAGAGCCTTAATATTTCTCCAAAGATGTGTAGGTAAAGAAAATGTGGTACAGGGTTAGGTATATAATGGAGTATTATTCAGCCTTATAGATGAAGGATATCTTGCCACCATCCACAAACTTGCAGCCATTTTGCTGTGTGAAATAAGCCAGTTACAGAAAGAAAAGCATCGCACGAAGTTATTCATAGGCAAAGCCTAACATAGAAACAAAAATGGGACCCATATTTAGAGAAGGGTTAGGAATGTTGCACAGTCATAGCGTGCGTTCCCTACAGAGGACATTTATATCTCTCTCTTAACAGCTCAGGTAACATCTCAGAAGAGGGGGCGGAGAAAATCTAAGAGTTACAACATACGGAAAAGCACTGTGAAATGTTCTGTATGTGACATGGCCAATACACTCAAGATCGAATTGTGGCAGCAGTTGCCCACGATTCTTCCCTGATTAACCGTCAGTGAATTCTTGGGTAGAGGCATACAGTGTCTTCAGTTGTACACCCACTTATGAACCCACCATGCTCCAATAGAGAGCTCCAAATCCCTGGTTACCCAGATGATCCTAGTTAAACTCAGTGGGTCTCAAAACAAAACAAAACAAGACAGACACGAATGTGGGAGAGGGGTTTGTAGAGATAACAGAAAATGAGATGAACAGGAGGAAGATAAGAGGGTTGGGTGACAGTAACCAGAATACTTTGTGTAGATGTATGAAACTGTCAAAGAACAAATTTAATAAAAGACATGAAAAATAAAAACAACTGCCTTTTAACCTTGCTACCAAGCTCAACAAGGGCAACTCCAGAGAAGTAAATCCCACAGCATCTCATTCATAAACATTGATGCATTGAACAGTATTTCCAAAGAAAATCAGCCAACCAAATCAAGAAGCCAGAACACATCGTGACTGAATAAAATTCCTTTCATCAAGGCAAAACTGATTTACATTAAAGAAAGCATCCACTTTATGTAATCGCAGATTAAGGGAGATAAACATATGCTCATTCCCCATAGTGGAAGAAGAGACAGCATTCCATGCGACTCAATACTTATTCACAAATGAAGACATTATCCATACATTAGGAGCCCCGGTGAATTACTGATATTATAATACAACATACTAAAATGGCGAGTCTGATGGTGGTTGACTGGCACACACTGTCTTCACCTAGGCTTGGTTTCAGGTTCTAGGTCCTATTTAAGACTGCCCACATTTGGATTGCTAGGGCTGTTCTGAGCATCTTCTCCTGGAGGCAGCAGAGGAAAAGGAAAGGACAGCAGAAACTTGGGGCACTGCCCAAAGCCAACGCGTGGACTCAGCATGCAGTTGTTCCACGGGCATCGTGTGTTGTACAGTATATCCTGCAACCACCAGACTTAGTGTTGACGAGGTGGCGTGTGAAGAGGGAAGGATTGGAATGTTATGGAAAACAAGGCATGGATACAGAACAAGTGAGACATCATGGGTAATATGCATCTCATCCATGAGAAACTAAGGAGAACTAGCTGCAACCGACGTGGAGGGGGATGAAAAAGTTGCAGAGACCCACAGCAAATAACATGAAAATAATGTGACATGATACTGGGATGGCTTACGCTTGAGGCTCATGGGGAAGTGAAATTGCAAAATCTGCAGGAAAATGGTTGGAACTTAGTGTGTTAATCAGGGTCATCCAGGCTCTGAGAGATAAATATCACACATTCTCTCTCATCTGTGGATTCCAGCTTTTAAATATATGGATGCATGTTTACATACACGGGTACACGTGTGGTTAGAGATCAGGGGACTCAAAAGAGCACCATGTGAGAGGGAAAGGAATGCTAGGGAAGGCAGCGGAGCTTGGGAATCGAACACATCAGGCATAAGACTAGGAGGCTACTAGGGGTAGGAGAATAAAAAAAAATTGGTGTGGAGTAATGGGAGAGAAGAAAGGAGGAAAGATCAACAAAAGCACATTTTGCTTGAAAAATGGCATTGTGAAACTACCCTATGTTGATAATTGCAAAGTGAAACAAAAGATCTTAATCCCCAAGCCACACTAGGTCAACCGATCAGAAGCCTTGAGGCTGAGACTGTGAGCACCGGAAGATTCTAAGGTTTGCTGTATGACCATAAGAAGACAGGTGGAGAAGCTTCGTTCCAGAGTCCCGCTTGCAATATCAGGATCATGGCATGCCCACCTCTCTAGGTGATTATATCAGGATACGTGAGGGTGGAGCCTGCATATTCTTCAGTGCTCCAAGCTCTCCAGAGAGGCAACAGTCAGGCCTGGGAACCTTTGGTTTTGGGCATTTCTACTTTACATCTGCTAATATTGCAAATGCCTGCTGTACTTTTCCTGCGCCAGGGATTCAATTCCTAGGTAGCTAAATGGTTCTTTGATTGGTGAGTGACAAATACTAACCAATATCATACTGGACAAATCTATCCAGTATTATTGAATGGCTATGGAAAACAAAAATAATACTTTCTTTAGGTGAAAAACAAAAGCCCCACAAACCAATACATATTCCAGTTTTTTGGTTAAAGGTGGGTGGTCCCAGGACCACCAAATTCTTACTACAGGAAGAAAAGTTGACGAAGATACAAGGCATGTCTCTGTCTTCTCTGCGGACCTTCAAATACAGCCCAGTCATATGAACCACATAACACCTCTCCTGTTCTCACAGCTCGGGAAAGAGGAGAGGGCAAGGTGATGAGAGCAGGAGGCAATATCACACCAAATATTATAATAGTCCTGCCAGCCCCACCGTACCTGAGAAGTGTAGTTCACACTCACAAGAGCGTGTAGCGAGTTCTACACCTCTGGCACCTCCTTGGCAGGCATGTAACTTCTAAATGACTTAGCAAAATTCGGATCTCAGGAGGCTGGGACACTCTTCTGTAGATAGAAATGGTTAAGAGTCATCTGAGGACCCCATAGACACCGTGGCTTGGCCTGGTCTTTCTCTGTCTGTCCTTCTGCCAGATGCCAGTCACTGGACAAAGAAGGAAAACTCAAGCCCCAGCTGCAAACATACCAAGGACCCCAATGAGCAAAGCCTTTGTCTAAAACGCATATTCATGTTCCTGTTCCTACTTTATGAAGCTAATTTTATAGATTATGTCTCATGCTACATAGATAGTGTCATTCTGTTTCCAGAAGTGTAAAGAAGTGTTTCAGGGTCACAGATCAAGGCCAGGGCTGAGATTTTTACTCAGAATCTTTCCTCCCAGCCCATGTGTTCCCCTCTAGGGTAACTGGAGCTCTTGACATGGCCATGGTGCCTGCAAAACACTCTCTGTTACTGTTACACCATGCTAAACACACAGTGGGCACATACTACAGGAACCCATTTCTATCCCCTCCTTTCTTCTTCAGATAGTTTCCTAACCCTCAAGCAAGTCATAAACCATCAACAACAGGGCCTGATGACATCATGACTGGGGTCCCCGCCTGACGACATCATGACTGGGGCTCCCACCACAGTTCCTTTGATCAAAATGCCAGACCATAGGACCATGTAGTAAATGTATTACCTTGAGCTTCACAGGTCAAAGAGAGCATGACAAATAGTTGTGTGCACTGGAAAGGGCCATGGCCTCTAATCAGTAAGAGAAGTCGGAGGGCCCTGAGCAGTCAGCTCTTGTCAAGTTCCCACAATGGTGCTCATGTTTCTTTTCCACAGCTATTACAGGCTGATGTCGGGGTTAGGCTAGTGGGATGACAGTTTGATCAGAGACTCAGAAGTATTTGTAATGTTCCTAGTAACAACTGTATCTGGTACTTTTTATGATGCTGTGATAGTATCTGACAAGTAGCAATTTAAGGAACGGAGTATTTATTCTGGCTTACAGTTCAAAGGGATACAGTTCATCATGCTAGGGGAAGTCATGGTGTCAAGAATGGACTGGGTGTCACCTAGTCACTCTGCACTGCCGGCAAGAAGCAGAGAAGGCATGGGTTATAAAGCTTCGACTCGCCCCCCCTCATGACCTACTTCCTCCAGCAAGGTCCCGCCTCTTAAAGATTCCACAGCCTTCTTAAACAGCACTACCAACTGGGGACCAAGTATTCAAACACAACCCCAAGAAAGACATTTCGTATTCAAACCACAACACTCCGATTCCTCATTCTCCATTCCCCCTCCCCTGCCCTGAGAATGATGCACTCAGAAAGGCAGTGGCAAAGGCAATGGAATAATAGCCTTGTTAGTTTCTAACTCCTGGACCAAAGTGTTGATTTTAATAGCCCTCTTGTGACCTGTGGCTTTAGCTCTGGGCTAAAACAGACAGACACTCCTTTTCTGTCCCATTGCTTACCTCCTTGGATCTGTACTATGGGGCCAGGGAGCATCCTATGAGCCTACAAACAAGGAGACAGAAGGCTAGTGCAGGACTATTCACCCAGCCAGGCATAGGGAGACAAAGGAGAGATAACTTATATGTGGCTGGGTACTGTCTAACCTCAGCAATTTGTCTACTTGGAGGAGAGGCATGAGAGAGCAAACAGGAACTCTGCCTTCACCACTCAAAAGGGTGATAAGATGTGGTCTAAGAAATGTTCTGCACCCTGCCATGACCTGGAGGCAAAGCAGGATCTCAGTGGAGGTACAGAGAGCCATAAGTCCACTGGTTAGAAAGACTAATGGAGGTATCTTCGTCATAAAACCCACTCGGGTTCAGGGTTTCTGTTCCTTCCTTCCTTCCTTCCTTCCTTCCTTCCTTCCTTCCTTCCTTTCCTTCTTTCTTTCTTTTCCTTTGAGCTACTGTGTTTACAGATTCAGTGAGACTTGAGTTCCAACCAAAGCAACAACAACAAAAAGACCAAATCACCCCTCCATGATTTTTTTTCATAATAATTTTATTGATTATTTAGGAATTTCACATCATGCACCCGAGCACACTCGCTTCCCAGTGCTCCCAGATCTGCTTTCCCACCGTGAAAGCGGTGGGAGAGATGTTTATCGTCAACATCTTTGGATGTAAAATGACTATAGAAATGCATTTCTGGGTGTGTCTAGGAGAGGATTTCTACAAATGTTTAAGGGGAAGAGGGAAGACCATCCCTTCACCGACTGTGTTTCTCCCTATCCCGTGGCTGGACCCTAGAGAGGGTAAGGAAAGGAGGCAAGAACCAGCCTTCATCTTTCTGCTTCTTGAGTACAGATGCAATGTGACAAGCTGCCTCAAGTTCCTGCTGCCACGTCGTCCCCACCAGGGCAGGCTGTACCCTGAACCTGTCAGCCAAGACAAATCCTTCCTTTCTCAAGTTGCTCCATGTAAGGCATTTGGTCACAGGAATCAGAAAAATGATTAAAATAACTCCGTAAGCAGGATCACTGTCCCATAACCAATACAACTGAGAGGTGACAAGTCACTCTGCATTCACTTTTCTTTTCTTTTCCTTTGTCACTTGCAGCAAAAATTCACCCTTGGGTGCCTGGGTGTCCACATTGTGGAGCGCCACAGATAGCAGCGCCCCCTGCTGCTTCCCCAGAGCAATGCGCATGCGCAATGCGCTCTTGAGTGAGCCCCTTACGTGCATGTGCAATGGTATGACGCTCAGTGGCGTGATCCTTCTGCACCAATTGTGAGTGACAACGTGGCAGGCTCTGATTGGAGCAGTCGCACTATAAAGGCTTTCTGGGTGCGGTCCTCGGGGTCAACCGTTATTCAAGAATCCTGAGTAAACTGCCACAAGAAGAGTTCCCGGTGTTGGTGTCCTTCCTGCTGGTTGGGGGCGGCACCGACACCACATGGAGATGGCTGCTCTTGTTCTTTCAGGTGTGCTGGGTTGCTGTTGATGGGGGCTGAGAGAGGACTTTCCAGTATGTTCTCAAGAGAGCTGGCTTGAAGTCCTCGCACACCTTTTCCACCCTTACGACTAAGCCCCTTGTCAACCTTCCGTCAACCAGGCTGTATCCCCTAAACAGCTGTCAGATCAGGACCCTCCTGCCCACTGCATTCACAGTGTAGCTTCTTCAAACTCATTTTCCTCCTACTCTTTGCTCTTTCCAGCCCTGGGTCCTGGTCATAACTCCCCTGGCCAGCATCCTTTGGTGGCTGCCCATTGCCTTTGGTTAGTATGCAAACGTAGAATGTAGGGATTTTTTTTTTTAAAAAAAGTATAACCAAATCCTTTATAACATCATGTTCCTCCTTAACAATGGCATTTATGGTTCCCGGCACATGCACACATGCTCTGTTATGTCTTCCCTGTATCCTGTTATGTCAACTTAGTTCTATAATATATGACAAGACGGTCTTTATGCAACAGAAGGATAGAAGGGGGAGGTGAGGGGAGAAGAAAAAACAAGGAAAGGGAAGAGAAAGAGAGAAGAGAAGAGAAGAG
>OU015749.1:123011838-123070689 GCA_907169655.1 Acomys percivali | reverse complement strand
TCTGTTAACCGTAGCTTTGCACACACATAAGGATGTCTTCGCATGCTCATGCTATGGTGTCCACGCATTGCCTCACAGCCCCTCTCCATTTCTTCCTTCCTTCTCCCTTCCCTTGTCTCTTGTTTATTCATCCTTAAAGACAGGAAAAGCCCCCCCCCCCCCCCCCCCTCCCCCCCCCCCCCCCCTACCCCCACCCTCCACCCCCCACCACTGACAGCCTTTCTCTATCAGGGTGTGTTTGGTTGAGCCTCAGTCTGGTCTGATATTTGCTTTTTTGACAAGACTTGAAGAATCAGTCACAGTTTGAAACAACACCCGCCGATCATGAATCTCTGCTTTTTTTCCCCTGTCCGTCAGATTTTTTTTTCCCCCATGGACATGTATAAGCTATTGCTTATGGCATAATGAGAGTTCTGAAATACAGTGGCTAAAAGCATGTGGGGCAGGGCAGGAATCTGGGCTTGGATGCCAGTGTTTAATTCCTATTTTCTTGAGCAAGGCAGTGCTCCATATACCAGAATATGGCATAGTAATACAGAGAGCCTTTTCCCAAGACTGGTGCTGCTGCGGTAATGCTACAACCAGTGATTCTGCTAATGTTAATTTTCCAGCCCTGGCAAATGGAGCTGGTAATTCTGTCGCCAGTCTCTGTTCTTACACGCATTTAAGAGCATTTTGCTGGGACACCCGCCACTGCCTTACTGGGCCCCTCCAGTTCACCACCCTGAACACGCAGAAGTGCAGGGACCTGAGTACGTTTTCAAACTCTTTCAGAGCGGAGAATCCTGTAATGAATAAAGACAGAAAATGGGCTAATTGAAGGTGGTACGAGGGAATTAAAAACCCTAATTTTACAAAAACGTAGGCATTTTATTTCATCGCACCCCCTGAAGGTAAGCAGGGCATGATTGGGGAATAACTTCTGTTAACAAATGGTGAGAGCTGAGACACTCTAAATTGGGTTAGAAATCCGGAAATGCACAAAATGGATTGTGCAAACATAGGATGCTCGGTTTAGTCACAGAGTGCAGGACCCACTCTTGCCCTATTTATATCGATACCACGTGAATCCAGGGATAATGTACACACAGTGTACTATACACTGCACTTGAAGGACGTGCGCCTCCAGATAGCATCAGCAGGGCAGAAGCTTGAGCCTCACTGTGTCTCGTCCTCCAGGGCAGAACTGGTGGTCACTGTCCTGAAGAAAACAGAAGCATTTTGGCAAAGCTTGGAAAGGACGTCTGAAGTGACTGAGGGGTCCTTGGTGTCAGCGAGGCACTGGCTCGGGGGACTGGAGGATCGGAGTGGATCCCGTGAAAGGGAGACTGAGTTTAAAGACTACATAGTGAAGCCAGGTGTGTAGGTGCACGCCTGTGATCCCAGCACTCGGGGAGGCAGAGGCAGGAGGATCGCTGTAAGTTTGCGGCCAGCCTGGTCTACAGAGTGAGTTCCAGCACAGCCAAGGCTACACAGAGAGACCCTGTCCCTTCTCTGCACTGACTTCAGTAGAGAATAAGGGAGGAAATTGATAAGGAAATACAAGAAGAAATTAGGACAGGGGTAGGAAAATGCAACACAGCCCTCTCCTGAATCACCCGGAGAGCCTGCGGCAAAATTTCAATAACATATCATTCTGCCCTAAAATTTCAAGACCAACGTCTTCACCGAGCAAATTGCAAGAACCTAAAGGAGTCCTGAGAGGCAGAGTGTGTGTGCCCTCAGTGTGTGTGCCCTCGGTGTGTGTGCCCTCGGTGTGTGGTGTGCCCTTGGTGTGTGGTGTGCCTTCGGTGTGTGTGTGCCCTCAGTGTGTGTGCCCTCGGTGTGTAGTGTGCCCTCAGTGTGTGTGCCCTCAATATGTGTGTGTACCCTCAGTGTGTGTGCCCTCGGTGTGTGTGCCCTCAGTATGTGGTGTGCCCTCGGTGTGTGTGTGCCCTCAGTGTGTGGTGTGCCCTCAGTGTGTGGTGTGCCCTCGGTATGTGGTGTGCCCTTGGTGTATGTGTGCCCTCAGTGTGCATGCCATCTCCTTGTTCCTTATTTTCCTCATGGGTTGTATCAGAGAAAAACATGTAAGTAGTATTGGTCAAAGGGCAATCCCAGTGGAAGATACTCTATGCCATTTTATCTGTTCTTCACAACACAAGGCTGGGGAGGCAGCTCACTCAGGAAGGTGCTCACTTTACAAGTACAAGGACCTGAACTGGATTGCTCCAGGGCCCATGTTTAATAACAACAACAGCCATGAGGGTGTGTACTTCTAACCCCAGAGCTGGGAGGCAGAGGCAGGAGGATGCTGGAAGTCATCAGCCTGCTGGGCCAAATTGAATAGCTTCCAGCCAGCGAGAGACCCTGCCTTAAGAATTAACTAACTAACTAATTAATTAATTAAAAAATAAAAATTGAAAGGGCTGGAGATATGACTCAGTGTGTAAGAGCTTGTCCCAGAAAAAGCTCTTGATACGATGCTGATGCTAGGAAGAGCTTCCATGCAAGGCCAGTGAGAGATGGGATGTTCTGCCTCAGGCAGTAGTAATAATTTTAGTCACTGGAGGGATTTGGATATAATTGTGCAATGATAGAGTGGAGACAGTTCTGTGTCTAAGAAATGACACAGCACCAAAGGCGGCCAGGAGCTCAGCGGCTTGCAGCATCCATGGCTTATCCGCTACCCACTTTTGTTTGAGTATCAAAACGGGCTCAGCCGTGCAGGTGCCTCAGGACTTTCATCTCCAGCACCCAAGGTTATGCTTCCCATGTCTGTCATGGTTGGGCCATAACTCCCTTCTTCTTCCTTGGTGTCTTCCAAGCAAAAAGAGGGAGGGGATACAAAATTAACAGTGGGTAGATTCTGGTGTGTGTGCGCGCGTGCGTGTGTGTGTGTGTGTGTGTGTGTGTGTGTGTGTATGTGTGTGTGTGTGTGTGTATGTGTGTGTGTGTGTGTGTGTGTGTACATACATGGGCATCTGTGTGTGTAGGTCTATGTGTTCATACAGCTACACACATATGTATGTTCACCTATACATAGAAGGCAGAGGTCAACGTTGGGGTCATTTTTCAAGTGATGTCCACCTTGGTTTTTTTTTTAAATTTTATTAATTTATTCAGATTACAACTCAATTGCCATTCCATCACTTGTATCCTCCCATTCCTCCCTCCCTCCCACTTTCACCCTATTCCCCTCCCCTAGGTCTATGACCAAGGAGGACCGTCTCCCCCACTATATGGTCATAGACTATCAAGTCTCATCTTGGTATCCTACTTATTCTTTCTTTTTAAGAGACAGTCTCTCACAGGGCCTGGAATGTTCCATTTATGCTAAGCTGGTTGGCCAGTGAGCCCCAGAGAGCCACCTATTCTGCCTCTCCAGTTCTGGGATTATTTGTGTACCACGACATCCAGAAAGTCATGACCTCATGTTTGGTAGACATGTGCCTCAACACATGAGCCACTGTGTTCCAGGAGTGGATTCTCGGAGTGTTCAAAATGGCATTTCTGTACAAATTTCTTTGGCCAAAGCAAACCCCATGGCCTGTCCTCAGTTTAAAATGGTAGCGTGCAGGGTTTGCTCCCAGGAATGGACACTAGCTGCACGCTCCCTTCACATGCCTGGAACAAGGAAGCCGTGGCCTGCTCTACAATGACCGTGTGGTAACTAGAGTCATGGCGTGCTAGTCAGGTGGCTTTAGCTAGGCAACTGTAGGCTTCCCGTTAGCCTTGGGGGTTCCGGGATGTTTGTGGCTCTCTCCATATTTGTGTGGGAGATTATTATCTGGTGGTAGATTCATGCAGGAAACCAAAGTGTGGAGCTCAGAGAGTACATTTCCTAGAGTAGACTGCCAGCCTTTCACTACCTCCTTCCTTGAGGATGCCAGAAAACTTGTAGCTCAACAGAAATGAGTCTCATTAAAAAGGCCAAAGAAAGGCAAAGGTAATAGTCATTCTAATAGTGTGTGTTGTCCGACATAATTAAACCATTACCATTTCAACATCAAATCAGTCAAAAATATTAATATAATTTTACAGCCTTGTGAGAGACTAAACCTGTCGAGTATGAGCTCATTTTTTTAAGTACATCATTACCTGGAATGGCCATCATATGACTCTAGGATAAATAGAAGCGAATTTGTGGTCTCAGAACGCATGTAAGGAGGGTCTCTGGTTGCTGCTACTAGAAGATCTCATTTATGCCACTGTTGTAGCTGAGATCTACCACATTTTTCAGACCATAAGACACATCCAGTTTTTAGAGCAGTAAAACAAACAAACAAACAAACAAAAACCAGTACAAACAGCAATCAGACCATAAGGCACACCCTAATTCTCCCCCCCCCCCACACACACACACTTTTGAGGGGAAAAAGATCGTCTTATGGTCTAAAAAATATGGTATTAAACAATTAGCCTTGGAGACTGAGTCTAGACAAACAGGCTTTGAAGCCACCTGTGCCACGCATGTGTTCTAGAGAAGATACTTCACTTCCTTATACAGGCTTTCTCCTCAGTATAAAGAGGAGAGTTTTGCCTCCCTTGAATGACTTATGTAAATATTATCCATAGCTTATATATGTCGCCTGGCATATGATAGACTCATAATTAATAAGTACACTTATTCCAAGTGTTTGGGGAAATAGTTCACAAATGACAATTAGGTTTTGTGGATTGAAGATGGCTGCAGTAGATTAGACTTCTGGCAGCTTACTGCGGAGTGCCACTGTGAGATGAACGGCCAGTTTGTTCCTGACTAAATCCAATATACCACCATCACTGAAGCTGAGGAGGTCCCACCTGAGAGTGAATCTTCACCTGTATCCTTAGGGTTTTAGCCCAAAGCCCAAGACACTTCCCAATACAGGGAAAGTCTTTCAGTTGGAAGATTAAGAAAGCCGGAATTTAAAACACAGCCAGAGGGCTGGGGTGGGGTGGGGTGGAATTTCAGTATAGAATGATTATCTAGCCTGTAAAAAACCCTAGGTTCAGTTCCCAATACCACATAAAAACAGCCTGTAATCCCAGCATTACAGAGATGAAGGTAGAAGAAGCAGAAATCCAAGCTTGGTTACACGGCAGGTCCAAAGTAAGCATGGCTGCACACACACACACACACACACACACACACACACACGCATGCATACATACATACACACATACACACACATACCACACACATGTATACACACACTACACACTCCCACACACAAAGTACATACACACAAACACACACGAGAGCCACTGCCAGAACTGCTTCTTTGGCAGTTAAAAAAAAATTCTTCACCTAAGCTGCCTCCTTACAAGCAGCCAGATTTCACATTTTTCCAAGTGTGCACATTTTGAGAGTCAGTGTTCCCCTGACTCTACTGTTCCAGCATCTTTCCTGGGGGAAAAAAAAATCAATATGGATTCTACTTCCTGGATGTCAGGTTGGAGAAAGCTTGCACTACATTCCATTTTTCAGGACAATGAGCACCTCCAAGTTGACTCTTGACCCCATAGCAAAGCAGAGGATGAGCCATGTCCTCTGGCCAGAGAGCCCTGCTAGCAGCTGACATCACTGGCTTAAGAAAGGGAAGAGACGACCTTTGGAATTTCCAATGACCAGTTTCCCAGAACCTGCCTCCATCTCTGCTGAGACCAGCAAAGACCAGTTGGCTTACATGGGGTATCTGGGGTGGTCCATCTCAAAGCACCCACAAAGACAGCAGAAAATAGAGCCTAGATATTTCATAGTAAAAAAAATCATTTATAATTTCAATTTTTTGTATATCCTTAGCAACTTTTACACTGGAGGGGGGGACGGGCGAAATATATGTATTTTTCCTCCCAGGAAACATTTTGGGTAACTCTCTTAGAACCAGGCAGGAGTGTGCACAATTGAGACAAATAACAAAGAATTGGTTTCATTCTATTTGATCTTGTTATTTTACATGAATAAGAAAACAAATGAATCTTTTATGAGCTTCACTTTCATCGTGAATAATGTTATATTTGACATTTAAACATACTCTTAATTATTTACTGCATTTTTCCCCTGTTAATTTCTGGGCACTTAAAAATAGGGATTAAAAAAATAATTTTGGAAGGGGTCAATTTTGCATAAACATACCTTTCAGCACTTCGATGTGATCTGTTCATTTCAAGGACATTTTCCATATAGGGTCCAAATTCTGCACTTCCTTTGTGCTGCAGTTTAATGAAACCCCAGCATTTTTCTTGCTCCAAAAATGCCAAATGTAGTTAAGAATGCCTTGATAATATGCTGTTGCTAAAAACTATTTATATTCATAGATTCCTGACAGGTTTCTGCTTTGTAACATGGTTTCTCTCATTGTAAGGCTTTGGCCAACACCTGGTATATGTATACATGTCTGTATACAGACCAGGCAAATATGTGTATGTCCATTAATTTACAGAATTAACATACATGTTATAAGGATTTTGCTGCACGTGGCTCCCAACTACATCCCATATTCTGAGAAATACAAATACATAAAGCACTCATTATCAGTATAGAAATCTATACATCTATAAATCATCTTTAAATGGTTATGAATATTTTAGAAGCTAGGAATAATGTACAGGGATGCAAGATGCCCTAAATTTCAACCACTGTGAGCCTCACATTTTACTGCTTTTATTTGAAATACCTCGTTACCACCAAGGATGAGATTAAAAAACAATATTAGTGGCTTCTGTGAAGTTGTGTGTGTGTGTGGTAGTTGTGTGTGTGTCAGTGCGTGTGTGTGTGTTGTTACAAGTTAAGAAAAGATACAGAAAGTGCTGAAACCATTTCGATGAAAGAGTTTGATACATTCTAGCTTAAGGGTGAACATGCAGTATCATTAGAACCTCATGTTTGTGTGTGTGTGTGTGTGTGTGTGTGTGTGTGTGTGTACATGTGCACACACACACATGCACTCATGCACAATATATTTGTATGAAAATTAGAAGTCAACATCAAGTGTCTTCCTCAGTTGCTTTCCATTTTGGCTCTTGTGGTAGTCTCTATCACTTCAGCTGATGCTCAAAGGTTTGGCTAGACTAGTCGGGTCTGGTACCCTTCTGGCTCTTTCTTCCAGGCACTGGGATTGTGGGAGTTGACAGGCACATGTGCCTTTTTATGTGAGTGCTGGAAATCTGAACTCGCGTTGAACAATGAGCAGCTTACCCACTGACTCGCCCATCTCTCCTCAGCTCTGGCAGCTTTTCCCTTCACATCATTAAAAACTGCTTCAGAGGCGCTGGAGACAAGTCTCCGCCCTTAGGAGCACGGGCCGCTCTTCCAGAGGTCCAGGGTTTCATTCCTAGCACCCACATTGTGCCTCACAGGCCTTCCGTAACTCCAGCTACAGGGGATCTGGCACCCTTTTCTGGCCTCTGTAGGAACTGTACACACATGTTGCACAGATATACATGCAGGTGCACACACATGCAAATTTGTATATAATATAAATGATAAATTAATTATAGAAGTGTTCCAGAGAGGCTGAGCAGGACAGTCAAGGGAGTTAATGCGAGTCAAGGTGTGACAGCAGTAAGGAGCAGACCGCAGTAAAGAGGCTACGCCTACACTCCTGCCTCTCCCACGTCCCCTGGGTAACTGTATAACTCTATCAGCGGGTGGTTTATTGCTAGAATCTTTCCCCCGCTGGCCAGATAATAAGTGGGCAATACTCTGGATAAACATAGTTAAGTGTTGTCTGTTTGTCTTTTGGGGAGCACAGGCTCACCTTGGGGCTGCTGCACTTCACCAGAACCTCAGGATTCACCTCCAAGACTTGGGTTTCCACTGAGCTCAAGGTTCCATGAGGGGGTGACTGGGGTTGAGCATCTTTGGCCTCGTTTTCAAAAGGTAACAGGCCAGAATCTGTACTCATTCTCCTTGCAAAAGCGAGAATGCAAGCAGCCTCAAAAGACAGAATGAAGTAAAATGCTGTTAATTATGCTCGAGGCTCTAACATAGCTTCCCGAGTAATTATGGGAGGAATCAGCATCTCCAGTGCTTCTGGCTCTTGGGGGTTTGCGGAGGAAGTGGGAAGAGGGATCTGTGTGCTTCTCTAGAATGTTCTTGGTCTTCCCAGATCACCTTCAAGCAGGAAAGCTATTTGTAGGTCGCTAGGGCCACACACTCACTATAAAAATGGGGATGGGCCAAATGGGTGCCTGCTGTGTTGATTAAAAAAATAATAATAACCTACTTTTGACTCATTTGTTGATTAGAATAGTGCCATGTAGAAAGCACACGACTATTTTACAGAGAGAGATACTGAGGCTCCAGGCCTCGCAGCTCATTATGGGATTTTTTTAGTTTTGCCGCCATCCTCAGCTAAGCCTTTCACCCCTTAGCCACAATGCAAACAAAGAGAATGAAGGAAGGATATCCGAAGGTAGATAAGACGGGAGGGAGCTCCAGAGCCCGGAGCTGAAGGGACTGAAATAATCTGTCACCTTCAGAGTCTCCCTTGACCTATGACCACCAGTTGCCGGAAGGAAAGACATTCCAGCTACTGCTGAAGTAGGAAATGCAATGTCTGGTACAACGTCTTTGGCAAATGGATTACAGGAAACGCTGATGGCCTCTGATGTCGTCTCAGTGGCGTTTGGGGACAGTCTGGAGTTGAGCTGTGGCCCTCTGACGATTACATGTGTATCAGAGGTCAGAGGTTTATTTGTTCTTGTGAAGATTCCAAATGCTCTTGAATGCAGCCCAGAGAGTGAATTAAGAGGGAACAGGGCACCACAGGTACTTGGGAGACGTGAGGGGACTTGATGAGAGAGCTGTGTTAAGATGAAAAGCCCTCAAACTCCGCCAGCTGTATCCTTGGGGAAAAATATATATATATATACATGCCAGCAGAGACATTCTGAAACAGATGTCAATGGTACCATCCACTCCAAAGCCAGTCCACACAAATGAAATCAATGAAGCCTCAAACAGGCAAAGCCGAGTCCTGGGGATGCCCTACCCATGAGAGCGCCGTGGGTAGGCCTCAGTGAGGAGCCCAGAGATTTAGTTTCCTAAAGGTTCTGGATGGTATAAGGAACTGGGTTCAAGAAGATGCTATAGATTACTGGGGAATAAAGAAAGAATTTATTAGAAGAGTGATTAATGCCATGAAGAGAAACAGTCCCTGTGGCAGAAATGGAGTCTCTGCCTCATAGCCTTTTGAGGATGGGGGTGGTTTCCCGGCATAAGATTACAGCCAGACTCTCTGCTTCCCAAACAGTGGGCGAAGACAGGCATAGGAAGCCAGATGTGTGGCCCCTACAGCCACCTTTGCTACTCTCACTTCCTGGGTGAAGAATCGATCGTGGTACCTTGTGCGTTAGCTGAGGACACAGAGGAGGAGCCGGCAGTAGCCACAGGACGAGGGCAGTGGGTGCTGGTACTGTCTGAGCAGGGGCTGGCCTCTACTCTTGCGGTCTTATAATTTCCATGTGAATTCTGGAACTCGGAGCCCCTGCTTCTCCATGTTAGGACATCTTCCTGGCAGAAATCAAACTTATTTCTAAAACTGTTTGTATACCCCTAGGCAGGGACCAGCCCAAAGGAGAACTTGTCTGTGGCAAACCTCAAGGTCACTAGTCTAGGGACTATATTTTCTGAACCAAAGTTTTTTTCCAGGATATATGAGATAGATAGATAGATAGATAGATAGATAGATAGATAGATAGATAGATACATACATACATACATACATACATACACACATACCCACATACATACATACATACATACATACATACACACACACACACATACATACATACATACATACAAGAGGCTGTCTGGATGATGCACTCTTTTTTTTCTGTACAGCAAGCATATAGTCATTTACTCATGGAAACTCAGAGCTCAGGGAGCTCTGAAATAAATCCTCACTGAGGCTGAAATCTTGCTTTGTCTTATTTTGAGCTTTGGTTTGTTCAAACAAACCTCATTCTTCTAGAAACCGCTTCTCAAACTGACAGCACACTGTAATCAGCTAGAATTAAAAATATCACTTACAGGAACCCAGTTTAATTGACTGGAGAACCACCTATCTGGGAGATTTTAAATGCACACGCACACACAGCTAATTGCATTATTAACAGGTTATCTTACAGGAACCCTCATGCAGCCACTCACACAACATTGGACAAAAGGGATTTGTTTTTTTTTTTTTAATGCTAAAAATGCTTTTATGAAAACAAAATTAGGTACTTTGAGGACTGGAGGGAGGATGGTTCAGTTGGAAAAAGCTCTCAGCTCACAAGGACCCGAGTTGGTAGCCCAAGGCTCTATGTAAACAGCCTGCTGCCATGGCACACACCTCTAGTCCTAGCAGTTATGAGACAGAGGCAGAGGCAGCTCTGGGCAACTGGCCTGTCTATGTGCTGAAGTTTCTGGCCTGGGAGAGAACCCCATTGAAAACAAAATGGTGGATGGCCCCTGAGGACCAGCACACAAGGTTTTTCTCCTATCTCCACACACATTCTGAGTAGTCATGTGCACACATGTGTACACACACAAATTACATGCAAACCAAGACATTCTGCTCAGAGGTGGGGATACTTGAATATTAGGCCCATCCAATGAAGGGCATGCTGGGATAGGAGATAAACAACAGAGTGGGGGGGGTGACTTTGCTCTGGCCGACTAGCAAAAAACGAACAGACAGCCTAGCTGAGCTTTCCTGCTGGTTTTATAGTCCAGGCTGATCATCCAGAGGCCCTCCATCACAGAGGCTCTCCTTACCCATCAAGGCATTGTCTGGAATAAATAGCCGAATTTCTGCATCATTCTTCCGTACACACAAAGACGCACGCTCATCCCAAGGCCGCCTCTGAGCATGTTAGCTGACAGTGGCCTTGAATCTGTTTTAATACAAGATTATATTTCAAAGCTGGAGAGAGATGAGGATGAGGCCACAGCTAGCTGGCCTATGGGGAAGACAGATGACTTACGTAAGTAGAAAGTGATCCATGGCATGTGTCTTCCCCCAACCCTGCACCCAACAACCTCATCCAGTGGGTTCTGAGAGCCACACCTGCTGGGACCCACAGTGGCTGGAAGCACTGGGGTGAGAACCCCCTGTAGAGTCTAGTGGATGCTCTGCCAGGTCTCTCTCTCTCTCTCTCACACACACACACACACACACACACACACACACACACACACACACACACAACACACACACACAGGGAGCTCGGATTACAGTGTATTGAAGGACAATGTTGCTAATGGGGGGTTATTATGTATTTCATACACATGGTGTGGAGATACATTCTTTTGGAAAAAAAAATAACTGAGGACAATTGATTTAAACCAAAAGTGATTAACATTTTGGCACAAATTAGCTGATCAGATGCTAGCAAAAGCCCTAGGGACAAGGACACGGGAGAGGAGAGACGTGATGGGGAAGTGGGCAGTGAAATCCAAGGCTTGGGGGGAGGGATGTCAGGCGAGGCATTGCCCCAAGGGTCTGTGGCCAAGAGTGGGAACTGAGGAATGGAAGTTTAAAAGACAGGAGTGAAGAAGGCAGGACGTGACGGGATGGCGGAAGGGCAAAGCACAGGCTTCTATCTGAAGCTGGGAGGGAGGGAGGAAGCTCGCCTTGTTTCTTCTCCCCCATCCTCCTCGAGCTAAACATGTTGGAACAAAATTAACAGTAGCAGCTCACGCTGGCAAGTGCTTGCTGAGTCCCAGGCATCGCTTCTCCCTGCAATCCTTACAGCATCTCTATGGCGTGGTGCTGCCGTAGAGGCCAGGGAGGCTAGTTCGCCAAAGGTGACACAGCTATGTCTCTAAGCTAGACTTACAAATGCAGTGACAGTGTTAAGTCTCTCTCCATCTCTGTATGTCTCTCTATTTCTCTCCCTGTGCCTGTCTGTCTGTCTGTCTGTCTGTCTGTCTGTCTCAGTGACATGAGAGTCTAAGTCGAAACTGGTAAAGTGCTCTGCCTGGCTATTCTTCCTGTTTTTCTGTAGATGGCCCTGTGGCTGGACGGACGGATGGGTGATAGATAGAGTGACTAGCATAGGATATCTATCTTACCTTAGACAGAGAAACAGGGAGACAAAGGGAGGGACAGGGAGAGGAATAATTATGGGGTTTTTGTTTGAAAGCAAGAGTTAAGATGGCTGAAACCAGAGGTATTTGAGGATTTCCTGGTGGGTGGAGAGGATGTGTGATTATAAAATTATTAATGGTATCTTATCCAAACCTCCCACCCAGCCACCCAACAACTCCCAGAAAGGCTACATGCATGTTTGTGTGTATGAATATGCATGTGTGTACATATGTGTGTGTACACTACACACATGCTCCTTGAGGCTAAATATGTTTGTATGAAAAGAGAGAGAAGACAGATAATATATGCGTGTGTCTAGATTGGTATGTAATTATCCTAGCTGGGTCCAGTGTGTCACATTTCAATACACGCGTAAATGTGCAACGACCAGATCAGCGAGGGTCATGGGATATCCATCACTCAACATCACCCTTATGCCTGCTGCCAGGGAAGGTCAGGAGCCCTGTATCCTTGAGGCCTGTACTTGGCCTTGGAAGGTGGTACCCGAGTTGGAACTCTTGCTTTTTGGGTTGTGAGTCTAGGCTTCCAGAGTTGAACCATCTCTGCAGACCCTAGGGTGGAAGTCTTAGAGACTGTGCCTGCTCCACATGGCCAGTGAGTTGGAATGAAGGAGCCAAGAGAAGGAGAGGAAGTTTCTGTGGGTGTGCATGAAAGCAGGGGTCATAGGAAAGGGGGGCTACCTAGAAGAGGTGGAGGGAAGTGGAAAGCCACAAAGGGCTTAGGGGTGCCCAGAGCAGAGACCCTGTGACTCACTCCAGACAGTGGTGTCTGTCTGCCAGGCTGGTGTGAAGGAAGCAGGCTTCTAACAGTAGCTGTCTGTATGGCCCAGAACTAGCTCAGGCCTCATCACGTCAGAGATACCTATGGAGTGTTTCTCTCTCGGGAAGGCAAAGGGGCTCCTGGCTGTAGCTAGGCAGCAGCAGCTTTGTGCCTTGGTTGCAGACGCCTTCCCAGGTCAACTTGTTTCATAGAAGGGGCCCCATGTTTGCCTTGATTTTTTAAAAGCAGAGTCATTTAAAAAGTAAAATCAAAGGGCTAAATGCATCTGCTTGTGTTGAAAGTCCCCGTCAGCCTGATCTGATTTCCCTTGCTAAAAGCTCTCAGGATGGCTCTGGGGTTTGTCTCTCCCTAGTGCTTCAACTGACCACTTAAAAAGAAAGACCTAGAGTCTCTCTTCAGCTCCCTGTACAGCCAGGAGGGTGATGGTAATATCGCACGTTCACTGAGGCTGGACAAGAGGCACCGTGGGGACGACGGGAGCTGCCTGTCATTGAACTTCCCGCAGAGGCCAGCACAAAGAAGACCCTTGGCCAGGGCACTGCAGTTCAGAGATGAAGCTGCCCTCCCAAGGTTGCTCAGTGAGTGTGTTTGTCGTGTGTTGGGCATAACAACCTACCACACACACATCACAAATCCTTGCTAACATCCTAGCACTGTGTTTATTGTCCCAGTTTCTGAAGGGCAGATGGATAGATACAGGAGCAGAGCTATAGCTCAATGATAGAATGTGTGCTTAGCATGAAACGGGCTCTGGGTTCAAACCATAGCATCATGGGAGGGAGGGAGGGAGGGAGGGAGGGAGGGAGGGAGGGAGGGAGGGAGTGAAGGAGGGAGGGAGGGAGCGAAGGAGGGAGGGAGGGAGGGAAAAGGAGGAAGAAATGGGAGGGGTGAGAGGGGAGAAAGCAGAGGGGAGGGGCAAAGTGGAAGGGAATAAGAAGAGAAGGAGAAGGAAAAGAGGGGGAGAGGGGAGATAAGGGGAGGTGAAGGGAGAAGAGAAGGAGGGGGAGGGGAAGGAGGAAATAGGAGAAGAAGCAGGGAAAGGGAGAAGAGGAGAGGGAAGGAGAAAGAGGGGGGAGGAGGGCTCAGGGGTGGCAGGGGCGGTGCAGAGTCCCTCTGCCCCAAAGTCCTCTCAAGGCTGCAGAGATGGTGTCACCCAAGACCATGGCTTCTCTAAGGCCAGATGGGGACAAGTTCTCACGCTCAGTCTTGCTTGACCATCAGCAGGATCCAATCCTTTGGATGGCCGTGGGCCAGCAGCCACAGGCGTATCCCACCCATGGCCACTTTCTTCATCAAAGTCAGAGTCTGTCAGCGAGATGCACTGACCATGAATATGGCCTCACCAGCTTTGTACTCTGTACCAATGAGACACGAGTCACAGGCGCTACCTGTTTCAAAGGCAGAGAGACTTCATGAGGCTATGAGCCAGCTACCCAGGATGTCTTGGAGACTGGTCCCATAGTTGACAGTGACCAGGAACCTGCGGCAAAGCAGTAACTCCGCCTTCCTTCCCCTCCTTCCTTCACGGCCACCAAGATCTGTGCTGACAACACATGATACAGCATGGGGACACAGTCTGGTTGACTGTGAAGGAACTAGCAGTGTGCTGGGAGAGAGGAATGCATACTAAATGTTCCACAAGAATTGCTGACCCACAAAGTGCAGGGTGGGGTCGGAGGATGCAAGCCCCGAGTCCTAAGGTGAAGCTGATGAGCTTGGGGCTGGAGATGTCTAGACAGTCCACAAGGAATATGACTCAATGGGGCACCTGGGTACAGAACCACCAAAGTGCTTAGACTTGTACCCACATGTTACTGGGTGTCTCATGGGGAACGTTTCATTTACTTTTCAAAACAAGCCCCAAAGGGAACAGAACCTTAGAGAGGTGGGATAAGTCTCTGAGGGTCGCCCAGATTTTAGGTAGCAAAAGGGAGGCTAGCACACAAGCCACCCAGTGTGTACACGCTACACTTTTTACCTATCACTGCCAGCAGAGCCACCTTCTGTCACCGGATCTTGGTCGTTCACTGCTCTGGTGTAACCAGTGTGCTCTTGGACCATGTAAAGCATATATCTGATTCCAGCTGAGGTGGCCAAACATGAGGAATGTGGCTGATGGGGGTGTGCATGGCACCCTTGGGGAGGTTGACTTTCTTGGCAAATGGAGGAGGAGCCATGAAGACTGCACAGGATGGAGATGAGATGAGAAAGGCAGAGCTTGGGGACCACTACCAGGGGAGGGGCATGAGTCTGGGTAATATTAACCAAGTGTGCTTTCAGGTCCCTAGAAGCTACTTGTGTGTGTGTTTGTGTGTGTGTGTGTGTGTGTGTGTGTGTGTGTGTGTGTGTGTCTCCCCTGTCTCCTGGCACCCACACAATTCCATCTCGTCCTTCCTCCTCCAGAGGGTAAAACTTCTGTGGTGGGCAACATTAGGGACTTCTTTCTGATTCTTCAAGAAAATTTTGCATCAAACTAGAAAACAAAACACCCAAATGCTGGGCATCTCAGCATTCCAAGTTCCAGAGCCGGTTTTGGCTCTAACATGCCGTGTGATCTCAGAGGCGGCTCTTCGTATCTCTAAGCCTAACTCTCCTCTTCTGGAAAATGAGGGGTTGGGCTAGAGGCCAATCCTATGACTTCATCGTACTTGTTTCTGATTTGTAGCTAGGAAATTTTGATATATAATGCAGAACAAACCAGGCTTTATTCTAAGGCTAGGGAGATGCCAACATATCTGAGTTCATTGTTTCTTGTTCTGTTAATAAGGAATTTCAATATTTCTAGTTATGTGTCCCTGTTGCTTACTTTCAAAGTTTCCTGAGCAGTTTTCACAAAAATATATGCCTTATTGTGCTTGGAAAAGGTGTGCTGGTTTACCTATATATTTTTAGACAGGGTCTAATGTAGCCCTAGCTGGCTTTGAACTCTGTGGCCAAGGGATGACCTTGAATTTGTGATCCTTCTGCCCTCACCTTCCTAACACTGGCGTTACAAGCAAATGTCACCACAAATGGAGTATGCAGTGCTGGAGATGGAAGCCGGGCCTACACGTGTACTACGCAAGAGCTCTACCCACTGAGCTATACCCCCTCAACATGCTTCCTTGAAATCTGAGTCCTCTTCCTTCTCCTCTTCAAAAGTTCTAGAAATATCTATCATGTCTTCTCAGAGACACAGTTCTGGAGGTAGGAGGCATCATAGTATAGCACCCTAGCCAACGAGATAGGACCACAGCGCAGGGTCATCCTGGGAATTTCAAAGGCAAGAAGAAGCAGTGACCAGGAGGTCTCAGGACTTCCTCATAATGCAGAGGTAATAAAAGGCTGACATACACATCATCGTCTAACTATGGCCACTCTGTCCTCCGCACTGTACCCTCTGCACTCAGGAATCTGCCTGCCAGGGGACTCTGCAGCTTCCAAACTGAACCAAGCACTCTCACGTCAGGAAAGCCTTATGCTCCACTTCAAAAAGTGTGAAAATGATACTGTCAAAAATTGTACATGCCCTTCTATTGTTTGCTTGACAAAGCTTGCTTGATGAGTCACTTGACACCAGCAAAGGACAAAGGTCCCCTGGGTCAGAGACAAAAGTCTAACAGCATGCAGCAAGCAACAAGACCCTCGCTTGTGTCCAGCTGCACTGGACTCAAGTTCAGAGAGCCACTGTGAGAGCATGGAGACACCGACCTGAGGACCTGGTGTTGTGGCTGGGAGACCCCCGAGCGAAGGAAACCCAAATCTTTTATAACGGTGCTACGAGAAAACTCAGCCAACTGGCGCTCCAGCTCACGATACTATCTTCGTCTTACTGGATGGCAAACAACACTGTTCTCTGTTCTAGAGGGAGCCAGACTCTGTATTTCAGGTAAAATATAGTCCAGAACAGATGTTTCCAGAGACCCTTCCTTCCTTCCCTCTTCTCTTCCTTCTTCCTTCTTCCCCTCTTCCTCCTCCCTTTCCTCATCCTCCTCATCCTCCTCATCCTCCTCCTTCTACCACAAGACAGAAAACAAGAAACTGTCTCACAGAAAGTAAGGCGTACTAGTGATGTGATATACAAATAGAACTAAGAAATGGATGGGTGCCAGGCACGGTGGTGCACGCCTGTGATCCCAGCACTCGGGGAGGCAGAGGCAGGCATGTCTCTGTGAGTTCAAGGGGCCTGCCTTGTTTATAAAGTGAGTTCAGGACCATCAAAGGCTACAAAGAGAAACCCTGTCTCGAAAAACCAAAAAAAAAAAAAGGCAGGAGGGGTGGTGGGTGGTGAGTGAGCTGCTGCTACTCCAAGACTAAGAAAAAAACCTTTGATAAGGTCAGATTTTAAAAAAAAAATCTAACAACATAGGGTCATATAAAACCTGATGCAAGAGGTGGGGATATATAACTGTTGGCAGAGCACTTGACTGAAGTACCTAAAGTCCTGGGTTCGATCCCCAGCACTGCATAAACCGTAGATGGTGGCGCAAGCCTGGAATCCCAGCACTCGGGAGGAAGAGGCAGGGAGGTTGCAAGTTCAATATCATCTTTGACTACACAACCAATTTGAGGCTGGCCTGGGATACATGAGCTCATTTCAAATATTAGAAAAATGGGGCGGGGCGGGGGGTGGGAGTGGGAGATTAGGATGCGAATACATATGTGCTTTTAAATATTAGCAACAGGTAATTACTCATTTATATAAGTTAGAAATGAATATTCACAGAAGAAATAAAACTGGGTTCTCAATTTGTTTCTTATTGGGGACTACTCGCTCAAAGGATAGGAAGCTTCGCTTTCAGGGTGGATTTCACAGGAGGGGTGGAGAGAAAGGGCACTGGTATAGTGTTCTTCTGTGACGGCTGAAGATACAGAAGCTCCTCAAGAGCCTCTGCATCCTGACTAGCTCCTGTTGCTGCACTGTAGCTTTTGTGTCCACTGACAGGGTGTATCCTAGCCCTGGAGCATGTGGACTAGATTCACTGGGCTGACAGCACCCCAGCTTCGCCCCTATCTTCTGTAGTCTGTTTCTCCAGAAAATTGCACGTCACCCTGGTATGCCATCCACAATTTCCCCAACTCTGGTCCACACATTTCCACAACTCCAAATTCTGTCCTGTCATGTCAGTGCGTGGATAACATTGGGATGGAGTAAATAACACGGGGGGGGGGCACTTTGGGGGACTGTCAAAGGGCCTTCAGGTGACTAGAAAACACGCAGCTTTGACTTCCTCTCCAGGTAACGGCTCTGCTCTCCGTTTCTTGGTCTTGCCCTCAGAGGTGCATGAAGCAGCCTCTGCCAGGCACTCCTGCTGTGCACGGCATTGCCATCTGTCCTGGACATCAAGCCACTGCTCTGGTTTGGAGACCCTAGAAGCAATCTTCACAATCGTCTGGTGCTGAGACATCCACAAGGGCACAAAGTGCTTGCCTCTGGCTGCTCTCTACAGGCAGGGAACGACCCTGGTGCTCGCCTTCTCATGCCTTGGTCAAAAGGTGGATGTAGCAATCCTCGCTCCACTCCCTGGTGCACAAGGAATGGATCCTGAGGTCCTGAACGCCTCGCTGTGTACACGGGCTCATCTGCAGATCACACTGTAAGCTCTCCTCACCTCAGATGCCTCACCTGTCTACGTGCGTTGGTGCTCTTATAAAAGTTATTTGCAGCAAACACATGGCATGTGCTAGGTTCTCCTCATACCCTGTTTTGCTCTTTTCTCAGTTCCCGTCTTACAGAGCAGGCAGGAAAACCGACAAGATGCAGCAATGTTCTAATATTTAATCTATTGAAATTATCATTTTATTGCTATTACCTATAATTGCCATTTTAAAATTTTAGCTGAGTGTGTGTGTGTGTATGTGTGTGTGTGTGTGTGTGTGTGTGTGTGTGTGTGTGTGTGGTGTGTGATGTATTTGCATGTATGCGCTTAGAGGTTCACATGGGTATATTTGTTTATACAGGTCCATGTGAATATGTATGTGTTTGCATGTGGAAGCCAGAGGCCAACAACACTAGGTGTCGTTCCTCAGTCAGCATCCACCTTGTTTTTTTTTTAAAGACAAGATCTTCTCTGTGTGCTGGAATTCATGAAGTAAGCCAGGCTAGCTGGCCGGTGAGCCCCAGGGATCTGCCTATCTCGGCTTGCCCAACACTAGGAGCATTGCAGCATGTGCAGCGTTTTAACCTGGGTTCTGGGAACTGAACTCAGGTCTTCATGTTCTCCATGTTTCTAAGGCAAGCACCTTCCAGACCGGGCCATCCCCCAGTTGCAGGGGACACCATTTCTAACTCCTCTGAGGTGGGAATCAGTGACAGAAGGAGTTAGCAAACCGGAAATGCTGGCAGATAACCTTTTGCTTTTGTTGTTGTTGTTGTTGTTTTTAATGAGCTTGGAGGGGCATTTCATAATCAAATCGTAACAATGAGATACTTGCACAGTTTATACAGAAGCCAAGAAGGGATTTAATCCTCTAGGATTCATAAGGGGAAACTTCCTGTGAGGGGAAAAAGTGGGGCAGGACAGGTAGACCTTGGACAACAGTCACACTGCCCCGCAAGCTGGACACAGGAGAGGCAGGGAGAGAGAGAGAGAAAGAGAGAGAGAGAGGAGTCAGATGGAAGCCCTCGGGTTGCCTACAGGACACAAGAGGTTAGGCAAGGACACTGCAGAATTCGCTAGCCAAGTCAGCTGTCACTGGAGGCCTGTGTCTCCTGGGAATGGGGCCTGTCTTGGCATTGCTACCACACTCAGTCTGCGGCGGCTGGGGATGCCTGAGTGGGAAGGCCTGCCCTAGACACAGAGGCAGCAGAGAATACCAAAGCAACGCATCTGGGTCCTGGCTCAAGCGCCTTTGTAGTAGAGGCCTGCTGCCTGACCATGTGGCTTAACACAACGTAGGTCACCCTCTCTACTCACTTGCCCTCCTTGAGGCGTCTTCAGAGTTGCAGTATCTTTTTCCTGTGATATTTGAAGAGATGGAAATCATAGTGTGCTCAAAGGCACGTGCTCGAGGAGTGACGGAAATGCCACTACCAAAGTTTTAACCCTAACGGGATTTGGTGACTCTTTGGGCACTAATTCATTCAGGATGTTTGCAGATGAACGTGAAATAAGAAGATGGGGTTGGGCAGTATGAGAGGGAGGAACTGCTGTGGCTGGAGTGTAAAATGTCCCCTTAAAGGTTCATGTTTTTGAACACTTGGTTCCCATCTGATTGCATGTTCAGGAAGGTTGTGGAACCTTTAGGAGGTGAATCCTCCTCGGAGGAAGTGGGTCACTGAGGAAAGGCCTTGAGGTTCTATAGCCCCACCCCTACTTCCTGTTCGCTCTCTGCTTCCTGGTTGCCGTGGTCTGAGGAAGCACCTGCAGCTGTGACTTCTCCACCATGGAAGATTCTGCCCTTGAGCTGTAAACAGAAATAATCCCTTTGTCTATAAGTTGACTTTGTCAGGGTATTTATCACGGCAACAGCTGTGATAAGGTGCAGTCATGTTGAGAATGGTCTGCTCCAGAGGGCAGGTAAGCCTCAGCAGCTGCGGTGTCTTCAGAACTAAGATGTGAGCATTTGACACAGCTGACCACCTTACTGGCCCTCACCAAAAAGATTAGCCTGAATTGGGAGAAATCAAGACCTAGTATAACGGTCATCAAGTCTTAGTACTGTGTCCAGCTGACTTCTAGGGGCATCGATGTGGAGGCTGGGAAAGACCTCACTGTCTCATTGAACATACTCCTGGCAAAGCTGGACCCACAGCTTTGGGCTCTGTGACCTCAGTGGAGGCTGAAGGACTCTGCCTGTCCTCTGTGCTCGGGACAGAGCTGTGGCTGTTAGAACATTCAGGTCTGAAGCACACACCTTCTTTGGCTAGAGCTGTGGTTCTGCCAGAGGACAGAACCAACAACACGCTGGAACCATTCCCAGAGACACATTTCTCTAGGAGCCAAGAAGAAATACAAGTGATCTGCTTTGAACTTATTAATAATTGTCACCTTCCTGTCAGGGTCATGAGAGAGTCAGTGTGGGGGAGGGTTGACGCCTTGGGCTCTCTGTAGTAAGTCAGTAGGTCGAGATGGTTCAGGGCTGTGAATGTTCCAGGGAGATGCCCTTCAGAAGACAGGGTCATGGGGATGTCAGACAAATGTGGCTCCCAGGGCTCCGGAACCCCATTGAAGGGGGGCCCGGCAACCTTTATGGGGGAAATCTCTATCCTTCACATGACCAGCCATATAGGTATGAGCCAAAAGCCCTGTCCTCAGAACGGCACCAAAGACACTAAGATGTAGTTAATTTTGACTTCATTCTGCCCTGAATTAGATTGTTTTTGAAGGGGCAGGAGTGGGGTACAAGCTGAGCAGAACCATAAGTAATACAGTAACATAAACTCAAAATGACCTGCATGCACCGAAGTGTGGCTTCCCCAGGCAGTTGGCTAACCAGCTCTGAGATGGAGGTTAGCATACAGGGTTCATGTTTTCACATCTATAGAGTGTCTTAGTTAGGGTTACTATGGCTGTGATGATACACCATGACCAAAAGCAAGTTGAGGATAAAAGGGTTTCAATGTTCATCACTGGAGGAATACAGGACAGGAGCTCAAAAACAGCAGGAACCTGGAGGCAAGACCTGACAAATCAAGCTTGGGCCCTCAGGGGAAAGCGACAAGTGCTCTTAGCCAGTGAGCTATCTCTTCAGCGCAACCCCAGTGTGCCCTGAGGACTGAATTCATACCCTTGTGCTTACACAGCAAACACATCACTGACTGAGCCATCTTCCCACCTCAAGCATACAGGTTTGGGTCATAGATGATTCTTGGATCTGGCAGCTATCGGAGAGGAAAGAAATAGAACTGCACAGAGGCAGATGGCTGAGCTGTGATGAAGTCTCAGGAAGAGGCCCCTACCCTAGGACCCCAGAAGAGCTTGGGTGCCAGACTGCCTTTCTAGTATTGTCTTGAGTTCAGGAAGAGCCTTAGCCCTTCAAATCACTGGGTCAACCAGTCACGCACCGTGGGCTTCCCGTGAAAAGTGGTGTGATCTTAAGCAGTTTTGTTCAACACTAAGAAGGCTGACAGCTGAGGGCACCTGTTAGGAGCACTCACTTCCAGCATCTGGAGGGGTGTCCTTTATTTTTGTAGAGGTATCTAGGGGCATAACCACTGCCAAAGTAGTTCTCAACTTCCGCCATGATTCATGTATAGCTAGCATTTCACCAGCACCTGCTGCACTGGGAAGCAATCCAGCTTCCTTCTCCACCCTCCGTAACACACTGTCTCGAATTAGCCCCTGATGCCAAGGGGGGAGCTGGAATCTATCACTCTTTACCATCTGAGAGACACTGACTGAGCAATCCATGTGTGGGAGTCAAATGAAGCAACATATCAGGCATTTGACTCCTAATGTTTGGTAGAAGAAAGCCATGGACTGTGTGCGCTGCTAATCAGGTCAAAGGGCGTCCTAGGACCCAACGAGGGTCACTTTCCTCAGCTCCTCATGAACTGGAGGGGAGCATGTTCTACCAAGATGCTAAGGCGGAAGTCGTACCAATTCCCTAAATCACACCTTAGGACAAAAGAGTGACCGAACTATCCTAGCAGGACACACCCACATCTGACCCCATCTCCTTGGGATTAAATGCGAAGAGGCTTTGAGTGGTGGGAAATAATGACATTGTGCCTCGATATTTGACTGAGTTTTGCATGTCTCAAATGGCAAGACTGCCCTGATCCCTCAGTCATGATTTGAGCCATCTAGGAAAGTGAGCCCACCCTATGCCTTTGATGAGCATGGTTGTCTAGTTTTTCTGTTTGTTTATTCACTTGTAATGAGCAGCAGACACTTGCTCTGGTGAGTCTGTTCTCTCCCCTCATCAGATTCCTTTATGCATAAGTTATTCGGGGCTGAGATTTATCCTCAAAGAATAATGAGGGGGAAACATGAGTAAAAGAAATAATTTAGGAGCAGTTCATATTAAAGAAGAGATCAGATGCACAACAGAAGCCTGGGAGCCCAGACTGTTACTCAGTTCAGTCTGAAAGTGTGTCAAGGGACAGCTCAGTCCCAGGAGGGACTTTTCCAGTGGAGCACCCCCCTCCCACCCTGCCACCCGCAGATTCTCTCTTTTTTTTTAGTTCCCCAAAGAAGGCACATAGGAGCATACGTGACACCCCTTTACGATCATATGTGACACCCCTTCATTTTATGCTGCCTCTCTCTTAAGGTTGTGTAGACTGTGGTGGAGGCAGTAGTGAAAGATGCTTCATTTCATTTCTTCTTTAAGTCGTGGACTCTTGGGCTACTATTGATTCTCCTCCAAACTCCTCAGTAGCTGGGACTTCAGACTTGAGATGTTTACTCTTAATTTTAAAAAATTATTTTTTTTATTTATCTGTATATCTGTGTGAGTGTATGCTACCTGTGTACAGGTGCCAGGGGAGGCCTATGGAGGGCCCTGGATCCTCTAGTGCTGGTGTTACAGGTGGTTGAAAGTCTTGGGGTGGGACCTGGGAACCAACTGGAGTCTTCTGGAAGAGCAGGGAGTGGTCTTCACCACTGAGTCATCGTCTCTCCATCCCCAAGGTTTCTATTCTTTAGCCTCACATTATATGTAGTGTGTTCAGTTCCTTTGTTACAGAAAGTTCTGAACAAAGGTTTTAAGGAAAGACCGTTGCCTGACTAATGGTGTTCTAGATCGGGGTAACGGGAAGACATTTCCCATTTTATTTTTAATTATGTGTATAGGGTACATGTGGGGCAATAGGGGAGGTATGTAACCCTGACGGTAACTCCCTGCCCGGGGAGGCCATAGAGGGAGTCAGGTTCCCCAGGGCTAAAGTTACAGGTGGTTGTGGTCTGCCCAATGTGGATGCTGGAAAATGAACGCCATGCCTTTGAAGAAACGGTATGTGCTCTTAAAGGCTGGTCCATCTCCCCAGCCCCTTACTTTCATAAACAACAATTATATTTGCTTTCTGTGTCTAGGTTCTTAACCTTCATGTATTTATGGGCACTACATGTACATCAGATGCCCAGGGAGGTCAGAAGGAGGCATCGGATTGTCTGGAACTGGAGTTTCAGATGTTCGTGCACCATGACCTTCTGGCTCTAGGAACTGAACTCTGATCCCCTGGAAGAGAAACAAGTGCTCCTGACTCCTGAGGATCCCTCCAGCTCGGGCAGCCTCTTGCTTTTACTTTCTAAAGAATTCTATGCGCGTGTGCATCCTACCCAGAGACAGAGCTCCATCATTAACGGAAATGATGGTGACCAATAATGTTGATTCACTTCACATCTTCAAACAACTTACAGAAACCTAAAGGAGGCCAGGCTTGGTGTAGATGTAAGTCACACACACACTTCTGAGGAAACCAAAAGGCATTAATCCTACCAAACAATTTGTTGACCGGAATGATAAACAGAAAGATACTTTGCTAACGGTTTGTTTAAGAGGCCAGGCCTTACTCATTTCACATGGTTGTTAATCTGTGACATCAGGGAAACCAGACAGAAGCAACGGATCTGCCATAACTTGGAAATCTGGCAGGGCTAGCTGAGTGGATGCACTGGGAAGAGTGTCTGGGTAATCAGTGATAATCTGCAGGGCCCGTCTGGCTTCGGAGCCATGCAGTCTTACATTGTGCTTGCATTTCCCCCAATGGCTGCCCCGTAACTACAACATATTGATAAAAAAAAAATCTATGAGTAATACTGTGACCTAGGAAAAATAGCTCTGCAGCTTCTCACTAGCCACTGGACTCTAACCTTATGTCTCTAGCGTGTTTTCTGACCTCTATTTTTGTCTGCTAAACAGGCAAAATGCCTACTGCTTCCCGGGGCAAAGCTGTACCTATTACCTTATTGGACACCCAACTACTTTACATGCTGTGGCTCTTTTTAATGTGTGTGCCCTGAGTGTAGAAGAGGGTACACATGTTCACAGAGCACACCTGCAGGTTAGGGACAACCCTGGGCGATGGTTGTCACCTCCCCTATCTGGGTTGAGACAAGGTCTTATCTTGCTCCATAAGCCAAGCCTTCACAATTCCTGGGACTCTCAAGTGTCTGCCTCCTCCCTACACAAAAGACTACAGCCATTAAAAACAGGAACTCTAGCCCACTCTACACAGTAAGTTCCAGGCCCAACTTGGTCTTGTGTTCCAGTGAGTTCCAGGCTAGCTAGAGAAAGACCCTGTCACAAAATAACAAACAAAGAAACAAACAACAACAACAATGACAAAAATCAGGCTGCTCCCACACATAGATGCACATGGACTTCTTTCGGGGATTGAACTCAGGTCTTCAAACTCGTGCTTTGCCCACTGAGCTATCTTTCTAACCACACTCTTGCTATTTTTATTAGATACTAAGCTTCATAAGACTTTACAAGCTACATTAACCTGCATGTAAATCATAGACACGTGTCTAATTTTATCAACTTTACCCTCTACGCATATGTAGATGTTGGGGTGACAGTGCAGAGTACTGAAGTAAGTGGTAAAAACAAAAACTGTAGTACAGTACTTAAGTCAAAGAGGAGTTAAAGTAAAAATCTAACTTCCAAAATAGACAGGCATATCTGGAGCTACTGTCGCTGGCTCGTTCATCATGAAGCCACAGTTTAACTGGCCTTACACAGGTCATGTGACCTGACACTGCACTAACTAAAGGAAGTGCTTGGAAAGTAGGAGCAGATCACTTTCCTGTGCTCCACACTCTCACATCATAATTCAGTTTGGTTCCTGGTGCTACATTTCCATGTGACAATAGACGCACTTATATCTAAAAGAGAGCGGGGAATGCTGAGGGGAGACCCAGATCCGCTCTTTGGTGGTGTTTGCAGGGACTGGGAAGCCTGCCCACACAGAGGAGGGTTCTGAGGACAAGGGGCGTCACGGGATGGATGTCGTGGCTGCCCACATTTGCCTTTGGCTAAAGGATGTCATACAGAGCACTGGCCCAAAACTACTACACAGACCCAAGCCAGACCAGTCAGATAGGTATACCCTGAGATGACTTTCCAGTTTTGAGTCACATCCCAAGCAAGCCCTGGTATATGACTTGTACTTTAAGGGACCCCTTTGGTAATTCTGGCACACAATTTGGAAACCCATGTAAATGAGAATTCAGGATCTGTAAACAGGCAGACAAGAGCCATGGATGGGAGTAAATCTCTATAGACTATCAACGGATACATTTAAAACCAGCCATCCAGAGAAGTGATTGGTTTCCTTAGAAGAAAGGGTGGCAAAAAGAAGAAGAAGAAGAAGAAGAAGAAGAAGAAGAAGAAGAAGAAGAAGAAGAAGAAGAAGAGGAGGAGGAGGAGGAGGAGGAGGAGGAGGAGGAGGAGGAAAAGGAGGAGGAGGAGGAGGAAGAAGAGGAGGAGGAGGAAGAAGAGGAGGAGGAGGAAGAAGAGGAGGAGGAGAAGAAGAAGAAGAGGAGGAGGAGGAGAAGGAGGAGGAGGAGGAAGAGGAAGAGGAGGAGGAAGAAGAAGAGGAGGAGGAGAAGAAGAAGAGGAGGAGGAAGAGGAAGAGGAGGAGGAAGAAGAAGAGGAGGAAGAAAAGAAGAAGAAGTGGAAGAGGAGGAGGAGGAAGAGGAGGAGGAGGAGGAGGAGGAGAAGAAGAAGAAGAAGAAGGAGAGGAGGAGGAGGAGAAGAAGAAGAGGAGGAGGAGGAGGAGAAGAAGAAGAGGAAGAAGAAGAGGAAGAAAAGTTGGCATGACAATCCACTAGGGATTGAAAGACGGCTGGAGGGACCCTTGCAAGCATGAAAGCATGCGCTGAACAAGACAGACAGCCAGACATCAGGTCTGAACATTCTACGTATGTGTTGGAGACAATAAAGACTTAGATTCTCCACAGTTGTGTGGAGATCGGGCACTGACTCTGACATGAACTCTGGTGCCCCCCATTTGACCACATCCCCTTGGCGGGGAGGCCTGGTGGCACTCAGAGAAAGGATAAGCAGGCTACCAGCATGAGACTTGATAGGATGTGATCATATGGTGGGAAAGGAGGTCCTCTTCTGTCACAGACCTAGGGGAGGGGAATAGGGTGAAAGAGGGAGGGAGGAGGAATGGGAGGATACAAGTGAGGGGATAACAATTGAGATGTAATCTGAATAAATTGATTAAATTAAAAAATTACTTTTAAAAAACGGGCAAAGCCTTTATAGAGTCTCTAAGATTGTCTATTGTGCAAATGCTAGTACATAGCAGAGGCTGCTGGCGCCCTGGTCCCTTTTTAGTGTCTGCTGGCTAGACATCCATCTGAACTTCTTTTGTGGGGAGTGTGTGTGAAGATGTGTACACAGAATGCATGCATGTGCACACGCATGTGGAGGCCAGAAGACAAGCTTGAGTGTCATTCCTCAGCCACTGTCCACTTTGCTTTTGAGGCAGGGTCTCTCTTTATTTAGAACTCTCCAAACAAAATAGGCTGGCTGGCCAAAGAACACCAGTGGTCTGTCCATCTCTGTGTCCCCAGAACTGGGATTACAAGGACACCACCACACCAAGAATATTTGAAGACTAGTTCTGCAGATTGAAGCCAGGTGTACCTACTTGCAATGCAAGCACTCTACAGACTGCACCACCTCCCCAGCTTCTGCCTGCATCTCTTTATTTAAGAACTCTGAACTCCAGAGTCCCCTCTGCCTACATGCAGAGCATGTCACACATACTAGGGACTGACCAGCTTCCAGGACCCAGTGTTCTATCACAAATGGCAGTAAGGGTTGGTGTGCAAGTCACTCCGCAGCTCTTAGGTAGAAGAATCTTAGGGCCACGTTTCCACTTATTATTCCAGAGTGTCCATCTGGGTCTAAAGCTCTATTACCACAGCAGCAATGACATTGTTTTGCTTTCACTCTTTTCTCTCCTCCTCCTCTCCTGGGATCACCACAAAATTAAATTACTTGTGCTCAAATCCTTGTCTTAGGGTCTGTGTCTAGGGGAACCCAAAATAACTCACCAACCAATTATTGCCAGCTAAGCAGCAAATAATTACCCACTAACTCAAAGTTTGTGGAAATCAGAATTAAGAAGACATCTAATTAAAACTTTTTAGGAAGACTTGGCAACTTGACAGCACCTGGAGTCTGGGGTGACACTGGTAGCTATAGCTGTAGTAGAGGGTTTGGCTGCCCTCGGTGTTCACGTGATGGCTGAGGGCTGTTGTCTGTTGCTCTAAGCTGCTCCAGCTTCTTTCATAGGATGTTCTGCATGTATCCTCTTCACTGTGTCTTGCAGTCCCTTCTAATTCTTGACACACACCTTGTTTCTTGCCCCCCCAAGCCTCTGAGTTATTTACCATCTTTCTAGAATTTTCTATTCATCTTTTGAAACACATTAAAGCTGTCTCCTCTTCCTGCAACCCCTCTGTCTCATTTCTTACAACAGATGGAGTCAACTAATGCTTTGATTGTTTCTGCATTCTAGGTCAAATGGCATGACTGCTTCGCAGTTGCTGACTCCCCATTACCATACACGACAGTGAAACCAGAAGGCACAAGAGATTTCTACCCTGGTTCTCCGATACCCATGGCAGAGGGCATCCCAGTGCAGGGTGGATTTCAAAGCCAGTTTCGTCAGAGAGGGTTCCACAGCTAGTTGGGTTAGGATGCAATCGGCAAGCCAATAGGCGACACATGAATACAGACCTAGTGCCCCGCAAATGAAGATGTATTATTCAACAATTTGGAGCAGCATCTGAGGGGCTGGAAAGATGGCTTCATAGTTAAGAGATCACAGCACCCATGTCAGGAGGCACCCAAATGTTCAGTAACTCCAGCTCCATGGGATCAATGCTCTCTTTTGCCTCTTAGGTTAACACACACACACACACACACACACACACACACACACACACACACACCACACACACACACACCAAAGGCACAGAAGCAGAGTCCATGATGGGGGCCAGACACAAGACTGATATACAAACAGCTCTGAAACATCCCCCACTCGGTCCACATAGTGGGGCAACACTCTCATCTTTGATAGCTGTGAGCATATAGCATATCTGGAAGCAAACCCTTTGAGAGCTGTGGCACACGTGGAGAAAAACAATATGCTGTGGCAGGTGGTGTGAAAGATGAGCCGAGTGAGCAGAAAGATGGACAGGCTGATAGAGCCGCTTGAGAAACACTTATTACAGGCCTTAGTGTAATCGCAATTAAAAAAAAAAAAAAACATTAACAACCCCTTTCCAGCGAGAAGATCTGGATTCTCTTTAAATGTGAGATGTGAGAACACAAGCCACTTGGAGACTGACATGGAGGACACAGCATACATGCCCGGCCACTCACATCAGAAAAACCCCAAACCTCTTTCTCTCTGTTGCTCTCGGTCTCTCTGTCTCTCTGTGTCTCTGTCTCTGTCTCTGTCTCTCTCTCTCTCTGTGTGTGTGTGTGTGTGTGTGTGTGTGTGTGTGTTCACCGATGCATGAATGTGTATATGGTGTGATTGCATGTGTGTATGTGTATACACAAGTTTGTGGAGGTCAGAAGACCAAGGCGTTTTCTTATTTTTCTCATGTTGGCCCGAAGCTCGCCAAGCAGGATCCTCCTGACTCTTCACGCCTAACGTAGGAATGCAAACATGTGTTAACACACGTGGCTTTTTTTTTAAACTCGGGATCACGGGATTGAATTGCTGTCCTTGTGCTTACGTGGACAGCAGTTTGCTAACTGACCTCTCCCCATAGTCCTCTTTATAACTTTATGTTTGAATTTTTAACTCATTTTGTTGGGTCTTTCATTGTTCCCTCCCAGGGAGGTGGCAAATGCCTCAATGCTTATGTGTCTTTCAGTCAAATATCAAATGTGCACTAGTCATCCAGAAAGGTGTCAGACTACAAAGCCATCATTAGTCACTCCCACAGGAAAAAAAAAAATGTCACTGCTCACCTTTGGGGAAGTTAAATTTGGGCATTAGCAAAACAAGTGACATGCTGAGCACAGCCCCAGCCTGGCATGAGCCTTGGTCAACTGGAGCAGTCATGGCGCATATGTTGGCCGAGGCACTCCCTCCCTATTCCTAAACCATGCAATAATGGATGATGGCGATCCTAGGTCAGCTATACCACTCAGCTGAGGCTTCTCACACAGTAGAGGTGACTAGTTCAAGGAAATACAGGTCTGCTTTGTCTCAGTCTGTGACCCACACCCCCAAACAGCTGAATGAATTCCCCCAAAAGCTTCAAGCACCAAATATTTTAGAAGGCTGCTGTGAGTGGGCCTGGCAGATTCTCAAAGGAAAGAGGCTGCAAACTACTCACTTGATATTTTGAGCATATTTTATGTGCTTACATTTGTTTAAAAAAATCTGTAGAAGTTGAGGAGAAGAGACTGTTAGTGGGAAAGTCTATGGGGAAACATAAGTATGAAGTCAGTGTGCACAGCTTCCAAGAACAGTGAGTAAGCAAACCACGTCTTGACTTCAGCTGGGTGTCAGTTCCACGGAAATGTATGCGGGGTATTAATGCTATACTTGTGTTTACTTTCACAACCACCAGGCCTGTGTGAAAATCAGCTTCGCAGCCAAACAGAGTGATAAAAATGACAACCCCAGGAACACAGAAGCCACTTTGCAAGTTCTGCCTTCATTTTTCTGTGTAATCTCCGGAAAGGGGGAGGAAAAAAAAAAAAAAAAAACCTTTTCTAGTCATCTACGCCACCTACCAGGTTCTGAAGACCCTGTTCACTCAGCAGTGAAGGGTCTTACAAATTCAAGTCAAAAAAAAAAAACAACCCTGCCTCTTGTGTTCCAGTTACTGAGGCAGGTGGATGGTGTTCCCAGTCAGAGCTCCCCTCCCCCTGTGTGTGAGAGTGCTTACAGAGAGAGAGACAGACAGACAGACAGAGACAGAGCGGGGGAGGGAGGAAGAGGAGGAGAAAGAGGAGAAGGAAGAAGGCAAACCCTGCCTTAGAAGGAGCTCTGCTTCAGTGTGACCAGAAGTTAGCCTTCTCCGTGTCACCTCTGCCTCATGAACTTCTGGTAGGCCACAGCACAAGTGTTCAAGGCCTGTACTTTAACCAGGCTAAAATATATATGATGAGAAGAAAATTCACAAATCACATGAATTAAATGGGAATTTAAGATAAGGGTAGAAAATCTGTTAAAAGTCCATGATGTGGGCTGGGGCTGCAGCTCAGTTGGTAAGATGCTTGCCTACCATAAACAAAGCCCCGTATTTGACGCTCAGCACCAAAGCAACCAGGCACGGTGGTATATGCTAGAAATCCCAGCACTGGCAGGAGGAACAGGAGGCTCAGGAGTTTAAGGACACCACTGGACACATAGTGAGTATGAAGAGACTATGTCATTGTGGGGCCATTCAAAGAGGCTTTAGGAGACAATGCACCATTAACCGGGGACCACTTGCACACATGGCGTGCTTCCCAATTCCACTCTAGCCCACAGAGAGTCGTGTGTTCTTGAGACTGTCATGTGATCCTCTTAAGCCTTGGCTTTCTTGCCTGAACATGGGTCTAATGGTATCTACCTTGAGGACTATCTGGCAAAAGATGAAGGAGGGATGAGGGGGGGAAATGCAGTTCTGAGCATGCGTGGTAGAGAGAGTGGAGGGAAATGCAGTTCTGAGCATGCGTGGTAGAGAGAGCTGCCACTGGAAGCTACGTCCTTCTATCATTAGCTGATCTGGTCCCTACAGCTCGCATGTTTGCACACCTAGTCACCAGCTAGTCATTCTGTTTGGGAAGGCTGTGGAGCCTTTAAGAGGTGGAGCCTTGCTGCAGGAAGGCCTTGAGCTTATATAACCTGCCTCTACTTCCTGTGTGCTCTCTGCTCCTTGAATGTGAGTATAGTATGACTTCCCATTCTGCCACCATGCCTTCCAAGTTAGACGGACAAGATGGTTGAACTGTAAGCCAGAAATTAACCCTTCTTCCCTATGAGTCGCCACTTGTCATGTGAAGTGACAAGAAAAAGGACCTAACACTCTTGCCAACATCCATTTGACCTCCTTTTTACAATCTGACTCAAAATAGGGCATGGCTTTATTTCCTTATTGGTCAGTGAACACATTTTGTGACCAGCACGGTATCAGCAGAACCCCACCCCAAACAGGTGGACACCTCAAGCAAAAAGAGCTAAGCACCTGCTCTATCTAGAAAGAGCTGAATTTTCATGAAAACTGATTTAAGAGTCATTCTGCCACTCAAAGATATTGCCTCCTTAACCCATCAGTAAGGGTTTTCAACAGTGGAAACACTGAGGATGGTGTGGACAACCATCACCTGCCCTCATTAAACTTCTACCATACCCCCGAATTCTTTTCTGTTATTTTATTTTCCTATTTCTTCTGCACAAACATTAAAAGGTGTCCCCATTGATCGATCGCCTTGGCACCGTACAGCCATAGCCAATGAGTTGAAAATGATTCAGCCAGGGAATATTCTAGCAAAAAGAAAGGGCAATAAAGGGGCCATTTCATGACCGCCCACAATGACTCCCAAATTTCACATTTCTACCTATGATCTGGCAATTACAGCTACATACTAGAGATTTCCCAAGCAATTTCTGCCATTCCAGGTGCAGGCAGAGTTGTTTAACGGGCTTTGTAGGTTAGGAGAGAGTTTATGGGACTCCTCCTCTCTGGCCTCCCAAAACCCAGCTGCAAAATCTAGAGACTACTGCACAACACTTTCTCACTTAACAACATAGAATCAGAGAGCCATTTAGAGGACTGAAATCGCACTGTTGAGTAGCAGCAAAGGAGGAATGAAAGAGCCAGCCCCAGCACCCTCTGGCTCCGTGTTTCTGGAGGACACCTTTAGCCATAGTACCAGATTGCCAGTTGGCAGACGCTCCCAGCAAGTGATGAGCCTCTGCCTTCCGGGTGAGAGCTGCCACACTTTCTCTTCTCACATGCCATGGGCTGGGAGGCACGTTAGAGAATTGACAATCAACTTAAGAGTAGCTTCTTAAAATTGCTTCTGCACAGAACAGCCCACTTTTCCCCTGGAGCTTGGGAGTTTTATCATATTAAGGAGAGGCTGTGAGAGAGGCACGTCCCACCCGTCAGCCACACACATGTCTGCAAGAGAAGAGAGACTCTCAGACCAGCGTGCAACTCCGGAGCAATCACTAGTGAATCCTTCCAGGTCACCTTCAAGGAGTGTATACAAACAACCCGTCTGTCTCGTTAATCAGGGGGATGCAATTCTTAATACACAGGAAATGCGCTGACGCCAACTTGCCTCACTCATGATGGATCCTGCCTTGGTTTTATAAAGCATTAGCGGGCAAATCTGACTCTGGTTTCTCCAACCACAGTCGGCCAGCCTGCTCCATCCTTTTGCAGGGATTGTGGCAACAAACCTCTTCTGTCTGCTCCCTCTGTTTAGCGGCTGCTTGTTACTTAGTTAACCCCCCACATCAAGAGCGGAGTTACCTAAGAGGTAGCTGGCGCATCTGAATGCACGTAGTTCTAGAGCATTCTCTCCATATGTGATAAAAGCCAAGAGGATTTGGTGAGAGTGCAGCCATTAGTTGTGCCTCGACCCCTTCCCTCTCCCCTCTTCTCCTTCACCTTAGCAAGCTTGCACCAGCCGCCCAGAACATCTACTTCTGGGAGGCTCTGGATCCCTTAGCATGTACGGTCCGCAAGGGTTGCACTGCCCCTATTTCTGCAAAGGGAGATGTCAATCATTTTGGAAAGACCTCCTCCTTACTGAAGCCTCTCCTATGCACTTTAGACCTAGATCAGCTGCTTTTTCCCTAGAGGTCTCACACACTTGTCTATGACGGCGCCCAGAAGATGGGCACGATCTATAAAGACCAGGGGTGGGGCTCCCAATGGGGGCAATCCTCTTGCTTTCCCCCGACACACACCACACACTCAACAAATGACCAATAAGGGGGCAGGTGAGAGCAGGGGTCTTCCCTGGGTATGGAGATCCATTTGTCTCACTTTCCACACCCATCGATCTTACCCGATGGTAAGATCCACCAATGTTTCCACCAATGGAAACATGGAAGCTGACAGCCAGACTCAAAGTGCCCATTACCAGTGAGTGCCAGGACTTAAGACACAAACCCACCCGTCCCATCACTGACGCCTCTAGGAAGGAACTCCACAAGTACAGGGATTTATATAAAAAGCACTGACCGATTTGTGCCACAAGCACGCACAGGCGAGAGGGCATGGGGACTGGCTGAGGGCCAGCAGCCACCCGCGATGTGCCAATCCCACCTTGGCTGGAGTGGAGCTTCTCAGCCAAAGTACATATTTGAGTCGTTGCTCCCTTCATCTCTGCAAAGGTGTTGACTGCCTCACGGGCTCAAAGAATGACCCTTTCCCTGGATAATTCTTGCCAAGCGCAGGCAGCGTATTTGCGAGGGGCCTCACTCGGATGCCATCTCCCTGTAGAGCTTGGCCTTTTGCTTGTTGTTAAGTTCCTCACGGTGCGCTGCGCCAGTCAAGCCGTAATCAGTTTCCCGTGTATTTCGATCTTGTGTTCCCATCAGGGTCGGTGCCAATTTGGAGACATCATTTTCCTTAGATCTCACAGTGGGCGGTCGTGTGCCAATCACAGCAGGTGTCCAGGAGTTCCTGTTACACCTGGACATTCACGGCTCCCAAACACGGAGGGGTTAAGTGGGTGTATGCATACGTGTGGCGGGTTAACAGCATCTGAATTACTCTTCAGCTAGCCCCACCCACCGAGGAGAACACATGTTGGGATCATCGAAGAGTGGAGGTATAAAGCCTCTAGCTCAAGGCTTCAAAGAAAGGCAGTAATGGCACAGTGAGAAGCCGACTATCCGGATGTTAGTAGGACGACCCGCGGGTATGCTTGAGAGCGATGATGGGACCCGTATCAGTTCAGGATCCCCAAGTTCTCAGCTCAGAAGAGATTTATTTGCCCCAGAGAAGCAAAGCACAGGAAATAGGAGTCAAAGAGAGGAGACAGAGGAGGGAGAAAGGGGAAGGGAACGAAGAGAAGGGGCATTTGTCCTGGGGTGGAGGCAGGGGGCTCAGGACCGCCTCTGGACAGAGAGGAGACAGATGTTGCCCATAGGCAAATGGAGGTTTATAATGGCAAAAAGGGAAACCCATGTAAGGATGAGGTGTTTAATTTCTACTGGACATGTTGGTTAGGTGAGCCAAAGGGGGCTTCTGATTGCTGGCCTTCGATGCTTTGATAGATGGCGGTAGCAGTCAGCCTCAAGAGGAAGAAGTGGCCAAATACAAATGTGGACTAGACCTTGATGGCTAGTCAGAGGGGCTGAGGGAGGAGGAAAAGGCCTGCCAGAGCCATGTTTGCCACGCTCAGGCCAGCGAAAGTCCCTTCAAGCGACACTGAGAGTGGGAAGAAGAGCGAAGCCGAATCTCCTCACCGGTGCTGGGAGCCTAGGCATGCACCTGAGGTGCCAGGATGTCTAGTGTCGTATCTTTGGGTTTCTTTCATCTGCCTCTCACATGTCTGAACTTCGCCCTCTTGTAGGAGGGCTCTGTGTATGCAGTTGCTCTCTGGTGAAAACGGGTTGAACAGTGAAGAGGCTGTGTCAGTAACCACCTGTGAGGGAGGAACTCAGGCCAGTGGCCAGAAGCAGAGACTCAGAGGCAGAGAGGTGAGGGGAAAGCAAGAGACGCTGCCGCACCCCCAAGACTCCCAGAAATGTGGAGAGCGGTGTCTCATGGTCATAGCATAAAGTCCAAGCAAACTTCTGGCAGCCCTCAAACGATAGCAAAATGAAACCAACAGGTGCCTGACACGGGGGCTATAGGCCTTTAAGGAGTGTGGTGGCCATGATTGGCATAGGCAAGGCTCAGGGAGAGGAGGTGTCCGGGGCAAGGTCACTTGGGTATAGGAGGAAGGAGGTGGGGCCAGAGCCCCAGATTTCTGGACATCTCAGCCTACCTTCTTTTTCCTGCCGTGCCACTGCCGTAGCTTGGCCACGGGATCTGAAACCAGAGTCTGTCCAAGACCGTGGCATTTGTTGGATTTCTAATTGGAGGAATGTAGGTTACTACGTGTGCCAGCCACGGCTACTGCTTATCTAAAGGCTGTGACCACATCTGTGCCGACTGGCCATCCAGGAGAGCCATCTGTCATTTGGGGGACTCTTAAGGGAGTCTGGCATGGGACGCTAAGTCCTGGGGTGGGTGGAATTGAGGTGGCCTCCAGGCTTCCGTCCTGAAATCCCCTTCCCCTTCCCCCATCACTGTCAGATAACAGTGTAGCCTTTGCTCAGCTGTGCTGACAAGAACAGAGCTCCTGGCTTTGGCTACGGCTTTTAGTTCAAGCAAACAGTGACCACCACCAGACTGAGGACCCGAGGAGGCAGTGGGATGCAAGGTCCTGCCTGGGAAACTGCCTCTTTTTTTTTTTTTTTTTTTTTTTTAAATCATGGTTTCCTTTTTTAATTTCAGGGTAACCAGAGTAGCTAGCTAAGCTTGAGAATGAAAGTTGAATTTGGTTCTGTCTGCCCATCCCTCCAGTCACAGGCATCACCTTGTGAACTGAGACGCACATACAGAAGCTGAAGTTGGCTAAACAAATAAAATGCTGCAAGTCAAGGCCGCTGTAGCCACTTAGCCCTGAGCCCAGGGCGAGGAGGGTCAAGTAGTGGCTGTCTCTGAACAGCCAGAGAACCGGAGGACTAAGGCGGCTTGTTAAGGGGTCCAGGAGGGCTACGGAGAGGAGTGGCTATCCTTAGCTGATTCTGAGAGCCTGGCAACTGAGAGAAAGAGGAGAGAAACCCCCTACCCCCCCAACCTCCCACGCCCTCACTGCCCCCTCACCCTCCCAACCCCTCCACCCCTAACACACATACACACACACACACACACACACACCGCCAACACAGAAGCTTACTGTCTCTCCCCCTTGGTGGCTCCAACATCTGATACGATCAAAAGAGCAGTTTCTTCCCCTCTGCTATTGTGTGGAGAAAGAGTGGCTAAGGAGATTGAGGAGAGGTCAGTCACCAAATCAGAAACTCCCCTGAGGGGCCCTGTCTCTGCTCTTCCCCCACAGCCACCAGTCATGTTTCTATTGCTACAGAAACAGGAAGCCGCTGGAGCAAACAGAAGACCACCCCCCCCCCCCAGGTCCTTGCTATCCTGGATATAATAAACAAACGCTAAGCGCCACTTCCTGTTTTGACTCCTTTATTGAGAAAGGTGATAGAGGGCAGAGGGGGCTTCTGAACCGGAAACTCTGCCCTAAGACCTGTCAGTTCTTTAAATGTATCTAGAAGGCAGTGGGGTTCTGATGGCCTGTGGATCTATCCCTTAGCCTAAGGAGATCATGAAAGGTACATGAATGATAGCTTTTAGAAAACTAGGAAGCTAGAAAGATGTCTCAGTGGGTAAAATGCTCCTCATACAGGCACAAGGACCTAAGTTCGATACCCAGCCCTCACAGAAAGGGCATGACTGCGCATGTTTGGAATCCCAATTCTGGGAATACAGAAATCCTTGTGGCTGGCAGCCACTGTAGCCGAATCAGAGAGCCCCGGGTCCCAACGAGAATAATCTGTCTCACAAACAAAATAGCCTGCTAACTCTAGCTCTGAGAGATCTACTGCCCTCTTCTGGCCTCCACAAGCACTGCACTCAGATGCGCATATCACCCCCACCTCACCCCCACATAAACACAGTTTTAAAAATATTTTCAGAAATGAATTTTGGAGAAAGACCGTAATTCAGGTATAGCCTCCATTGAAAGGAGTGAAAAAGAATTAGAAAACTGAGTTAGGTAAATTGAAATTACAGCCTCAGGTATGGAAACGGCATTATCAGCTGACGCAATGTTTTTGCTGAGATAAATAAACGCAAGGCACGTCTCCAGGAGAGACAAGGATGAAGCAGGGCGTGGGGCGGGCTTGTAGGTGATGCTTCTTCTTGGATTTGAGACAGCATTGTTTATCCTGAGCTGTATTGTTTGTTTGTTTGTTTGTTTGATTTGGAAACTAGGAATAACATGAAAGTTCTATTTGTAGTTTGTGGTGGTGGTTCCAAGGTGACTATGCTGGCTCACACACCCAGCAGGAGTTCGAGAGCCTTTCTCTTTCCCCACATCCTCGCCAGCCATTGACGTCATCTGTGTTTCCTTGACAGCCCTTCCGGAGGGGAGATGGAACCACAAAGCACAAAGCATCTGGTTTTAGCCTGCACTTTCCCACACTCTTGACTCTGATCCCTGTTGCTGGGTTTGCTCCATGCTAGACTCAGGCCCTAGAGGACAGAGCCTGGGACAGGGAGGATGAAGGAAGGACTGACTCCCTGTGGGCGTGGGCGTGGGCGTGGGCGTGGGTGAGGGTATCCCGCTGCTTTCATGTCTGAAAAAAAAAAAAAACGCATCCATCATACTGCCTCTTCGTCTTCATATCAGAAGCGCCTACTTTAAGCTGCTGCGGCTGAACATGGCCTGGTCATCTCTCAACATCTGTGAAAAGTTTCCTAGCAAGAGATGACTCCATACCAGCTGATGGGCATCTCCTCTTCAGGGGACCACAATCCCAGGCCCTTGGATACTCTTCTTTCTTGAGCTCAAAGTCCAGCTCCCAACAAACAGTAGCCCTTTTTCTGAGACCTAAGTTTCAGACCTTTGGTGCTCCCGCCACTAGCTTTGAGAACTGCCTAGAATCTTCCCTCAAGGAACCAGCTGCCTTAGCCACATGAGCACTGGGAAATATGGCCTCTCTGTGTGTTTGCTCCCTTGATAATTTGCCTTTTCAGTGACTTGTTGACAATCTTATGCCTCTATATTTAATTCATTTTGTCAAATAACTGGTGGATCGCCGTCTCCTTCTCGGTCTCCAGCTGATTTAAGTCACCCTTAAGCCTATCTGTGTCTGATTCTTCCTTCATGGACCAGCTTGAAGACCAGAATTCTACCAAACATGAGAAAGGCCACTCTGAGCATCACCATTAAGTTAGAGAGAAAATAAATAAAGGAAGGAAGGAAGGAAGGAAGGAAGGAAGGAAGGAAGGAAGGAAAGAAAAGAAAGAAATCAATAAGAAAAATCCAACAAACTCCATGCACCTCTCCTCATACAAACAAGAGAAGGTTTAGCAGAACCTTCACTTTCCAGCCGCTAGGTCCACAAAGGAAAGACTTTGAGAAACAGGAAGAAACGCATTGAAAAGTCGACCCTCAAGGGGGAGGTGTTTCAGCCAAGACTTTCAGATCTTGTGCACTTAATCTTCATTTGTGTTTCATTTTATCATCTTAAAGTCTTTTAGTCATTGTGGCTTAATCATTTATCATGCCTCCTTTCGTTTAGATTTGTGGATTGGGACACCTTTTCTTTAAAATATAGTGCTCAACCAACAAGCCATGAATATTCCCTCTCCACTTTACAAAGCTAATTAAATTCTCTTTCCTACTGGAAGATGGGCTCTTCCTGCCAACCCTCCCTTTAACATATCCTTCACACTCCTCTCCTCCCAGTCATTCCAGCAGGCGTGATTTTTCATTTCTGTTTTTCCTCTCCCGCCTGCCTGGCTGCAAGAACATTCGCTCGGTTGCCTACTTCTGGCCTCTCCTGCTCCTGCTCACCCTCCAGCTCACTCACAAATCGATGTGCTACATCCAGTCAAGTCTTCCGGTCAGAAACCTGAAGGTCTCCCAACTACCCGCAGGATGGACACACGCGTCTGTCGCAGCAACATCTCTTCCTGTCCTCCCGAAGGAAAGAACTCAGTACAGTTAAGCAGGAGTGGGTTTTTTGAAGTCACTGAACTGAGGCAAATACTCCCAAAAGAATTTGAGGTGGGCTTTCTCAAAGTGGGGAGCAACTTGGGTTCTGAGTTACAGATTTTTAAAGGAGGCCTTAGAGATATTTATAGTGTAAGGTGACCACCCCCAAAATCATGGTGGATCAGATCAACAGATCTCCCTTTTCAAGTATTTTGTCCCATGATCCTCTAGAACAGCACACAAAGAGAAGGACTCAAAACCACAATGCAAGTGGTGCTACAGTGACCCAGGTCTTCTGAAAATGCAGAGCCTTTGTCGGTGCACATGTGAGCCTCAGTTTCTGTACGGTAGTCTCAAAGATGCTAACCCTCAGAGGAGCCGTCTGCTGTCTGTCTTCTGGGTAGCGCAGCTGCCATTGCAGAGCCCCGGGTTCTCTCCAGTCCCCTCTCTTCCTCCTCACCTAACTAGTGTTGTTCCCTTGGCATGACCCTCACGGTGCTTTCCATCTGACCACTGCAGCCTGATCGCCACTAAACCACTTTCCTATCGATCCAGGCAAAACAAGTTAAATCGTTGTTAGTTGGAACTGGCTTTTTTTTTCTCTCTCTCTCTTTTTTTTTTTTTTTTTTTTTTTTTTTTTTTTTTTTTTTGCCTGTCGGCTCTCACATACTCTACCATCCTGATCAAGAATGCTCTTTGGTTCTCACTCTCTGTCTGAACGCTATAGGGTTAAGACCTAACTCACTGCAGGCCTCCGAGCAAGTCTCCTTACTGCCTCAGCGAGCCCATCCCTTCCTCCCCTGAACTGCTGCAGTGCTTGGTGTGTCATTCCCTCAGAAGTAGCATCCACCCTTTGCCAAACATCTATTCTCTACAAAGTCTTTAAACAGATCCTTGGTGATCACAGATCCTCTCATGATGAGCTCTTTGCCTGGTTTAGATGAAGAACTTGAGACTGGAAAGATTCCACGTGCCGTGAGACCAGGCAGTTTCTCAGGAGGCAAAGCCAACAGGTAGACGTCATCGGCTCCACCATGCTACTGTTCGTTGGCTTACCGACAACCCGGTGTCAGTAACTAGTGGTCCGACCTGGCAGGTCACCTCACCACTATGACCCTGGTTTTTGCCTCTTTAAGGCTGTTTCCGTCACTGGCATTCTGAGAGCCGTTCCACAGAGGACACGGATCCCCTTCTGCCCTTCTAGATAAAAAAAGACCAGACCTCCGGCAGTGCAGACTGGTGTTTCCATTGGTCCTTTAACTCCCCGGGAAGGGGCTGCCTGGTGAGGGTCAGGACGCTGAAGAGATTTTCTTTGCAAGACGCTTCGAGGTATCTTGTCATATTGAATTAGGCATTTGTCTTTATTTAGTGACTCCGGAAATGTGTTGGGGAGGGGTTGCCAGGAGAGACGTTAAACTGTCAGCCCGCCATAGGAAAAAGGGAGAACACAAAAGCTGTGGAGAGTTCCCTGTCCCCCGTGGGAAGCGGAGAAGCTCGCCTGCGCATCATAGGGGCCTCAAAGAGGGGATTGATGTCTCAGTGAAGACAGGATGTGCTCAACACCTGTAGAAGTAAGCTGGACCCAGCCTCATGGACAGTATGTGCTAGCTCAATATGTACACCTTTATATGTATAGCTTTTTCCAGAAAAAAACAAAACAAAAAACAAAAAACTGTATCTCAACCTTTGGGCATAACCAGGGAAATGCAGGGTACCGACAGAAAGCAATGTGGTAAAGTACTTGCCTGATATACAGCAAGCATCGATTGATCCCCAGCACACCATAAGTGGGGTATAGTGGTACACACCTGTAATCCCAGCACCTGAGACACTAGAGACGGGAGGGTCAGAAGTTCAAGGCTATCCTTACCTACAAACAGAGTTCACACCTAGATGGGGACCCTATTTCATAAAAAGGAGAAAGAAGCAAAGACCAAGGCAGGCAAGTTTCCATCTCAAAGCTCTGGCTAAATTCAAATTCCTCTCTGCGTCTAGCCTGACCCTAAATAGAGGACAAGTCTGGATGCAGGAGTCAGGTGAACCGAATTCACGGCTGACCTCTGGGATGCTGAGCAGCTGTCCTTGTGATGCTGCAAGCTCCACAGTGCATCCCTGGCAAGGGGTAGCTGCACTTCCAGTCCCACTCCAAATTTCCAAAGAGTCAAGAAGGTGCCACCTGCTGAACAGGACCCCTGACTGAGAGGGGGGGTGTGTGGCAGGGGGGGGGGTGGGGGGTGATGGCATGACCAAGAATGGGCAAACATTATCCATCCCACTTTGTCCGTTTCCTCCCATTTGAATATCCCATTTGTCAATCTTGCAAGGCAGGGAAGAAACAGCTCATTGTTGAAGGGATTTCACGCCCCCCCCCCACCTCCACCCTGAAAGGGAAGGCGCAGCGCTTTGCAGCACCGCTACCCCCAATCCCGGGAAGCCGCTCTCCTAGCTCGCTTTTAAGTGCTCGCATGACTAATAAAGTGTGACATGGCAGAGATTTGCTAGCCTTCTCTTCGGGGCGTACATTCTAGCTGACAAAATATGGCTAAATTTAGCTGCTTTAGACAATAAGCACCTTCCAAACAAAATGGGTCTCAAAGGCGAAAACGAACCATGACACGACTCTGTCCTGACACGGATTTGGCTCAGCCTCTCTAGGGTGGGCACCCAGGTCCATCGCACAAATACGCAGGTACCACGGGCAGCATGTGAGCTGTGTGTTCACGGTGGTGGACCTACCTGCAGATGAGGCAGGCTCTGAGGCAGGAGTCCTTTCCGCTGTGGGAGGATGGACAATTGGGCACAACCGAGCCCCATGGAGACAACACCAGAGTCTCCCCCAGCCTAGTCATAGGCCACTGAGTCCTGCCTCCAATTATCAGTATTGAGTCAGTAGGAGAGAGAGAGAAAGAGAGTCCAGAGAACCATCAAACAGAACAGCCAGCCAGTTCTGTACTTTGGACAGCAAAGGTTAAGAAAGGTGAAGCGCTGCGCTCGGGGTTCTACAGCCCATGGGGACACAGAGCTTCTGGCTCCTGATTGATCCAAGCCGCTTCACAGGAAAGATAAGTGTGGGGAGTCTGTTGGGACATATGGGAGACACTCTGTGGAGGAGAATCATATGTTGCTGAAGCAGTCTGAGAGCTAAAACTGTCTCCCTTTCAGCCCAAAGTTTGTGTAGTTGGATCCAAAACATTGTGAATGCATTTGGCACACCGAGTTGAAAGCAACTGCCCTCACTGAGATAGGCACAGGCTCTGAGTGTGAGGGGTGACGTGGCCTCAACTAGAGACCGATGACAGCAAGGTTGGGACCGCTGAACCATCTCCGGCATATATTCAGGGACTGTACAAGCTCAAAGGAAAGATGCCCTCATTCTCTGAGGTTTCGACTAAGAGTTGCTTGTTGGCACCCTTTGATGCCCTCTCCAGGACTTGGGGGGGGGGTAAGAGTGGGTTGCTGTGCTTCCCAGGCTCCTATTTCAGGAGGCCTTTTCACAGCGTTGTTGTTCTGCCTGTGGTGATGGTGGGGTTGGGGGGTGTGGAGGGTGGGAAACACTTATTAGCAGGGAAGCAGAACCCATTCTTTCCCTAGAAGAGCTGTGACCATACGTCTTCTGCTACAAGTTATCAGATGCCTAGGTGTTGACTTGCAGGGCTAATTATGAACACTGGGCTATGATTAATTTTCTGAGTTTCTTGACCGCCTAGAGGTAGAAATGCGGCCTGGAGAGATGGCTCAGAGGTTAAGAGCACTGGCTGTTCTTCCAGAGGTCCTGAGTTCAATTCCCAGCAACCACATGGTGGCTCGTAACCGTCTATAAGGCGATCTAGTGCCCTCTTCTGGCAGACAGATGTACATGCTGGCAGAGTATTGTATACATAATTTTTTTTTTAATTAAAGAAAAAAGAGACAAAAAAATAAAAAATAAAGAGGTAGAAATGTTCCAATTCTCAGAGTCACGGTTACAGTGGGGGCACTAGTGCCAGCAGCTGTCTCTGTGTTCACACATGTTCCCAGATAGGGAACATAAGAGGGTTAAGGAGTTGAGGTGACCTCCCTGTTCTCACCCACTGTGATGGTTAGTCTTGACTATAAAGTTGATGGGATTTAGACTCATGGAAACATATTTGGGAGGTTTGGTGGGAGAGATGATTTAGGTTAGGTTAATTGAGCTGGGAATACTCACCCTAAATGTGGGCAGCTTGCACTCAGGGTCCTCATGTAGGGAAAAGTGGCTCTCTCAGGAAAGGGAGAAATCAGGATATTTCAAGAGAAACACCATGGGCGTCACCCTTGGCCTCTGACCATGCCTTTCTCCCATGGCCAGTAAAGTTCCACAAACACATGTGGAGAGGCTCCGTGAACCTAGTCTGCCATCTTGGATTCTTTCCCCCATAGCTCCAGGCCACTATCTGCATGGCGGGGATCATGGCCTCACTTAAGGCCATTTCAACGTCTGTCCCAGGAAGCCTCCTCCCTTTATCATCCCATGGCTGCTCTGATGAGAGAGATTGTTTTCCTCATCCTACTGTGGAGGCAAACCAGACTCCACCTCCTTCCACTCAAAGATAGTAGCATTTGCTTTAATCCATTCTGCCCTGGGGTGAGCTATGTGAGCGTTCATGTGATTTGTAGGTATCTGGCATCAAGGATGGCCTTAGACTCAGACTTCAGCACCCTAGAAGATGACCCTCTGCTCCCCAGTGGGCTTTCCAGGAGAACCCTAACACACCCAATTGGTTACACCAACCCTCTCCTAGAGCTCCACTTTTTAACACTCCACCTACTGCTAGTCCTTATTCATAACTTTGGTTGATATATGTGCCATTCAACTTGAGTGTCCTTTGTCCTGACATCTGGAAATTGTCTAAATCAATACTACCTGGAGCTAGAATTTGCCTGGCAGATCATTTGAGAAACTCTCAAGAGTCTAGTTTGGCCCCACCCACAAACATCTCTAGCACTACCATGGTTTGTGACTCCCCAGCCCTAGCCTTCTCTTGCAGATAGCTCTGGGGTTTCTCATTGGTGATACTGTGACTTACTCATGGTAAGAATTCTGAAAATAACCAGTGAAATATAAAAGAATGTCCACCATTTGGAAAAATTTCCAATTTCACTAAGATTGACAGATTCCCACCCCGCCACTCCCCAAAGGAAGAAGATGGCATCAGTTATAACAGGGTCACTGGGTAGGTCAGTGAGGTTCAGGTGGCCCAAAAATTCGAGGGGGTACTGGTCATTCTGATTAAGGAGCTCAGACAAAGCAGATTAAGGGGGTTCCAGAAGAAAGAAAAAAGATGCATGAAAAAGGTTGGAAGTGGAGACCACGTGGGGCTTTGTGAAGCTGAAAGGCAGACCCAGGGAAGCCATCGTCAGGGGGTAAGTGTCAAGAAAATGCTTTGTAAGAAAAGGGGAGATGGGAGGGAGTGGGAGAGGAGAGAGAGCAAGCTCTCAGAAGATAGAATATAAAATAGGGAAATAGGTCAAAGTGTAGGAAACAGATTAAAAAGGAACAGAGAAGAATAAAAGAAAGAAAGATGAGAGAAAAGATGGGAAGAAAGACAAGAAGAAAACTCCACTAAGAATTAAAAATGGCCCTGGAGATCAGTGAGGAAGCTTTCAAATGTTCACACGGAGCCCTGTGGATGCTGGGAGATTGCTGCTCTTGCTCTGTAGTTTTGGGTTCTTAAGAGATATGTCTAGTATATTCATGATGCATTGGTCAGCCTTAGTCATGTGAGCATCAACAAAGGTCTATAATACATGACTGACTTAGATATTAAGGTCTACTTCTTATTTTCACTAGGAGTCCACAGAGGGTTAGCTGGTGCTATGTCCTACAGTGTCCTTGCTTAGAGACTCAGACCAAGGACGGCTCCAAAAATGAGAGTGCAAGAGATTATGTAATGACTTGCACATTTTCTACTGATGTTCAATTCCATTTTACAGACCACCAGCAAGTCCTGTGACTAAGGATGATCCCCAAGGAGAGGGCCCTTAATCCTGCTGTGTACTTAAAAGATCTAGGGATATTTGATTGACAGAAGTAATGATTATGGTATGGTAAATCCACAGGACCTCTTTCTGGCATAGCATTTTAATATTTATATTTTTGTTAATAACTCTTTTATCCTTGTGTATGAATGTTCATGTGTGTGTGTGTGTGTGTGTGTGTGTGTGTGTGTGTGTGTGGTTTGTACGGTGTGTGATTTGTGTGTGTGTGTGTGGTGTGTGTGTGTGGTGTGTGTGTATTGTGTGTGTGTCTGTGTATATTGTGTGGTAGGTGTGTATTGTGTGGCATGTGTATTGTGTGGTGTGTGTGTGTGTGTATTGTGTGGTGTGTGTGTGTGTATGTGTGTGTGTGTGTGTGTGTGTGTGTGTGTGTGTGTGCAGAAGTCAGAACAGGGCACAGGTGTCTTTATCACTATCTCCCTTATTCCACTGAGACAGGGTCTCTCACTGCTCCTGAAGCTCCTTGTCTCTGAGACTTGCTTTCCCTGGAGCCTACAGGACTCACCTCTCCCCACTCACAGCCTCCGGAGTTTCAGGAATGCACAGCCATGCCCCGTGTTTCTGTGGCTCCAGGGATCACCGCTCAGGTAAGTCTTCATGCATGCACTCTTCCCCACTGAGCCCTGTCCCCGGGCGATAACCTTGTTTATTCTTAAACAGAATTCATGCAGCTGAAAAGTAGAAAGAAAAAAAAAAAAAAACCAAGAAGGAATCTGGAGAAATATTTTGCCCTGCTTCCTCAGCTTTCTGGGAGGGAGACGGGACCTCAGAGAGATGAAGTGACCTCTCCAGGCCCACACTGTTGGTGGACCAGCAAGGTCGTAATTCCCGAATTCCCATGCCAGTTGTAGCATGCCAGGGTGCTTCTAGTAGCTTAATAAATATCTGCTTATTTGAAGTACCAGATTAATTTCCACTTTGGAACAGGCTTTTAATTACTACTATGAGGGAAGGAAGGGTTTCTTGCCAAACGTCTGGATGCTGCCAAGTTTCTTGTACCTCCAGTAATGAATTCCAACCACATAAATAAATGGAAAGCAATTAGAAGTTGAAGTAAGAGTCTGGGTAGGATTAAAGAGAAATGTTTGATGATACACATTATTGCTTCTGCAAAACATACTTACTTTTGGCTATTAGAGTATATGCATAACAACGTGTGTGTGTGTGTGTGTGTGTGTGTGTGTACGCATATATAAACACACACAAAGATGTATTTTTGTGTGGGGAGCCATGCCAAATTCTGCCATGTCAGAAATCCTGTGCTTAGGCTGTATGCTGTGACCTTCGAGTTGCTGACCTTTGCCTCACAAGTCTTGTGTTCTAGGCCATCCTTGGACTATTTACCTGTGAAAGAAGTAGGGAAGTCCCAACTTGGAACCACCCAGAGGATCTAGGAAGTTCTTACAGGGAACTAACTACTCAGAGAAGTAGGAAGTTCTACAGGGAGCAGTTCAGGCTATTGTATTCTTTCCTGGGGGCTAGGGTGAGTGGGATTAGAATAGATCCTATTGACCTTGCTCTATATGTATTCTTACTAGTCGGGCATTAAAGGGAATCTTGATCAGAAATTTCCTGACTTGATTCATTATTTCTCGCGTCTCTGTATCCTACTTTCAATCCCCACTCCCTCTTTTAGGTGAACTCTGATTCGATTTTTCCCACAGGCTGGGACACGACATTTCTGTAAGTATAGAACAGTCCAAAAGCTCTTCCGAGAAAGTAGTAATAGTGAGAGGAGATCCACCAGCAAGGGAGAGAGAGACTCACTCCCCTGTGTGCCCTACTCCATTACCTGAAATGCTGCTACCACACTTCTATTACTTTTTCAACAAAACAGTGTTAATAGGACAACAAGAGAAGGATTCGTTGGTTTTTGCTTTCTTTTTCAAGTAGCAGATGTCAAGAAATGCTTGATGGGACCCGAGCGTCTTTTCGGGTAACACGAAGCCGAGCGAGATGGGGGGAAGGACTGAAATGGAAGCGGCGGCAGCACTTACCAGCAGGCAGCACATTTTTTAGCAGGTTGCGGTATATTTTTATGGCAGACAAGCATAATTTAAATATCATTAGCTAGGATAATCGAGATCTAGGTTCAAGACCCCCAGAGGCGCACCCGTCTTTTGCTGCTGCTCTGAGGGGAAGGAGATCACAGGGGTCTCCGTGGGTTCAGACATCCTACCTGCAAACGGCCTGGGATCTAGGCAGCCTCTGGCCGTGTGTGTTGTGCTGTGGCCACGTGGGTTTTGTTAAAGAACAGTTCAGGCCAGGCGGTGGTGGCGCACGCCTTTAATCCCAGCACTCGGGAGGCAGAGGCAGGTGGATCGCTGTGAGTTCGAAGCCAGCCTGGTCTACAAAGGGAGTCCAGGACAGCCAAGGCTACACAGAGAAACCCTGTCTCAAAAAACCAAAAAGAAAAAAAAAAAGAAAGAACAGTTCAGAGTGTGTGTACTGTACACAGCCCAGTAGACAGAGTGCCTAGTACGCACTGAGCCCTGACTTAAATTCCTAGCACTACCTAAGACTGTGGTATGGTGGTGCATGCCTGCAGTCTTGGCACTTGTAGGTAGACATGGGAGGATCAGAGGATCTAAGACGTCTTCAGCTACATGGCGAGTTCAAGGCCAGCCCAGGCTACATAAAAATCCTGTTTCAAGAAAAATAAAATTAAAGCAAATTTGAGGCAGCAAGCAGTGGGATTAAGAGTAGACCTGAGCTTATATGCTTCTGGGATCCATTCCTTTCCCTTAAGAGACGCCAATGGCCACTGTTGCCACTTGCTGCAGTCATGGTCAACCCCACCATGCTCTTCAACATCATGGCCGATGGCGAGCCCTTGGGCCATGTCTCCTTTGAGCTGTTTGCAGACAAAGTTCCAGCAACAGCAGAGAACTTTCCTGCTCTGAGCACTGGAGAGAAAGCATTTGGATATAAGGATTCCTCCTTCTATAGAATTATCCCAGGGTTCATGTGCCAGGGTGGTGACTACACACACCATAATGGCTCTGGCGACAGATCCATCTATTGGGAGAGAAATCTGAGGATGAGAACTTCATCCTGAAGCACACAGGTCCTGGCATCTTGCCCACGGCAATTGCTGGACCAGACACAGAGGGTTCCCAGTTTTGTTTTGTTTTGTTTTGTTTTGTTTTGATCTGCACTGCCAAGACTGAGTGGCTGGCTGGCTGTGGTCTTTGCGAAGGTGAAAGAAGGTGACAGAAGGCATGAGCACCGTGAAAGCCATGGAGTGCTTTGTCCAGGAATCGCAAGACCACCAGGAAGATGGCCATTCCAACTGTGGACAGCTCTAACTCTTTTGACTTGCAGGCATCTTACCCAGAGGAGGGCCGTTCCTTCTGGAGCTCAGGAGAGCTCCCACCCCATCTGTCCGCAGTGCCCTGTAATCTCTGCTCTCACCGAAGTTCTTTGGGTTCCATATTGTCCTTATTCTCCTCCAAGTCTAGCTGAATTGCAGAGTTAATTTTATGATTATGGATAAAAAGTAAATAAGAAAAACAGCAAGACAGGGACGCTGTAGGTAAAGAAGGGTGATGTGGGCCCGAGCCCAAGTGACAGCCTCAATTCTTGTCCCTAGCCAGTGTGCCTACACGGTGTCATCCCTTCTTCTATTCCTTCGGTCACCTGTTCAATAATGTGTACATGGGCACCTGCTACACGCCAGGCACTGTAGCAGATGTCAGAGATCACTGATGAACGCAGGAGCTATAGCTCTTGCCCTTAGCCATCTCACCACTCAGCGAGGACAGGAAATGCGGTCACTGAAGAAATCACTCAAGAAAATGACAAGTTAGAGGAATTGTGCTAAGTGTTTCCGAAGACCGTGCACAAAAGCCCTGTGGCAGGAGATAGGGAAAGGGCAGTGGTAAGAGAGGGGAGACTGCTGTGGGAGAAGCAAGGTGCGGGGTGTGGCGCGGTTACTTGGGGGAGTTTCTATGAAGCCACGCAAAGCTTTCCTTAGGACCTTCAGAGAATCGAGGCTTGCCCAGGAGCTGAAGTCAGAGCGCCCAGGTGCCAGGGTACGTCACAGACTCTTGCAGCTGTGTGTGAGCAGGAAGGGATGTGCGCAGAGCGGGCAGCCCTGGCTTTGAGTCATCTGTGCCTCCTGAATGGAATTCAGACAGCCTAAGGGAGTCCTTGTCCTGTTCTCGTCCCGTCCCCCAAAAGCTGCTCAGGGGAGCGGGGAGGGAGGCAGAGAGGGAGGCGGGGAGGGAGGTAGAGAGGGAGGACCGAGTTCTGGAGCTTCATTTCAAAGGCAGCAGAGAGCAGAGCTGTAATGCTTGGGGGAAGAGGACGACACTGGGTCTGTCTTTAATAATAAAGCTTGGGTTTCAATACTCTCCCCTTGGCACCCATGTTTTTCGTTTTTCTCCTGTCTGTCAGACATAGATTTTTATTATTATCAATGGCTTTTGAAAACTCTTCCATCTTCTAGAAGCCAGAGAGCAGACTTGGGGAGGCAAGAGGGGCTGCACGCACCTGCAGGGACATGTGAACACCCCACAATTCCAAACTGCTGGAGTCCCTGTTTCATATCTGTTTATGTGCATATGTAGGCATGTGAATGTATGTGCATGTGTTTGGCTATACATGTATGTGCAGGTACAATGTATATGCTTCTGCATGTGCACATGTGTTTTGCTGCATGTGTACATGGGTTCATGTACACATCTGTGTGTGTGTCTGTGTGTGGGTGTGTACATACATGCCTCTGTGCATGTGTGTGCCTGTATGTCTGTGTGTATTAGTGTTTGAGTGTGTGCCTGTATGTGTGCGGATGTGTATCTATATCTGTGTTTGTGTATATGCATGTGTGTATCTATGTGGTTTTGTGGCTGTGTGGTTCTCTGTGTTTGCGTGTGCATGTGTGTGTGTAAAGATCAGAGGATAACTTTGGGTGCTGTTCCTCAGGTACCATCCCTTTTTTTTTTTCTTTTCTTTTTTCTTTCTTTCTTTTTATTTATTTATTTATTTATTTATTTATTTATTTATTTATTTTGTTTTTTTGAGACAAGGTCTTGTACTGGCCTGGAAGTCACTTACTAGTCTGGGCTGAGTGGCCAGTGAGCCCCAAGGTCCCTACTGTCTCCCCTTCACCAGCATTGCTGTAAGAAGCATGTGCACCAAGCCTGGCTTTATTTTATTTCATATTTTAACTAAGCTCTCATTATAGTGGCCAGACTGGGTTCAGGATACTGTGCAGCCTCTGCTTCCAGAGTAGCTGGAACTAATGCTTGTGACACCATGCCAGGCTCCTGTGAACACTTCTGCACATGGTGGGGAAGGCATGGATTCTCAGTTTCTTTTTTTCGTGTTTGCCAGGAAATGTTTGTATGATGCATGTGTGTGTATATATATATGTGTATATATATATATATATGTGTGTGTATATATATCTGTTCATGTTTATATGTACATGGGTGCATGTGTGTGTGGGTGCCGCTGTATATGTGTGGGTGCACATGCGTGTTTGTGCATGTGATATCCTATCACCCCCACTCTCCTCCATGATGCAGGGCTCGCCCTTGATTTCTCAGCTGCCTTATTCTTTGAAGTAAGGTCTCTCAGTCAAACCCAGAGCTCATAGATCTAGCTAGTCTTGTTAGCTGTCTTGCTCCCAGGATCCCCTGCTTCAGCCTTGTGAGTCTTAAGTTAGAAGGGAGCTGCCACCCCAGCCTGGCATGTACAAGGGAGGGATCTGTAGATGAAACTCCAGTCCTTACGTTTGCGAGGCAAGTTCTCTATCCATTGAGCCCAGTGGACAGGCTTGTGCCTTCAAAGTCACTGGAATGAATAGTTGCCAAGCCTGGCTGTGCATTCTTATTGACTAGCTGTGACTTTCTCCAAACCAACCAAGAACTGCGGGGTATGGGCTAAGCGTCAGAGTTTCTTCAGCGCCCCAAAAGACCATGGGCATGAGAGGGAGATTTCTGCCATGAAAACAGCTTGTCTTCTGCCAAGATCATTTGTTATGTGAGCATGGGAGAAGTCACTTCTACGGGGCCTTCTGGCCTGCTGTCTACACAGCTATATTATCTGCCCTTCGCACTCTAGGATGGCGATTCCATCAGAGGAAACACAAAGGCATCCATAGTGAGTCCTGAGTCCCGTCCTGTGATTGCCGTGGCTCCCTCCACCAAGTGCCTTTTTTGGATGGGAGCTGGGAGCACCACAGAATGGGCGTCCTCTTATTCTTGCGGACCCATATTCTAGATTTCTAAAAACACATGCTTTAACTCTTTATGCTTATCAGTGAATCTCTGATGTAGCGTGGGCTCCAACATACATCTACTGAGATGATGTCTGAATGAATGGGGAGCATAGAGTACTGCTTGCTTGGGTGACTTATGGAATATTCTGGGTAAAGCACTTTGTAAACAACACAGCTACTGAAGATGCACCATCATGACTGAGAACACTGAAAACACATCTGACCTCTCTAGGCCTCAGAATGTCTCCGGTATCTGATTCTCAGGTCTGGAAGCAGGGAGATGGACCATATTTCCCTCGTGCTCCAAATCCTTCCAGTTCTAATGGTCCCCGTGGGTGAGTGATATTTAAAGAAGTATTTGTGGTTTGGATGCGAGTTGCTGTCCCCCCCCCATAGGCTCATGGGTTTGAACATTTGGTCCCCAGCAGGTGGTGCTGTTTAGGAAAGCTACAAGACCCTTAGGAGATGGAGCCTTCCTAGAGAAAGCTGTCACTAAGGGGCAGGCCCTGTTGTTTTCCAGCCCAGCCTCAGTTCCTATTGCTTCCTGGCAGCCAAAAGAGTGTGTGATGGGCCAGCGCCATGCTCTTGCAGTCACATGTTCCCCATTGTGATGGACTGCAACCCCTCTGCACCTGGGAGCCGAGATAAATGCTCTCCCCTGAGTTGCTTTGGCCAGAATATTTTCCCACAGCAACAAAAGAAAAGCTGAGGCAGAAACAAATAAAAGCCAGCAACGCAGCATTGTCTGGGATGGATGTTATATGGGACTTTAAGTTTTATGGTCCCTTCATAGTGCAGTCCTCTTCAGCCCACTATGCTGGGTTGACCTTCGGTGTGTCATTTCATCAGCAGCACAGCTGGGAAACATGAAAGTTCACTAGGAAGAGCAGAGGCTGCTGGGCCTTTGTTAATCTGTCCCCTAGTCTCTAAGAAGCTGTAGCAATGGCAGCACAGAAGAAATAGGGTATGGGCTATTACCATTGCTGGGAACCAAGAGATCATCGCAAAGACGTTTGAGATTGAGAAACGTGGACATCTGTTACACATGGCGTGGCCCCACCAGATAAGCCTGTTAGGATTTAGATGCTGTGGACAACCAAGTTCTTGTTCCTCTCCTCAGCTCCACAGTCAATGGCCCAGCAACTTGTTTTGAAAAAATAAAATGCTTACCATCCCATGAAATGGAAGATTTGCAGAAACAGGCTTCTCTTTCACCTTGTGTAGCAAGCCCTGTAAAAACTCTCATGTTGAAACGTCCTACATATGTCTCCCCTGTGATAGCGAACACTGATTGTCAACTTGACAGGATCTGCAATCACCTACGAGACACACCTCTAGGAATGCCATGGGGGACAGTCTAGAGTACGCTAACGGAGGTAAGAAGACCCAGTGTAAACACAGGTGACAGCATTCTACGGTCGCAGACTGAGTAAAAACGTAAGAAGCAAGCAAAACACCACTACCCATTGCTCTCAGTGCACCGGCTGCCTACTGCTCCTGCTGTCATGCCACCCCCACCATGACGGACTGTCTCCTTCAAACTGCGAGCCAAAAGAAACCCCATTCTTTGTCTCTCTTAGCTGTTTTGTCACAGCAGAAACAAAGGCAGCCGATATACACACTGATCTTGAAGTCTTTCCCAGGCACTTGCCTCTAAGCATTCTTGGTCGTTTTCTCCCTCTATCCCAACTGGATGACTGTACTAAGACACAGCTTGAATGTCACCTGTTTCTCTATATTAGAAAAACATCCCTAGTCCTTCTTTCTATGGACCCCAATAAATACCTTCCTTGCACCACTCTAGCCTTCTGCTGCTACTGCCCCGCCCATTCATCGCCCTGTGCTTTGTCTCTCTATTAGAATATCATACCAGAAAAGATAAGGTCCCGTTTTATTTTGCTCATGTTAAGGCTCCAATATTTAGCACAGTGCCTGACATGTTATAGGCTCTCAGCAAACACTTTTGGGGTGCAAGAATGACTGAATACTCACTGTGGTGAGCCCGTATTGTATATTCTTACATAGCAGAGACCCTATTATGTATCCTATGCTCCCCCACTTTGCCCCAGCCATGACCTCTACTCCAGATCCTCTTCAATAAAGACATTTCACTTGTCTATAAACTTCAAGGGCCTTGAGCATGCCTGGGAAGTTGTTCATGCTGGTCTTCAGACCGAGACGGCATTCTATGCCTTCTAGCAAACCCTGCGTAACTTTGAGGGGCACGTTCACACCTCATGCCTTTTAACAGCTCCCCTGTCCCCTCTGCCAGTCTCTCCACTTCACCCAATTGGCACTCAGATCCCTCTCCTGGGTCCTTCATTTCTACTTCGTTGTGGCTCATCTGTTTAAACGCCTGCTTCCCGCACTGGGCCATGAGCAATTCAGGAGCAAAGATGACTTTTGTTCACTGCGTTTCCACCAGCACTTGGGATACAGCTGACGGACTTCTTCAGGCCACATCTGACATTCCAGAGCGTGGTCCACACGCACATCTGTCCCCTTAGGTGCTAAAGTAACTAACTACTTGGCAAACTGAAGAGCAGGTACTCTTGGGCATCCTGATCCTGCCAAAGGGCTCGCCCAGGCATGTCCTTTATCCATGGGGTTCACCTGTGGCGACGATGATGAGTGAGCCCCAAGTCCATTTTTGGTGGTAATGGGGGCTCCACTATGTCCTGCTGCTGAACATGGCCTTCTTTTGGTAAACACTGAGTGCCGTCTCTGCTCTAGGCACTGTGAGAGGAACTAGGGCACTCCAACTCAGACATCATGTATCTATGATGTAAGGAGCTAGTGGTCTCCTAGGAGCCAGGGAAATTTTGCTTTTCTGTTCCTCAGGCTCCTTCAGCTGAGTGATGACTGACCAGTATTGATAAATGACGATCTTACCCCAAGTGGCTGCAGGAGGAGGCACCCAAGCCATCGACCAAGAGAGGAGGGACTTCTTTCCTGGTGTCTTTCCATGTAGAATGTAGCAAATAGCACCTATAACCAACTCACATCTAACAGTAAGTGGCCACTAAGATGGAGCCCTTGAAACCTCCAGCGTTCAGCAGCCTAAGGTATGTATATGAGCTCCAGGATAGCCCTGCCCTGTCCCCGTAGGGTCATTATCAGAGCCTGGCCTCAGCCTCATGCGTCAGCTTCAGATCACTCAAAAAGAGGCCCTTGGCCTTCCTGGGTAACCTGTTCTATTGTCCTAGAGCACCAGCATGTGAGCCCATTTGCAGACTCAGGATCTTTCTATTTTGGAAAGGCGTGTCTCTAAGACTGCACAGCGCAGAGGAAGGATGGACCACCAGGCGGCCAGCTGGCTGCTCTCCTCTGGCTCAGCACCCACCAGAGGTTGGAGAGGCAGTGCTCCTGCACTCAGTCCAGGCCAGGCTCTGGGACGATGAGCATCTATGTCTACAGACAGTCTCCTCTTTGTTATCTCCTCCTAGGACAGGGATGCTAGCTAACTCGGTGCTTTGCGGAGATCCTGCTGGTATTTAGTCTTTTAGGGCTTCATTTTGGTCCTAAACCCCAGATTGTACCTGTTGTGTTCATCAGCAAAAAGGCTGTTCTGTCCCGAATGGAATCATAAATCTTACAAGTGACCCAAGTAATTGCAACAGCAAATAATTAAGCTGTTGCTTAGGGACCGCCAGCACTCTCCATTTTTCTTGGAAGGTGTTTTAGGATGTACATAATGCTGTCATCAAATTTATTATTGATGACATTTTCAAGGTGTTTTTTTTATTTTTTTAAACTTCACAGCCCCTTGAGACTGACACCCACTGTGCTAATTCACAATGACATGAAGCTGCTTTGAAACACCAAAATTTGTCTCTGAAAAGTCTAAACTAGTAAAATATTTATTTTACCCCTCAGCTTACAGATGTTTTGCAAAGAGAGGAGATCATACTGACTGATTACACCAAGCAGCGGTCAGTTACAGGACAATTTGGACTATCTGCTAACACTCTTAGGAGACACCCATGGAACCCACACCAGACATGCTACTGATGATGTCCCATCTGCCTGCACAACACCTTAAGAAGCAACAATCCCAGGATCTAAAGCCTTAGGACCCGAGCTGGCTCAGCCTTTTGCTTAGATGATGGTTTAAGAACTTGTTAGATGGCCAAAAACAATGGAGTAAGTAGACACTGTGGCATGGAACTGTCTTAGTTATATTTATATTACCATGAAAGACCGTCATGACCAAGGCGACTTATAAAAGAAAGCGGTTAATTTGGGGCCTCGTGGTCCCATGGGGTTAGAGTCCGTGACCCTCACAGTGGGGAGCATGGCAGTAGGCGGGCGAGATGCCAGATCAGCAGCTAGGAACTTGCATATTGAGACAACCAGAAGGAATGGAGGGGGGTGCTGACTGGGAATGACATGACCCTCAGTGACACACCTCCTCCCAATAATCCTTCCTAAACAGGTCCACCAAGTGGGGACCAAGCATTGAAATACACGAGCCTATGGGGCCCACTCTCATTCACACCACCACAGTGGCATTTCCCTCACCCCTGAAGAAAATCAAAATGTTGTCATTTACAGGAAAACGGTGAAACTGGAGGTCACGCTAAACAACAACAAGCTAGACTCAGGAGAATAGTATCTATTTCATTTCATGTGTAGACATGTCGTCATGGGGACATGTGTGTATGGCGTAAAAGTACAGAGGGCACCATTTGGGATCAGAATTGGACTAATGGGAGGAGGGAGACAGGAGAGAGTAAAGAGGAGGTGAAGATGACCAGAGTACAAAAACCTCCTGAAGGGAATATTTTTATGAAACTTGTCACGATAGAATGCATATGCACTAACGAAATACACTTGGAGTCAGGCGCTTGCTCACTTTGTTCTGGAGATCAGATGCCATGCACCTTACCGTCCTTTGTGCTACTCTGCAAAGGAGAGGGAGGCTCTGAGTGACTGTAGCAGAAGTAGTGCTGGTGGATATTTTCAAAAGAGTCTGTCTGCGCTGTGCATTTTTATTCACATTTTTCAATAGCCATCAAAGTCCCACTTGGTAACATCAAGATGCCTACTTCATAATTCACAAATGTTACACAACTTGCTACAGAGCTACTTCAAGTCTTCCTTTGTCACCTCTTCCATGGGCCCAGAAATGGGATGCTGGGCATCTATAAAAGGAGTACTCTGCAAAATAGGACAAAAGATTGATTCAAAGACTCAGGATGCTTTGAGAGGAAGAGCACAGAGGATGCACACTGGCCTTGGAAAAATACTGCTTACCCTCTCCGCTTTTTTACTGTCGTGTTGACACGGTGATGAGGAAGGTGACCAGGACAATGACCCGCTACCCTGAAATAGAAGTCTGAAGCTGGCTGCCCGCTGGGAGGTGCCAACCCTTCATTGTGGGGCTAACAAAATGGAGGTCTAGGAAGGGCAGGTAATACAGCATCCTAGGCTGGTGTCTCATGAGTGTGTGTGAGAGAGAGAGAGAGGGGGGTCAGAAATTAAACCCTACTACTTGAAACATGACAGGCAAGTGATCTGTCACTAAGCCATAGTCCAAGCTTATTTTTAACTTTAATTTTGAGACAGTATCTCAGCAAGTTGCATAGGCTGAACTTACTTTATATTCCAGGGAAGCCTTGAGCAAGTGATCTTCCTGCTTTTACTACCCCAGTAGGTAGAAGTGGATCAAAGTCCAGCTTCGACATCAACTGGGGAAAACTGAGGCTGGTGACCCTGCAGACTTTCTCCGAGGGCGACCTTCCAGGCTGGAACTGATAGTTACCAGCAATGGCTTCCACTGACGGTGGCAAGCTAGGGCTAAGGCTGATAGCTCCTAGCTGGGGCTTCCACTGATGGTGGCAAAGCATCTAAAGAAGAAAAGGAAAGAAGGAGAGAAAAGAAACACACACACACACACACACACACACACACACACACACACGATGATGAAGTAAGACAGACTCCAACAGGTAGATTTCAACAAGCTCCTTCCAAGTTTCTCCTACTTTACAATACACACACACACACACACACACACACACACACACACACATACATATCTTGGTGGATTGAACAAGATTCCAACCTAGCCTTATACACATACACACTTCTTTGTGGATGGAAAAAAATCTAACAACTTTCTTATTTCTCCACAGCTTATATATCCCAGCAAGATCTTTCAAGCAGTACAAAAGTCACAATGTGTTTACATTCTATTTCTCTATAAATAAATGATTACAATGGATATACACAAGAAAATCATGTTCCCTAATACCTTCACTTGATCAAATGTTTCACATATTATGGGTGAGAAACAAACATGAATAACAAGTTATTTTCAGGAACCCACATACATTTTTACCTAAGCAACTTGTTACATACCAACAGAGTATAAGCAAGCAAGGTAATTTCTAGGCCAGCTTTTCCTTACTGGCAGGCTGCAATTTGTGGTTACAAAGAAGGAATCAATTATCTTAAGAAGTAATCTTATAAAGATCTTAAAAGAATCACAGATCTAAGCTTCTATGGAGTAGATAGGCAGCACAGTGTCCTTTTGGCTCCCACAATGTGGGGAGTAGGGACCACCTCTGACATGGACTTGGGCTTCCCAACATTGATCACTTCCCCCCACCCCACCCCGCAAGGTGACCTTGCCAGGTCACAGAGGAAGAGGACACAGGTAGTACAGATGAGACTTGATAGGCTGAGGTCAGATGTTAGGGGAGGAGGGCTCCTCTTTCTGACGACTAGGGAGGAAGGGAGAGGGGATGAGGGAGGGAAAGTGGGATCAGGAGGTGATGAGGGAGGGGCTACAATCAGGATATAAATAATCCAAACTGCAGAACAAGCAGGTAACTTATACTGCTAATCCCACCACATGGGAATAGCTCTGAGACTGGCTGAGACATGAATGTCTATGCATAGACAAGGCTTCTTGTTGGTCACAGAATCCCTGTGACTTAACATTAGATGCCATTCTTCATAGGGCATGAATGGAGATTTGCAGATGTCTTACTTCTGCTCATACAAAGAGCAGAGAACCAGCCTTAATTGTTTTGTGCATCATACGCATGTCATACGTTTATAATTTTAAGACTGTATAATGCTTCTGAGAAATTAAGTGTTTTT
>OU015749.1:122983371-123011828 GCA_907169655.1 Acomys percivali | reverse complement strand
AAAAAAACAAAACTAGAAGAAAACCAAATATCTAATGGGTGAATATGTAATCCAGTTAACTGTAGATGGCCCATGTGATGAAATATTATACAGCAATGAAAAGGGATGAGCTACTAATATGTGGAATGACATAAAAGGATCTTGCATTTTGCTGGGGAAGGTAGACTAAATGGTCTAAACACTGCGTGATTTCAGTCCTCTTGCGTTCTAGGGTTAGCAAAGCTGCTGGAAGAGAGAATGAACCACCGATTGCCGCTGAGACTGAGAGAAAGGCCTGGCTACAAAAAAGCAAGGAAATGCTTCGTAGTGTTGGAAATACTCGCCGTGGCTCTCAGAGTGGGCGCTCAAAGTGATGCTGTCAACATTCAGAGAACCATTGGCCCACAGGTGAGTTCCATTCTGTGTAACCATGACTCTGTTACCATGAGTTAAAGCTCTAGTAAAGATGGGTGTTGGTTCCTAAAAGCCTCCCTGGGGCTTACAGCTGCCAATGGCTGGCTCTACTAAGGTGTGGCCTTGAAGACAGTGCAGTCGAGTTCACAAAGCAGCTTTTCAAAGGGATTCCTAGGGTGAAGCCGTTAAGCCTGAACAACCAAACAGAAGCAGGTTCTAAGAGTGAGCTGTGTTCTGTGTTCTGCCCACTGCTCTCATTCAGAGGACTCTTCATTGGCATGCACACACTTGAAGAACTGTCAGCGCAGGCCCCTGCACACAGGAACTCATTGCCACCGTGGCTGTCTGTGCTCAAGACTGCCATGAGAGCAAAGAAGTCCACGTTCCCAGCTAGGTGGGGGAGGGTCTCACAAAGCCCCTCCCCCTGCTAAGGATCTATTGGCAGTTGATGTTTGCTGGTGTGAGCAAAGCCAGCTTTCTTCAGGGATGCAGCTCCGGCTAGGTTGCTTATGGCCCAGTGCAAATTTTGCACCTATGAACACACTGCAGCACCAACTGGACTCATTGGTTTTAAAAGGAGGCAGGGCAACATAAAGTTGAGCAGAGCCTGGTTTGTTTCTAGAAGGTGTTAGAGTAGAGGGCCCAGAGTGTGAATCTGGCCAAAACCTATTGTGTCCACCCACGTGTGAAAAATCTGCATGAATAAATTAAAAATATTTTCAATTGCCTTCATAAAATTGTCTTTACTGAAAACCTGGAGGCCGAGAACGTAGCTCAGTTGATACCTGGGGTCCACCCCCTGCACTGTGTAAAATGAGTGTGGTAGTGCACGTAGGAGGTAGAGGCAGGAGGATCCAGAGCTCAGCGTCATTCTCAGCTACACAGTGAGTTCAAGGCCAGCACACAATATGTGAGACTCTGTCTCAAACAAGAGGAGTCAGGGCTGAAGAGAAAGATGTCTCAGCAGTTAAGAGTGTTGGCTGCTCTTGCAGAGAATCCAAGTCTGCCTCCTAACACCCCCATCAGGTGCCTCACAAACACCTAGAATTCTAGGTACAGGCATCCAAACCCCCTCTTCTGATCTACACACACACACACACACACACACACACACACACACACACACATACACACACACACACACACGCACACGCGCACACACACACACACACACACACAGGAGAGAGGGAGGGGGAAGTACTAGGGAGGGAGGGCAGAAAGAGAAGGAGAGATAGGGAGAGAAGGAGGGAGGGGGGAAGAAGAGAGAAAGAAAGAGAGAGGGAGAGTTGGTCAGTAGCCATGGCTTCTTCACTGAAGCATCTTCAGGAGCATTCACCTAAAGACAATGTGTTTCTAGGAGGAGCCTCTTCCCCAGCATTCTGTGTTGCTGGGAGTTTCCTGGGGACAGGCCCTCCAACTGCTGGCCCATGCAGCTCTAGGAGCCAGGCTTTCAAAGACCCCTGTGCTGAGCCAGTCCTCAATGGGACTCCCAGGGAGGGGCCTCTAACACAAAGCCTGCCACTGCTGGAGCAAACCTCAGGAGTGTCCGCCTTCCTCCCGAGAGGGCCGAGGGAAACACTACGACTGAACTCTCTTTTCCCAGAGGCTCCTTCTTCATCTCATTTGGTTATCCATGAGGTTTTGAGGGCCATGGTTTAAAAGGATAAATTTTGAATCAAATGGCTATGAAATCCCAATGGGCCCCCGACTGCTTTACTTCAGTGGCACATAGTGAACCACTGGGATGGAAATGCAACCAGAGAATCTACGTAGGGATACAATCAGCCTAAAAGTAAAAATAAATGGAAACAAATCAGCCACACAAGTAGCAGGCTCCCGGCTCCCAGGAAAGTATCAATTAAAAAGTATTAGCGGCAAATCCACCCTGAGGATGCACACTAAAACCCCCACTGTGCCTGTCTTACTGTTTACCTGGGTGTTTTAATTTGTACCTGATGTGAAATGCTTTTCTCCATGGCTTTGGCTTCCATTGATTTTCTTCCTCTTCAGGCAGAATAATGGCTGGGTTTTTTAAACATATGACTATTTTGACAACAATGAATAAAATAAATGAACAACTACCTGTGCATCACTAAGAAGCCCTATAATATGGCTCTATGCAGGGGGTGGAGATGGCTCCGCCAGTAAAGCGCCGGCCATGTGTGAGTGAAGACCTGAGTTTATAGAGGCAGATGTGGCTGAGCACACCTATAATCCCAGCACTGGGGGAGGGGGTGGGGACAGGAGGGTCCCTGGAGCTCAATAGCCAGACAGTCTAGACAAGTCAGTAAGCTCCAGGCCCAGTGAGACACCTTGTCTCAAAAAATTAAAGTGGAGAGTGATCCAGGATAATACTCAATGTTGACCTCTGACCTACATGCACAGGTTCACACATACCTGAGTCCACAAGTGTATACACACACACAAATACTCAAATCTACACACACACACACACATATATGTATATGTATATATATATGCATGTGTGTGTTTATATACACACAGTGTATATATTATATATACATTGTATTATTATATATGCATGTTATTATTATATGTATTATATAGTATGCATATATTGTATTATATATTTTGTATATATGGACATTATATTGTATATAGCATGTGTTATTGTGTATACTATTATATATGTATATGCTATGCATGTATATTACATGTGCACTATAGCATATATCATGTGTTATTATATGTGTATTACGTATAGTATATGTGTGTATATGTATATATATATATGTAATTATAATCATAATGTGGTGCTCAGCTCCTTCCATAATAATTTGGCTTAGCTGAACAGCAGCCATGTCTCAGACATGGTGCCAGAACATTTTAATGAGAAAGGTAAGTCAAGGTAAATAAATCATAGTACACCATGGCAGGTGACACAGCAAGCTGACTATTTGTGAGGGTTGCCCGTCCTCCCGCCTATGAGGTTGTTGTCAAGGCCACCATTTGAAGGATGGCCATCATTCCCAAGGAAAAAAGGGCAGGAGGGCGTCCCGGGCGGAGAAGAGAGGAGGTTGGTCAGATACGGTGACAGCGTGATGCATTTCAGGGTCCACGGAGCTTAGTTATGGGGCTACCAGGTGCAAGGTAGCAGAGGAGTCAGAGAGGAGCAGGCCGAGGCCATATCCACAAGAACAACTTATGCCATGCCAGGGAGGTCGGAAGTCACTGTAGGTAATGGGAGTGATGGGGCAGATATAGCAACATTGCTACTTCAGAAAGATTACTTTGCCTGCAACGCCAGTGCCTGATTCTTACCTGAAACCCAGGGCAGAGGGCAAAGGAGAGAGAGGATTTATTGAAGGCTTCATGGCAGGAGAGCCAGTCTGTGCAGGAGTGGAGGAAGGAAAAGCAGAAGTTAAGTCCCAGTTTTCTCTTAGGAGGCTAAGTGGTTGATTGTGTCAGCTGCAGAGAAAACTACAGAATGTCGGTGCCATGGCCTGCCTGCTTGTGTCTCCCCAGATTGCGTGTTTCCATCCATATGGGATGGGATTAAGAGACCATGAGACCAGAGCCTTTACGAAGGCCTCTCTACCCCCATAATACCGAAGGAGGCCTGTGTGCAAAAGCTATGAGGAACCCACCTTTACCGTATACCACATCTGGTGGAATTTTGATCTGGAACTTTCTGTCTCTGGAACCATGAGGAGCACATTTCTCTAGTTTGGGAGCGCCTACCAGGAGTCAGCTACATCATGAACATGTTTTATATGCATTTCCAGACATGGGAGATTTATTATCAAACCAGCTCAGGGGCCGGTCTGCAATCAATAATGGAAGAGACAGGAAGAGTGGTGCCCTGCTAGCCTTGAGTCCCAAGCTGGCAGAGCCCAGAGTCACCCATACAGAAGCCTCCACTGGGGAAGTGCCTGGCTCACACTATCCCATGGGAGTGTCTGTTGGCCTTCGTGACTGCTGACTGACACAGGAGGGTTCAGACCACAGTCCCTGGGAAGGCGGTGCTGGAATATATGCGCCCCTAGGTGGCGTGAACCTGAGGCAGCTACTAACCAATGTTCCCCATGATCTCTGCCTCAGTTCTTGCCTGGTGTTCCTGCCCTGACTTATCCTTCATGCCAGGCCAGAGCCTGGAAGCTGAAATAAAGCCTTCTATGAAGTTTCTTTTGCTCAGAGTGCTTTATCACAGCAACAGAGACCAAACTAGAAAGAGCAATTTGCCTCACACTCTTCTGGATGAGCTAGCAATTTGACGCAAAACAGCATGGCTCATCTCTAAGTTGGCGGCTGGAGAAATTGGAAACATATACTAGTAATGGTTTTGCCTTTTCCAGAATTTTATATATATGTATTATATGTATGTATATATGTATATATATGTATATATTATATTATATGTATGTATGTGTGTGTGTGTGCATTTCTCATTTATAGCAGTGGAGTAAAGCTGGTGGAGTGGTCCTTAGTCCACCACAGGATTATCCAATTGACCGACTAATCCTGACACAGAAAAAGACTAAGTTAAGTTCATAACTCAACTTGATGTCCAAGGAAATCCAAGCTTCCCTGCCCTAGAGCCAACATCAGCTACAGCAATCTAAGGCATCAGGGTAAAATTACTCAAAAGTGATACTGGTTGAGAGAAGGGAGCCCAACCCACAAAGCTCCCTGGTGTATGTAGACTTTGATGACCAAATACAAATCAGAGATCAGCTACAGGTTGCTCTTTCCAAGTTCTCAGTAAGTAACCCAAATGAGTTGGTGCCCTTCTAGTTTCTTCTAGAATTCTCCTTGTAGAATAGGATGCCCCACAAGATTCCAGTATTTTCTATAACAGCTATAATACAAGGACAAGTCATTTTAGTGCTCAGCCTTTATGCGGTAGAGGTGGCATCTACTAGGATGCTGGCTAATTTTTGTCAGCTTAACATAAGTAAGAGTCACCTGGAAAGAAAGAATTGCAATTGAGGAACCGTCTCCATCAAATAGGCTGGTAGGAATGTCTGAAATATTTTCTTGATTTATGATTGTTGTAGGTGAGCCCAGCCACTGTGGGTTGTGCTACCCCTGAGCAACTGGTCCTGAGTTGTATAAGAAAGTAGGCTGAGACAGGCGTCATGGTGCAATCCTAGCATTCAGGGAGATAGAGGCAGGCAGATTGCTGAGAGTTGGAAGCTATCCTGGTCTACAAAGTGAGTCCAGGATAGCCAAGGCTACACAGAGAAACTCTGTCTTGAAAAAAAGAGAGAAATAAAAAAGAAAGGAAGGAAGGGACAAAGAAAGGAAGAAAGGAAGAAAGGAAGAAAGGAAGAAAGGAAGAAAGGAAGAAAGAAAGAAAGAAAGAAAGAAAGAAAGAAAGAAAGAAAGACAGACAGAGAAAACCATGGAGGCCAAGTCAACAAGCAGCTCTCCTTCAAAGCTCCTGTTTCCGTTCCTGCCTCCAGGTTCCTGCCTTGACTTCCTGTTCTGACATCTCTTCATGGTTGACTAGAACTGTAAACTGAAATCAACTCTTTCACCCCCAAGTTGCTTCAGCTAACAGTGTTCATCACAGCACCAAAAAGCCGACCAGAACAACTTCAGGTATCTGTGGCTGGCTTCTTAAGGTAACAAGGCTAAAAGCGAAGAAGAAGCTGGAACTGACCCCGGCGACTCAGTGTGCACCTCAGGTCTGGAGACAAGCTAGCAAGATGTGCTTTGGGAGGAAGCAGAGGACGGGAATGGTCACGGCGCAACTTTCCACCCAGATTGCACATCGACTCCTTCAGCACCGCAGAGCAGAGAGGACACCATCAAGATCAGGCAGGGGGCAGGCAGAGGTCAGTGTCTGGGAATCCAGAAAAGCCAGAAGGGTGGGGAAGAACAAAGGCACCAAGGTCCTGGAACTGCTCAACAGAGTTAAAGGAAAGGAATGTGGCGACAGCGACAGCGACAGCGTCTAGCCTCTCTCCTACCTGCCCCACCCACACAGCCACTCACCTAAGGTCAGCTCTCCCCCAGACCCTTAGAGGCCATGTGACAGTAACAAGTCCCGAACACCACCATCCATCTATTCATAGTCTCCCCAGTTCCAATTGGAGCTTCAGCGCCATCTTATTACATATATGTTCCATTCCAGAGATGGGAACGTGGGTTTGGAAGGGAGGTTTAAATACCCAGAAACCTGTAACCAGCAGGCAGGCTTCAAAGTGAAGGAGTTCATCTCCATACTTGGCCTTTCTCTTGACTGGAAGCTATGGGATAGAGCAGGTAGGCTAGGACAGACAGTGGCCTATGAGAACGTGTCTCTGGTACTGCTGGGACATACTGGCCAACTTACTCTACTTTGCTTACCTGTCCGTGCCTCGAACTGTCACTGTCCCCCCAGCCCTGCAGCAGGACAGGAGACATAGGCTCTGGGTGTTGGTGTTGGGGTGAAAAGACAAAGCCAAGAGGAATCTAGGCATTCCTTTGATTTGAACCCATACACGTCCCCCGGCTTAGGCTCCTGTGCAGTAAACTCTGCATAGGGAAAGTACCACAGTTTATCCAGAGGGGAAGACACTGGCAAAGCTAGAAAGAAAAGACAAGACAAAGTCTAAACGGAACTGCTCTAAGTCACCAGGTGAAGAAAACTGAGGAGGCAGGAGGATGTGGCTTAGTTAGCAGAGTGCTTGCCTGGGCCTCACCACGGAGTGAGTGTAGTGGCTCAGATCTGTGACCCCAGCACTCTGGAGATAGAGGCAGGAGATTCAGAAGTTCAAGGTTATCCTGGGTTATACACTGAGATCTAGGCTAACCTGGACTATATGAGACCCAACCTCAAACTGAAGAAGAAGAAGAAGAAGAAAGAAGAAGGAGGAGGAAGAGGAGGAGGAGGAGGAGGAGGAGGAGGAGGAGAAGTGATTTGTAATTTTAGTGATCATTCATCTGAAATATTTTTGTCTAAACTTATTTAAATGAGGAACTTATTTTATCCTAAGTGTTCACTGTGTCAGCCTATCAAGCAACCACTTAATTGATTAATTAATTTTCAGTGTTTGGGGGGGGTCAAAGATATAGCCTCACACATGCCAGGCAAGCACTGTCCTGCTAATCTGCAGCCCCAGCCCCTGTCCAGTGACTGTTTCCACTGTTATTCTAGTGAGCTCTAAGCGTCTACCTGCCTGAAGGCCCGGCCCAGCCCTGCGCTTTAAGAATATCTGGTCCCCAAGACATGTATGTTTAATGGATGTGGGAATTACTGATTGGATTTTATTTATGGCATGAGTGGCCACAATGACAGTTTCTTTTTAAATATAAAATTTAAATGATCTTTCCCTTAAAGGGAAGCAGCTGCCCATGAAATCCTGCTGTTGGCTATTTTTAGCATTTCTAGTTTGGGCTGGTGGGGGAAGTGGGGCCCTGCTTTGGCTAGTCTGAGCTGAGAAGTCCCCACAGCCCTGCTCTTCCCTGATAACAGTCACCAGTCACAGACTCTCAAGCTTTTCCAGAAGACAAGGCAGAAGAAGAAGGATGCCAGCACAGGACAACAGCCCCACCCTGCTGTCGCCTTGTACCCCATACATAGCCATCACTTGACCCGAAGATGATGTCATTTTTCTTGGCACATAAGAAATACCACTGATCCCTTCTAAGAGACACAAGGGGAGTTTTGCTGGCCACTAGGGAGAATGAAGTCCTGTCATTTGAAGGGAGCTGGATGCAACTGGAGATAATCATGTGGAGAGAATTCAGCTAGCGTTCAGTAAGACAATTATGGTGTACTTCTTCCTGTGTGGGACCGTGAGGCTTCGAATCGGTTCACAAAACCACGGAAGCGAAACAGTATAAGGAACAATCAGGTGAAGGGGAAGGAGGAGAGAGAAGAAGGAGAGGACGGGCGCTGTGGGGAGGATGCGCCCAGTGTTTAATAGACCACGCACGAAAATGTCCTTAACACAGTACCACATACAATAACACAGTACCACATACAATAACACAGTACCACACACAATAACACAGTATCACGTACAATAAACACAGTACCACATACAATAACACAGTACCACATATATTGACTTTTCCATGAGTGATGCTTAAACACAGGAACTGCATAGGTCCAGGGGCACAGTGGTACCAAAACTCATCTTTAGTCAAAAGCTCAGAGACACTTCAGCATACAAAAGCCCCAATATAGGAGGGACTCAAATATAGGAGGGAACTGACCACTGGAAGTCATCCTCTGACCTCCACATGCCTGCTGTAATATGCCTGTGCCCACGCGCATGCACACAAAATAAATGATGGAATTCAATTTTTAAAATTGTATCAAAGCAGCTGGGGAAAGCAGCAACAATCCCCAAACACACATGGCACCTCTGCCTCCACTCACACTCACACTCACACTCACGTTCTGCTGGTCTGTTTATCTTACCTCACTCCACAGCAAACCACGTGGGAGGGTGCTGGTTCTTGGTCCTGCGTGCTGCCTGGTTTCTCTCGGAGAGTGGAAGATACAGGTCTGAGTATCAGAAAAGGGAGACACAGAAGAGTTCCAGTGAATTCCTTGTGATCACATCTGATGTAACCAGCACCCTTGTCTATTAACCTGTCATGCAGACCGTTGGCCTTCCATGAGCAGCATCCCACTAATGCATATGTGTCTCTTTCATGCTCTGTGCTCCCCTCCAGGTCCTGGTAAACTCTCACTAGTGTAACAGGCAGCTGTTAAGAAAGTGGGCCAGAGGCTGGGAAGATGACTCAGTGGCTTGGTAAAGTACCTGGTGCATTAAGTGTTAAGGACCTGAGCTCAGATGCCCACCACACACAAAAGTATCCAGGCTTGGCTGCATGTGTCTAAAAGCCTGGTACTAGAGGGGAGCAGAGACAGAGGGATCACTGGGGCATGCCAGGAGCCAGCCTAGCTGGAAAATAGTAAGCTTGATGTTCGGCAAGAGACGGAGTACCGAGGTATGAGGTGGAGAGCAGTAGAGAAAGACACTGGATGTCTTGTTCCCACTGCTGCACATGTGTACAGCACATACAAGTCTATTATGAACACGAGACATACAAGAGCCTATCTATGACTCTCTACTGCTCTAACAAACCCTCTGGATCCCCCGATTGCAGAAGAATGACAGTTGGCATTCTCACTTATACACAGAGTGACAGGTCTCAGGTGGTGAGAATCTAGGGACATCAGATAGCTCCTAATAGTTGCATATAACACACACACACACACACACACACACACACACACACACACACGTGGAGACTGTACAAGATTAGTGTTCAGCCTTCACACAACTGTATGTTACCTGTCCTCACAGCTTCCCATGAGGTTTCCTCCTTTCAGATATGTCTCAATGTGTCAAGTTGATATAACTGTAACCAGTACAATGGCAAAGGAATTGAAAAGTGGTAGGAGGGGCTGATGGGATGGCTCAGTGGGTGAAAGCAAATACTGATAGCTCCAATGACCTGGGTTCGATTCCCAGGATCTGTGGTTGAAGAACTCCTGAATCTATCTTCTGATCTGTATGAACACAACATGACATGTGCCTATCTGTACTCACATACACATGAGAGAGACAGACAGACAGACAGACAGACAGACAGACAGAGACAGAGAGAGAGAATGAATAGGAAATAGTGAGGGAAGATGACAACTATTTTTTTAAATGATAGAACTGGTAAGATATCGCAGTGGCAGAATTCATGCCTTGCATGTAGAAAGTCATAGGTTTAGTTCCCAGCACCGCCCCCACACATATACACGTACATACCTATCCTAAGAATTCTTGAGGTAGTCACAAAAAAATAGGATACATTCTACAAGAAGGAATTATATGCTCAAAGATAAAGAAAGAACAAAAGAAAGAAAGAAAGAAAGAAAGAAAGAAAGAAAGAAAGAAAGAAAGAAAGAAATTTGAAACTGTTTTGGGGGAAAGGAATGTCTGGCTGATTAGTAAGGGTGACTTAAAAATCAATCCACGTTCAGCCCCACTCCATCCTCCCAGATCCTGATTTAATTGGCCTTCAGTAGTTCCTGCGTGTGGCTTGGCAAGACAGCGGCTCTGTTGGCAGTGAGGCTGGGTAGGAGGGAGAGGGGTATCCATGGATGCATCCCCAGGATCAAGGGCCAAGAGAGCTATTCAGTGAGTCACAGAACAAAAACAGAGGGGGCAAAACCCACAGAACAGCTAGGGGCTCTCACGCCCTCCTCACTTCAGGGAAGAGATTCCCATGTCTACACCAATGGAAGCTATTTGTTGGCGTTGGCTCCAGCCAGGGATGACCAGTGTGGGACCTGACTCCTGACTTGCTCTTCTGGGTTCTGAGCCTGCCTTCTGCCTCCTCACACTCGAACCTTCTAATTCTTCTCTCTCCATGAGTGTCCAGAATCTTCTGGACCCAGTGGCTGGGCTTTGCTGGACAGACCCACGCTGGCCCGCAGCATCCCATCCAGGCCTCTGGTTGGCAACTGAAGCGTCTCTCCTCTTCCTAAGTCTTCCCAACCCAGGCTTCTGTCTTTTTTCCCAGACAGACTATTAGCCCTAGTATCACCCCATCTTTTCTGTCTCTTCTCTGCTTCACCCCAAGCCCTAAACATCCTTTCCAGCCTGACCTGCCCATCTACAGGTGGGAGGGCCTCAAGTGCCATCCTAGCATCCCAAGTGTGGATCTGTGTGGTCCCACACAGGACCTCTGTTGCATCAAATGAAGACCCTGAAACTTCACTTCTTTCTAGTATCTTATTGGCCCCTCTGGACACATGGGCTTCTATGCCTGTTTTATTTACTATGTACGGAGGTTTGTATGTACAAACAATACGCTCTCATCTAAAACTAAGTGCTTGGATTAGGTTTTCAGCTATGGGCTGGTGGGTTACCCCCACCAGCTTTTGTTTTTTTTTAATGACCTCCGCTACTACCAAGAACCTACGCATGAATCCATGATGTCCTATCAGAGAATGGCAGGAGTCATTCACTCTTCCCCAGGAAAGTTGACACAGCTCAGGTTGCCAGCCTTGGGGGACATCAGAGAACAGCCACTAGGCACACCTTAACTAAGTGAATGCCCACTTCACATCCCCAGAGCTGAATACAGACACTTCTCCCAGGACATTCTCTCCACTCGCCCATGCGAGGAGCCTAGGAAACCAGCTCGCAGGCCCTGCATTAGACTACTCAAAAGTGTATGACATGGAAGCTTCTTCCTTCTTATAAGGCCTATAAAAAGGGGCCTCACTCTGCCTCATGGATCTGAGCTCTCATCAGAGCCTACCGTGCTCTCTCTGTCTACCTATGGTATTGAGCCTGACCTCTTCCCAAACCTCCCAGCAAGCTGCTGTCTGTCTGTCTACGTTAATAACTCTTCTAGAAGCTGGAGAAGTAGCTCAGGGGCTAACAGGCCTGAGTTCCCAGTGTTCAAAATCTACCAGCTTACAACCACTTGACTCCAGTGCCAGGGGCACCCAACATGCTCTCCTGGCCTCTGCAGGCACTTTCACTTGTGTGCACAGAACACACATATGGGTGTGCACACACACACACACACACACACACACACACACGCATCCACACACACAATTGAAAATAAAACAAACCATTAAAAATAATAACTCAATGTCTAAATCTCTTCCTCAAAAGGCCAATCAGTACCAGCAACCCACTTTGAACTGCAAACCTGAAGCCTTTCAGTCTACTATTTCCCAAATATCAAGCGTGAGTCTTTCAGATGAAAGAGGTTTATTTTGAACCGACAACAAGGCTGTCCCATCTTTAAGACATGAGTCTTTCTTTGATTTCACTTTCCTGGCTCCCGTCTATCTGAACGCTGTGAGCACTGCCTAGCAAATGGAGCTCTGTGGAAGATGAGAAGCTGGAACAGCCTCCCTGACATACTCAAAGAACAGGGACATTTTTAGCACAGGCACCATCACACACATTTCCCACTGCCTCAACAAAATGACACGCACAGTATAAAAGTGACACCTGCCATCTATTCTTAAGTGCATCACAAAATGCAGTGACTCTGTGCATGTCTATAACAGGGGAACAATGAGACAGATCTCAGTGTTCCTTATTTGAAGTCACCTCGTGTGTGATGGCCACAGGTAGGAAGGAGGTCAGTCCCTGTCCCTGTAGCCTCAGCTATAGAGGACACTGGGAGCCGCAAGCCCTTCCCACATGCACCCAAGCCCACTGCTTTTAAACTGTTATTTTTTCCCCCTTATTTCAAAATTATCTAAAGACCAATTGGTTCCAGGCAGCTCTTTCTGTATATTAATTTTTAATTGGAGAAATAGCAATTAGATGGCTGCATTGATTGCCAGTTCCCGTAATCTTTTTTAATTTGAGATAACAATCTATTCAAAAAATGAGTTTGTCCCTAAAATATCTTTTCTTAATGGCAATAATAACTGAAGTTATATACAAAACCAGCAGAGCAGCCCACAGGGAGAGGGTTTAAATTATACATGGAATATTCTGCACCTGGCTTGTCAGTTCTAACAAAACCTTCAGAGTGGGTGCCCTATGGAAATGGTCAATTTCGTATGTTTTTCTTATTAATGTTATTTTTGAAGCAACCAATCTCCAAAAGAGAAGATATTCATGGCAGGAAGTATGCTGGCAAGCTTGGAAACTTAGATCACATTAAAAACTTAGGAATATACACAATAAAGCCTTTATTTAGCTCTTGCTGCGGACAATAACCAAAGGAAGATTATAAAGGAGAAAAAGGAATTAGAGAAGACTAGGCATCCTGCTTGGAAGGAACTCCCAGGCTGGCGCTGAGAGGATAGGAAAGGAAATTCAATACATAGACCAGCACAGCTTAGGTTTCCCCCAGATATCCTCAGCTATAAGAATCCATAAGTTCTCCAAGGGGACATGCAATAGCCACCGTCTAACTTCTAGCTAAGTTCTAAAGAGTCGAAACGGAAGTCAAATGTACCTTTATTGTTCACAGAAGCCAAGAAAGAGAAGATGGCAGAGAGGGTGAGTTCAGTCGACAGGTTACCTGAACTTCTGGACTACAAAGGCGTCCTCCTCACCTGTCACGACATAGCAAGACAGCCAGCTCCCCACAGGACAGCCCTTTCAGGAAAGAGCTACCTATGAAGGAGCCAAGGCCCTGCTTGCTCTCCACAAAGAGAGGAGGCACGTCTGAAACAAAGAATGGCCTAGTCCCACCCCACCCCCCACCTCCACACTTGTTGTCATAAAATATCTTGACAAAGATCACTCAAGGGTGGAGGGGTGAGGGAAGCCACAGCAGCAGGAGCTTGGGGCAGCTGGTCGCCATGCCTCTGCAATGAAGACGTAGATGGAGGAGGCCAGGGCTCAGTTTGCCTTCTCTGTTTTATAAAGTCCCGGAAGGTGGTTCCACCCACAGGTAAGGTAGGTCTCTCCTCACGTTAGTTAACCTAGTCAAGGAAATCCCTCACAGGCACTCTTTTTTAAAATATATTTTATTAATTTATTCATATTACATCTCAATTCTTATCCTATCCCTTGTATCCTCCCATTCCTCCCTCCCTCCCATTTTCCCCTTACTCCCCTCCCCTATGACTGTGACTGTGACCTCTTCCCCCTATATATGCTCATAGGGTATCAAATTCTCTTCTTGGTAACCTGCTATCCTTCCTCTGAGTGCCACCAGGCCTCCCCATCCAGGGGACGTGGTCAAATATGAGGCACCAGAGTTTGTGTGAAAGTCAGTCCCCACTCTCCACTCAACTGGGGAGAATGTCCAGTCCATTGGCTAGATCTGGGTTGGGGTTCGAAGTTTACTGCATTCTTTTACAGGCTCGTCTCCCAGCAAGTTGGCTGCGATTGGGCGATAGAAAGCTGAGCACGCTCACTCACACTTTCCACATTTCCCAAGAAGAAAAGTCTACTCCGTCCCCTCCAGGCTTGTATGGGAAAACAGAGGAGAAGTGGGGAGTGGGTATAGGAAAAATAACTTCTCATGAGAGACGCATGGGATGAATTGGACCTTAAAAGCCTCTCAGCTGCTCGTGTGTGAAGGCTTAATCCAAAAAAGCAGCAGGGCGTGGAGTTTTCAAGAAGTGACTGGCTCATGAGGACTATGGCATCATCAATGGTTTGGTCCATATGTAAATGTACTACTTAACAGGGTATTGGGATATGGTAGGGATTAGAAAGTAGGGCCTCCTGTAGGCAACAGATCACTGAAGGTATGTCACGAGAGAGTATATTTCTGTCTCTTGTCCTTTCCCTGTCCTCTCCCTCCCTCTCTCCCTCCACTCCCCCTGCATCCTGCATACCACTGTGCGAGCAACCTTCTTCTATCACATGCTACACAATACCATAGTTCCATTCCTCTTTCTATGATAAGATACTGTGATGTAAAGCAACTCAGGGGAAGGGTTTGCACTTTGCTCACAGTTCCATCACTTCTGGGAAGTCACAGCAGGAGGAACTTGGGAGCAGCTGGCCATGGCACATACATAGCCAAGAGCAGAGAAGAATGGGTGTGTGCAGGCTTGCTTGTTGGCTAGTGCTCGGCTCCACTGCTGGTCTCTCATATAGTCAGGAAACCCCTATTTAGGGAATGGGGCTGCCCATAGCAGGCTGATTTTTTTCCAACATCAATTAACTAGAAACACTCCCTCATGGACACGGCCATAGGTCAAGCCAACACAGACAATCCCAATCTGAGACTCTCTTCCATGGTGATTCTAGATTAGGTTAAGCTGACAAAGTTAATGTTCACATCCACCAAGGTGTTCCATTTCAGCACACGATAAGAAGTCTGGCAGGGGCAAGGGCTGGAGAGATGGCTCAGTGGTTAAAAGACCTGACTACTGCTTTCAGAGGACCCTGGTTCAATTCCCAGCACCCACATGGCAGCTCACAACTGTCTGTAACTCCTTCACACAAACATACGTGCAGGCAAAACACCAACGCACATAAAAATAAAAATAAATAAATAACTTTTAAAAAGAATAAGTTCAACATCATGCCAGGCACGATGGCACAATCCTAGCACACAGGATCGCTGTGAGTTCAAGGCCAGCCTGGTCTACAAAGTGAGTCCAGGACAGTCAAGACTACACAGAGAGACCCTGTCTCAAAAAACCAGAAACCAAAGCAACAACAACAACAAAAGAATTTCAAAGTCATCCTTGTCTTCACAGTAAGTTTATGGCTAACCAGGACTACATATAACACTGTCTTAAAGGGAGAAAGCACTTGAATACTTTAATATTCTAATTCATAAGGCTTATGTAAAACGTTTTGCCCAAAATATCTAAGAATGTTATACTAGAGAAATCTCTGAAACCCGGACATTTTGGGTTTGAATTCGGCTTTTCAGTTTGGACAAGTGTTCTTTGTGTTTGTTTCCACAAGTGAAAAAAAAAATGGAGCAATGACTTGTAGCGTGGGTGACAGTGATGGACTCCTTCCTTCCTTCTGCTGAACTACGGCCAAAGGTTACAAAATCAGGAAGAATAACAGCAAGAGTGGAAGCTCAGCAGAACATACCTGAGAATTAACTGACCCACACATATGATCTCCACATACAGTGCCGGAAGGTGAGATACAATCTAATCCAGAAAACAGTTGCTTTAGAAGCATTTCCCAGAGGAACCGATAAAGTCAAAGCTATAGCTGGCAAATGATGTGATGGGTAATATCATACCTAACAACAGTAACAGGTACTATCTACTCTGCAATTATTAGAGCACTAAAGTCTTGGATTGCACCATTACATTAAAAAAAAAAACTTTTAAAGATGGTCATAAGACTTGGGACAAAAGAAGCATGCCTTAAGTCAAGTTCTGTCATGGGGGCTCTGAGTCAGCTTGTGAGTGGGGACCGGCCACAGTGACAGTGCTCTGAGCAGGATAGAAAAGATGACTGGGGGAGAAGCTGAATCACTGTTGTTTAGTTTTTCATCCCTACAACAAAAAAAATCTGACTTAAAGCATTATTTTTATTTTATTATAATATTTTCAATTTTTTTTTTTTGTCTTTTCAAGAAAGGGTTTCTCTGTGCAGCTTTGGCTGCCCTTGCTTTGTAGACCAGGGTAGCCTCTAACTCACAGAGATCCACCTGCCTCTGCCTCCCTGAGTGCTGGGATTAGAGGTGCCCATCATCACACCCAGGCTCGAAAGCATTTTTAAAAATAGATATTTATTTGTGATCATGGTGCCTGAGAATTCATTCCATGGCTGTTTTGGCCCCATGTGCTTGGGTAGGACCTCAAGGTGACGGGAACCTGAGGTAGAAGAGGTTCTTTACATCACAGAGAGAGAGGAAGCGGAGGAGAAGGGGAGGGGAAGAAATTAAGGACAGGGAGGAAGTGAGGGAAGGAGAGAGAGTGGAGTGGGGGTGGTACCGGAACAAGACAGACAAGGATACCTCACCCTGCTTAACCTAGGCTTGCCTGAGGAGGGATTATCACCTAAGGGGCTCCCCATACCGTAGTGGGCTGTGGGGACGTCTTAGTTGTTCATTGTTATAGGAGGTCTCATCCCATTGTAGGTGGTCTGTTGGACCCTGGACTCTATTAAGAGAGAAGAAAGCTTGCAAGCAGGCCGGCATTATTACTCTCTGCTCTTGACTAGATATGTGGCACGCACGCACAGCAGTCTCAAGCTCCTGCCTCTGTGTCTTTCCTTCAGTGGGGGACTAAACTTTGAAATTGTGAAGGAAAATAAGCCCTTCTGTCCCCCATTTTGCTTCTTGTAAGGGAATTTTTATTCAGCAATTGGAATGAAAACAAAACACCCTGAAGTAGATGCTGGGATGTTTGGGTCCAGCCCAACATCCATCCAAACAGACTCATGTCCCCAAAATCATAGAGGGAACACATTAGTGAATGGACTGGGATAGTCCCCTTTCTCTCTCCTAAGTTGCTTTTTGTAAGGGTATTTTATCACGACAACCAAAATGGAAAAGCACCCTGAAGGAGATGTTGGGACCACTCCTTTCCCTGTTCCCAGGCTGCCACGAGGTAAGCAGTTTTGCTCCACCACATGTGCCCCGCCATGGTGTAATTAATGACTCATCATCACCAAAAGCAATGGTGCCAGATGACCATAGCCTGAAATTTCTGACACTCGAAGTCAGAATTAAATTTTCTCTGTCAAGTTGTTTGTCTCAGATAGTTTGTCATAGAGCTTCAAAGCTGATGAATACATGCCTGTATCTCAGCGCTGGGGGATCGGATGCCCTCTTCTGCCCTCTGGAAGTACCTACACACACACGCACGCACACACGCACGCACGCACGCACGCACGCACGCGCACACACACACACAGAGAGGAGGGGGCGGGGGAGACAGACAGACACAGAGAGAGGCGGGGCAGGGGAGACAGACAGACACAGACACAGAGAGAGAAATAGAGAGACAGACAGAAGCAGAGATAGAGACACAGAGAGACCGAGAAAGAAAGAGAAAGAGAATTTTAAATAAAAAGACAAACTGCCACTTGTTACTCCTCCAACCACGCTGGAGGGTTTAAAAGGTTAGGAAGGTCAAGCAGTCTGAGTAAAGCCAGTCGCCAGCAAGGCTGTATTTTATAACCAAGTTTCCCTGCTACAAAATCTCGCACTCATCTGTTGGGAGGACACTCAAAGCCTTTGAAACTAACCGAAGGGAATATCCTTGTCTTTCTGCGTGTCCCCTGATACCCCAAGACGCATGCGCGACTGGACGGATGTTGGGCTGGACCCAGACTCATCAGCTTTCTGTTTTCCTCTTTTCTGAAGTGGAAAAGCTCTGAGCGTTCCCACTTCTAAGGGAAGGCCAGAAATGAAAGACAGACCGGGTGATTTATACGGAGCGATCACGCGAGAGGTCTGCTCCTTGCAGCCATCATTTCAAGCTGCAATAAAAGTGACGGCTCTGACACCCTCTGCTTCCTGAATATCCAGGAGGCTTAGCTGCTTGGACTCTCAGGCATAGAGCTCTCTGCTAATGGACCTGTCAATTTTTCAAAGTTGGTAGTTCTTCATAACACTCTGTAAAACCAAAAAAAATAAAATAAAATTAAGTTAAAAAGAACAGAGCATTTAACAGGAAAATAGGGGTGTCCTTTATGCAGCACGAGCTAAAAGCCGCAGCGAGCAAAGAAACTAATGGGCAAGACCGGTTGACGGTGGGAAACAGAAGGATCTAGAAAAGGGGCGGGCAGGGAACTCTTTACCTATGAAACAGGGCCCTTATTTTTAGCAACATTAAAAACAGCAGACATTCATTAAGTATTGAATGTAAAGAGCATTATGTTCCTCTAATAACAATCTGGTACCCTCGTAATGACAGATTTACTAACCTCAATTTAGACTCTCAGAGATCAGACTCACATCCCATAAAACATAGACGGAATACATTAGAGAAAAAATATATAGTAATATATAGTAATAGATTACATAAATATCTATGCCCTATTAAAATTTCAGTTATAAACTGGTTAGGTTTCTTTTTTTTTTTTTTTTTTTTTTTTTTTTTTTTTGAGTCATTTTAATTCATGAAATTGTTTACAACTTTACAAGCACCAAGGAACAAACTGGAAATACTCGTATGCAAATGTTTTTCCAACTATGGAAGTCATAAGAATAGAATACATTTAATTATCACCATATAATTATCAGGACTATTTTAGAGCCGTATTAGTGACAGCTGCCCATGAGACATTTGGAAGTTGTCAGTGATTTCCTTAATCTCCTACAAATGCAGCTTGTCTATAAAGTTCACCGCTGTGCATGGTTTGAATACCATTCACCCCATATTTGGATACTGTTCAGATATCATCCAGAGGCTGTCCCCACAGATCAAGTAAGATTAGATAGCAAAGGGCATTAACCTCCGTATAATAGATACTGTGGGTTGAACACTAACAGTCCCTGTCAAGCTCGGGTGTTTGGACATTTGGAATTGCTAAGGGAGGTTGTGGGGACCTTATGCGGGGGCACACTGCAGGAGGAAGTGGGTCACTGGGGGTGGGCCTCGAGGTTTTACAACCTGGCCCCATTTCCTGTTCTGCCTCTTTTGTCTGAAATGGAATGAGAGTGACCAGCTGCCCTCCTGCTCCTGTGGGAAGGGTGCCTCCCCTACCACCATGCTTTGTTTATTTGCTTGTTTCTTCTGGCTGTGAGGGAACGAACGGATCCCCTTCCATTATGTGAGCTGGAACTAAACCCCTTTCCTTACATTGCCCCTTGTCAGCAATTTGCCTATAGTCACATAAAGAGTAACTGTTGTACAGTATGTTTGCACGTCTCGCAAAAAAAGGCCAGGGGACCTGGCCGTTGGGTCCGATGCCGCTGCAGTCAAGCAGAGTAACCTGAGGAAGCTCCCAGACTCTCAGAACGTCTGGCTCCCACAGGGGAACAGGTGGAACACGAGACAGTCACATGACAACACTTTGTCCAGTGAACAACAGTAAACAAGTATATTATCAGGAGCAATTGAAGTTTGCTAAAATCTGTTCTTGGAGAGCATCCCATTGCCAAACAGTAATTGTACTGATTAGGTTCCTTTGTTTTTTTGTTTTTAGTCTTTTTGGTTGGTTGATTGGTTGGATGGGTTAGTGTTTGTGTGTTTGTGTGTGTGTGTGTGTGTGTGTGTGTGTGTGTGTGTGTGTGTGTACATATTTACTGTAACTGCAGTAGTTCGAATGAGTACTGTCCCTCCAGGACTCATGTACTTTAACACTGGCCCCTAGTTGGTGATGCTGTTTGGGGAGGTGATGAAACCTGTAGGCTTTAGAACCTCCTTGCTGGATGAAGTACAACACTGAGGGGGCTACGAGAGGCATCTCTCTCTCTCTCTCTCTCTCTCTCTCTCTCTCTCTCTCTGTCTCTCTGTCTGTCTGTCTCTCTGTCTGTCTGTCTCTCTGTCTCTCTCTCTCTCTCTTTCTCTCTCTCTGGAACCACAATCCAAAATAAGCTATTTCTTCCATCAAGTTTTCAGGGAAGTCAGGGGATAGGAACGGCTTTCGGAGCTCTTCTCCTCAACCTTAGGCAGCCATCTGGCCATTGAGAGTTTTACATCTTGCCCTTCTTAAGAGTTTTGATCTTCTTGACTGTTGAGGATTTTAAGGACTATTCTCTCTTCTGGACAAGCTTTTGGGTTTTCCTTCTTGCTCTGACACTACCACATACATTAGAACATTATTATCCTCTAGTATAAACAGTTATGAGCTTATCTTCCTCATTAAACATGTGTTAACAGAAGGATGGGGCTTATACTCATTTTGAATATATGATACCTGCTTTAATGTCTTACACATAAGAAGAGTTTTGAAAGTGTATTATAAATGACAAATTATAGCTTTCTTCTCACTGGGGAGTCTTGCCTGTGTCTGCTATGAAAATGATGAAGGCCGTTGGACAAGTCAACAGTTTGTCTCTCAGATTTCGCCCTTTCCATTGGTATCCAGATAGATGCTTCAAAGCAAAGGATTGGCTGGCTCCACGTAGATCCCCACAGGCACCTCAAAAGCAGCACACTCCACACTCAATGAATCATCCTCTCCTTAAAGCTCTGCCTTGGCGGTGACTGTAACCACTGACAGAAAAGCGGGCTCCTTCCAGACCACTTCCTGTCCTTCAGACCCTCATCATAAGGGCTTTTCATGAAAAAACTTTGCCAGAATCTTTGAAAGGAAAGTTTTGATTCAGTTGGTTTGGCCTGGGGCCAGAGAATGGGTGTTTTTTAAAAAGCTCTCCATTTGATTCAGCAGTATTTATAAACTGATGTCCTATAAAACAGAGACAGTCCTCGCACTGGCCCCTCTGTGCGGCCTTACTGTTTCCATCTGAAATGTGAAAATGCCCCTGTCTCTCTGGTTTCATCATTTTGTGAGCATATTAGCTTTTGACCCAAAATATTATTTTTCTTTATGGGGAATTTTCCAAAATAAGCTTCCCATTCTTAAGTATGGTTTTTAGAATGACCACTTTTACCTTCCCATAGTTCAGAGCAGCACATTTCTCTTTGTATAATGGAAACTTCTACAAGAAATTTAATATTTAAAAAGTCAAAAATAATAGTTATTTGGCACAATAGTCATCTTTCCTCATTTCTTCACCTAGACTCTAGAAGTATTGCTAATTTGAAATAAAATTAGGAGAGATAGTAAAAAATTGGGGTATTCTAAGCTGCTTATACATACATACACACATACATACATACATACATACATACACACACATGCACATGTGCACACACACAAGCTTTATATCATTTATATAGTCTTAGGCATTTGTAATTGTCTCAACTTATCCATAATCTTGCTTGGAACAAGCCCAGAATCTAGCTTAATTGTCAACAGTCAACAAATACTCCCCATCCACGGAGCTCTTAGTAAGCAGACCATTTGCCTTCTATCTCACGTCACACACCAACAATAACTCTTTTAAAAAAAACCTTATAATCAGTAAAAAAAAATTTCTAAACTTTTTAAATAAATGCTTTGCCCAGAGGTAAGACCTTTTATACTATTTTAGCCAAGAGCAAAATTCTCTAGACAAATTGGCTGGCTGGCTTCTTGAATTCTTCTCAGCTGAAATTGAGGCAGTCTTATTATTGATATTATCTGGCCATTTTTTAAAATCCACATATTTTGTTTCACTGGGAAGAAAATTAGATTACATTAGGTTGTGTACAACATGTAGCTTCAAACATTCATCCTGTCAAAATAATTTCTTAATTAGTTGTACAACATACTTTTTTGGAGACAGAACTTGTCAGAGAAAACATCTCGCAGTGGGGAAAGCCTAACTGAATTCATTCTGGGGCTTTTAATAAGACTGCTTTCTGCCTTCTGCATGGAGGAGGAAGGAAGTAATTGTCTGTCAATTCTTGGCTTCCTCGGAGACCCACCTCAGGAGGGAAAAAGTATTCAGGTACTTTTTTATAAAGAAATCCCTTACATTTTTGTTAAGGTAAAAAGAACCCATAGGTCATTATGTTGAGTTAGCTTGGTAATAAGACCTGGAGAAAAATGTGTTGAGGGTAAAATAAAACCATCGCCCTCAAGAATAATATCCATCCATGTATTTATATAAAATGATCTGTTGAAATACAAGAACCCAATTACGGAACCCTCCCTCCATTTTGGCCTGCCACACATTTAAAATATTTTCCTCCATGTCTGTGTTTTACATTAAGTATGTTGCTTGGTCCCTTAATACCAAGCATAACAGATCAAAACGTTTTTGGGCATCCAGAGCAGAAGACTCGAACTTTCGGCCTGTTTAGTTATGTCTCTGAGTGGGGTATCAAGAAAGCCGGCTAACCTTTCCACACCTTGTCTTCATTTTTTTTTCTCTCTCTCTCTCTGTAAAACCCCCACAGAGTTCTTGGGAGGGATGAATGTCATCAAGGCTGCCAAGGCTTGCCGATCTAGAGCGGCATGCAGGAGGCACTTCCGTCGGCTTTCCTGCATGCTGCTGCAGAGCAGCAGGCACTAGATTAGACCTGTGCGTTCATTCTCCATAAGCAGGGCATCGAAGCGGGAAGTTTTGTCCATAGCGGTTCAAGTGATGAAACCATCGCTGAAAGAGTTCTGACCGCGTGCCCCGAGTCAAACACCTAAGAAGGAATGAGGCTTAAAGCAGATGTGCATCCAGGGCCCAGACCCGCTCGCAACCTTCTTCTGCCATCTTGCATCTTAACCTTTTGTTCTATTTCTTTTGTCTGTAATAAAACACAGACAAAACCAAAAACCAGAACAACAACAATAAACCCTGGGAGGAAAGTCCTTACTTCAGTTTACACTTTTACACCACAGTCTGTCCCTGAGAGAAACGAAGAGAGGAACTCGTGGCAGGAACCTGAGTGGAAATGCAGGCAGAGGCCGTGGAGGGACACGGCTTACTAGACAGCTTCCTTGGATCATTCTTAGACAACTCAATACCACCTGCCCAGGGTTGGTACCACTCCCAGTACACAATCGGTAGTCAAGAGAGTGACCCTCAGACATGCCCACAGACTAGTCTGATGGAGACAACTCCTCCGAGCTTCCCTCTCCCAAGGTGACCCTATTTTATGTCAAATTGACAGTAAGTAGCCATCACATGCTCTTGATGCTCACATCTGAGCCCACCTGTGCTTCACTAAAAATCAGAGGGGGGGGGAGAGAGAGAGAGAGAGAGAGAGAGAGAGAGGGAGAGAGAGCCCAGAATGAAGTTCTGGGATGGCATATAGCAAGGGGCCATTGGTGGGTCTTACTCTTCAAAAGGTGAGTCATCAAAGTATTGTCACCATATCAGTATGAGGGCTGTCTTTGGATTTCTATTACCACCGTGCCAAAAACACTATGACCAAGAGCAAGTTGGAGAATAGAGGGTTTACGCCATTTTACAGCCTTGTAGCCCGTCATCCATGGAGGGCAGGGCAGGAACTCCAGGCAGGAACCTGGAGGCAAGAACTGATGCAGCAACCCTGGAGGAATGCCTCTTACTGGCTTGCTCTCCATGGCTCACTCAGCTTGCTTTCGTATACCATCCAGGACCAGCAACCTAGGGGTAGCATCACCAACAATGGGCTAGGCCTTCCTACGTTAATCACTAAATTAAAAAAAAAAAAAGTATGATAGGTTTGCCTATAGGCCAATCTGGTTGAGATATTTCCTCGATTAAGGTTCCCTCTTCCAAAATGTCTTGTGTCAAGTTGACAAAAAACAAAACAAACAAAAAAAACTGAAAACCAGCCAGTATAAAGAACAAAGGAAGAGGTAGTTGCTCAATGTCAATTACAAGAAAAGCAGTCAAGTGGGACCCTCGGTATTGAGGCTTCTGCTTTCCACAGCCCGACCTACTTAAAACACGAGCAGTTCCCTCCCCCCACCCCACCAGCTACAAACCAATATGGTGGTCACGTGGTAATGAGGTATCCCACCCATTCATATAACTTTTTGGTATTTGTCCTGTGCCAGGAGTTCTGATACACACCCTGAAGGATACTTGGAAGTGAGGGCGTGGCTCCCGACCCAACAAAAGACAAAAATCAACATCTCTCTACCACATACCTACCTATTCCCCATCTATCTATCTATCTATCTATCTATCTATCTATCTATCTATCTCCTACCTACTTACCTCACATAAAAAAAAATAGATCACTATACACAATTAACTTTTTAGGGACTGATGAAAAGTCAACACAGGGCAGTACATGAGTAGCCACTTGTGTGTCAGAGCTAATAATAATATGTTCTAAGAAGTGTGGAGGGAGACTGTTCAGGTTGAGAGTGGTAGAGTGGTCAGGACATCAAAGTCACCCTTGATAGCATACCAACCATTTTCATTTCCTTCCATCTAAAGCAAAGTATCCGTTCTTCACTCCTTGAAATATCTTCTAAAACACATCTATTGCCCAGAGCGCCTTGATGTGCAGGTAAAGGAGCAGAAGATCACATGAGACCACCGGTCCCATCTGTTAACTCCATAATACACAGATGTATTCCTGTTTCTTGAGACCCTGAGAGTTCTTTCATCTACAAAATGGAGACAAGCAATGAGGAGACCCTTACAGACTGTGAAGTCCACTCACCTCTGACGTCACAGGATAATTTAATTCCACTATAGTTGGGGAAGTAGTTTCCATTCTTTTCTTTCTCATAGAAGAGGAAACTTGAGAATCCAAAAGGAAAGTTCCTGGCAGAATCCAGCTTCAAGCTAGTATTGTCCACTTACAACTCAACCCAGTTTTCTCAGTGACTAAGAAACACACTTGTAATCCAGGAGAACCATGCCAAAAGTGAGGCCGTTTGTGTCAGTAAAAGTGGCAAAGAATATGAAAGATCATTAGCATTGAAGAAGCCCCAAGGCCACCGGTAGTGATGTCTCCCAGCCTTAGGAAGGTGTCCCTTCAAGATAACAAACGAGGTGCAATCTTCTATTTTCGAAAGAGCCAAGACTCTCGCTGAGAAGACAGACTCGGACACTACGGCCTGCTGTCGACGGTGATTTCTAAGTCAAGAGCCAACGTGCACTGCAGAGCAGAGCTAAGGCAAGCTGCCGAGGCCAGGTGGGAAAGGTAAAGCCAAGGACCAGTGGGGGTGACAGGAGGCTGGAAAGCCTGGAGTGAGCAGGTGGGATGCCCAGGCCTGGAAGCATAGCAGGGGCTCAAAGCAGGGGCATGGCCAGTCATCAGAAACCAGAATAGCCATGGAAGACAACAAATCCCAGCCCAACAAACAACTCCAGGCCATGGGCTTGGCAGACTAGCTCCAAAGCCAGCAAGGACTATAGACGTGATACACTCAGTAAGGTTGGGAATGCTGCTAGCATGTTTTATAGGCCGCACCCCTGAACCCCCACCTACATGTGTCCTCAGAGCACAGCCTATAACCCCACCCAACCCTCCATTCCGGGACCTGCGCTGCAGCAGGACAGCGCTGTAGAACCAGGAGGAACTGGTGACCGAGGCTCATTTCTACTTCTCAGGGTCACATTCAGAAGGCTGAGCATAACCAGAAACACTTCAGTAAGGATTTTGGAGCCATGGCAGAACAACAACAACAAAAAAAAAGGTCCAAAATCTAATATTTTCTTTTAGAACAAAGTTAGATAAAGTCTCCAATATTCCACTCAACTCTTAGGACCAGGAAATCATTTCTCTTACCTACAACTGTTTCTTTCTTCATGGAGAAATTGATGATCTCAAACTCCATGTTTAAAAAATTAGTATTTGAGATGTTTCTTGAAACAGAAATGCTACTGAATGTCCGCATGCTGTTTTCTCAGCTTTCTGCAGCATTAACATAGGGCATAACCATCACACATTTGACAGAACTAATGAACTTACACCAGACATTCTTATTAAAATAGAGATTATATTCTTCTCCAAATTTCATTTTGACTCTCAAATACATTGTTAAAATATTAGCCGGCACGGTGGCGCACACTTAAATTTCTAGTATCCAAGCCCAGCCTGAGATGCACAGAGGCCCTGACTCAAAAACTTAATCAAAATATCTGTAAGAAAGATGTCCTGACTGTACACTTACACATAAAGGCCAAACAAAGGGACAGAGAGCTCGCTCAGCACCTAACGACAGTGTACACGGCCCCCCGCAGCAACCCTAGGTTCTGTTCCCACAACCTAGATAGGGGACCTCACAGCTGCCTGTAAGCCAAGCTCCAGCAGATCCAGCGCTGTCTTCTGGCTCTGCAGGCACCTGCACACATGCGACACACACACACACACACACACACACACACACACACACACACAAATAAATATTTTTTTAAAAAAACAAATAACTTTATCTTTATGGTTTAATTCATTAGTGCCATGATAATTACCTTTTTTTTTAAAAAAAAAGGTTACTGACAGTGTTGAAAACAGTTTTTGCAGAATAATATTATCTTCTGTTGGCAAATAATAAAGAGATTTATGAATAACCATCAGTCCTGTTTTCCACACTCACTCTGAATTTAAAAAGTAATGTCTTTCGTTTTTAATTTTGGACATACACATGTAATTTTAATGGAAACTTGAGCCCTGAACTTGGGACTTGCATATGCAAAGACTGTACATAGCCACTGGGGTATCTCTTCTGTACCTGATAGAGTTTCAAAGGGACATTTTAGAGTGTTTATACTCAGGGACTACTCAGAGGAAGTAGATGTCGATCGAAGCTTTCAGATCGGAAACGAACAGACCGAGCTGCGGCTTCTGTAGCTTCCAGGGACTAGGACAGTTACAATCATAAGAGACGAGTGTGTGGGCAGTTTGATGTTTTATTCGAATGATGACTGTCTTCCGGTCCATCCACCAAAGTATCTCAGAATGAAAACAGGGAAATGCTGACATGGGAAACCCGTTGGCCTCTACACTTGGTATTCCATTAATGTGCATTTATTTATTTAGTTATCGTTGTTTGACATAATATTATTCTGCCTAGTATGGCACTATACGGCACTGTACTATAAGGGCATCTTATTTATCTGTATGCACCAGAGTACTGCAATCATCACCACAAATCAGGAAACCTTAGATTTTTCATCCGTTTCCTATTTTTCCTTCTAATTTTCTTATCCGTGCTGTTTCTTGGGAAATTGAGTATTAGTCATTTTGAGAGTGAGCAAGCTGGTTAAAATACAATGACAGACCAAACACTTTGCTGAAGGATTTATCAACAAACATCAGCACACCACGACCACCACGGCACAAATGGCTGGGACAACCTCATGCCCTCTGCAGCCATTTGCCTTGTGTTTGGAGACTGAGTCTCTTGCTGGGTTTGTTAGACTGGCTTGCCAGCAGATGCCGGAGTTTTTCCTGCCTCCACCTCCCCGGCGCTGGAATTTACAAGCATGCACCATCATGCCAAGTTTTTATAAACGTGTCTTCTGGGCGACTGGACAGACTAAGGTCCTCGTGTTTGCATGGCAAGCACTTTACTGAAGAAGCCGTCTCCCCATTCAACAGCTTGCGCTGTCAGCCTCCACATCATGCAGGCCTATTCTCAGCACATTCACACACTGGCCACAGAGCTCGGACAAAGCTATCTGAGACAGAAGCTCTTTACTGTTACTGTCCTCAGAATGAAACCCATCAGTTGACAAAACATCTGAGATAGACAACTTACAAAGAGGAACATTCTCAGCCATGGTTGCTTGTACCGTTGCTTTGAATCTGCATCAAGAGTGAAAATTAGAGGAGGCCTACTCACCTTACTGTGGCAGGAAATCAAAGAGAGGAAGAGGAAGGTCCCAAGCCCCTTCAAGAGCATTCCCTTAAAGACCTAACTTCCTCCAACTTGGCCATACCAAAAGGTTTCTTTATGTCCCAGCCCAGGGAGATGGCGATGGCTCAGGGAGTGGAGCGTTTGCTACTGAAATGCGAGCACTTGAGCATGGATCCTAGCACCCACCTAAGAACTGAGCAAGGCAGTGCTTGTCTGTATCCTCATCCCTGGTAGATGGAGGCAGATCCCGGGGCCTCATTAGGCAGCCAGGGAGGCCTGTGTTTGCTGAGACCTTGTCTCAAAAGCTAAAGTGGAGAGTGATTTTTTTAAAAAGTCACTTGATGCTGACCTCTGAACTCCACAGTATATACACAACCACACGAACACGTCTCTCTCTCTCTCTCTCTCTCTCTCTCTCTCTCTCTCTCTCTCTCT
>OU015749.1:122967070-122983361 GCA_907169655.1 Acomys percivali | reverse complement strand
CTCTCTCTCTCTCTCTCTCTCTCTCTCTCTCTCTCTCTCTCTCTCTCACACACACACACACACACACACACACACACACACACACGGGTACACATGGGCACACACACATAGTTTTCTGTCACCCCCCACTTGCACTATGAAATGTGGACCAAGCCTTCAACACTTGGGCCTTAGGGGGACATGCAAGATCTAAACTATAGCAGAGAGATTACACAAGCACATGACCCCAGCCAGGTGTGTGTGCATCAGCAATTGCTTTATGTTACTTACCTGGCAGCACCCGGGCTAAGAAGCATCAATGTTCCCCATATAATTATTCCTCTTAGCATATGTTCTCCCTTCTAGCTCCTTAGGTAGGAAAATCAAGTTCAGTGTCAGTTATAATAAAGAAAGATAAAGGAGATGCAGACAACAGGGAAGGAGGAGTCGTTTTGCACATTTTTTAAAGAATTTGAATGTTAACATCTAATGTTTCAGAAACAGCTCAAACACCAGAGGATATTTCCTGGAGTGTGGGGTGGGACAGAGGACAAGGAGAAAGCCAGAGAAGCCTTTGGGGCTTCCTTTTCAAAAAGCTTCTGGGAACAAGTCCCAACCCCTCTTCCAACCCATAATAGTTCTTTTTCTTTTCCCTGAACTATATATACATGCATGTATGGGTGTGTATATATATATATATATATACCAACCCAAACCAAAACCCCAAAACAAATACATCTGGACAGTTTACAAAGTCCTCAGAGGCTGAGAAGGAGCCTTAACAAGCAGTCGGTTTGACACATTTTTCTTCAGGCTAAGTTACTTCATTCAAGGTTTTAATGTTTAAATAAACTGCTGCCCAAATCAATAATCTACAAAATCAGTCACTCGGGGCGAGGTCCTCGGTTCTGCTGGCCCATCTCAGGTTGATCTGTGTGAGGAACAAAGTCATTTTTGTAATATTTCAGTCAGCTCCAAGCTCCCCTGAAAGTGCAGTTGTGGATTCTCTGTAAGGAAAATACAACCAACCTATGAACATCAAGTCATAAATAATACCTAGAGCAAGCAAGCAAGGGCTGGGCCTGGCTGCCCATGGTGACTCTGCAGGAACCTCGCTATCAGCACCCGCACAGCGTGCTGAACCTCCACAGACCCATTTCTTTACCATAAGGAGAAGAAGAGAACCTTTGCTTCACAGGGCCATTCTGTGCTTGATGCAGGACACAGGAGTGTGATGTGATACTATGTGTCACAGATTTGCAGAAAACATTTAAATCACTCTTTTCTGGAGGAAGCAGGATACTGGGGGCCTATCATTTTCCCAGCAGCTTCGTCTGTGTGCTTGCCTCGGGGTGGAGTGCGCAGTCTCTGAAGAGTTGGCAGCCCCTTTCCGTCCTGACTGTACGCACCATGGAGAATAGAACGCTCATGGTAGAGTCCAGCCACCCCCAAATTTAAAACTGCCTTTCATTAAGGAGACCAAATATATCTTTTTGGCTAAGGATCAATGTCATAATATAAACATCTCGTGATGTTTACACTGCCATGGGAAAGACATAGTTTGAAAAGCAAACAGGGGCTAAGGATGTAACTCATGGTAGCATACATGCCAGTATGCACAAGGCACTGAGTTCAATCCCCAGCGCCACCACAAAGATGAGAAATTCAAAATGGCCTGTGTGGCAGATACGCTGTTTCACTCAAAGACTGGGGGCAGCCTCTCCCATGAGGTGATAAGGGAGCAATTCAGACGGGAGCAAAAATCGAGTTTCAAAGGTGCAAGAAGAGGCTGACCCTGATGATAGTGGAGAAAATGAAGGCAATAGGGAGGTAGGCAAGAGACTGAGTCAGAAAGAGAGCTCGCCCGCCCATCTATAGGATGTAGGCAGCAGTAAGACTTGGGATATTGCCATGGGAACCACATTATGGTGCTGAGCAGATGGATAGCTTACTTATCTTTGGGAAGGGAACTCTGGTTGGGAAAAGATCACTGGGACTTCCAGGAAGGGAGTGATTATAGTGTTATGTGGGCTTTGTGTGTGTGTGTGTGTGTGTGTGTGTGTGTGTTGTATGTCCCCAAGAAGCCTGTCACACAAGAGGTGTGTAGATCATAGGGAAAGCTATGTGTCTCTAGAGATGCCCTTTCCCCTTGCCCCTTTTCCCTTCCTTCCCTCCATCCCTCTCCCTGCATCAGGGCATCAGCCAGACCAAAGTGCCAACTCCATCAAAGACCACTTGGTTGCCCAGCAAGTCTACTAGACTTATTTACATGGATGAGGGGTTACCTCCAGTTCTCAGGTGAGGGCGTCTGATGACCCTCCTCCCCAGCCCTACCTTCTACAGAGGAATGCCAACCGGCTGGCTCCTGTCCATCACAAATGCCCAGACAAAGAGGACGATCAGCCTGGCCAACTCAGAAGACAGCATTTCACAGCATAGGTTGCTCGTCACTGCTTTGGCTACCACAAGAGTGATGTAGAAGGAAGGCTTCCGCGATTATTCCTCTCGTAAAATTTAAATATTTAGCATCTGAGCCTTTGTATACCGTTGTCAAGTTGGTCCCAGTCTTCCCCATTTCTTAAACTGGAGAGGAAAGAGCCCACCCAGGGAGAAGGATGGAAACACTAGGGAGTCAGGGGAGCCTGGGGTGAAGGCAGGATGAGTCACAGTCGGAGCGTGTATTTCCAGCCACTGCTGTGGTAGACACAGGAACGCCAACGTCTATCCCAGTGGTGTGACCCTTGATCGGCTCCTGTGCACAATGCACCTCACTAGAGAGAAAATGGAGTGTCCGTACATAATTACCCTTCCATTAGTAGTCAGCCCAGAGGCACGGCGGCCTTGTGACACAAAAGCCTCTGAACATTTGGCATGCATCCTGCACTCACAGGCTACTTGAAGTCCACACCAGTAGAACAGACATCTAGACAAAAACTAACTTTGGAAAGAATTTTGAGAAGTAACTTTTCCCCAGGATCCTTGAAACACGGCATGTAGAGGATCTTTCAGAAGGCATAGAACTCCTTTTGGAAGGACATCAAGAGAAAGAAAGTACTAGAAGCAGGCAAAATATCTATGGTTCCCAAAAGAGGAAGCACACAGAAATCAGAGCCAATACCTCCCTGAGAAAGTTACTGCAGGGAAAATAAATCAGAAACCTTCCAGTGTATCCTGAGAGATCGTTATGTTCCTAAAACTAAATCGGAGTCACAAAGAGGGACGGAAAGCCCATGCAGAAGCTCAGGCCCCACAGCCAACTGAGAACAGAAGGCAAGCTGTGAGGTGCTCTGTGCCCAGGAAACTCTGGGACCCACCTCTTTCAGTATCCCTGGCAGTCAAAGGCATTAGCAAGCAGAGCTGGGGCAAGGCATATCTGGGAAGTTTACTGGTAGCCACATTCCCTTTGATATTTTGGCATTTGCTTTATGTTTTCCACTACTGAAGTGGAATTTTGAAGATAAAGTAAACTATAAACGGGAGAAGCCTAAGCTGCTCACACTGAAATTAAGAAAAATACAATCTGAGGCAATCCTGGAGATGGAAAACCTAGAGAGGAGAAGAGGAACTATAGGCCCAAGCATCACCAACAGGATACAAAGAGATGCAAGACAGAATCTCAGGTACAGCCGATATGACTGAAGAAATCAACACATCAGCCAAAGATAATGTTAAATATAAAAAGTTCCTGATTCAAAACATCCAAGAAATCTGGGACACTCTGAAAAAGCCAAATCGGAGAATAATAGAAAGAGAAAGAGAAGACTCCCAGCTCCAAGGCCCAGACAATATTTTCAACAAAATCATAGAAGAAAACTTCCCCAAACTAAAGAAACGAATGGCTACAAAAAGCTTACAGAACTCCAAAATAGATTGGACCAGGAAAGAAAATCCTCCTGCCATATAATAATCAAAACACTAAATGCACAGAACAAAGAAAGAATATTAAAAGCTGCAAGGGAGAAAGGCCAAGTCACATATAAAGGTAAACCTATCAGAATTATACCTGACTTCTCAACAGAGACTACAAAAGCAAAAAGAGTCTGGGCTGATGTCATGAAGACACTAAGAGACCACAGATGTCAGCCCAGACTACTATACCCAGCAAAACGTTCAATTACCATAGATGGAGAAAATAAGACATTCCATGACAAAACCAAGTTTAAACAGTACCTATCCACAAATACAGGCCTACCTAAGATACTAGAAGGAAAACTCCAACCTAAGGAGGCTAACTACACCCAGGAAAGCACAGGAAATAAATGACTCCACATCCACAAAACCAAGAGAAAGGAAAATCTCTCTCTCTCTCTCTCTCTCTCTCTCTCTCTCTCTCTCTCTCTCTCTCTCTCTCTCTCTCTCTCTCTCTCACCTCCAGCATCAAAATGACATGAATTAACAACCACTGGTGGTCATATAGAATCAAGACCTTTGCTTCCAATGCATGCATACATGACATATTACAAACAGGTATGCTCCCCCAGATTGATAAAGCCATTGTGTCGTAGGAAGAAGCCTACTGATAAGGAGTTCGTTAACTCAGGCTCAGCTACACCCCAGGCCAGCATCTGAAACAGCATTTTGGGACTTGTTAGAAACATGAATGACATGGTATATCTCAGATCCAGTGGCCCAGACACTCTCAAAAGAGACTCGGGTTTTGTTTGAAGAAAGCCTCAAAGCCACTACCATCCATGCTAATGCCGGAAAGCTATAGATGTCATCGTAGACGAAGAGGAGGATGGAACCCTGAAGTTCTCACACACGGAGAGTGTTAAAGATGCTTTACGCTGCCTCTCTGGTTTTGTTTCGTTTTTATTTCCTTTTGTAAAGATTTGTTTAACCCTCATGTGTACGAGTGCTTTGCCTGCCTGCATGTCTGTAGGTCATGTGTGCCTGGTGCCCACAGAGGTCAGAAGTGGGCATCAGATCCCTCTTGGAACTGGCATTACAGGTAGTTTAAGAGTCACAAAGTAGGTTCTGAGAATCAAAGCTGCTTGTTGTATAAGAGCAGCCAGTGCTCTTCACCACTGGGCCATTCCTACAGCCCTTTGTTTTGACTTTACATAATCAACACTTTGGTAATCAACCCAACCTTGGTATGGAATACACCATCACTCTGCGCTTCTTTGGGTTTCATCGTCCTTCTTCCGGGTGTCAGAACTCAGGCTGAGTGATGAGTTGTGCGTTGCCAGGGGGCTCACCTTCACACCCGTCTTTTATGTTTTTCCGCCAGTTCAACAAACACACACATGCAAACCTATTTCGTGCCTTCTTGACCCTACCCAAAAAAAAAAAATATTAAGTTTGAGTTTCTGGGAGAAGGATTTGGGTGGTTCTGAGGAAAGCTGAGTCCCAGAAGTTTTTCTTCAGGCAAAAGGGGATGTAAGTGGCAAACAGAGGTGCTGTCTTAAGCAAGAGAAATACACGTGTGGAAGGAGGCATGGGTGGAGGTAAGAAACAGATCCAAGCAGTAAGGGAGGAGAGGTTTGCATGATGCCTAGGGAGTGGAGAGGCAGGCTGGGCTGTACCTGGGTTGGTAAGCTGCAGGCTGGGGTGTACTTGGGTTGGTAGAATGCACCCTTAGCACGCATGACGTCCCCTGATTACAACTAGGCTTGGAGGGAAATGCCATCCAGCCAAGTGCTCTGGAAGTAGAGGCAGCAGAATCAGGAGTCCAAGGTTGCTCTCAGCCATATAGCAAGTTTCAGGCTAGTCTAGTCTACCTAAGAGATGAAAAGAATGAAAAGAAATTCAAACCTTGGCCTTCCTGAGAGCAAAAGTACACTCAACCCTTAGCCTTAATGCCGCTGAGCCTTGGACCATACCTGAAGGTGATCAACAAATAAAGACGCCATGAAAGCACACCCCAGAAAGCAGCTAGTCCTGTGACTCACTTGTTTCCTGCATAGTGGGATTACCTCAGGAAATTTACCTACCCGGATGCCCATTTTCCAGCCTCCAAAACAATTGATTCAGCTAGACTGGGTGTGACTCAGCACTTAGTGGTTTAAAAGATACCCCAGGTGAGTCTGCCCTGTAAAGAAGTTTGGAAAGACCAACCGCATGTGTGGAATGGACAATCTGGAAGAGCACGGCCAAGTAAACAAAGAGCAGAAGTGTTGGGATACAACTCTCATGAAGGAAGGAGAACAGTGTGCCTCCGTGCTAAAGTGGCTCTCTGATGTCTGGATAAAACATCTCCGGAGAGACCCATCCTCAGACGTAGCCCTGTGAATCACTGAAATTCAAGGGCAAAGAACCTGCCCCAGGAGGGACAGGGCAGAGGAATACACCACCATGAAGGAAACAAGTTAAATCCAATTCATTGTATGCGTGTCATACATTGTGAGGGTCCTGGATTCAAGTTCAGGGAGACAGGACTAAGAGGAAGGGCAGCAGGGTGCTTGAGTTCAGCGAACTGTGGGGCTCCAGTTCTGTACGACACAGACTTCTGACAATGTACGGTGGAGATAACTGCATGGGATTGACTCAACTGTACATTTCCAGATAAATAAAATGGCATATTTTATGTTATGTGGGATATGTCACATTATAAATATAATTTTTCAAAAAAAATAATGGAGAAGCTTAAAACCCAAAAGCCGTTGTTGGTCAATGGCCCAACCATTAGGCCTGCAAGATCTCAAATGTGATTGTGTGTGAGAAACTCAGTGAAGCTTCGAAGAGCACCGAAGCCCTATTGCTAATGCCCAGATGAGCTGATTTAATTGGCCTAGAGTGGATCCCCCAAAAGTGTTTTTAAGTGGTTCCCCAGGTGATTCTAATGTGTAGCTATGGTTGCGAATTGCTGTACTAAAACACGGTTAATTAAATAATTATCACTAATAACAATTATTGAAAGAAGATGAAAATGAAAATAATAATTTAATAACAATCTGGCTCTAAACTTCCGTGTTGTATTTACTTCTCCACCAAGTGAAAACCAATTAAGTTAGTGTGTTACTGAGCTTCCTGTATAGCTCTGGGGTATTCCCAGAGCCCTGCAGGACACCTGGGATTGTGGATACCCACGCCATTCTGTGACAAGATTTCAGTATGTCTGCTCCTGGGTGAGGTTCGGAGACCGGTTGAGTTCAGGAACAGAGGTCTGCTGGGGCTATCTGGGTGTCCACTTGTCTTAGGCTAGATGTGTGACAGAAGCAATGTCCCTAGTGGGCACTACTGAGTCACTCCTGTAACTATGAGTCCTCATTAGTTTGAGCTGTTTGTTTGTCAACTTGACATACACTAGAATCATCTAGGAAAAGGGAACCTCGACAGAGCAAATGCCTCACAGACCTCCCTACAGTTCTATCTGATGGAGGCATTCTCTTGATTCATAACTGATGTGGGAGGGTCCAGCCCACTGTGGGCGGAGCTACCCCTAGGCAAGAGGTCCTGGGTACTTTTTTTTTTAAGCAGCTGAGCAAGCTATGTAAGTAGCATTCCTCCATGGCCTCTGGTTAAGCTCCTGCCTCTAGGTTCCTGACCCGACTTTCTTTGATGATGGATTCTAATTTGTAAGATATAGTAAACTTTTGCCTCCCCAAGGAGCTTTTGGTCAACATTTTATCACACCAACAGAAAAGCAAACCAGGGCCACATGTAAAGCAAGTGCATAGTAGAACACAGATATGCCATTAGGGGCTCATGAATTTTTCTTATTTAAATATATATATATATATATATATATATATATATATATATATATATATACACACACACACACACACACACACACATAGTGAGTGTCTGTGTGTTTCTGTGTGTGTGGTGGGGAGGGATATATGCCACAATGCATGTGTGGATGTCAGAGTACAATTTGTGGGAGTGTCTGTTCTTCCTTTCCAGCATGTAGGTCCTGAAGATCGAACACAGGTCATCAGGCTTGGGAGCAGGTGCATCAGGCTTGGGAGCAGGTGCCTTTACCCACTGAGAATCAAAGCTTCATAAGGAGTGGGCTGCAGTAAGATGCTTGTGTCCGATGGAGACTATGGGTGTTGAGCACGTTTAAAGGTAGGCGAGGCTAAGCTGTGATGTTTTGCTGGTGAGATGCCTTAAGTGCAGTTTAGAGTGAGGACATCACTCCTTGTAAGTTGAGGAGCACATGAGTGGGCAAAATAAAGCCATAAGTAAATGGGCCAGTGATCTTATGTAATGAAGTTAAAGCTAAATGGATATCAACCCTAAATGTTTACCTTATAATTAACAGAGGTAAAGTAGTCTTGAGGTCAGAAAACAGTAGAAAAATTAGATATTGTGATTTTTCTTTACTTTCCACTTTCCTTTCATTGTAAGCTTTAAAAAATAGTGTTACTGTTATGTGTGTATGCCCATGTGTGCACATACGCACAGGACTGTAGTACCCACAGAGACCAGGCAAGCATGACCAATCCCCTGGAGCGGGAATCACAGATAGGTGTGAGCCACCTAGTATGGGTGCTAGGAGGAGACTCCTTGGGTCCTCTGGAAGAGCAAGGAGCTCTTAACTGTTGAGCCAGCTCTCCAGCACAGACTCTGTCATTTCTAAGGCTTTTGCAAGCGACGTCTGTGTTTTGTTTATTGTGTATTCACAGGGCCACTCTGTCTGACACACACACACACACACACATACACACACACACACACACACACACACACACACACACACACGCTACTCTTGTTTATAAAGTTGGCTAGTGAGCACGTTGACTTGATCCAGAGACCCTGATGAGGTTTCGCTGTTCCTTGCCAGTTGCCTGCGTTATGCTTCAGATTTAGTGTGAAGCCTACGGGATGTGCCAGCATGAGGGATCTCCCACACAGAGCGCTCTATACCAAGAAGCTGCTTATTAATTCAAGATGCTATGAGGCCTATATTCAGCAGAAGTATACGCTAGTGTGGTGGAGGAGCACTCCTGTCAGATGGGATCACTTCCTGACAGCTCCTCGCAGGCTCCTCTCCTGCACGGCGGCACGGCCTTGAAATGGTACATGGGGCTGCAAGTTCTCAGACATCAGTGGCACAGGCCCAGCTGAGTGCTGATGGCAGCGGTTAATGAAAGGAGCCCCCATCCCGTCCCCAATCTAGGACGGGACTGTTAAAACGCCATGCTTTCTTTTCTTTTTCTTTCTCCCATTGTTTTGTGATAGTGTTTCCGCAGCCAGCTGGTCTCAAATTCTCAAATTTGATATATAGATAAAGTTAACCTTGAGCTTCTGATGCTCCTGCCTCTACCTCTCAAATGCTTAAATTACAGTTATCTGCCATCACACACAGTTTGAAAGGGGTAGTGCGTGTGTGTGTGTGTTTGTGTGTGCACGTGTGTGTCTGTGTGTGTGTGTGTATGTATGTGTATGTGCATGTGTGTGTATGTATGCCTGTGTGCATGTGTATGTGGGTGTGTGGGTGTCTGTCTGTGGATCTGTGTGTCTGTGTGTGTGCACACATGTGTGTGTGCATGTGTGTGTGCGCGTGTGTGTCTGTGTGTGCGTGTGTATGTATGTGTGTGTCTGTGTGTGCATGTGTATGTCTTTGTGTATGTATGTGTGTGCGTGTGTGTGCATTCCTGTGCTCATATGTGGCAGTCAGACAACCTCAGGTGCTACTCTTCAGGTACCTTCTATCTTTGATTTGAGTCAGGGTCTCTCATTGGCCTGTAACTCGCTGCAGGCCTGGCTAGCTGACCCTGGGGCATGCAAGGATATGCTTGTGTCAGCCTCTTCTCCACCTCTCCATCGATGGGATTGCACGTGTGTGCCACTCTGCCCACCTTTTTAATGTGAGTTCTGAGGGCCTGAACTCAGGTCCTCACACTTGTGAGGTTAACGCTTTGCCAGCTGCACCATCTCACCATTCCCCTAAGGAATGGGTTTCATGATGCACGACAGATGTAAGTCAGGTGTCTCGGGAGAGCATGGAACAGTCATAGCTGATGCTATCTCGTGCTGCAGGACCACTGCCCATAGGATGCCATAGGACAATGCATGTGGATGCACTGGTCACTGACCGATCTGCATGCCATATCCCTCCCATCCTTCCAGTACCATATGACTTCAAATTAAATCTCACAAAAGAAAAAAATATATCATCCTAACAAGGTGTTATTTAATGCTTCATACTGCCTCTGATCCGTATTGATCAGGGTTCAATTTGAAGCCAGAGCCTGCAGCTGTAACTGAGATCGATATGAAGACTTCATTCAGATATCTCCTCCTCCTCCTCCTCTTCCTCCTCCTCCTCCTCCCTCTCTCCCTCTCCCCCCCTCTCTCCCTCTCTTTCTTTCCCCACCTCTTTCTCCCTCCCTTCCTTCCTCCCTCCCCCATCTCTCTTCTAAAAAGCATACACAAAAAGAAATCCAGATCACTTAAAAATAAAGGAAAGCTACTTTTAAAATGATATCAGCATCTATCTATGCTTCTGATAGTTTTAAACATTAAAGAAGAAGGATATTTTTTAGATAAGAAAAGTGAAAATAAAACAAACAAATAAACAAACCTAAGATGTGCCTAACCTTTACTGATTCAATTGCGATTGTAAGATTTAACTTTTGAATTTTTGTTGTCTGCATTGTTTTGGTTTCTGCCTTAATAGATCTCTAAACACACCTTCCATGGTGGGTAAACATGACTCTTTACACATATTGAGCTGGTAAATGTTCCTTATAGCCCAGCATTGGACAGAGAGGCAGGGATGAGCCAAAGGGATGAATGCCACAGTCTTCCGTGCCTATCCAGGGTGCAAAATGAAAATACACACATAAATACTTACAGTATAAAACAATAATATCACATTAAAAGTCTGAATAAGTTCTGCATAGTGGCGAATTCTGTAATCACAGGACTGGGGAGCTGAAGGGAATCAAGGCAGGAGGATCATGAGTTCAAATCCAGCTTGGGCTACATAACAAGACCATGTATCAAGGGTAGGGGACAAATGGGAGCCAAAATAAGGCCTTAGAAAGGCAGCTTGGGACTGGTTTACATTTAATAATGAGATATGAAGATAGGGCCTGCTATTTACTCCCTCTCTCTCTCTCTCTCTCTCTCTCTCTCTCTCTCTCTCGTGTGTGTGTGTGTGTGTGTGTGTGTGTTCCTCATCTGTTTAGATGGTAGAATTCTGTTTAGTTCCTGCCTCACCTGCTCAAAACCCTGACTTTATCAGATATGGTTGATGCACATACAACACTTGGAGGTGGAGGACAAGAAGCTCAAAGTCACCTTCAGCTATGGAGTGAGTTCAAGGACAGCCTGAGTGACAAGAGGCCAGCAGACCTTCTCTGGATGAATAAATACATAAACACACACACACACACACATACACATACACACACACATACACACACATACACATACACACACATACACATACAGACATATACATACACACACATACACACATACACACACTTACAAACACACATGCACACACATACACATACATACACATACACACACACATATATACACATACATGCACACACACGTAAATAAACAATGAAAAATGCAAGAGAGAGCAATCCACCTACATTAGATAGCAGTGGGGAACAGAGCAGGGGACAGGGTAAGCACTAAACTAAGGGAAGTTACTGAACATGCTGAGGTTGAGAGTCAAGTTTGAAATAAACCATTTTATCTGTTAAAAGGAAAAGATCTATCAATACTTGCAGGAGCCAAAAGACCTGGCAAAGGAACCCTGGCCCGGCTGGTGGCAAAACTGCCTGGAAGGTTAGGTGGCCTTAGATATCACACACCTCTGTCTCAGTGTTTTCAGCATACCACCTGGTCAGCCATTGCCTTGAAACAAATGACTTGAAACAGCACAGCATCTCAACATGACGTTCACTCAGCCACTGCTGCAGCTTAGGCAGCCAGCGCTACTGAGAACAGCCATCTCTGCTCCAGTGGGCACCAACTAGGCAGCTTGAAGCCAGGACTAAAAGCCACTGCAGAGTCCTCCTCTCTGGGGTCTGCTGCTATTGGGTCCTCAGCTGGAATTAGCACCCCAGATTCCTTCCCTAGGCTCTATGCTTTCTCAAACTTGGTAGCTCACTTCCCAAGGAAAGCACCCCAAGCGTATCAGCCTGCCTTCTCTGGCCTAGCCTCAGGAGTCACTTGGTAAAAACACCCTCACAGTCTATTGGTTGAAGCCTAGCTTGATTCCCACGCAAAGACAAATGACTTCAGTTCTAGGTGGTGGAGTGTATCTAGACCGACAGGTAGCCCTGTAAGTACAGTCTGCACACCTGCGTACATCCTAAACCATGTGTGACTGCTAAAGAAAGCTTGGTGCAAGATATTTGTAACAAGCAAAGCATCTTATTATGGCCCCGAATGCAGAGACAGTCTTCCTGTCCTCTAAGGACACATACCAGCGAGCACCTGCGAGGCCAGGGAAAGGCACTGGTATGGACAGACAACAAGCTGAGCAGACAATGGGCTCAGATGATGTCTAAGTCAGGGAAAGACAGCGCGAGGTCTGGAGAGCGCTGTTGGGGACCTTAGTCTAGATCCACAGGAAGACACAGGTGTGGCAATGTGTTCCTGTAACGACACAGCAGGATCCCTGGAGCTCATCGGCTTTCCAACCTAGTCAGGCCAGAAAAGCAGAGACTCAGTGAGAGGTGCTGTCCCCCTAAATAAGGTTGAGAGTTATCAGGAAAGATATGGTATCAACGCCTCACCTCTACATACATATGCACACATATGCATGGAGCACATGCACTGAAACACACACATGTGTACACACACACACAGAGACACACATACACACACACACACACACACACACACACACACACACACACACACACACACGGCACTGTCAGAGCCAGATTAAAGAAAGGATCAAGGGATGCGGGGCATACATAAAGTCAAGAACTTCAAACCATAAAAACGGAGCGAGAGAGTCAGAAGGGTCCCCATATCACTGGGCAAGAGACAATAGTAGAAATATGAGTGTGTTCTGTTTGTATTTTCACAGCCAGAGAAGGGTTGAGAGACTAGGAAGGACTATCCACCTGCTTAGCAGGGATTTACTGAAAGGATACAGAAAGGATGCTGTGTGAAGGGTAATGTGCAGAAAATTTACAACTCGGGTCACTATGGTCATAGCTGAGCATGCAGCACTCAGCCTGTAGCTATTCAGCTTAACTGGCCCTGCTAAACAGAGACAGGGAGGGTTAGGCCAAATGTTTTACAGTGTGAAAATCATTAGGTGTACTTTGGGCACAATTTTCATTCTTCAAAACATCATATGGTTACTAAAATCAAATTTATGACCTCTACAAGTTGATAAAATGTAGTGGATGTAAATATGTTTTTGTTTTGATCCCAAGTGTGGCATGTGAAACAGACTCGTGTGAGGGTGTGCGGTGTTTTTCTGCTGGAAACACTTGTGAGAGAGCACGTGATGTTTGTCCACTAGAAGAGGAACTGGTAAACATCCTAGTATGGACTCTGAGAGGAGATATATATCTCCATATACATATATTTATATATATGAGCCCAAAACAAGAGGCTGGGCTTTTTGGTCTTGGCATCATTTCCTATTGTTTGGCTGTTCATCGCTCCCCTTTGAGATGCTCCTAGAGAGATCTGCTCCAGAGAACGCTTTGAGGTTCCGGCTGCTGCTCCAGTTCTGGCTGCTGCACTTGCAATCACCTTTGCTGAATTGCTGGATTGCTGTCTAACGGGTCTGCTGGAATCCTGCCGACTACACCAGTGGAACTGCTCCAAGGAACTGAGTCTAGAAAGGTCTGCTTCTCCTGTCCCCATTAACCTCTTTTCTCTGCTTTCTAGGGTAGATGGGTTGGAAGGGAGGTATAAGCATTAAAGAACCCCAAATAAAGTAGGTTTGAAAAAGTTCAAAGCCTATAATAAAACATATAAGATTTCAAGTGATTGAAGCATATATACATACATCTTACATATGTGTGTAAATATATATGCTACATAGGTATATATAAGTACACAGATACAGTGCATATATGTATACACATATATACATATATGTGTATATATATATACACACACACACACACACACACACACACACACACACATACATCGTTAAAAGAATGAACATACATACAAGTAGATAGAAACTACTGTAACAAACTGATACCATAGTTCTTGACTGGTTTGTGGAGAGTAAATGTTTACTCCGACTCTTTGCATGTTTTGAATATTGTGCAAATGTTGATTTAGTGACTGAGTAAAAGGCTTGATTTAAGGTCCACCCTTCAAATACCACACCCTCAGGAAGATCGAAGAGAAACCTGACCCTTGCTCTCCATCCCAGCATCCCAGAGCAGAGGTTACGCTCATCCCTCCAAACCACTTTGGACCTGCTCACAGGCCTCCTCTGCGGAACCTTGCTCAGCATCACTTGGTCAGTTCTTCCCAAAGGATGCAGCCCCACCAGACAGTGTTACCCCTGCCTCAGCGCAGTGAGCACAGTTGGCGTTAACCAGTGACTGAACTGAAATGGACTCAGAGTGCATTGGGAACTATGTAGGCCACTGTCTCTGTTACTGTGATAAATTACTCTGGCACAAACCAGTGAAAGGAAGAAAGGGGTTAATTGGTTCACAATTCCAGGTCACAGTCCATTATTTCAGGGAAGTCAAGGCAGGAAGTTTAAGTGTCACAACCACAGTCAACAGCAGAGAGAATAAATAAACGCACAGGCCCCCTCTTGCTTCCTCTCAGCCAGCTTTCTCGCCTCTTATACTGTTCAACGCATCCTGCCTAGGGAATGCCGCTACCCACAGTGAACCGGATCTCCTTCACCTGACAATCGAGACTGTCCCTTACAGGCCAATCTGACCTGGGTGGTTTCTCATTAAGACTCTCTTCCCAGGTGATCCTAGCTTGTGTCAAGGTGACAGTTAAAATTAGCCGGTAGGGGAACGTATAAGCTATTTAAGTAATAAGACTGATTAATGATCCTGCAATGAAGAAGCACAGGACACTTTTCCAGTGACCAGTGATGGATCATTTTAAATGATGAAATACAAGCAGTAATACCTGTAATGCCATCGATCCCTTTCAAGATCTCTGGGAGGACAGCAATTCCTGTCAACTGCAGCTGGATTCTCTGACCAGGAGAGTCAATGCCTGGTGCCTAGGAGGCCCGGCCTATTGCTCTCTGTGATACATTAGACGTCCAAGAGCTCAGCATAGGATTATCTGATCTTTTTAGCTCTATCTCTTATGTCCCTACTAGGCCATAATCACCAGTGTAGACAGAAACCATCTTTCTTCTTACCCAAAGATCTTGAATACTAGTCCACCCCTGAAGCCATAAAAGTTAGACAGCCTCAGACTCCTCTGTGAGTTCAAATCCAGTAATACAGTCACTTCTCCATTGACCCTGAACACCATTATGGCCCACAAGATACAATTAGACATTTTGAAAACTGGAGATTATTATCATATATTTAGCATCTTCAAGCCCACAAACTTTCCAGTAACATGTGCCAGATTCCGTATGGCCATTATCCCAATAATAACAGCATCCATTTGCTAAATGCAGACTATGAGATCCATGTGGTAACCTGCATGGGCTAGCGCTATTTAGTTATCACAAAACTCCAGAGGCGTGTGATAGCTTTATATTCATTCCTGCTCAGTGACCTCATGCCATGCCCAATTTCTGAGCTAGTACATTTAGCTGGATGGCCACAAATATCTTCTATTTTTTAATTCACTCTGCCAGTAGAAAATGACCTGTGAATACACTAGAGCCATGAAAGAGCAATAAGACACGACCTTTATATTATTGCTGACTTTTCCATCTTAAGACAATGGGCATATTATTTACATTTCCCATCATTTCAAGAATAAAAAGCCATTCAAGGGAGGAGAGAAGCATTCATTTGGGTTCACGGTTTGAGGGGTTTGCCCTACCGTGATTGGGTGGGACTGGAAGTATGAGAGCAGGAGCAGGAGGCAGCTGGTCACACGGCATCTGTAGTCAGGAAGCAGAGGGATGCTCGCTCTCAGGTCACTCTCTACCTTTTAATTTTTTTTCTCTTGTTATTTGACATTATGATATAGTTACATTATTTCCTCTTTCCTCTCCTTCCTCTAAACCCTTCCATATATTTCTTCTTCTTTAAAATTCATGTCCTCTTCTTTCATTAATTGTTGTTACACATACATATACACACAAATATAAATATGAAATGGATGTGTGTTTGTGTGTGTGTGTAATAAAATATATAAAAGCAATCTGCCCCATCTGTATGTTTTTATGAATTTATTGCTAACCATTCGGTATGAGATAACCAGTTGGTATGTTCTTCCCCGGGCAGGACTATTTTTTTTT
>OU015749.1:122952973-122967060 GCA_907169655.1 Acomys percivali | reverse complement strand
GCTGTCACATACAAATAGCCAAAACACTGAGAATGTAACATTTATATAATTCCTGATTGTGTCATGGTTCTTCTTGCTATAGGTAGTTTACTGTATATATGTGTAATAATATAAATGTATATGTAAAAAATGTTAAAGAAGAAAATAGGTGTTATTCTACACAAGTCAACAGTGCTGCTCCCAAGGACTCGGGTTATTGAATGAAAGTCTCAGCGCCAAGCACGAGTTATCGCTCCAAGACTTACTGGTCAGAGAGGCACTCAAATTAATATAGGCGGCTGCCACGGCTCTCGGTTGTCTACAGAACTAGATGACATGGTCCTGTCGCTGAAGACACCACATACTATGTTGCAGAACACAATGAAATCCATCTTGACCTGAGTAGAAAACTTCCTGCCCTCTGGCTAGCTCTTGTATGTTGGACGGTGTTTCACAGACGGTGATGGTCTTAGCCACCACTGGACTCTGCTGTCGCAATGCCTGCCTGCTGGCCTTCCATTCTGTTTTGTTCTAGAGAGCCCTGTCTGATCTACCCACTAGTCTGAACCTGGCCTAGCCAAGCCTCAGTTCTTCTTTGGCCTCTGAAGGAGAGTGGGGCTCAGCACCGGCCTTCTGCTCTGAAGACATTAACCATACACTCCTCTTTTGTGGCCCTTGCACAGTATCCTCCTAGCTCACCCACCATCACCACAGGTACAAGTGAGACAACACATTTAGAATATGCTCAGGGACACAGGAACCTCAGGAGCCAATGTCAAGAACTTTGTCCCTGACCTTTCCTTCTCTCTTGCCTGCCCTCGTCCTGCACAGGGCAGGGAACAGACACTGTGACCGTTAGAGAGAGAACAATCTGTGCCACAGAGTATCGAGGCTTGGCTGGTGGCTGCATCAGTCCCTTCTCTTTAAGGAGGTTGCAGCCAGAAGATCTGAGTTTCTCTTTAGAGCTGGAAATTGCGGGTTTCTCTTTCCATGCAGGCTGCGGCTCTGCTTTCTGCCACCTGCCAACGGCCAGCTGCCAGCCCCTCTGGGGCCATTGTTCAGTGCAGAGCAGGGTGGACTGAGGATGGCGCAGCTCTCTCTTTCTCTCTCTTCTTTTTGTCCAGGAGAGCATTTTGTTCCTTCGGCTGTCAAGGCGCCTTTGTGCAGACAGGTCTCTATTCCCAGGGCAGAAGAAGCGGAGACAAGTTGCAGACACTTGGCGAGTTTTCATCACTTCCTTACTCTGTACACTTCATTCTCTAGAATCCTGTTAGATAGTGCCTTTATCTCTGATGTGCTCTGCGTTCTTTGTCTCTATATGGCTTAGCTACAGCTAGGATACAGAAGAGCGATGGAGAAGAGGAAATACGAGGCAAGGAAGGAAGTGGCACTCGACAGTTCAAATGTTAACCTAAGCAATCTTCTGTGGTAAGGGTTTAAGCAGTGTTTTCTCTCTCGGGCTCTTGATAGGCAGTGCAGACAAGGAACCAACACTGAGGTCACTAGCTGTCATACAAGGCACCAAAAGGAGTTTGACCAATGTCACATGAGCATTTGAGGTCTTTCATTGCACATGCTTTAAAATGTTCCAGGTTCCTTTATCACAGCCATGGGTACTAGGATTAGAGAGAACAGATTTTAAGGCTAGGGTTGTAGCTCAGTGTTAGAGTGCTTGCCTAGCATGCGTAAGGTCCCAGGTTCATTCCATGTCTGCCACTTTTATGGGAATCAACCCAAAAGATTTCTATTCTGTGTTCGTCCAAATGCACAAAATCTACCATTGGTATAAGCCAGGTCACCTGGGATACACAAGCCAAGATGGTTTCTGATTGTTCTTTCCAGCTCTGGCCCCTTCACTAGTTTGCTTAAATCCTTTGATTGGATTGACATCCAGTATGGTCCTATATTGTCCTGCAATGAAGCAAGAATCAAATAAAGACAGCTGGGCTAGGAAGATGGCTAAGTCCTGAGGCACTTTCATCCCAAGCCTGAGGACCTGGGTTAGACCCTCAGAAACAACCCCCAACATCCCCACATGTCGTGACAAAATGCCCCAGAGCAAAAACAATTTAGGGGGAAGAAAGGCTTAGGCTTACAGGCCACAGGCGACCACTAAGAGAAGTCTAGGTAGGAACTCAAGCAGAAACCAAAGAAACAACCATGGAGGGACATTGCTTAGTGGCTCACTGGCTCGCTGGATCACTGGCTCGCTGGCTCACTGGCTCACTGGCTCTCTGGCTCGCTGGCTCGCTGGATCACTGGATCACTGGCTCGCTGGATCACTGGATCACTGGCCCACTGTCTCACTGTCATGTTGGCATGCTGACTCATGCTCAGCTAACTTTCTTATATTGCCCATACCCACCTGACTAGAAACGGTGCAGCCTACAGAGGGCTAGACCCTCCCACAGTAATTATCAATCAAGACAATCTCTTATAAACATTACCAAGGCCAAAATGATCTTTGCTATTATTCAGTTAAGGTTCCCTTTTCCCAAGTGACTCTTGGTGTCATCAAGTTGACAATAAAAATAAGCTAGAACCCCACAAAAAGGAAGGGCTTTGTGACACATGCTTATATTCAGAGATGGTGCCATGGGGGGCCAGCAGACAGACAGATCCTTGGAGGCTCACAGTCTAGCTATCTTGCCCTATATGGTAAATTCCCAGGCCAATAAGAGAACTTTTGAAAGATGCCTGATGAACAACACTGGACACCATCTCTGGCTTCTATTCACAGGTACACACATGCACCCATAGACACAAAATATATACAACACACACACACACACACACACACACACCATATAACAAGCTATCAAGGTGATCCTCTGCTAAAGAATTCTCCAGAACAATTTGACTTTGAAGAGAACAGGGCCCTTTCTGCAAGAAACCTGTTTGTTCTCATCCTTTGGACATAGTTTGTTAGAGCTGAGATCTGATTATTCTTGTAGAATCAGCTGGTTTGAAACTCACAGCTGCATCTGGGGCCCAAGCCAGGCAGTATATAGGATCTTGTCATACGGGTACTTAAAGGAGTATCAGTGCCGTGGTCACTGGAAGCTACAGCTGGAGATCTGACTTTGCCTCACCTTTTCAATCCATTTTGAATATTTAATTTTGCAGCTTGAAAAAATATTCATTAACCTGTCTAGTTATTTCTAGAACAAGGTACTCTAAAATAAGCATGCTTATTAAAAGAAAAGAGAGCCTACTAATTCAAGAGAAGTGAAGAGTTAGGCCGGCACTAAACTCTTTAAAAGAAAATCTACGTAAGTGTGATTTAGAGGCCATTAGCGTTACAACACAAACGCCATCAACGCTAACTCTTATAACATGTACATAGGCTGTACTCACACGTCTTTTTTCTTCCAGGGGTAGGAGGGGGATTTGATAGGATTTAAGGTCTTAAGAAATTGTAAAGAGCTCAGCCACAGCAAAATGTATAAATGCATCAGGGTACCTCAGATTGCTTTTGCACAATAGAGAAATATACAACAATAACACAGCAGCAGACGTGTTAGTTTTTCTTGTCCACTTGACTGGCCCTGGAGTTGCTTGGGAGCCATATCTCTAGGCATGCCAGGGGTGTTTCCAGAAAGGTTTTAATTGAAAAGGGAAGATCTACACTGTGTGTTGGCCGAGCCATCCACGGGCTGCTAACCAAGACCAAATCCTATGGAAAGGCTGGAAAAGGTAAGCTGAGCAAGCGCCATCTGCTTCCTGACTGCGATTGCGATGTGACCCAACACCGCACACTCCTGGCACCAGGCCTGCTCCTCCATGAAGAGACATGTCCTCAACCCACCATCAAAACAAACCTTCTTCCTTGAGCGCTTTTAGCCAGTTACTTTGTTACAGCAAGTTCAGCAACAACACAGAGAAATCCTGCAGTCGCAAAGCTGAGTAAGACGGAACCACGGAAATGAATCCATGAGAAGCTCTGGTCACAGAAAGCCTCAAGTCAGACAGAGCCCCTGTACCAGAAGTTGGGACAGCAGCTCTCTCTGTTGGTGGAAATGCCTGGAAGATGTTGGATTGCTTTGGGTCTTGCCTTCAGAACTAGGTACTGGGTACTGGATACTGGTCAGCATTAAGTGTTGGCTTGACACAATGCAGATGTACCTTGGGAAAGACTCTCAATGAGCAACTGACCAGATTAGGTTGGTCTGTGGGACATGCCGGCGAGAGACTTTCCTTATTTTGAATAATTTAGATAGAAAGACCTACCTTGAAGTTGGGGTAACTGGAGTGTGTAGACACTTTCTGTGTGGGTGGTGCCATTACCTGGGCTGAGCCCTGCCATGCATGTGTTCTGCCCATGACTGGCTCTACCACGCTGCCTCAAGCTCCCGATGCCTCGACTGTGCCACAGTGACGGGCCTGAGAGCTAGAGCAGACCTCCTCTCCCTAAAGTTGCTTTTGTTGTTGTGTTTTGTCACAGTGATATATAGGAAACCAGGGTACTTAGACAAATTTCCCGTATAAAAACCAATCAGTTTGCACATTTATCACGTGAGTGCTTATTCTGATATGTGGTAGTTCAGTTAAAAAGTTTTCTAAAAATGAAAGTAAGGAATGCATTAAAGATGTGTCTTGGCCTTGAGACTGACCACAACTCTGATTCAAATGCCAGTTTCAGTTTCAAAAGGCCAAATAGCCAAGCCTATTTATTTATGAATTTAGTTAGTAAGCAAGTTATGAGTTTGGGCAGGAAACCATGTCCCAGACAGCCTTGAACTTACTGTATAGCCTAAGATGTCTTTACATTTTTGAGGCTTCTGCCCCTGTCTCTTTGAGTGCTCCACTTGCAGGCATGTACAGCTATGGATGGTCTGTTGGTGCTGGGACTCAAATAAGCAAGCACTCTAAATGACCAAGCTATACCCCCAGATCCAAAAAAAATCCCACTTTAAACTGAATTTGGAGGACTAGAGAGATGGCTCTGCAGTTAGAATTTCATACCTTTCAAATGACTCATTTAGTTCCCACTACACACATTGCCGGTGGCTTACAGCTGCTCTACACATACACACGGCGTGTGCACAGACCCAAACACACAAAGGAAAATAAATCATAAAATCGATTTTGTTTTTCCTGATAGTGTGCATCTCCAATGATCATGTATGAACAACAACAGTTGCTCCCAAATATTTCATCACAGTGTCAGTATTGTAAGCGAGATGTGCTGTTCCATTTTGTTTTTATTGTCACAGATAGGCCTCTCCAAAAAACCTTTGCATGAGTCCTCTGTATGTTCCAAAATGACAAATTATAGACCTATTATTTCACCAGAAGTAAAAGAAGTATCAATTAAATATGGCCTTCAGCTATAGACAATGACACTGCAAACAAGTCCCCCAGACTCACAGATGTCTCTACCTAACGCAGTCACCCCTCAGGAATTCTTCTGGCCTAGTTACGTCCCCAAGGGTGGAGGATGGGGAAGGGATGGGGATCGGCTTACACAGAATATGCTGACACTGCACTAACTATAGAGCAGGCACCCTGTGATGACACCTTTGGATAACACAGAAAATGATTGTGTTCCAAGGATGGGTCATAATGAGAGAGGAGGGGACCAAGAGCCACGGGAGGCGCTGTTTTCAATCTCACAACTCATCTGGGAGGCAGGGACAGGCGTGTGCTTGTTTTCAAAATAATACACATTTCTGTGTTGCCTGTGCCTGCGGCTTTTGAAAAGATAAAATCGGAGCCAGGTTTGAGCACTCTCTTGCCTCCCTCCAAAGAGTGGGTCTGGCCATCATCACTGCGCATGGGACATATTTCGGCTAGTGATATGTTTGCCATGAAGGGTTTATCAGCATCTTCCCTGGTGCCCTAGAATCTCCTCGGGCAGGAAGCACTTTTCTTAATTAGATTGACTGAGGCAAGGGAATGCTACCAACCCATGGGCTGGGGGTCCCAGGGCTGGGGGTCCCAGGGCTGGGGGTCCCATGGGCTAGGGGTCCCAGGGCTGGGGGTCCCAAGCTGCATAAAAAGCAAAGTGAGCTGAGCACCAGCACTCATGTCCTTGTGATTCCTGACGGTGGATGCCATGTGACCAACCAGCCTCTTGATCCCATTGCCTGTGTCTGCCCTATTTGGAGCAATTCTCTCTCCAGCATGATGGAATGACACCCCCCCCACACACACACACAATAACCCATTCCTCTCTTAAATTGTTTGTTTTAGTTTAGTTTTAGTTTAAAAAAATTATGAATGCATTCTTTGAAAATTGCTTCCTGTCAGGTATCTGGTCAGCGAAGAGAGAAAAATGAGCGAGATGAGAAAAGTTAATGGTACAAGCCCTATTACGTGGGCAAACGATGGAGTCACTTTTGCCTCACTCTCTGTGACTACAGAATGGGCACATTATAATAGTTCCTCCTGGTAAACAGCTGCCCATGTGCCCACCATCTTAACAGGTAAGTGACAGGTGAGTTTCTGCACCGTCAGGACCAGAGGGAGTCTTACCTGCCTTCCCACCTCCAAAGTTCATACTAGCTTTGATAAGAAGCGAAAAGGCTCACTCAGCTCTTCCTGAACAGCAATGAGACCCAGCCCTCTACCCACTTCCTGGAGACAAGAACCACTCAGTCTAAAGAGAGAGCTCAAAGTCGGAAGGCGTCATTCTGTAATCCCTTACAGAGCGGTGACACTTGGCTGATTTGTAAAAAAAAAAAAAAAAAAAAAAAAAACCTTCTACATACGTACCCAACCGCCTTCCCTTAATGAATGTCAGCGTTTTCGAATCAACGGCACTGACATTGCTCTCCGGAGCGAAGACTGACGGCCCAGCTTAGAAATTCCCTGACGCCTGTATTAGCAGGAAAGCGAGATGAGTTTTCTGTTCGCTGGCCTTGTTCTGCTGTCAAACTCCAGGGGACTTGCATCTCAAGTGCCCCCAGAATATATTCTCTTCAAATTAAATTATCTTCCTTTTTGCCAGCCAGCGGGGAAAAAAATTCTTAGAAGAGTATTATCAACTAAGTGGATCAGAAAATGTGAGTTTTAAGACTTGCTTCCTGGGTGAAAAGATATTAAAATGAATGATGGTCCCCTAGCTACATGATGTATTTCAAAGGGTCATCCACTACATCTGTTAGGGACGTCTTTAAAAGGACCTTCGAATCAAAAGGAGGAGGGAAACCTGCAACAGGTAGAATTTCCTTCCTGAAAGAGCTGGCATGAGCCCCTTTGCCTTTAGCAGAACCTTGACAGCGTGCGTGCCCCACCTTGGTTTGCCTTCTCTCCACAGAAACTTTTCAACCACTAACAAGCAATGCTGACGACGCTGCACCACATAATATATTTTTCAGTATACAAAGGCAAAAAAAAAAAATCTCAGTTTATTGGTATGTGCAGAAGCTGTTTCTTTAAAAAAAAAAAATCCCAAATTTAAAAAAAAAAAAAATCTTAATTTCTAGGCCAGTGAGATGGCTCAGTGGGTAAAAGAATTTGATGTGCCAACCTGCCAACTTGAGGGGACTTGATTTCCAGGTCCCGTGGCTGACAGAGACAATCCATCAATTTCCAAAGTCTGTCTTCTTCACCCTCCCCACACACATACTGTGCGACGTCTGCACTGCGCACAACAATAAAGATATTTTCTTTTCAATTCTAACTTCTCCTCTAACTTTTGTCTCTCATTTACATTGCCTGCCCTTAGCCTGGCCCTCCTAGATCCGGACGAGCACATTTCATATCACAAACATTCACTTTGAGTTCCTTCAAAATACATGCCTAGATACTAAACAGCAACAGCAGCAACAAAACACCCCTTATGCAGTCAGGGGAGCTAGCTCAGTTTGTGGCCAAGGTTGCTCAGCATGACAGAAGTCCTAGAGTCAATCCCAGCACTGCATAAATCCAGTATAACCGCACACACCTTTAATTCCAGCACTGTAGGATGCTTGGTCATGTAAAATTATCCTTGGATACACAGCAATCCTGAGGCCAGCCTGGGCTAACCAAAATGCTGTCTCAAAAAAAAAAAAAAAAAAAAAAGGAAATGCCTAGTGATTTCGAAGCCTGTAGTGGGGAAACTGGGGCTCGGTCCCCTTGACACCTTTACACTAAGCCGCTGCCACCACCAGCTGCAGCTGCTGCCTTCCCGCCAGCCTTGCCACAAAGCCTTCCTCATGAAAACCTAGACCATGAGTCAGCAGACTTTCTCCATAAAGGTGGAACTGATTAATATTTTAGGCTTTGTGAGTTATTTTATTTTTCTTATAGCTGCCCAGCTCTGAACAATGAGGCTACAAATGGGTATGGTTGTCATTATACAAAACATGTGTCAGGCCAGATTTGGACGGGATGATACTGTGTTTACCTTTGGTCTAGATCCTATTTGCCATCTTTATCTTGGTCACATTCATAAAACCCACGTTGGCAACATTTCTTCTTATCTCGTGGACCGCGTTGCAGATTTGACAAAGTACGAAGCTGCCCTGGCCCACACTTTCGGCCAGTCCATCATCTGCCACAATCCTAAAGTCAGGCTATGTCTTTTTAAAATGCCGGAAGAGTGATTTCATGAAGGAGGAAGAAACAGCTCATCTTCACGGACCGCCTGACACTTTCTTCCCCCGGGGTGAGTGCAGTTTGGAGGCGGCCTCAGCTCTGTAAAGGACGGACGATACGGGAATCTCCATCTTTAGCACAAACTCCAAGCTCCACTCAGCGCTTCACGCATTTTAAACCTACTTAACCCAGGATCTGTGCGGACACAGTGCTGTACTGGGATGCCATTCTAGGAAGTTAAGATCTAGATTAAGATTACCTAAAGTATTTCCCCCTGGTTAGGAAATGTTAAGGAAGTTTTTTGGTACAGGAAGAATGAGAGGATAAGATGAATCCTAAAGGAGACTTTGCCCCGTTTGAACATGGCCTTATGGGAAATTCCTGATGGCTTGTCTTTAAGCTAAGCCAAGAAGTCAGCACCATTGTTGCACAGAACAGTGCCAGAGCGAAACCTTTCTCCGCATACGTTTAGAGAGAGAGTTGGATTCAGAGCCTAGACACGGAGAGGCTGTTTCAAAACAAGAGGGACACTCAGTTTGCTACAGACCCATCAACGTGAGCTCTGTAGATTCCACTTGGTCTGCACACCTGCAAACTACACGATGAGTGTCATGGTCAGGAGATTTCTAATATCTAATCCAGCCAAGACCAGCTTAACACTGAAAAAGGCAGTGGTTTGACCACAGGCAACAGTAGAAAAGCAAATAACCCTGGGAAGACGCAACACCTTCCTCGATCAGCGAACTCATCCATTTGAGATTATGAGGTTCTGTGGGGTAGTTACAGCTGATGTCACCTAACCTATCATGTGTGAGTCTGTCCCTCCAAGAAGGAGACGAAGCTAGGCCTGCCCCAGGCCCGTAACACCACATAAAACTTCAACGCGACCAAGGAGAATAAGGATAAATTTTGAATCGCTCTAAACTAAAATTTTATGAGGAAAAAAAAAAAGTAAAATATTATGTCTTAATAAATATGCCAGCCTCCTTTCTTAAAGTCGTAACAGAAAAAGGCATTGGGGTGGTGGGGGTCACAATGTGATTGGCATCTCTGCAGCACACAGAGGAACAGCGAGACAGAGTCCTCAGGAAGCATCAGGGATTGGAGTTGGACTGTAAGATTTGAATGACTGGCATCACCCGTGAATTTTAAAGAAAGCCTGAAAAAAAAAATCTGCACAAGTGAGCTTAGCCTGGAAGTAGTATAGCTGGGGCGTCTGGGAGATTAGGTGCCTGGTCCATCCAACCTGTATGTGGGTTCCAGCTCGGTGTAGTTTCAACTACGTGACCTCTGACAAGATAAACTGCCTGGGTATTTTAAGGCTCATTTCACAGATGAGGTTTTAATCTAAATGAGAAGGGGATAATCACAGCGCTCACCTAGAGGGTAATTGTGAGAATCCATGGGATAATGAGTCCATCAGAAGGGACTGTCCAGCGCCTGCGGAGCGGTGAACATTCACACCAGACACAAGGTAGACCTTATGAAAACTGCACACAGACCGCGGTAGAACACACTTCACTAACAGACTTCAGGGCGCTTCTAGATGCTTCCTTACGGAAACAATCCCTAGCAGTGCTGGGTGGTTCCTGTTGGTTTTGTCCTGACTGTGGGTTATATTCAGTCACTCAGTCCCTGAGATGACTAAGCATCATGGACAATTAGACCAGATTTGGAATCATCTAGAAAAATTGGAGAGGCATACCTGTGGTGTGTCTGTGAGGGAACTTACGCAGAAGATTAGGTCAGCATGGAGAAGCCAACCTGAGTGGGAGCCACTCTATTCCTTGAACTGGGCGCAGGTATAAAATAAGCAGGCGTGGGTTGGGGGCAACCAGCTCAGTGTAAGAACTCCCTCTTTCCATTCACCGGTCTCTGACCACTGTCCTCAGAGAGGTAGAAGGCTGCCTCCCCGACAGGCTCCCACCACTGGATTCTCTGCCTCATGAGAGCTCAGAAATAGAAGCCAGATAGCCACGGACTGAAAAGCTCTGAAACCATGAGCTAAAATGAATTCTTTTTCCCTTAAGGTAGTTCTGTCAGGTGCTTTCATCATGGTGACCAAAAGTAACTCATACAGCCTCCAAGATTTCATTGAAGACTAAGTAATGGGATGAAAAGACTCATTTGAGAGTTTCAACCACTGACTTGGTGAAGAAGAAATAAAGAATAAGTGAACTCAAAGACGATCTGAAATGACTCAAGGAAATAAACAAACCAGCAAAAATCAGAATAAATAAGTCATGCCTGGTGCTTCATACCTGTGATACCAGCAATTGGGAAGTGGGAAAAAAAAAAAAAGATCAGGTCATCCTTAGCTGTGTAGGGTATTAGAGGACAGCCTGGCCTATGAGAGCCTCTGTCTGTAACAAACAAGCTAAAAGAAAACCAACAAAGGAAGCTTTAAGAGCCTATGACCATCTAGTGGGGGAGGAGGTCCCCCTCGGTCATAGACCTAGGGGAGGAGAATAAGGGGAAAGTGGGAGGGAGGGAGGGAGGAATGGGAGGATACAAGTGATGGGATAACAATTGAGTTGTAGTCTGAATAAATTAATAAAAAAAAAATAGCTCATGGAACACAGTGTACTAGACAGTGTCCACATGGTGAGTGCCAGAAGAAGAGGAAGAGGGCAGAAGATGGGTGAGGGAGCTTCCTTGAAGAAAATAACAGAAACTTTACAAATTCTAGGGAAGAAATTAACATTCTAAGTTTAAAAACCAAAACATAACAAGCACAAGCAGCGGCTACTGACTAGGGCTCCCTCAATAAAAGGCCGCACTGGGCAGAAGACATGACTCCATGGTTCTGAGCTTTGCTGTCAATCATGAGCCCCAGAGTGCAGATTCCAGTGTGAGCATCCATGTTGCCTAGCTCATAACAGCCTCTAATTCTGCACCAAAAAGTCAGACGCCCTCTTCTGGCCTCTATGAGTATACACACACGCGCACACACACACGTACACACACACATGCGCATGCACACACACAAGCACAATTTTAAAAATAAATGACATACACAGACACTTGAAGTCAAGATTTGTCAAAAGAGACAAAGAAGACCGTCACGTAGAAATACAATGCCCAAATCCTCAGGAAGAAATAGCAATTATAGATAGACGTACATTCAGTGACAGAGTTTCCGAGCATGTGAGACAAGCACTGTCAGAGTCGATGGAGAAACAGGCAGCAGGACAAGAGCAATGGGAGTTTCCCATCCCCCCTCCCCAGTAACACAACACCAAAGTAGAGCACCAAGGAGGTAACAGAGACCTTGAGGCTATAGGTTAAATGGGCTTCACAAATATATATGAAAACTAATTGAACATTCTCAAGTGCATATGAAATATTGCTTTGGGATAGAGCACATATTAAGTTAGAAGATAAGTTTTAACAAACTTAAGATTAAAATGATGTCGAGTAGGAGGCCAGGGAGACGGTTCAGTGGTTAAGAGCATTTCCTACTCTTACAGGGGAGTAGAGTTCAGCTTCCTGTACTCACTTGAGAAGGCTCAGAACCATCTGTAACTCCAGCTCCAGTGGATCTGATGCCCCCTAGTGGCCTCCATGGGTACCTGAACCCATGTGCACACACGTGTGCGCGCGCACGCGCACACACACAATTAAGAGTTTTAAAATAAAATTTGAAACAAGAGATTATAACAAGTATATTTAGTGACTGCAGTGGAATTACACTGAAAGTGGATGACAGAAATCTGAACATATTCACACAGATGTGGAAAACTTTTTAAAATAAACTTTTAGACAGCTAAAAGATCAAAGTAGAAAACAAAGAGAAAATTAGAAACTACCTCATACAAAAAAAAAAAAAAAAAAAAACAACTCACAGACATACCACATTCCAAAACCCTAAAGATAGAGCCAAGCCAGTAATAAAAAGTCAATTTGTAGAGTAAGTCCTGTCTTTAGTCTCTTTTGGCTGATCTAACAAAATACTAAGACTTGCACAGTTTATAAACAACAGGAATTTAAACACCACAATTCTAGAGACTAGAGGTTCCAAGGTCAAGGCATGGACAGGGTTGACATCTGGCACTGGCCCCTCCTAATCATAAATGGCTAATTTTTTAAATAATACTTTATCCTTCTGTGGGATCAGTTACAATGTCTTCTCTTTTGTTTCTAATTTAATTTTAGTTCTCTTTTCTTTAGTAAAGCTAACTAAAGTTTATTTCCTGAAATTTTTAAAATTTCTATTGGTTTTAGGTATTTGCTATCTTATTTTATTTTATTTTTAAAGTAATTCTATCTTTCATTTCTTCTACTAACTTAGGCTTTATTGGTTTGGTTTGGTTTGTCTTTTTTTCTTTTTTAGTCTTTTATTTTAGATTTTTCTTTTTCACATAAATATTTTATACAGTTTGAATATCTGTGAGTAACTTTATAAAATTATTATCTTTGTGTCCAAGTCAGGGAAAGAAAATAATGGGTTAATACGCACCATGAAAATAGATGCAAGAATCCTCCACAAAATTTTAACAAACTAAACATAGCATATTAGAAGTATTACATTGCATGACCAAGAAGGATTGGCTTGCGGCATGCAAGGATGGTTTAGTGCCTATTTGTCAGTATTATACACATTAACAAAAGACACAGGTCAACATTATGTTATACTAATCAATGAGCAATGCTGTTTGACAACATTTAACATCATTCTATGACTAAAAAGCAGCCCCAGAAACCAGGAAGAAAGGATAATTGCCTTCAGATAACAAAGGTCATATGTCAAAAGCTTACAGTGACATACTCAAAAGTGAAAACCAGAAAGACTCTAAGATAAGGAACAATGTAGCCTTCATTTGGTATGTCACTGAAGGTCCTATCCAGACTAATATGAAGAAGAAGAAGAGGAGGAGGAAGAGAAAAAGGAAGAAGAAGAAGAAGAAGAAGAAGAAGAAGAAGAAGAAGAAGAAGAAGAAGAAGAAGAAGAAGAAGAAGAAGAAGGCACCTTAGAGACAGACAGACAGACAGACAGACAGACAGACAGACAGACAGAGGAAATTATCCCTGTTCAAAGATGACAGGATCTTCCTTATGGGAAACCCTACAACTGAAATAACTTCAGTAAAGTTTCAGGAAATTATGTCAACACCCAACACCACTCTCCTTGGCCAGGGAGATCAGGTAAAGGTGCCTGCTGCCAAGCCTGATGATATGAGCTCAGTCCGTGGGGTGCATATGGTAGAAGGAAAGGCACAACACCCACAGTTTTCCTCTGACTTTTACACCCACAACATGATACAAGTACGTTGACGTATGTACGTACACAGAGAAGACCAAAATGCAAAGTCACTTAGCTTTCTATGCATCACCAACGAGCGACCTCTAAAGGATATAAAGCCACAATCCCATTTTTAATGGAATCAAACGAATAGGGTGTCTGAGAGTATACAGTCAAGTAAAACTCCCATACATAGAAAAGTATAAAACACTGCTGAAATTAATTTACATTAATTTGGTCTTGGGTAATGATAGAGAATAAATAAATAAACATGAATAAGAAAGAAACCAAAGAAGAAACACTCACATGGAAAGATATGTCGTCTTTTTTCATATGGCTC
>OU015749.1:122935002-122947061 GCA_907169655.1 Acomys percivali | reverse complement strand
CTCTCTCTCTCTCTCTCTCTCTCTCTCTCTCTCTCTCTCTCTCTCTCACACACACACACACACACACACACACACACACACACACACACAAACATATTTTTGCAAAACACTCATGCACAATATACAATAATAACTAAAAGCAATAAAATAAAACTTGCAGGACAATTTGCAATGCATAACACTGCATTGTGATCTCGGCCCCCAAAATAAGCCAGATAATTTCCTTATTTGTGTGCCACCGACTGCTGGGCCCCCTGAGAAAAGAAATGTTTAAATTAAGATGTATCAGAAGTCAGTTTCCAGAGTCTTCTGCACTCAGTTACAATCCACTAACACACAGCTTTTTCTCAAACACTGGATCCCCCACATTCCGACCTTGACTCTGGACACTGTTTTACAAATAGTTCCACCTCTCCCCCATCCCAATCCTGAAAACCCCTCTTATTATGAGGCTCACGTGCCCTTCCATGTTACTTGTGTTCAATCCTGACTAGGAAGGCCTAGGCTCTTGGTGGGCTAAAACATCAAAAGCAAACTCATATTTATGCAAATATAAATTAAAATCCTCTTTGCTTTATTAGACTTTCCATCCTAAAAACATATACATAATTCATGATGGGGGATAAAGGGAGATTATTAGCTGTAGGGCTATGGACCAACTTTTTAATAGTGAAGAGAGGGTGTTGTGAAAGCTGATTTTAAAGAAAAAAAAATTTTTTATTTTCTAATGAGTCAAAAGAACAAGACTAATTTGAAGCGATTGTGTCAGTGTGGTCTGTCTTCCCCTTCCCCATCTTTGAAAGCAGAGAGAGTCAAAGCGACATTTACCTTTTAAACCTTGTGAAATGACCACACATTTAATGAACTAAAATGTCAAAAATGTGAAACTTTTAAGGAATCTTGATCTTTTGTTAAACACACAAGGTGATGTTCAAAAAGGGGGAAAAATGACAGCAGTTATTTGTGTCCGTAACCTTATCTTTCTACAAGGAAAACTGTAAAAGGTCGGGACTGTGTGGGGTGACCGGGTGTGTGTGGGGGGGTGCTGGCCTACACTCCCACATTGTCCCAGAACAAGATCCACCTACATTCAGCAACTAAGACCTTGACCCAGCCAAAGGGAACGGTCACTGTGAAGCCTGCTCCCCTTTGTCCTGGACACCGGCGCACACCTAATGAATCCTCTCCTGCACCGCGGGCCCCAGACAGCGGCCGGCAACCTGACTGCACCTGCCGCATCTCCCTTCAGATCACGTTGCTGTTATGAAAAATAGTTTGCTATTTTGGAACCCCCTGGCAGCCAGAGTGAATTGCCGAGGGCCCCGAGCTCGTTTATCTTGTGTCAGAAGCAAAGCCAAAGGAACGCCACCTCGCCCAGCACCTGAAGAATGGGAAGACGCTCGGTGAGAGTAAAAATAACCAAGGCTGGGGAAACGGTGCTGAGCAGAGCTAACTAAGTAGGACTGCTCACAACATACCCCACTTTTATTTATTTTTTTGGTAGCCCAGGCTGGCCTCCAACTCTTTATGTAGCTAGGATGACCTTGAACTCATGATCTCTTTCCATGTCTTTACTACCAGGGATCCAGAACATTCTACGGGCATGTCCCACCACAAGCATTTGTGCCCTGCCGAGAATCAAACCTTGTGCATGTGGGGCAAGCATTCTACCAACTGAGATACAGCCTCAGCCATTCCCTACTGAACTTTTTAGGATGGTGCCCCTTGCAACAAACAGCCAGGAACTTTTCCCTCTCACAAGGGAGAGGATTCTGCCATCTAAGGTCTACGGTTGGAATGGGAGGCTGGCCCTGCCTAGATCCATACAGTTTTGGAAAATGATGGTGCCCATAGAAACTGACTGGACTTCCAGGGGCAGTGGAGGCTCCACCAGAACCTATGCACCTGCAGACAGGCCATGCAGCTCAACCCACCCAACCTCATGTTCCTTCCCACTCAAGCCCGAGAAGGGCTGAGGCTAATGTCATGTGACCAAGGATGAATTTAAACTTGTACCTTTGCTAAGGGCCTAAAGAGAAAGAAGGAGGAAGACTCCGGAGCAGTGGGAGATGGTGCATGCCAGAGGCAGAACTACATGAGATATCATGTGTGTGTGTGTGTGTGTGCGTGTGTGTGTGTGTGTATGTGTGTGTGCATGTGTGCATGTGTGTGTGTGCGCGTGTGCATGTATGTGTGTGTGCATGTGTGCATGTATGTGTGTGCATGTGTGCGTGTGTGCATGTGTGTGTGCGCATGTGTGTGCATGTATGTGTGTGCATGTGTGCGTGTGTGTGTGTGCACATCTTTGCACACGTATGGATTCACTTTTATCTGGACACGGATGTATGCATGTGTGTCTGTGTGTGATGTTGCAGTGAGTATCTTCTTCAGTTGCTCTTCACGTTTTAATTATTGAGGCAGTGTCTTTCAAACCCAGGGCTTGCCAATTGCAGCTAGTCTAGCTAGTGAGTTTGCCCCAGGGATCTCCTGTCTCTATCTCCCAAGTTTATCAGAATTACAGGCAGCTACCGTGCCTGCTTATCATGGACTCTGGAAAACCAAACTGTGGCCCTCACTCCATCAAGCCCAGTCCACCCACTGCCGTCAACCCAGCTCTATTGCCACCTCAACGCTTATCACTTTATATGGAGGGTGAAGTACAGCATGCTCTGGGAAGCTGCCAGTCAATGACTGACTCTTACAGGAGGCGCAAACTACATCTGCGATCTTTGATGGGGGTGCTGAAATGGTTGTTTAATGAGTATTTATTTATTATCCATCTATTGTCTACTCATTTGCTCCAAAGCAAATGGCAATCAGGAGTCATAACCTAGGAGCTTATATGCTGTACAGAGGCATGTCATAAACTCTGGGGGTTGGGGGATGAGATTGGGATTAAATGCAAATACTAGAGAAAAACACAGGCCACTGGGGATTTCCCCCACAACATTGAGCAAGTCGGGATCCCAGAGCAGAGAATCTCTTGAGGGGAGATGAGCAGGGGAGAGGCAGACTTGAGCTGCTTCCCCAGAAAGGACTGGTTTACAAAGGAAGGAGAGGGTGCATGAAATTCCTGACTGAAAGTTGGGATAAGGCAACCATGGGGGTCTTTGTCACCTAAGGTCTGTCATTCTCCAGACTTGATCTATAATATTTAGGATTCACTGTCGACCTGATTAGCTTTAAAACCACTATGGCAGTACATCTCTGGATACGTCTAGGAGGTTGTTTCTAGAAGGGTTGGACTGAAGATGGAAGACCCACCCTGAAAGTGGGTGGCATCAATGACAAGGTGGGGCCTCAGACTGAATCAAAGTGAGAAAGTGAGCATCTGCCACTGCTCCGTCTCAGCCTCCCGCCTCCAGACGCAATGTGACCAGTGCTCCCCTTCCTGTCACCACCATGGCTTCTCCTTCTCTGCCATGATGCACGTATCCCACAACTGTGACACAAAACGAGCCTCTCTAACTGCCTGTGCTGCTGGGCAATGGGTTGGGCACATGGCTCGATCGGTAAAGTGCTTGTCACACGAGCATAACGGGTTGAGTTCAGTTCCCTAGGAACCATGAAACAGCCAGAAGAAGCAGCATGTGCCTGTGACCTCAGCTTTGGGGGGAAGGCAGAGACAGAAGGTGGATCTGTGGAAATTGCTAGTGAGCTGATCTAGCCAAAGCAGCTCCAGGTTCAGTAGAGTCCGACCCCTCCCCCACCTCAAAAGTAATGTGGAAAGTAATCATGGGAGATAGCCAATGCCGGTCTCAGACCTCCACACGTGTGTATGTATGAGCACACGCGAGCGCGCGCACACACACACACAGATAATATAATGTCTAGTGCAAAGTGAGTGTTTAGTAGATGTACTGACTGGCAAGTCGGGGCTTGAGGAGGAGATTAACCCTGAGAAGATAAAGTGACACCGGAGAAGAAAACAGAGGTCAGAAGTTACAAAGTGCCTCTGGCCCATCACGTTGACTCAGCAGACCTTAGCTTTCTTGGCAAGCAGTGTGTGGGTCTGGTGGTTCCACAGTTATTCAGGGGGGAAATAGTTAACTAAAACAGATCTTACAAAGCTTCAACACCTTGGAACAGAGAGTCCAACCCGATACTCAGAATGATGCTGGATTCATTAGCACCAGAATTTAATAGTTTCTTACAGTTTCAGATTCCTAGTTCAACATTTTGGGTGTCAATCATGTGTAGTAATTAAACACTGAGATAATGCTAAGATTGTGTAGGCTAGAAATAAACGTGGGCTCTCGGTGAATGGCCCAAATCTGCAGCGTTGAAAGGTGCTGGAAAGCCTTGAGATCCTTGGGCAAGCAAGAAGCCCCCTTTCAGCTTGAAGAAAACAATCTGCCCAAGTCAGCAGAACCAGGAAGTTCACCATCTGTTTGTTGGCTTCTGACATGGTTATTTCCACTCAATTCTAAAAGAAAAGTTGTTTTCAATAAAATTATTTATAGCCTATCTCGAAATTATTCTTATTTGGGGATAAATAAAACAAGAAAAAAAAATGTTATTCAGCGAAATTGAGCCCATTAGTTTTCGAAGACTGTCCTCTCTTTGTGTAAAGGAATACAACCAGGAGACAATAGTGATCCTTGGGTCTGGGGACCGAGGGCCATGCATTCGGGCACTCCAACTTTTCTGAATGCACTCAAAGATCCTTCCCAAAGAAATCAAATGTAAAGGGCAGATAGCAAATCAGCGAGGTTCCTAGGCTGGCTTTTCCTGTTCTTCAGCTCACGGATATGGCTGACTCAACTGGGTTTAACAAGTCTGAACACTGTTGCAATGTGACAGAGAGAGGCGGCGGCGGGGGGGGGGGGGGGAGGAAGAGGGAGAGAGAGAGGGAGATAGAGACAGAGACAGAGAGACAGACAGAGACAGAGACAAAGAGGAAGAGACAGAGATACAGAGAGGGAAAAAGAGACAGAGACACAGAGAGACAGACACAGAGACAGAAAGAGAGAGAGATGGAGAGACAGAGACAGAGAGACAGAAACTGACAGACAGAAAGGGAGGGAGGGAGAGACAGAGAAACAAGAGACCATACATGCCAGGAAGAACGTTCAAGGCATTCGGGTTAGAAGCAGCCATTCAGAGGAGGGCTTGTGATAAGCCTCAATCTCACAAATCCCTCCTGTATCTGAAACACTTGCCCTTCCTCCTGGGCAATGCCCTAACACAGTGGGCTGAGGACCTCAATCACAAGGTGTCACCGGCCTTCCTCAAGAGAATGAAGCCGGATTTTCATGTGTCTTTCTTCACAACGGCTAATGCTTACTCACAGAAACACAGCCTGGGGAAGATTTTCTCTAGGTTGTTGGGTTTTGTAGTGGTGTTGTCATTGTGGCAGGGGCTATCTCCAGGTATATCCTGTGCTAGTCTCCCCTGGTCCTTCGGGCAAGTCCTTGATGGTGTTTTATCACTAGATTCTAATCAGAGCCAAGTGTGCAGGCAACAATTCATGGACCCCGGCCAATGGCACATCCTCCGTCATGGCACCTGAACTTTCTCTCAATCACCAAGAAGTAATTTCCCTGAGGCATCTCCAGCCATGCCTGTCTGACACTCACACCCTTGAATTAGATGACCCCACCCCCAACCTTGGCCTAATCTTTGGCCAGACCTCAGTACTGTGCTCTGGGCCTTCACAAATGGGTGCTCGAGCCTTCTGTTTTCAGGAGACAACATGAGCATATGAAATGAAACCTTACTTCCATACGGTCTGAGTGCTTCTGTATTTTCTTGGTGAATTGGAAGATTCCTTAGGGACAGGGTGTGAGGTCAGTGTTTTCTGAGTCTGTTCTAGTTTCAGTTCTGCTGCTATGATAAAAACAGCCTGACAGAAAGCAACTAAGGGAAGACGGGCTTTATCTGAGTCACAATCCCAGGTTACAGTGCGTCACCGAGCGGACATGATGGCGGGAACTTAGTGTCACATCCACATTCAAGATCCTTGCTTGCTTTCATCTGGTTTCCTCCTGACCTGCATCGATCAGGAACCCTCTGGCTAGGCGCTACCCACGTAGGGTCTTCCCATGTCAAGAAAGAATCAAGACAGTAGCATGCCCCCCCCACACACACACACACACTCACAGTCATGGTTGCAGGCCAACCTAAAGCTCTTCGTCCCTTGTCACTCTAAGCTGTGTCAGGTTGACAATTAAAACAACCAGCAGAGTCTTTCCATAGTTTCATAAATGAAGATCGGCTTGTCTGCCTGCAAACTCCTCACCTCATCATTTATGCCTTTAAATTCTCTAAATACACTCTTGTATTGCCTTCAGCACAAGTATCTTTTTTGAAAAAAAAAAATTGATAGCAACCTGATCCTCTTTCTCTCTTGTGGAGATAAATATCATTGTCTGCTTGAACAAAAAGAAGCCTTTTATTTTAAAGCCAGCTTGGCTGTTCTGGCTTATTTTGGGAAACTTTTCATTAATTTAAAGGGTTTTTTTTGTTTTGTTTTTGGTATAAACTCTATCCCATCCATGTATTGTGTATTCTCTCTGTGCCTCTTTCTCTGTGTGTGTATGTTTATCTGTCTGTGTCTCTATCTTCTTTGTCTGTGTCTCTTTCTCTCTCTCTGTCTCTCCTCTGTCTGTCTCTGTCTCTCTCCATCTCTCTCTGTCTCTCTCTGTGTGTCTGTCTCTCTCTGTCTCTCTCTGCCTCTGTCTGTGTCTGTCTGTCTCTCTGTCTCTCTGTCTCTTTCTCTCTGTCTCTGTCTCTGTCTCTCTGTCTCTGTCTCTGTCTCTATCTCTGCCATCAGCAGGGTTTGAACCCAGGACCTCACGCACTCTGGTCAGGTGGTCTAACCACTGAGCTATGCCCCCTAGCAGTTACATCACATCTCTACTGTCTTTCCTCTGTATCCATTTCTCTGGGATGTGCTTAATGGTTTTCGTAATTTTCCAACTTTGTTTTTTATTTAAACTTTTCCTCTCTTGCTTCTACAATATTATCTCTAGGACCTACTGTAGTGCTCATGTCTTCTCACGCTCCTTCTTGTTTTCCCGTTGACTCTGGAGTATTTTGTTTTTAGTTATTTGATGGGTCTAGGTAGACCATTCTTCTAACACCCATTTCATCTCTTTTTTTCTCAAAATACCTCATTTCTGAGATTTTCTAAGCCTGTCCCTGTCCTCTTGTCTTCCATTCTTTCCTTGCATCTGTTTTACACTATTCCTTTACAGTTCTCATCCGTTCTGTGAGGACATGCCTCTGGTGTCTGTGACTATCTGTGAGGACCTCTTGGTTCCCTGTCTATGGGATTTTTCCCATAATCCCACTCTGTTGATCATCTTAAATGAAATGGTTTTCTTTGCTAGAAACAGAAGCTAAACTCGGGCAGCATTCTTCTATTCTGTGTTTTCTGGATGTAAGCGTTCAGATCCACACCCTCCCATCACTCCTGACACCCCCAGCTCTGATGTCCTGACTTTTCCTTGCCCCCGGCATTTCTAACAGAAGTCATCTTAATTCTTACTCACAGAAACTCAACTTTGTTGGAGGGCGAGGGGCATCATCTACATTTATGGCATGAAGGGCACACGGGTCCCCAACTTCTCTGACTTCGTTACTCCTAACCTTGGTTCTCCATCAGCAAAGCTCTTCTGAGACTTGGCTGTTCTAGCCTGAGCTATTGTATAGCCACATAACTTGACCCACCTTATGAAGAAAATGTTAAGTTGGGAAGGATTTGTTGCTCGCAACTGGTGATAGAATATCACAGCATTTAGAGAGAGTGATTTGTTTACTTCTCTAACTTGGGACCTGAATATTTGATTTCCGGTGGCCATACATTGCTAAAGTGAGGTTGTTGCTCAGTGAAACCCAAGGTCACCTTGAGTGCTTCTCAGTCCCTGTATTGTGCTCCCCTGACTGAAACTGCTCAGCTTTTTTTGTGTATGTGTGGACATATATTATGTTATTTTGTCGTCATTTCTATAATGGGCAGAGCTTCAAAAACTATGTCACTACCATAGCCATCTCCCAGAATCCTGCCAATGTCATTTCAAGCAATGTCAAGAAGTAATTCTGGGAATGCAGTAATTAATTTCCAAAATAAAACAAAACCACTTATATGTAACAGCACGGATTGATCCTTTTTTAAAAGTACGTTCAGAGAAATAATACTGGCACACAAAAAGTATATACTGTGATTTCTTTTCACACAAAGTTGAGAAGCGAATATATGCTGGTAGAAATTAGAATTAGTTATTTATTAAACGGGGATAATGAACAGGAAAGAGACCCAATTAGACTTTCTGTGGCAGGGAGGCATAAGTACATTCTGTGACTTTAACTGGTAGTAAGTACATAAATTCGTGAATATAAAAACTTTATCTAGTTGCACATTCATTAATATCTGTGCACCTTACAATATGTAGGTTACATCTCTACCACAGTATAATAATTAAAAATTAATTACTTTTTAAGAACAGAAGTCTGATTTTCCCCAAAGGAATTTCTGGTCATATTCCTACTTGCCTTAAACTTAGCACAATGCCAGGAATATAATAAGAATAGAGGAAATGTTTGTTCTCTGTGTGGAATGGGAGGCCATACTCTCAAGCCATGGATGACCTCATCTCCTACCAGGAGTCAGCATCTTTCACAAAAATTTAATCTCTCTGTCTCTCATTAGACAACCACAGGAAGCCACAATCATTTGTTTTGTTCAATTTAATTTAAAGAACTTGCTTCCTCTATAGTAATATAGCAGGTACCCTTTTAGGCACATACAGTTAAAAAAAAACAAAACATGATTCTTATCTTGAAGGTCTTCACAGTTAAGTCAGTCTTTTTAACTTTTAAATTTATTTTTATTGATGTGTATGTGTGTACGTCTGTTTGCTGGTGCATGTACTACATGTGTGCAGTGCCTGCAAAGGCCAAAAGAGGGCAGCAGACTCCCTGGATCTGGAGCTACTGGTGGTTGTGAATGTCCACACATGTGCTGGGCACTGAACCGAGGTTTTCTGCTGGAGAAGCTTGTGTTCTCCACCACTGAGCCACCTCACCAGGCCAACAGTATTGTGTCTCAAATAGGACTTAGTCTGTAGACAGGCAGATTATTAATATTGCAGCCCAAATGATGGATTTAAAAGCCAATAGTTTCCAAAAAGATACTGACCAAGTTACGTTTAAATTTAAGAGACCATAAACTGCTGGGCATCACTAGAAATAAAATGCTAAGGTAGAAGAAATCGCTCCATTCTCTAACTCAAGACACCAAAGACTAGCGGTTCAGGCATCAATACAAGATTTGTAGAGTGGTCTTTGAATGATGGACTGACAACAGCACTCCAGCTTCTTCACAAATACCCCCCCACACACACATTCTAACTAAACACGGGATACCAGGATAGGCAGAACATCAGTTCGGACCCAATAAGAAAAGACAAGCTTTCTTCACACATACAGGATTCACATGTGGACCTTCTTCAGTCAAGAGAAAGCATGTTCTAGGCTTGCTGCCCTGCAGACTGAAAGTTGGGCTGCACAGAGGAAGGCTCTAAGGGAACATGTTTGTCTCTCGGCCTATCCTCTTGATGGTTCCACAGAGCTCCAGAGTTGGCTGTAACACCTGCCTGACCCTGGACTTATACTCAGATAATACTCCAAATAAGCGGAGATAAGAATTTTTGAGATTAAGGAGAAGTGGACAATAGCACCTTTTCATCAGCTAACAGAGCCGAATGTGAAATAGAATGTGTGTGTGTGCACATGCGTGCGCGTGCGTGTGCACGCGCGCGTATGCACATGCATGCGTGCGTTCATGTGTGTATGTGTGTGTGTTTGGTATCTTTCAACATCTTCCATTCCCTGGCACTGAAATCTTCAGTATGGGGACAGCAGATGAGGAACACCCATCAAAGGGTAAGGTGTTTATGTTGACTTTTTTTTTCCCCCTAGCTCAAAATGGCAAAGTCACTTGGGAAAATGAGCCAGCAGATCAACAAGGTTCTAAATTATTCTTAAGTCAGTACTGCAATTAATTTACTGTCACAAGCCACCAAAATATTTATAGCTATTTTCCAAAGCTTAATGCAGATAGAAAGTGGTTTTCACAAATAGCAATTAAATACATCACTGATGTTAATTATAATAATTTGCATTAATAGAGAGGAAGTGATTTTAAATTTCCTTGCCAAAGATCACAGATTGCTGACTCTGCTCTATACTTTAGGTGGAATTATCTCTTCAGCTATGGATCAAGAGGGTCAGGTGGCTGGCAGGATTTGTGGTAATTCAGCTAGTTTTGTGTGTGTGTGTGTGTGTGTGTGTGTATGTGTGTGTGTGTGTGTGTGTGTGTGTTTAGGGAGTGAACCTTTGATCTTGTGGTTGCCAAGCACAGGCTCTACCACTGAGTTAATATGATTCTAAGAAAATCAGCTCTGAAGATATTAAAACCCAGTAGATGCAGTTAGGCCTCCTCCTCTGTCTGTACATAGAGAGGAGAGACTTGTTTTAATCTTGGTTCTTAGACTATCTGAACATGCGCCCGAGCAGGAACCTGAACATGCACCTCACTTCTGAGAGCCTTCTTACATAAGATAGGAGCAGTAAGAATCAGCTGGGCATCCTCTGAGTTCTCCTGACAAAGCTTTCAACTTTATAGTGTCCTTTGAGTCCAACACAGTGATCCTTAGAAACGAGGTCAGCCATCTTGAAAATGTGGCCACAAAGGATCCTGGGTAAGCTTAGTACAAGAAATGCTTGGCTTCACGGTAAAAGCACTTCAAAGCCATCTTCCTGTACGATGGCAGTGTTCTGGGCTGGAAGGAATAGTACTTTCCTAATTGAAACAATGGAGTTAATTAGTGGGAAGAAATGCAATTCCCCAAATTAAGTTCTGGCAAGGGCATTTTGATTCAGAATTGCCAAGAAATCCTCAATGGCTGTTTCTATACTAGCAAAGCAAAATGTACCCTGGCATGAACTCCAGAGAGTAGGGACAATGGAAGTATTCTCTCACAACATCAAGCCACACACAAGAAAGTTAAAAAACATAAAATAAAACTACAAAAAAAAGTGTATTTAAATATGTACCTTGTCAGGGAAATAATCTTCGCTAAAATAATAAAATTAACCACAAATAATTGCTTAGACCAAATATGTCATCAATCTGTCATATCAGAGTTACTGGCATTGTCTCACTGGCTTTGGTTTTCAAAGGCATCTTGTCTTATACAGGGAAATAGGGCTAGAGGTGCATGATTGATTGTCTGCAGGTGTGAGGCAGGAACACCACCTCTCATGCAGGAATTAATGAACCAATAGTGGGCACTGCCATGGCTCACTCCAAGGGATCCCCTTTTGTTTAGCATAGTGGTAAAACTGAGAGAAACAACCTTCAACCTAAAGGAATTAAACACTGGTTAAAAAAAAAAAAAAAACAAGGCTAACAAACAGAGGTTCCATTTAATGACTTATGATGAGTACTCATTCATGTTCATCAGATATGAGTCAAAGATTCTCCAACCTTTTCCAAGAAAAGATCCCCTTTGATTCGCTCCCATTCTCTCAATTTATATGTAGGAATAAGAAGAAGACAGACAATAAAAATGTCTCTGAAAATACTGCACATTAGACTTTGCTCACTGCCAGATGTTGAAAACACTACTGAGGTGTTTGTCAAACAATTTGTTTGGAGGTTAGAGGTGTTGGTTACTTTTCTGTTGCCTAGATAGATAGATAGATAGATAGATAGATAGATAGATAGATTAGATAGATAGGTGGATAGATGGATATATAGACAGATAATAGATAGATGATAGATGGATAGACTGATAGATAGAAAGAAAGAAAGAAAGAAAGAAAGAAAGAAAGAAAGAAAGAAAGGAAGATGGCTTTAGTTCCAGAAGGGATGCTATCCATCATGGTGAAGAAGGCCTGACACCAGAAGTTATAAGCCTGGCAGTCAGGAAGCAGAGAGAGAGGGGACAAGAGGGAAGGGGGGGGGAGGGAGGGAGAGAGGGAGGGAGGGAGGGCGAGAGACACAGAGAGAGAGAGAGAGAGAGAGAGAGAGAGAGAGAGAGAGAGAGAGA
>OU015749.1:122918039-122934992 GCA_907169655.1 Acomys percivali | reverse complement strand
AGAGAGAGAGAGAGAGAGAGAGAGAGAGAGAGAGAGAGAGAGAGAGAGAGAGAGAGAAGAACAGGAAGTAGATCCAGGCTATAAAACCTTCCAGCCCAGGCCCACTGACCCACTTCCTCTATTGAGATCACCCCTCCTAAAGATCCCCAAGCACCACATCCAGAGGCCAGGTGCTCAAACACAGTAGCCTATGGGAGACATTTCACATTCAGACCACAACAACAGAAAAGCCTGTGGCAGGTGAGGGAACTGCAGGAGGAATCCTAGGAAGCAGGGTATCATGGGAAGTTTCCATCCAGAGAGACTGGCCCACCTACCTTGTATCTTTCCGAAATCCTTCTAAAGGGACCATAGGGCACAGAAGTGAAGGAATGCTTTCAAAGGGCAAGCCAGGCCAGGGGCTGCTACTCAGCAGGGCAGAGGGCTGCCTAACCAGACACAGAGAGAGAGAGAGAGAGCAAGGAGAAAAGCCAAGAGCCACAGCCAGAGACGTGAGGCCAAACAAGGCTCTGTTTCAAGACACCAGATCATGGAACAAGATGCTGGGGAGATGAGTCAGAGGCAGTAAGGATGACTTGAGTGTGATGACGATGATTCGTCCAAACCAAGCTGCCAAATACGATCAAGCCATCAGAGGTTGATTCTAAGCACACGGACTTCGGAGCCTGGGAGGACACGAAACATTTCAAAGACAGGGGAGCAAACACTAAGTGACTCAAAATAGAAAGTGGGCAAAGGACAGAAGCAGAATAAAGCATATTAAACATAAAAATCAATATCAAATGCCACATATTTATCTAGTATAGTATTTCATAATGAGAATTTTTGTCATGATCCTAGAAATATCCTTTTGTGACCCCGCGTTAGAGTTTGTTACTGTCTAGGATATTTGGGCACGCAACGTTTCTATAAAAACATACTATCCTAGCCTGCCTTCACCAGGAATCTGAACAGACAGAAAACCAAACCTGGCCCAACACCCTTGCCTGGGGAGGTCTTGGGCAGACGAACAAACTTACTCTTGCTGTTGAGCTAAGCTGTATCTTACACGGGCTGGCACATGTGCACACGTGTACGCGTGGAAGCCAGACGCCAAGCACAGGTTTTATTCCTCAGTAGCCATTGGCTTTTTTAAAGACAGGTTTCCTCCTTGTCCGGGGCCTTGCTTAAGGTAGGCTGACATTCTACTAAGCCTCTGGGATGCACCTACCTCAGCCTCCCCAGGGATTATAATAAGCACAAGCCACCCCAGTCAATCTTTACATAGATGCTGCACCTCGAACCCAGGTCCTTAGGCTTGCAAGGAAAGCACTGGGCAGACTGAGCCATCACCAGCCCCATAAGGCTTCTAAGTTATATAGTCAAGAGCTTATCCTACAGATGAGACCAGAAAGAGGTGAACTGCCTTGTGGGAGGCAAGGCAAGAGAGGGTGAAAGGCCTCTCTCTGAGTGTCCCTTGGGGTGGGAAAAAACACCCACAAATCCAGCTGTGAGCACAGATCACCCGCCTCTGCCAGAACAGGCATCAATCTGATGCTTATCCAGCCGCACTTCTGTCAAACAGTCCCTCCTGCCCCGAGTTTTAAATTATTTAAAAAATTAACAGCCTCTATAGACGTAATACTGTGAACGGCCTTGTGATCCAAGGAGTGTTACACCTCTGGAGATCTTTAGCAAATACACAGAGACCTGGGCTGTGTGAATTTCCTCTCTGCCATAATTAGCAGCAGATGGACGACTTTTATGGGGCCACCTGTCAGCAGGAAGCATCTCCTTACACTTCCTACTCTCTAGAAGGAGCAGGATTAAAATAGACCCTTCGAGTTCGCTTCAAGTGCTCTTAAGGGTCCCCGGTGCAATTGGATCTGCCAGATACCGACAGGGCTCAAGGGACAGCCGCTGCTGGCACCGGCTCACCTGCAAGGTGTGAGGCCAGGAGACAGGGCGATATTTCTCAGCAAACTTTGAAGAGCAAGTCTGGAGCCAGGCTGTGCTGAAGCGTCCCATTTTACTAACCTTTTTATCCAATTTGGAAATACAAATAGAGCTCTCAGGGTGTAATTAGCAACGGCGACTCTCGATACCTGCTTTCCAAATTTGACCTTAATGGACGTTCATTAAAGTGGGCTCTGACTTCATAGCCACGTTAGCAGAAAATGGAAAAGTCCATCTATCACTGTCAGCTCTCATTTTCTGCGTAATCATTCCTGGAAGAGAAGCGTGCCCGTGAGTGTGCACGCACCAGGGCGGGGGGGGGGGGGGGGGGAAGGGGAGGCAGAAGTATCTAAGGAGGAAATGCTGGTGACCGGAGCCAAGAGCTGGTGTGTGGGTTCCTGGAGGACCTCTGGCACCACTGGGAAGTTGAGGATCAGGACACTGACCCGAGTCCTGGATTCTGCTCTCTCCTGGCATTGGTGTGAGAGTCCCAGGAAGTGATCACATGAATCCTGTTCCATAACTTCTGTCAAACAAGGGTAGTAACAACGTGCCTACTGCTAGAAACACTAAAAGAAGGTGTGTTCCAATTGCTATAAGGACTGTGGATATTTTGAGAATGACAGTCGGAGTGGCGATGGGAAAGGGCGATAAAGCATTACACTTTGATAAGATCACAAAGGGGAGAGAGATGTGCACAGAGGCTACTTTACTTCACTGCCCCCTGCCATTTCCAGCTCTCTCTCTCTCTCTCTCTCTCTCTCTCTCTCTCTCTCTCTCTCTCTCTCTCTCTCTCTCTCTCTGTCTGTGTGTGTGTGCATTTACATAGGTTCTAGGAATCAAGCTTAGGCTCTCTGTCTTGAAGCACTTTCCTGATTGAGTCACCACCCTGAAGCCATTTTCTCTGTTTTTAATGGGGCCTATTTAGGATAGTTTTCTTATACCAGTTTGAAGTGCATGAAACTCTTGTGTGTGACAAATGAAAAGCGAGGCAAGATGGCTCCTGACTCAACCCTAGAAAGCTGATGAGAAGCATGTATCCTTGTATCATGGGAGGTGCAGCCCTGTGGGGCCCATAGACACCATACAGTGACGAAGAGCGCTGGGTAAAGAGTGTGCAGTGAACAGCCTCAGCTAGCCCTGCTAGACAATGTTGCCTCCACTGGTTATATGTAAGCATTTTTTTATGTATAAATATGTGTGTGCATGCGCACATGAGTGCAGTGCTCATAGAAGCCTGAAGAGGGCATCAGATATCCTGGAACTGGAGCTACAGGCAGTTGAGAGCAGCCCAACATGGGTGCTAAGAACTGAATTCTTGTTCTGTGAAAGAACATAAAGTATTTATTACTGAGTTACTTCTCCAGCTCTTCCAAACATGTTCTAATCCTACTGTTGATTATGTTCCCAAAACACTCCCAAGCCGCTGTGTGTGTGAGCTTTGCAGGACAAGGCTAAAGTGAAGAGGGAAGCCTTGGAAATTGAGGCTAAGAGCTGGTTTCTGTTTTTAACAGCCACCAGGAAATGTGTGTATGTGTGTGTGTGTGTGTGTGTGTGTGTGTGTGTGTGTGTGTTAGAAATGATAATGAAAAAGCTTCCCAACTAATTCATTTCCACTACAGACTTCCTGATTCTTTTGTCCACTAAGAGACTGTGCCCACAAGAACTAAAAAGTCCCCCTTGACAGTGAAAAGAAAAACTATTGGCAAGCTAAAGAAAACCTTAAGTCAGGCCTGGTAGCACAGCTACTTTTGAGGCAGAGGCAAGAAGATCACAAGTTCAAGGTCAGCCTGGTCTACAAAGAGAGTTCAAGGCCAGCCTGAGCAACTTAGTGATTCCTTATTGCAAAAGAGAAAACCATGTAAACAAAACACAGTGAACAAAAGGGCTGGGGATCTGGCTTAAGAGTAGAGCATTTGCCTTGACTGTGTGAGGGCTGGTGTTTAATCCCCATTGAAATACAACACACACAGGAGAGGGAGGGGGGCTAAGCAAAGGAAAGAAATGTCAAGGAGAGGAGTGGCTCTAGAATGTCAGTCCACATGAAAATCTCCCTGGGGACTTCTCATTCGATTTAATCTGTATGAAAGAAGAACCATCTGTCATAAGTGGGGGCTGCCTCATCTTGTTTGATGCAAGATTCCTTTGAAACCTGGGGCTCTGCCTGCAGCCTCTCCTGATACTTCCAACCTCCAGACACTGAATACCTGAGATATACCACATCTTTAACTGGGGACTTTCCATTTAACACACAGAATTTTATTTTAAGGAACCTTCATGAAAAAAAAAATGTACTTGCCCTGGTTAGCTTTAATTGTCAACTTGACACACTGAGAAAAATCTCAGTGAGGAAATACATTAGACTGAACTGTGGCCATGTCTAGAGGTGCTGCCTTAAGTCAATTGTTACGGAAAGACACAATCCACTGTAGGTGGCACCATCCCCTTGGCTTGGAATCCTGAACTGTGTGAGAATAGGAAATGGAGCTTATCACAGACAAGCAATTGAGCAGTCATGTGTTTGGTCTTTCTCTCCTCTTGGCTGTTGATGTGACCTAGCTAACTGTCTTCCCAAGAATGATGGGCCATATATAACCTAAAATTGTTAGCTAAAACAAAGCCTTTCTCCTCTTAGTTAACTTTCAAATCAAAGCAACAATCCTAAGTCAGGACGTCGACGCAGTTACTCTGCATCCTGACAATCCAGTTCTACCCTGTCACCACACAGACAGCTGATTACCCCCTAATCTCAAATCTCTCCCCCACGGGGCCAGGTTTTAATAGTAGATCCATTTCTGCAATATGCTGAAATGCAAAGTTTCCATTCATTCATTGTTTGGTTCTTGTACATATTTCGGTGCAGTTTTCTAATCATTTAAATGTAATACATCTTGTGGACAGGAAGCGTGTGTTATTCAGTGCAGCTGGTCATTTGTTGTGGCCCCGAAGGCTTAGCACTAAAGCCAATACACACATAAATGTTTGACAAAGACACTTTGGCTATGAGGCTGCTTGGCCAGGTGGAGGGGAGCCCTTCTGAGAGGCCGGAACTGAACAACCATGTCCCAGGGCAGCTGAAGCTGGCCATTTGTAAGACCTGCACAAAGGTGTTCTTTGGGCTCCTGGTACCTTGGAGCCAGGTCAAACTCACACACACACACACACACACACACACACACACACACACACACACACACACCCCTAGGTTTCTCACGTCTGGTTAGAAACACTTCCTTCCAGCTGGAGATGGGGCTGTGTGCTGAGCTGATGGGCATTTTTCTCCATGGTATAAAAATAACTGGAATTGACACAATGAGTTTGTTCCAGTTAAATGACAACTCAGTTTACAAAAAAAGGGGGAAAAATAGTACTTTCAAGCACTGGCCCAAACACCTCTGCTCTGTCATGGGGACCTTCCCTGGTAGCAAACAAATAAGAATCTTGGTCCTGTATTAATCATATAGGAAGGAAAGATGAGGGATGAACTCCCTAGCAGCTATGATAGGTCAAGACTGGCACATGCCTATTCTCAAGTGAGACAGCATCAACAGCATCATAAACCTGGATCCTAGAAATGTTATCTCGCTCAATCTCACTTGTCATCAAGGGTGGGTGAAATAGTCAATGCCCCCGACCAATCATCCCAGCGGGAAGCCTCTTCTAGGGCAGGGACACTTGTCCTGGTTAGCTATAACTGCCCACAGGATACATGCTAGAATCACCTGAGAAGGGCGTCCCTAATGAGGGCTTGCCCAGTTCAGTTGGCCAGTGGGTGTGTCTACAGAGGCCCGCCTTCATTGTTAGTTATTGCAGGAGAGCCCAGCCCACCGTGGGCAGCATCATTCTCCGGGCTGTATAAGAAAGCTGTCTGAGCACAAGCTTTTGAGAGAGACATAAACATCATTCCTCCTTGCTTTCTGCTTCAAGTTTCTGCTTACATTCCTGGCTCATGGTCAGTGGATATGTTTTATGGGGAAGTGAACTGTGCTGGGGCTGGGCGGGGACACTCTTCCTAGACTGGAAACATGGCCACCTTGAGACCAGAACACAGCTGGGTAGTAATGGTCATGAACTTCACAGCCCTGCCAGAGGTTCAGTGTCAACTCCATCCCTGAGGGAAGGGGGGAGTGATGGCAAAGCATCTCCCCTCAGGCCTAGAACCTGTAGACAAATGAAGGGGGGGGCAAAGTCTCTCCCTGGACAACTGCTTTCTTTGTTTGGCTGTGGTGTGCTGCTCCTGGATGGGTCCCAGTCTCAGAGGGCTCTCAGGTGGGAGGTGGTGTATCTAAGGCGAAGGCCTATCCCATGACACATCGCTTTATTAGCCCATTGCTTTTATTCTAGTAAATGTCCAATTATGTGCCCCCCCCACCTCCCATCAATGGAGAGCCTGTGGCTGATACTCAGATGATGTCCCTCTGAGCTTTCCCAGTTCCTCAGAAGGTCGTGGGTGACACTCTGTGAATCTCTTCTGAAACAGCGTTGTCTCCTATCTGCCACTACAGCTTTAGCAAGCTCAGACCTCTGTGCTGGAAAATTCCCACTCAGCCTCCAGAAGGCAAAGCAAAGATAAGGTCTTGCAAACTGAGCCAACCGACTCCTTTGCTCCTCACAGCATCTGAAGGGAGCCAGATGAGCCGCTACCTTGTCACTGGCCTCTGGCCAAGAGAGGGAACTCAGAAGCCTCTCTGGGCCGCCTCTGCCGCAGCCCTCCCTGTTTCCCAGTGCATTCCTGGCCTGTTCTTTCAGGAGTAGAGAGGCCACTCTTCCTTACCCATCTCAGGACCTCAGACATAAACCCTGCCTAGCAACTGGGGCTTTCTTTCTGTGCAGGAAGGATGTCTCTCCCAGCCCCCAGCACCAATCATTTCCCCATAAAACAAAATTTGAGGAGCGTCGGGGAAGAGAGGCGGAAGAAGGGCAAGGTGACGCTGGGAGAGGAACATGAATAGTTAATTTGATAGCGATTTAGAATGACTGCTTGCTGTTTCTGATTTTTTTATTTTTAAGCTGCAGCAAGTGGAGGAAAATGCTGCACACAGGCATTTCATTTAGATTTAATAAGACCGATTATTAGCAGCATATTTCATGACAATTAAGAATTCTGACAGCCTCCCATCCACCAGCTTTAATGCGCACCACAAAAATTAAAATACTTATTTATACAACAAAAGCGCTAATAAGTTCATTTTGAGAAATGCCCTGAACTCTCACAAGTCTTAACTTTTTACAGGGGAGAGAGAATGAATGACTCAGAGGTGGTAGGTTCTAGGAGTTCAGAAAGGAAGTGGCAATTAAAATCCCCTATCCTGACCTAGGCTGTCCTCTGGGAGAACCAAGTGCCTCACTCCCCCGTCCCCAAACGGACATGCATGTGCGCGTATTCTCCGAGTATTCTCTCTCTCTCTCTCTCTCTCTCTCTCTCTCTCTCTCTCTCTCTCTCACACACACACACACACACACACACACACACACACACACACACACCCCACACACACACACATGCACGTTGCTTGTGTTCAGCCCAGGAAAAAATCAACTAAAAGAAACCATTTATTTTGAACCACAGTTTGGGAACCTCAGTCCATAGGTGGCTGGTTCTGCTACTTATAGGCCAATGGAGAAATGCTAACATCAAGACAGAAGGGCATGATGTAAGAAAGGGGCTCACCTCACCGTAGCTGGAGATGCAGAGCCACTGAGATATAGCCAGGGACCAAGGACAAAACAGACTCTTTAAATACTCCCCAACCATCAAGCGGTCAACTTCTTCCTGCTTGCTTCCGCTGCCTAACAATACGCGCAGCTACGGATCCACCATGCGCTGCTTAGCTTTTTGCCAACTTGACACAGTTAAGGGTCATCTGGAGAGAGGGATCCTTAACTGAGGAAACGCCTCCATCAGATTGGCCCTGTGCTCAGGCTCATGGTGTGTGTTCTTAAGGAATGATTGTTAAGAGAAGGCGCAGCTCCCTGTGGGTGGTCCCAGCCCTGGGCAGGTGGCCTTGCAGAGTGTAAGACAGGTCACTAAGTGCAAACCTGGGGAGCAATCCAGTGGGCATCACTCTTCTGTGGCCTCTCCTTTACTTCCTGTCTCCAGGTCCCTGCACTGACCTTCTGCCTCAGTTTCCCTTACATGCTAGACGGTAAGCTGTAAGATGAAAGAAGCCCTCGCCTCCACGCGTTGCTTTTGGCTGTGGTGTTTATCATAGCAGTCAGAGACCCGACTAGGGCAGATCAAGTCATGGACAATGCTAGAGCCCTCGCGATTCAATGACCTCACAACAGCTCCACACACTGGAGACCAGACACTCAAAAGAAGAGTCTTTGGGATGAGGGAGAAAACTTTATCTCCAAGCATAAATAGATACTAAACTCATATAACGAAGGATTTAAATTGCAGCCCTGCCCGGAGACTGATTCCAAGATTTGAAGTAAGTTGTTAAACTTGACCCTCAAATTATCACCCAAAGAGTATAGCTTACCTTGTGGGCAGTCTTGAAAAGTAAGCAAAATAACGTCAATACAGTGTGTAGGCCGGCACCTCTAAACGGACACTGAAGTCACGGCACTCAGTTCACGGTGCCTAATGACTGCTGTGACATTACTTATCACTGAGTAAATGTGGTATTTGGCACTTTCTACTAGAGCTCATGTTTCTAGCCTTTGCTGAGCTGTGCTTTGGATTTGAAACCGTCTCTCCACCCTCCACCCACCACCCACCACTATCTCAGTCTCCTGCCAGCTGTCCCCCACGGTGGTATTCCCAAGGTCCCAGAATGCCTTGCATTCGGGACTTCCCTGAGCTCCTATTGCAGAGGGCCATTCCCTCCTTCATCCTTCCTGGCCCCCAGCCTGCGAACCGGGGGCCGAGGACTGGCACAGGCATCTGATCGCCTCTAAGGTTTCACAGAGAAGAGACTTGCGACACGCCTATAGCTGACAGTATTATAGTCAACGCTAAACGTCCCCACATCCACCTCCGGCCAACTCTCTTCACGCCGTGGCTCTTCCCCAGGTCCCTCTTGGCCCCCATCAATGTCATCAAACACCTAGTGATTTCTTTACGCCTGGCTGAGCCCACCCAGCTAGAACTATGGGAAATAAACCAGTGGACACAAAAAGATATGTCCTGTCCCAGCACCTGTAAAGGTGACCTTATTTGGAAGATAGTCTTCGCTGAGGCTTAAAGGATGCCGAGATAAAGTCACCCTATATTTAGAACCTACGTGCAACAACAGGTGTTCTTTTAGGAGAGAGGCAGAGAGAGGTCAGTCTCAAGTATAGAATGAGAGAGGAGCAGATGGGGCCACACAGCCTCAAAGGGCACCTGGAACCAGCAGGGGCTGGATGAAGAAGTTGAGACTCTCCCCCAGAGGCTGTGGAGGGAGCGCAGCCTCACTAACACCTTGATTTTTAGCAATCCAGACTCCATCACTGTAAGAGACTGGATCCCTGCTGCTCGAAGCCACCCACCCAGTTTGGCAAGCCTGAGAAACTAACATAAAAAGCCAAAGAAACTTAGCCATTAGTGGGAAACTGTGAAGCGTCCATCCCCAAGCTCACAAAGTCAGAGGAAGGGAAGTGTCTACAGAGCAGTCAGCCTGGCCTCTGGGGAACAGTGTCTGCTCTGCGTCATCCCTGCACTAATTAAAAAAAAAAAAAGCCTCTGTCCAGAAAGCAGGCCACCAGCTGGCACACGTTTGGACACACTGGCTTCCGTGTCCCTCTGCTCCAAGACCCTCGAATACCAACCTGGAGTCTCGGACCCCACGGTTTCTTCTCCTGATTTATGCCTTAGACACCACGGCTTCACATCTTTGCAGTCTGTTTTCCTCATTGTAAAATACAGAAAAACCAATTAATATCTTTTATATAGGCTAGAGCTTATAGACAACAACAGCAACAAATATCTAGCTCTGGTGCAGGTGCCAGCAAGCAGAGGATAAATCTTTATTGTGTTATTTTCTTACATCATGAAGACTTTCCTGGGGAAAGGGTCACGTTTACTTGGAAACACAGCTACTGTGCAGTCATCAGGGGCAGAAAGTCATTCTTGAAACCTCATGAATAGCAAGACCTTAGAATCTCTACATTCATTTTCCTTTCTCCTTCCAAAGAGAAATAACACAGGCCACTAACTGAAAAAGTAATAAAGTATTAATTCTTATTAATTCTACATGAAGTATTTAAGAGGGAGATCTCTATGGACCTCACCTGTGGCCATCACAGAGACCCACTGAATCATGGAAAATTAATGGCACAAAGGGCCTTTATTATCTAATTGAAGTCTTTCCTTGCATAGATGGGGAAATTGAGGTTCAAAGGAACAGAGGTGCCCAGGTCATGCAGCATGCCTGTTAACATTGAAGCTGCTGTGCACAGGTGGGCCTCAGGCTCTGCGGCCTTGCCTCACTCTCTTGAGAAAGTACAGCCAGCCCAGCATCCCCGTAGCTCTCTTCCCTACAGCCACTATCTGACTCAGTGAGTCATGAGTGTTAACTCATGAAGGTGCGTGTCCAAAACTCCATTGCAGGCTGGCCTCATATTCAGCAGAAATGGAGAGAAAGATTGGTATGTATTTGGAACATACCTACTGTGCGCTCATTAGAGGCAGAACATTATTGCTGCCTTATACTTGATACCAAAGACTTGAGGGGAATTAGCTGGCTTTCATCTTAAACGCCAGCGCACATGACCCATGTCCGAGCAGGCAAACAGCATTTGGAAAGATCTTGAAGTGCTTTTGCTATAGTTAAAGTGTGATCAAAACACATTGTTTTGAGAGTCAAAATATCTAGTATTTTAATATTAATAATGTCATTTTGAATAAGGTACCCTACAAGAAATCATTGTTAGGGCTATAAAGATTTCCATAGTACAGATAATGGGAAAAGTACTGAGAAGGGGTGGAGGAAGGGAGGGAAGGAGGGAGGGAGGGAGGGAGAGAGAGAGAGAGAGAGAGAGAGAGAGAGAGAGAGAGAGAGAGAGAGAGAGAGAGAGAGAGAGAGACTAACAAGATCCAATTTCTTTTCTTTGCAGATATTTAAGGCAGGCATGCATTGCCAAAGATAAGGACATAAATTGACAAAGAAGAGGAGTAATTTATTTGCGAGTCATCCCTCCCACGGGTCTGTAAATGAAGCCTACCCCAAGAGGAACCACACTTTACAGCTTATGGGCCGGGAAATTAAGCTTAGTGGAATTCTCACAGGATGGTTAGAACCAAGCCTTCTGAATTAGGGGCTGGTCAAGAGGAACCAGTGATGGCATTTCCAGAGGCTGAGATGAAGCATTTAAGCAGCATCTTTACATGCAGGCCAAGATGAATATAAACAGAAACTCTGGACCAAGGCACAGTGGTAGTGAGAAACCGGGGGCAGGTGCCTTTCTTTCCCTTCCTCCCTCTCTCCCTTCGGTCCTTTTGTCCCAGCGTCTTGTGCATACTGTGCTTGTGCTTGTGCTCTGCCTCTGAAGCAGCCCCCCTACACAGCTGGTTAGAAGCCACAGTGTGGCAAGGGACCTATGACCCCATACTTTAAGGCTTTCTAAGTTTTATGTGTATATGTCTATGCCACACACTGGTGGTAACTTCAGAAGCCAAAACAGGAATCAGACCCAGTAGAGCTGAAGTGGCGGGTGGACCAAAGTAGGTCCCGGGGATGAACCCTGGGAAAGTGTCAGACGCTCCTAAGCACTGAGCCATCTGTGCAGCCCAGACCCTGGATTTCAGAGACCGAGTTCACATTAGAAACATAGAAGGTTCTAGCTACGGGAGACAGACAAATGCGATTTAGCTCTGTGCCTCAGTCTCCACTTCTGTAGCATGTGCATAATAAAATACCCACCTTATAAGGCCATTGTGAGATTGAAGGTCAAGCTCGTCAACATCCTAGCCTGGATGGGGGAGTCGCGAAGCCCCACCCTGAGCTATGGAGGCTTGTGGCTGCTGGGGAAAGGGTAGTCAGTCACCTTTCCTCTGGGTTATGACAGCTGGTGGGTGGGCAGCCCATGCTGGATTCGCAGCCCCACACCCGTGCACATGCATGCCGCACTAACGGCATTTGATCGGTTATTGGGGGGAAAAACACACAAAATAATATGAAGGTGAGGGGGAGGCATGTTCGCATGGAGGGGAGGGGAAGCCTCTAAGCAGTGGGAGGGAGGAGTTGAGGGTAGATACAATCAAAATTAATTGTATACGTGTATGAAATTGTCAAACACTGGGCTTTCAGCTTTGTCATTTCCCATCTGATTCTCTGCAGAGAATCTGTCTCTCATCGGTAGCCAGACAGCCCCTGTCTCTACCCATGAGCACCAGGATTAGAACCTGGTGTGCTTCCAATGGGCACTGGGGATCTGAACTTGGGTCTTTACGCAAAGCAAAGACTCTTGTCTGCTGATCTGTGCACCTCGTCCTGAGAATGCATTCCTATCTCACTTTCTTTATCTTACTTTATAAAACAGTGTCCCATTGTAGCTCTATCTAGCCTGGAACGTGCTGTGTAGATCAGGCTGGCCTTGAACTCACAGAGACACACTTGTCTCTGACCTCAGAGCACTAGGATTAAAGGTGCACATCACCACTCCAGGCTTAATATATTGCTCTCCTGCCACCCCCCATCCCCGCCAACCCCGATTGTATTATAAATTGCTAGTATGTCCCAATCAAGGGACAGTAAGCCTCTGAAAATTGGGGCTTGCTTTGTCCTCATTTTTCTTTCTAGCATCTCTCCACAACAGCGTCCTAGATGGCACCAACATGTGTCCACTAAATGCTGAAGGGAAAGGAGCTGGAGTGGCCTGATGTACACACTGCTTTCTGGACCTGAAACTGTGAAAGTCACGTCAGCCTTCTACAGATCACCCAGGATTTATAGCACCATCTATAGCACGTTTCAAGGACTTTGTAGGCCGGAGAGGGAAGGAGGAATCACAGAAAAGCTACAGCCCTCTAGAGTGAGGGGCCAAACACCAAACACAACGTAAGTCTTGCTGATGAAGCAGCCTAGCCAAGCATCTCAGACCACTCACAGAAGCCCAGGAGGCTCACGGGAGTGCCAGGGCCCCTACCTAATTATAAATTATGCCAAGAACTCAGCCAGCCAGGGAGCTTACTCGGGCCGTGATTCACAGAACTTCTGAAGTCCAAAATCCATTTTGTGGTGTGGGATCGCCTTCCCATAAACATGTATGAGAGCACCAAAACCTTTGTTTCTACTTCAGAGGATTCCATACAAGGAAGACCATGGCCTACAACCCGATCTAAAGGGCTGATGCACCCAGGGCGAGAGCTGCCCAATAAAAACCTAAAAAATTTAGAATACGTGGGGCTAAGTTCTTAGGTGTCCATGGATGTGAGTCAAGGTTTGGGAGTCCCCTTGAAGTCCTGCCTATTGGGGCTAGTCTGTACCCCACCTCTCTGTCTCCAGGCTTGTAGTCTACTCCGGCCCCTCTTGCTCCAACTTTAACCTTTCTGAAGCATAGTTTTATTCAGTAAATGAGGAGAGTAGCCAAAGCCTAAGCCTGTCCTTTTTAATTCATCTCATATTTTGCTTTAAGAATTCTAAGTATTTTCTTAAAAGCATGCATTCATTCAAAAGCATTATCCATTGTTTAGCCACAAGGACTCATGGGATTTCATTACAAATATGCTGGTCCTGGCATGTCCTGGACAATGCAAGCAAGGGGGAGGGGGTGGGCAGTTTCTAAATCAGTCAGTATAAATGGGATTACTCAATATTGATTGTTCTTTGGGGGTAGGGGTCAAGGTTTAAACCTATGGCTTCACATTCACTAAATGTGCATTCATGTAGTCTCAGAACCCCACCCCCAGCCTTGCAATTCTTCATTGCGAAAAGTTCTAGCTGAGCGAATTTTCCACTTTACAAGAAAGACTTTCTTCCATATACAGTACCTTAACTCTCACAACAACCCACTCAAAGCCATATGTCCTTCCTGTTTCACTTACAGGGACATCAAGACGAGACAGCGACACCGCTGAACATCCGGACACTGAACTTGAATCCAGGCAAACCTTACTCCGTCCTTCTAGCCTCATTCCTTAAGACACTAAAGGCTGCTGCTAGCAGAAAAAAAAAAATGCCCTGTAATCAAAGATGCCTTAGAAATTCTGGTAGTCTTTCTGAAGAGCCAGTCTGAGAACCTGTTGTCATAGTAAACACCCCCTCATCCGGGCAAAGCCCACCCCAGCTCTGATGGCCACAGGACTCCACTGGATGTGGTTCTCAGACCCTATGGTGGACACACACACATACACACATACATACACATACACACACACACACACATACATATACACATACACACATACACACACATGCACATACACACATACACACACACACACACACATACACACATACACACATACACACATACACACACACACATACCCTGCCAGGTCACCTAATTCAAACTATTCCTCTTTGGGGTCTTAATCTCTTCCCACAGTAGTAAGAACTGGACCTCAGGGCCAATGGGAGGAAGAAGCAAGCTTTTCCTAGAAGGACCAGGAGACCAGGCTGGGCTGGGGATGAAAGCCTTCTAGAAGGTCCTCCTAAACTGCCAGTCTTGGTGTAGGCAGCTATCTACAGCAAGGATCCAGCCAAGGCCAAGGGTGGCCATTTGCTGTGGGCATAATTTATCCATGAGCCTGAGGGACAATCAGAACATGATCCTAGCTCTCGCAGATTCCACAGAGAAGACACGCATGTGACGCAGGTTGTCACCAGCAATGTGGTGTTAGGTGCTGCTGGTGGAGAAACAGCATAAAAGCAGAGCTACTCAACAAGAAACGGAGATTGATGAAGAGCAGCTTTCTCTTAAGCTCTAATGGGCAACACAGATAAAGGTTTAGCAGAGACCTCTGTGTCCTGAGGCAAAGGTGGGGCACGTTGTATGACTGGAAATTTACCCCATCTCTTGTTTTTAGGTGATGTCCATTGACATGTAGAATATAGTTCTTTCCTAAAATATCAAGTTTTTTTTTTTTAGTACTTTGGGTTTGTGTGTGTGTGTGTGTGTGTGTGTGTGTGTGTGTGTGTGTGTGTGTGGACAGTGACACAGAATATTTGAAATTAGGGCTGCCCCAGAAAACCCAAACCATGTGATCATCTTCATTAAACTAAATCACTTCAAATCAGATGGGTATACACCTGGATTGTTCAATGAACTAGTTGATTAAATCTCAAAGTCTGTCAAATTGTGAATGTAGGGGCGGGGGCAGGGTGAAGAGAACACCGCCAAGCATGGATTAATTTCTGGACTGAGTCAGCCAAGGCAGAGCCATACACAGACTCCCCAGGTCACAGGCGGAGGCTGGGACTGTGAACTGAAGTTTCAGGGGAGGAGCCACATCTATGTTTGTGTTCTATGAGACTGACAGACAGACTGATCAGAGCTCCTGTGATCCTGAGAGCTGGAATTTAGGAGCTAAATGATCTTGGGCTATATTTAATCCTCTTGATAGCCACACATTGTCCACCCCTGTGATTAGCCTGAGCCCCTCTTAGCTATCAGGTAAAGTCCTTCTTGGAATGTATGGACAGACCCTTAGCTTTCACCAGCTCAAAGGCTGTGGACGTCATCAAATAGCATAAGATTGATAAAAGGTATGTCGCGTTTTGTTACAACCTGCCCAGCTGATGTTGTCACCAATGTAGTTGAAGAAATGCCTTGATTTATGACTTTCTTTGTCATAAAAAGAAACAGTTATTAAAAGAAACTTCGCTGAACTGTTACTTATTGTATTGGAGAATGGCATTTAGGGCAACCTAAGCCTGTGTTTCCAGGGCCACAGTCGCTCATATCTGGCTCCGATGAACTGCCGCTTGTCCCCTCTGAGGTGAAAGCTGGATAGGGTCAAGGCAAACCCAGTGTCTAGAGTAAAGAATCATGAAGAAGCCTTGAGTAACACCAACGGGCCTCAGGTGAAGGTAGAAAGAAAGGTAACCATAGCTGTCACAGGAGAGAGAAGCAAAGGGGACTTGGAAACCAAGGCCACATCCCTTCAAACACCCGACACAGTCTTCCCCATATGTCTCGAAAGGAATGCTCAGCCGAGACCCCAGGCTGGCATCAGCAGACCCAGGCTGAGAAGGAGCCCAGTGGGAAGGGCATGACCTGACAGACCATTCCACTTCCCAAGGACAGACAGACAGACACTTCAGCAAAAAAAGATTAGAGCTTCTCAAACATTCAGTGGATCCTCGGGACTTTTCCTCCCTGAATTTCAGCAACATGAAATCACAGGGGAAGAGAAGCTCTGGAACCCCATTTGACCACTGACCAGCTGTGTGACCTGGAGAAAGTCACTGGCGTCAGGGTGACCTGCTGTCCCTCTTGCCTGAGACAGTCCTGGTTTAGAGTTGTTGATGTCGTTTTTTTTTTTAAGTGTTATCCTTTTAAAAATGTGATAATTACTTTATTAGTTGTGTGTAGGGGGGTTGTTGTAGTTGTGTGGGGGTCAGAGGACACCTTGTGATTGTTTTCATGCCTCCACACGGGCCATGGGATCAAAGCCAGGGCATCACCCTTGGATGCAGGCATCTTTATCTGCTGAACCATCTCACTGGCCCAAGAAATGTATTCTGTTTGGCAAGATTATTTAATAAGCCCAAGAATATAATAAAAGCCAATTCTCAGATAATAAATACTTAACTAATGCATATGTAGATATAAATTTATGTGTAATTGTATTTTTTAGTACCCTCTTTTACTTTCTAAAATGATTCGAGGCTCTGACTTCCTCTCTAAGTTTGTCTGGAAATAAGAAAAGATTCTTTTAAACCCCAACCTCTCCCCCCCCCGCAACCCAGTACCATATATATATAAAGAATCCGGTGGTATGCTTAAGTCTCTTCTTTTAATGTAAATTGCTTTATTGGAAAACTATAGGGAACAGAAAACATGGACAAGGCAAAGCGGTCTTGACAGGAATTTGGAGCGAGCCCCGAGCCCCGAGCCCCGAGCCCCGAGCCCCGAGCCCCGAGCCCC
>OU015749.1:122889649-122913970 GCA_907169655.1 Acomys percivali | reverse complement strand
AAAAAAAAAAAAGCCAAGGTGGCTAGCACAGGAGAAACAATACTTGAGGTTGCTCTGTGTATATGCATCCCCACATACATATGCCTTCATACATGAATGTGTGCACATGTGCACATATGTGCATGCATGAGCGCACACACACACACTTGTGTGCACTCACATAGAATCATGTTTTCATGCTAAGGGAACTAGTCAGGTTTCTATAAAACCTTTATGAGTCAAGTCACTAGAGTTGGAAAAGAGTAGCTCACAACATCTATCTCTCATGAACTCTCATCTGCTTATAAATAATTGTCAGGGATTGCTGCAAATGGCCAGGGAGTATAAAGGAGAGAGGGGTGGATCCTGCCAGGGAAATCAGGGCAGAATTCAGAGAGAAGGGTGAGACCTGAGCTCTCTCTTGGAGGTGGAAAAAAAATGAAATTTTTATTTAGGTTAAAACATGCACTAAGGAATTAAAGGCCACTAAAGGAATATTTAAGATGGAATGGGTTTGTGAGGTTGTGGGAGAAGTAGAAAATTGAGGTCAAGGCTTAAAATCATCCAACTGTCATTACAAGTCTGGTAGCAGAGTGTCATGCAAACAGCCTCTTACATTATTATCCTGGGATAGCTGCAGCTGTGTGATGCTGGCCTCAACTCTCAGGGACCAGGGATGCTTGCCTATGGTTTCAGCTTCCTGCTAAGAACACTGTTGTATCATTTACTCCTTAAACTGCCTGTCCTCCACCAACACCAAGAGTATTTTTTTCCAAAGGCCACGTATTTATCCCAGAACAAATCATCACATTTGTCAAACAAATCCAAGTTTATTGGGACTGATGTTGGAAATAATTTCCCAATTATGTAAATGAACAAAATCTGTTTTTAATTAATCTCTTGGCTTAGCTTGCATCCTAAGAATAAACTCTTTCTTGCTCTTGGTACAGGGTTACCATGCTCAACAATTAGCCTGCAGGGAACCAGTAAAGATTCTTAGATGTGATTGAACCAGACACAGGACAAGGTCAACAGTCAAGGGGGCATTTCTAGAAACTCTATGAGATGTAACAAAACTCTCAGTTGGTAAAGAACAATTTGAAGTGGTCAGAATCCGGGGAAAGGTATGTTTTGGTTCTAGCTGTGATCAGAGCTTGGCTTTGGGACCTCTTTCACAGGCCTGACCTATGTCAATGTTGTATGTGTTCTTTGACAGTTCACAATACCCTTGTGTTTCAATACATCTCTTATATAATTTTTTTAAAGTTTCCAGACTTCTAGGACTTCTTCATGTCCTTATTGATATTCTCATGCTTACAGTGATAATTTCATTTCTCTTTCCTATCTCTTGAAATGTATTAAAGATGTTAAAAAAAAAAAACCATAGGATGAGGTCATTGTTTGCCACCACCGGTCATCTCCGGGGACTTGCTCCTGGTGTTTAGTCTCCTTGTGATTTCTGTCCATGAGTTTACCTGCACTGGGACTAACCCTATGTGAATTCTTTGTAGTGCTGACAGAATGCCGATTCCTCTAGAGATGCATGCTCACCCCTCTCTGGCCTGCTTCAAATTAAAATTCTTAGCTTGTGGTTATTCAGGTTACACAAACACTGTCATCTCAGACCACAAAGCTATGTACATGCTGCGGCCTTACCAGGTTCTCGGCCCATCGTGACATTTGACTCAACAAAGGTTTCTTGCTGTCTGCCTTTGAGATGTGGGTATTTCTTCCAGTTTGCCTTTTCCCTGGGGATACTGTCCTTCATAGGTACCAGCTTCCCCTCGGAGGCCCCACATGGCAGCCCCCTCTCTCCACACAGGCCTTCTGATTTGCCGCTCTCGCAGGCAGGCACAGCTCCCGATGCCAGTGTTCTAGCATCCGGAGACATATTGGAAGCCACGATCAAGTAGTTAGCAAATTTGATTATCCTCACCCTGAATTCCTGCCCCTTTTGCTTTCTTTAACTGTAAAGAATTCTCCTGGGTTTCCAACGCAGTCGCCTTTTTATTTTAGGTAGCATATTGGGATAGTTAACAATGGCTGCCCGCTTGACAGGACCTGAGCATCTTCTAGGAGACTAACCTTTAGGCATGTCTCAGAGGAAGTTTCTAGATAGGATGATTTGGGGTGTGAAGGCCCACCCTAACTGGGCAGCACCATCCCATAGGCTGCAACCTGGACCAAAGAGGAATTAGAAGGTGAGGTGGATGCCAGCGTGTTTCTCTTCCTTCTTCCTGACTGCGGCAGCACTGTGGCCAGCTGCCTCAAGCTCCTGGTCCTCCCCCATCCCCCGCCCCACCACCACCACCACCACCGCGATGAGCTGTACCTTCCAACTGTGAGCCAAAACATGCACACCCCCATTCGCAAGTTGCTCTTTTCAGGTATTTTTTTTTTCACAGCAATGAGTAGTAACTAATATGCCTAACTTTCTTCTGTACATGTTTAGATATTTAATCAAGCTCACTGAGGTAGCTAAGAGCTATCAGATCCACCAGACAGAGCTCATCACAATTCTCTGACATCAAGTTTCAACAAGCCAGATGGAGGCTCTCCGTACCACCTCTCCTCTAGGCAGTTCTTCTTGATAGCTTTAGCGCGCACTTTCATTTTAGCCCACAGATCCACGTCTTTCACCGACTCCCACCAGATTCTAAGCACCCAGGTGACAGAACTGTGACTTTAACCTGACAAAGAACTTGGTAAAAATGGAGGCACACAAGCCTGTTGGGATGAACTGAGCAGAGCCGGCAGTCTGATATCATTATCAAACAGCTAGGATGCCAAGGTCTAAGAAAATGCGACCTGCAATGAAAATCATCTGCAGGAAGAGTAAGAAAGTCACAGACGCAAGGAGACTTCTTCACGCAAAGTCTGTGGAGTTCTGAAGACAGGATTCTTAACCTTGCTGACACACAACCCAGCAACCGCCGAGCTGTGAAGGCAGCCGCAGCAGCTCACCCCCTCCAGTGCTAATCAGTACACTCATGCTCTGAGCCCTAGGCTTCGGGATAGGAGATTATTACCACGCTTCTTCTTATGATATTTATAAAATGGTAAGGAATTTCCCCTGCTTGGTGGGTTTTATTATAATCCTGACATTTATATTGAAATCGCAGGTGGAAAAGAAGCACCGTAAAAAAAATATATCTCCACTAAGTTTTGTATTGTGTTTTCCCAGGACACCCTGCAATGAATAATGAGCTGTAAGGTTATAAGTCTTCAACTTGATACCCAACACCAAAATCCTCAGACACCCTACTGGATATTCTTTCTTCATGAAACAAAACGGAATGTGGAATATGGACCAGCAAAAATTAGATTAGAGAAACCATTGATTATGGTAATGAGCATAACTGTGAGTCTATAGATTCCTGCTGGCTAGTCTATGTCAACTTGACACAAGAGTCATTTGGGAAGAGGAAACCTCAAGTGAAAAATGTCTCCCCCCCCCCCCCGACGAATGAGTGGGCAAGCCTGTGGTGCATTTTCTAGATGGATGGTTGATGTGGGAGGGTCCAGCTCACTGTGCGTGGTGCCACCTGGGAAGGCCATCCTGGGTTCTGTAGGAAAGCAAGTCGAGCAGCCATGGAGACCAAGCCAGTGAGAGCACTTCTCCGTGCCCTTGACATTTACTTCCTGACCTGCTGGAGTCCCTGCCATGACTCACTTCAGTGATGGGCTCTTACCTGAAAGTGTAGGGTGAATAAAGCCTTTCCTTCCCGAGTTGCTTCCGGTCACAGTGTTTTATTTCAGCAATAGAAACTCTAACTAAGACATTAGCCCAGTGAGTTTGTGTGCTGATGCCCCATGATATGATTCCAGCAGAGAAAAGATCAACTTAGTGTGAATGAGAGTGACTAGCGAGGACAGGACATGTAACTTCTTTTTTTATACTGTGTATGTGCATGCATGCGTGTATGTGTGTGTGTGCACATGTGCATGTAAGGAGTGAGGGACGAGAGGTAATTTTGAATGAATTGGTTCTTTCTTTTCATCATGTGTGTCCTGGGATTTGAACTCAGGCTTAGCCCCAAGCCTCTTTACCCACTGAGCCATCTCACCATCCATAAAAGCCATAGAATTTCTAATAGATGTAATAGCTATTGCTAATAGAGCAGGGCTTCGGATAAATAAAGTAAAACCAAATGCCTACCTACTATAAATCATAATGAAATTGATTTTAAAATAATTCTGTAGGAACTAGAGAGATGTCTCAGTGGTTAAGAGCACTGGCTGCTGTCCCAAGGGACCCAGGGTTGATTCCCAGTACCCACATGGCAACTCACAATGGCCTTTAACTCTAGCTCTGGGGAGGAGGGGCTAATGCCCCCTTCTTGGCTCCATGAGTACCAGGCATGCAGTGTGGTTCACAGACATATTTGCAGACAAAGCATACGCATAAAATAATTTGAAAATATTTAAGTTCTCTAGCTCACATATAATTTTGCCATTTATTACAGTTGAAAGCAAATTTGAATACTAATGAGATGGCTGCACTTATTTATTTTTACATAAAAAATGAAATCTTGGCTGAATATTCGATGCTTCTATGACAGAGCATCTTCAGGGTTTTTCCGAGTTGATTGGCAGTTTGCTTCTGTAAGCATCAGTGCTGACGAGGCCACTTCAAATAAACATATAGTATGAGACGGCAGAAGTACATTTGGGGCCATTTTAGAAATCACTGTAAATGATAGCCTAATTCTCAAACAGCAATTTAAAATAAAATATTCTAAGACACCACAACCCAGAGATATGCCAACGTGGTAGCGGCATGCTGAGGAGTGGCGCTCAGGAAAACACTGAAAGTCTTTGTTTTCTGTAATTAAAGTGGCATGCTTCTCTAACAACAGAAAAATCTGTGCAATGAAAATGCTGCAACTGATCATGTGTGGTAGGCTTAAACCTGAGCCACGGTATGTAGGGCGGTGTTCCCTGGTGTTCACAGGTATGATGGCACAGACGCAGGGCAAAGGGCATGTGTTGTGTTCAGAACCAAGGCTGCAGTGAGGTCATGTGATACAACGCAGACAATGGCTGCCAGAGACACCTCAGATGGGCTGCGGGTTTGGTCTACTTGGGGGTCCTTGTATATTCAGAAACCTTTCCCTCTTGCTAAATATTCACAATGCCTGGCCCCATTCTGTTTAGAGCTGGGTTCTAGATTGTGCCAGCTCTGTCCTCACAAGCTATGAGAGTGCTGCCTCTGCCAAGTTCCTCTGTAGAAGTTATGGTCTACGACCAGCTGGGCTTGGAAGGTGAGAAGAAAACAACTTGGAAGTGTGTGCCTCCGGAGTCATGATGCCTTCCGGTACCATCTGATGCTGTGGTCACACCAAGAGGATTTACACGGTGAGAATTTTTGGTTTCTTTAAAAACACAGAAATGTTATGGGAATATGTGTTTGTTTTAATCCCAGGTGTGAGATACGGGGCTGCTTCAGAATGTCCACAGCAGCTGACTATGATTTGCCTCGTGCTCTAACAGGGGCATGATTTTGACAGCTGCGGATAATTTCTGCAAGTGATGACATTTGGAGCTCTGGGGACTCTTGAGAGGGTATTTAAACGCTGGAGCCCTGAGTGGCTGTTGCTCCTGTTGCTGTTGGTTGCTGGTTGCTGGTTGTTGTTGGCTGCAGGTTGTCAAGTGGTCATACACAAAGAGATGGAAAGAAGAAATTGGATGTCCTGACGGCAAAGATCAAACTTGCCCCAAGGAACTCGATGCCCCTAATCAGCAGGATGCAGTCTAATGATGATGATGCCTCCTTTCTCCTCTGTCCTACTTTCTCTCCTACCTAGTGCTGGGGAGTTGGAAGGATGGAACAAGAGTGGAAAAGGATGGAAATAAGAAAAAGGAACCCACAAAGTAGAAAAGGCTGGAAACAGATTTGTGATTATTGTTTATTATTACTTTCTCTTCTATCTCTGTGTCTCTCTCTCCTTGTATGTGTGTGTGTGTGTATGTGTGTTTGTGCATGTATGTGTACGTATGTGTGTCTGTGTATGTGCGTGTATGTGTGTATGTATGTGTGTGTGCCTGTGTGTGTATGTGCATGTATGTGTGTACACAGTATGTGTATGTGTGTGTTTGTGTGTGTATGTGCATGTATGTGTGTGCGTGTGTGTATATGCATGTATGTATGTGTGCCTGTGTATGTGTATGTGCGTGCATTTGTGTGTGTTTGTCTGTCTGAGTGTGTCTGTGTGTGTGAGTGTGTCTGTGTCTGTGTGTGTGTGTGTGTGTGTGTGTGTGTAATGAGGAGGCCAGAGGTTACTTTGGGAGTCATTGCCCAGGTACTATTACTATCTGTGTTCTTCTCTGAGGCAAGCATGAATTCAATGATTCATGTAAACTAAACTAAGGCAGTGATCCACAAGGATCTAGCTGTCCCTACCTCCCAGCATTGGGATTACAGGTACAGACTAGCACAGCCAGTGCTCTTTAAACAAGTTCTGAGTGTTACACTCAGACCCTTTCACTTGCAAGGCAGGCACTCTGCCAACTGAATAATCCCCCTAAGACCCAAAATGTTTCATTGCTCCCAAGTCAGCCGGTAACACTCCACAAAAGGTGGATTTTTCTAGCAATATCCACAGCCTATGACTCCACTGTTACTCTGTAGAGCCATGTAGCCCTGCTGCCCAAAGTTGTCATTGTATATTTTTCTGGCAACATACTTTGTTTTTTATGTACACTCTAACGACTCCCTCTACCAATCTCCTCTCACACCAACTCCAAACATGGTCACTGACTCGCTTTAGCTATTGGGACAAGTGCAAACAAAAATCAAAATTCTAATAGTGCCTACACATAGGGGTACCTCTCTTCTCTCTTGGATGTCAGAGCTCCTCTGATACAACAGAACAAGCCCAGGTTAGCTTCCTACAGAGAAGAAAGACCTGGACATGAATCACCTCAGCTGAGCATCCCAACTGACTCCTGAACTTAAGCAGATCCCGCAACTTGAGTTAACAGAGTCAAGGCAGAAACAAGAACCCCAGGAATAGCCCAGATCACTTTGCCACCCCCAGGTTCATAAGCTAAATGAGTGGTTATGAGGTTAGATGACTATGAATTGGGGTGATTTCTTATAGGTAACTTATGCGGCCATTCACAGAGATATGAACTGGTAAAAGTGTTAAGAGTCTCCATAAAGTGCAAGCACAGACCTTAAGTGAGAGTTTATGTGCCCATTAGGGAGCATAAAAATCTAAGGGTTTGGTTATCTTAGGAAAACTCCAAGAGGTCATTACAAAGCCCATTCGGTCTAAAGACCCTGCTCACTGCTGAACCACAGTGTCAGATTCCTACAGCAAATTACAGACATGTTCCAGCTGTGTCAGAACTTGAGCCCTCTGCAGTGAGACACTGAGGTCAGCACTGGGATTCCTAGTTTCAGCCTTCATGAGTCCTGGAGATAACTGAGCCTCCTTCATGGAGTTGTTGGAAAGATTGCACTTGCACGGTTTTCTAGATGCTAAATGAGTGTAAGCGCTCAAGAATAGCAACTTGACTTAGAAGTTAGTCCAATAGTGAACTACCATGTATTGTGTATCCTCTGTGCACCTCCTGACTGTCACTGAAGTGGCTGCCATGTAGACTCAGAAGCGAGAAAGCTGATGAGACACAGAAACAACTTTCCTGTGTCAGACAGCTGTGAAGGAGCAGCTGCCAACAGCAATTGTCACATCGTTGTTCTCATCACGTGGTGGCTTCCTTTCCGTTGCTGTCATAAAATACCCAGACAAAAGCAACTTGGGAAGAAAGAATTGAATTTTGCTGACAGGCCCACAGGGATAGAGTCCATCCTGTCATGGGTGCCATGACAAAAGGCAGGGAAGACATAGCAGCAGGAGCAGGAAGCTGGACGGTCACATTTCATCGACGCACAGGAAGCAGAGAAAAAGAATAGGAAGTCAGTCCAGGCTATAAGGTCACCCCCAGTGGTGCACTAGCTCCACCTCATAAAGGTTCCACAGCCTTCTCAAACAGTATCACCAGCTAGCGACCCTGTGTTCGAACCTATGAGCCTACTGAACTTGGGCAACATAAGCCCCTTCTAACTCCGTGTTTCCTCTTCTGTAAAGGGAGGGAATGGTTCTATTTCATGGAGACTGGGGAAAAGGGAGGGATAAAGGAAGAAAGAGAGAAGAAAGGGAGAAATGGAAGAGAGACAGAGACAGAGAGAGACAGACAGACAGACAGACAGACAGACAGAGAGGGAGAGAGAGCCCATGTTATCTATTGATGCTTTTTCTCCACAGTTGTGCTCCCATAGCCTTTTTTCCCTTCACATTTACATGCCTTGTATTTAACTCTTACTATGTAGAACACGCTGGCCTTGAACTCGCAGAGATCTACTTGCCTCTACCTCCAGAGTGCTAGAACCAAAGGCATGCGCCACTGTGCCCAGCTTATATTTAATTCTATATTTTCATGGGCTCCTTACTCAATTTTATCACCCTTGAAATGGGAGACTGCATTCCTGGGTCTCTATTCCTAGCACCCCACCGTCAGTACTTGCTACATGTTTGTTGAAATCAATTTAACCCAACTGTGAGCCCTTAACTTAGGCTTTTCACATTGGGGACTTCTGTTTGTCCAGCCATCCTTTCATATGCTGGGCCACATCAGGATTTTGCAAAGACCTTTGCTCTGTGTTTTCCAATGACATTTTGCTCTTAAACAAATTGAAAGAGAGAGCCTGCTGAGGAAGTGGGTTGCCTGCGGAGGTGCCCTTACTGGAGGAAGGGGCAGAGAAATGCAGGGTTTTAGCCCCTCACCCCTTAAAGAGCTTCTGGGAGCCTCTCACAACGTCTTGAGCATTTCACAGGCGACTGAACATCCCATCTTGAATTTAGACTTTTTCTTAAAGGCCAGACCCCAGACTCTCTACCACCCCTGGGTGAAACCAGCTCTAAACATGGACTTCTAAAAGCTGAGGGAATATATTTCTAAAGAGAAGACACACACACACACACACACACACACACACACACACACACACACCTACTTCTGATCCCAGAAAATTCTACAGGAAATAAAGATAAGTGGTTCTCACTTCATAAGCCCAAAGAATAATAACAGCATAGAGTAGAGGCTTCTTAACTTCAACCCCCTTGAGCTGCTCTCTCCATATGGAACATGGAAGGTAGTTGACTCTTGTTGGGTAATGAAACCAAAAGTATTGCATGAAGCCAACTAGAGTTTTAGGTACTGGCAGAAACTAGGTTTGTAATAATGGGGACCCAAGAGTTACTAGACATTTTTTAAAATGTAATAGGGGCTAGAGAGATGGCTTAGCAGCTAAGGGCATGTGCTGCTCTTGCAGAGGACACACATTTGATTCCCAGCACCCACATTAGATAGGCAGCTCACAAGCTACCTGTAACTCCAGCTCTAGGGGATCTGACGCCCTCTACTGGCATCTATAGACACCTGCACTCACATGCACATACCCACACACAGACGCACAGAAACTTTGGAACTACAAGGATGTCAGTGAGAAAACTTCAGCTCATCAGAACTCTGATGAGTAGATATGTAAATGTATCACTGTTGAATAAACAAATTATGGCTGCATAAAATAAGAAAAAAATTATGCTTCCTGCATAAAACCTTTCTTAAACTTAGCCTTTGCTGAAAACCCCCAGTAGGAAATGTTTATCAAGAACTCACTGTGTCAGGTGATGTGTATTCATATTGCATCAAGCCTAGGAAGTGAGCATTGCTATCTACACAGATAAGGAAGCAGAGTGGGGTGGGGGCCTGGCTTCATTCTTTAGTATCTGACAGCAAGGAAAAGCCATGGCAAGAATGTAAGCAGTGCCTTCCTTATTCTTGTTTCACCCCTCTGGCTCACCTGGACCACTGCTCCACGAACAGTTTCTGGCTCAATGCACAGCCATCATATGAACCCTTTGAAGAAGTGACAAGCTTCTCTACTCTCACACTGGTTAGTGTTCGAAAACTTGACACAAACTGGATTCAGCTAAGAAGAGGAAATCTTAACGAGGCGTTGCCTCCATCAGCAGCACTTGGCCCCTAGGCATGTCTGTAGGAGGGTTTCTTAATTGACTCAGGAGGACACAGTCCACCACGGGAGGTGCCTTGCCTAGGCAGGTGAGCCTGGTCTGAGCAAGCCAGAGAATGCAAGTCAGCAAGCAATGCCCACCTGGTCTCAGTTTAGGTTCCAGCCTCCAGCATCTGTTAGCCAGGGATTGATGGAGGTGCTGTGGAAATAAGGGAAAGTGACAGGCATCTCTGAGAGCAGGATTGTCCTTCAGTCAGGACATCTGAATGGCCACAGTCTGTGAAAGTGAGATGTACGCGCGTGATGTGGGGGCCTTGTGCTTTATAGGACAGGAAGCGGGGGACTTTGAGGATGAAGAGCTCATCTGCAGATGTCAGTGGGTTTGCTGTGTGGAGCTCAGAGGCTTCCGAGGGTGTCATAAGTCAAGTCAGCTTTCCTTTGCAGAGCCTCTCTGTCCACCTGGGGCAGTTGGTCATTAACCCTTGAGGTTCCTGCCTTGTGCTTCTGCCTCGGTTTCCTTTGATGATGGAATAGACCTCTTCTTCCTCAAGTTGGCTTTGGTCAAGGTGTTCACCACAACAGAAATGAAAAACTAGAACAACTCTTTTCTGGTGATTGTCACAAGATAAAGAAGCCATCTGGAGAATATTAATATTAATGCAGAGGTGTCTGCATTTGCGTGTGTGTGTGTGTGTAACAATAATAAAGAGAAAGAGGCTCTCAGTTTGATAGGTAGTGAAGGGGTCATGGGAGAAGTTGGAGGGATGAAAGGGAAGGGATAGGTGATGTGATTATATTGTAATTAAAAATTTTAAAGTGCAGATGGGGCCTTGACTGATAGCAGCTGGTTCAGTAGGGCCTGGAGGGATGCCTGGGACTCTGCATTTAACTAGGACCAAGCTTTAACTGCCACAAGAGGACCCCAGGGACTGCCCTAGACGCATATTCTCTGGGGTAGAATCAGGGCTCTCCTTCAAGGGGGCAGACTAGGGCCTTTAAGGGCCACTTTCATTTTGCTATCTACAAAGTTTCCAAACAAGAGTTGTGCTTTGGAGCTAATAAGGATGGGATGTGGCGGGTATAGAGGGCAATCCTAAATTTGTTCCGGTCCTCTATCCCCCCTGCCAGGATGATGTCACTAATCCTCGGGGCTAGCTGTCCCAAACTAGGCCTTGAAAAGGAAGAGAAAGAAAGGGCATCCCTGTCTGCTCCCTTTGAAACATAAAAGGTGAAGGGCTGAAGAGAGTGCTGATGGTGACAGATGTAAGACGTTTATTATATATCGCAGAGATCCAGATTAGGGAAAGCTTCCTAAATCCAATTTTTCTGCTTAAAGCAGAGAGTAAATAAGGCCATGCTGGCTTGGCACCCTTCTTCTCAGGAATGCACTGATGGGATGTCTGGGGGATGTTTGCAGACCCTACTGTGGTGCCAAGGAGGCAGGTTTTGGGGTGTTATCATGCACCCCATCTTTCACACTTAAAGGCAATGGGAGAGACGCTCTCTTTGTTGAGCCAGCTTTAAAGTAAAGTGAGCAGGAGACTAGGGGATCAGTAAAGGCCAGGAAGGAGAGGGTAGCACACAGGATGAAAGTGACCCCGGACTTTGAAAGGCTAACAAATGACACCCATACCTTTTCTTTCTAACTTTTTCCCTTCGGTATAACATTAAATTTGCATGTCAGATGTCAAGAGAGGCACGGGGATCAACTGAGGCTAACGCCTTCTGCAAGTTCCACTTCCGATATGCGTGCGCACATCAGTCCCACAGCCACCTGCCTGCCTGATGCCCTGGGTCTTTCTCTAAACACCATGTAGGGAAAGTCCAGAGAGCTTCCGCAAAGGTGGCTGAGCATGGAGAGTACAAGGAAACTCTTCCCTCAGGCGCCTCTTCAAGTATCTGTTAAACATCGTGAAAGGCAAATAGCCATGAGGAGAGGTGAGATGTGACGGAGAGCAGGGCCTGGTGGGAGTCTATCAGGTGATGAGTTAAGGACCATGAGTATGAGTCAGGCCCTGTTCAAGACAGACCCTTGAGTTCCATCGCTCTATTTTATCCATAGCCTTCCTCACATAGCCATGTGTCTATCCCCAGAACCCACACTTTTAGTGCCAGAGTTCTGATGCTCTTTGTCTATATTTTCTCAAACAAGCAAAACCCCAAATCCTCTGAGTCTCATCCGAAGCTTTGTACTGCCCCATGGACCAGGAGTCACAGTCAACTTCTGGCTGACCACAATTACTCTTAGTGGGCATCTTCTCTTCACCCTGAGTGCGCTATGTTGCCCAAAGCCCTCTTGTTTCTGTGACCAAATATCTGACAATAACTCGAGAGAAACCTTTTACCTTGGCTCACAGTTCGGTGGTAAGTCCATCACTGTGGGAAGTCACGGTGGGAGTGGCTGAAGGCATCTGGCCACATTCCCACCATAGTCAGGAAGAGTGTGAGAACACTGGCACTCAGCTCACTTTTTTCCTGTTTGTATCCAGTCCCACCCCTAAGACCGTAGCCTGATGCCACCCACAGCCAGGGTGAATCAGTCCACTCCAATGACCTTAACCTAGAAACTGCCCACAGGCAATGCCCAGAGGTTTGTTGCCATAGTGATTTTAAATTCCATCAAGACGAACCATGACAACAGGCCACCCGCTACAAATAGGAGTTCCAACTCAAAAATCTAATTAATTAAAGTTTCATTTGATTCAAAATTCATATCTTCTGTTATATGAGTGATAGTTCAGGTGCTTGAGAGCCCCATGTGGCCAGTGACAGGGCAGATACAGTGCCATGTGGGATACTTTCATCCCAGAGATTCCTATTACACAGCTCCATCCTGGAGGATGAGTTGAAATTGATGACACAAATCTCCCCTACAAGTCAGGGATGATCGGTGCTCAGGAGACCATGAAGGGGCTGGTGGACTCCCAACTGTCCACGTCATTACCACTGCCAAGATGACATTTCTCCTATATAAAAATGGCCTAATTTGACAAAGAACTGAAATTTCTAGGAGAAAAAAAAATGCAGCAAAAGGTATTCATCCTTCATTCTTACAATATCAGGGTAAACTTCTGTCTCTGAAGTGTATTTTATCCAAAGCCAGGCCAATATTGGGAAAAAACAAAACAAAACAAAACAAATGTTTCTACTTTTCATAAGACAACTCCAAAACAAAGACATAAAAGTCAAATAATAATTTCGTTTTTATTAATGAAACCAAAGCAAAGTTGAAAAGCTCCTAAAATTCACAGGCCATGAATAAAGAGATGGGGTAGATTGCTCTGTGGAGAAGCCTGTGGGAGAAAGTACAACAGTTCACTTCACACATGGGCACACACACAGCTTGCACACCATAAATCCCGATGGACTCTGTTGGCTTGATCCATTAAAATGATACACTCACTTACAAAATCCTTCACTCATAAATCAAACCAATAAGAAAGGAATGATGAGCTAATCCTAGAGACCAACACTTTGAAAGAGGAGAGCCAGGCTGGAAAGCTGAGGCGAACAGTTCTCCTTAGAGCAGGCTAAATTCGGAAAATGATACGTCACTTGAGTCTTCATAAAATGTATTCCACTGTGTGTGGGCGTGGATGTGTGGGAGCGCAAAGCACCGTGGTGCACGTGTGGGGGCCAGAAGACAACCTGAGCAAGATGGCCCCCATCATGTGAGCCTTGGGGTCAAACTCAGGTCACCATGCTTGGCTACCAACATCTTTTCCCACTGAGTGGAATGCAGCTGCCTTTGAGTTACCTACAGACCTGCAAAAAACCCCAAGGAGGTCCCTGGTTCACCAGGATAGAGTGGGGTGGGGGGGTCAAAACACACATTCTAGCTAAACTGTAGATCATAACTGCCTGAGCCCTCACCATACTAAATTCTTCCTGAAGAGCCCTTAGGCAGACTTAAAAGTGAGAACAAGGACAGAATTAAAAATTAGAAGATTTTTTTTTTCTATTTTGAAGCCCAACAATTGAGTTAAAACAGGATTTAGGTTTGACCCATGCGCATGCATAAGAAACGCCATCTCCAAGGATGAAGATGAAATCTTGAGTTTTCCAACCAGAACAACTGGAAACTGAGGAAAAAGAAGGACACCCGCTGTATGCAATAACCCCACTGTCCATTCCCTAAGATTTGCCTGTGTAGCCTTCATGAGTCAGGGCTAGGACTGTAAAACCAACCCTGTAGCTGGCTTTAGCATTAGAAAGTTCGCACTGCAGAGATATCAAGCTATACACACACCACTGCTTAAATTATAATAAACAAACTACATGGCTCAGGAAATCAGAGGAAAGACATTTGGAGTAGTTACGCACATTACAGGGATGAAATGGAAGTTATTTTGATTGCATGCACGACGTCACTACCAAGGGGTCGGGGGGATGTGGGGGAGGGAGGAGAGGGGAAGTACCAAAATCGATGCAAGACAAAACATGATGAGAAAAGTGGAAAAGATTAAAAAATAGCTATTCCTGTAAAAAGTCCTTGGAATAATCCGTGCTTACTTACTGGTGTTGTGTCTTAAACTGTTAAGAATAGAAAAAGACGATTACAAATTCGGGCTGGGATATGGCTTAGCTGGTAGAGAACTTACCTGGCAAGTGCAAAAAACCCCCTGAGTCAATTTCCCAGCACCACAAAAAATTCAAGGGAGGTTACACCTGCCGTCATCCTAGCACATGCGAAGTGGAGGCAGCAGGGTCAGGAGTTCCGGTTCACCTTTGGTTACATAGTGAGTTCAAGACCAGCCTAGGCTACATGAGACCCTACCTCAAAAAAAAAAAAATGTGTACAGTTTTTGTGAAAATAGAATAATCTTAAAGGCTACACAATTCTGGGCACAAAATAACACAAAAGCAACACATACAAAATAAAATTTTGGAGAGTGATATTATTAACAAATACAATTAAAACTTCACCGCGTATGGCTAATTTAATGACGAATAAGAATTACTGCCGGAAAGCAGAGACAGAACACGCCAAACACTGTAGTCATTTCACCAGTGAGCCACGTAAGGAAAATCATGGAATCTTGTCACGAAAAAATAAACGGATACTAAATTTTTAAAACATCAAATTTCAACTCTTAACAATACAACCCTGACTAGGGGAGCTAGGGAAGAAGCCTCTGTCAGCTAACACGTAAGCATCGTTTTAAATCAAACACTGTATCATTCACACTTAAAGCTGATGCCACGAGAGGCAACACTACCACAGTAAAACCAGACACAGAAACAAAATCCATAGCTGGTTCTGAGGATAGGCAAACTCCAAGGATGGGGCTTTTAAAAGTATTTTATTTTCATGAAAAATACAGGCTGGCTTTGAACTCACTGTGTAGTCAAAGATGACCTTGAATTTCTGGTCCCTCTACCTCCACCTCCCATATGCTAGGACTATAGGTGTACGCCAACCTTGCCTGGAATTTTATGGTGCTGGGAAATGAACTCGGAGCTTTGAGCATACCAGACAAGTATTCTACCATATATACATATACATATATATATGTATATAATTCATATATATGAATGTATATATATGAATATATGTGAGTATATATGAATATATATATGAAAGGAAGCAAGAGAATTATATTACTATTTTTAGAAGTTCATTGAAAAATATTTGAACTGATTTTTTTAAAGTCAATATAATTGCTAAAGATATAGAACATGTCACTGGGGGTATAAGGAAACAGCTCCTAATAGAATGAGAAATATGAACTGCTAAGACAAAGTCTTAATGGGAAATGTGTGACCTAGATTGGGTGAGGTGGGTTGTATGCTCGATTTCATTGAGAGAGATGAAGTAAAACTTGGCTAAGGGAAGCAGTGTGACCTGATATGAAAAAAATCTATTTTAAGGATATCAGTTCTTTCCAGCTGATATATGACTTTAAAGTAAGTTAGTTTTTAAAAATTGGTGTTTATTTAAATTGGATAGAATTGTAATAAAGTTAATCTGGGAAAAAAAATGAATGAAAAAAATTGAAGGTATTTTTAAAGTTATATGAGATAAAAGAAACATGCCTCATCTCTCCTCCTCCCTGCAAAAAAAAAAAAAAAAAAAAACCCAGAATATACAATAAAAAATGTCAGTTACTAAAACAATCCATTGAAGCTGCAGAAATAACAAGTTTGATGACAGCACAAAATGTATAGTAATTAAAATAAGTTTAAGATGGCCAGTTAGTAGGCATGTGAGGATTACTCTGCAGTGTGATGGCTTGAGCTCTGGCTATGTTTATGACTTAGTCACTTGTCATCGCTATGACAGAGTACCACAGGCTGGCAATACTCAAAAGAAGAAAGGTTATCTGACACATGGCTCTTGAGGCTTGGAAGGTGCCAATTCTAGTGAGTCTCTGTGCTGTGTCAGAAAAATGACAGAAGGGCACTTGTGACGTAAGAACTGAGAGGTGACAATTAGGTAAAAAAAAAACAAAACTAATGGGGAATTCTAGCTATAATAATATCTCAGCTCTTGAAGCGCCCACACCACGCGTCATTATAATGCGACTGTGGTAATGTGATGGTAAGTCTTGGCTGCAGATGAGCAGAGCCTGCGTTTAGATGTACCTGTGAGGGGGAGGCATGGTTCTGGAGATGGAATGCATGACAGACTGCAAAGTTGTTGCATCAGCTAGTGGGAGGTAGGATGCTGGAAGGCGGGACCTCATTAAAGGATGTGGGCGACTAGGGTGCATGACTTTCATGGGAGGTCTTGTCCTTGGCCACTTCCTCTTTCTCTGCTTCCTGGCTGATGTGAGGGGAACTGCCCTGCTCCACCAGGCTTCTACCACCAGAGCATTCTTCCTCATCTCAGGCCCAGGACCCAGCTAACGTCCTACTGAAACCTCTGCGTCATGACAGAAGGAGACGCCTTCCCTGGAGCCATTTTTCCCTGCAGGCGTGAAGTATGACTAACACGGGTACTTAAATTCCAACATGAGTTTCCAGGACGACTTTTAAACTGCTGCGCCTGAAACCTACGACGCAACAGGAAGCAACCCTTCCTCAGTGTGAGTAAAGGGAGCGCCAGGTTGAGGGGGTGCTTTTTAACCATTGCATTTTATGGGCTCCTCTGGTTTACTTTTGGAAGGAACCCTTTGACTAAACCGTACCTGTAAAAGAATATTGTGACAACTGGCCAAACGGTTCTCACACCATGAATCAAGATAAAAAGCTGTATGCATTGGCTGACTAAAAGTTTTCAGATGTTTTAAAAATATTAAAATTGTAGGATTATGGGATTGCTTAGCAGGGTGCCTGCTGCCAAATCGTCAACCTGAGTTCTGCCTACATGGTGGAAGGAGAGAGCTAATGCCTCCGAGATGTACTCAGACCTCAACAGAAGAACCCTGGCACGTGGACACACACACACACACACACACACACACACACACACACACACTTCAAACAAATAGATGTTAAAATTAATTTAAATGTTTATAAGAATCTGTAAGATTACATGATATAGCAAACAAAAATAATGACTCTATTATAAAGCAAAGGCTGTCTAATAAGAAATCATGTATCTAAACATACTGTAATATAAAGACAAAAGGCTGTGAAAGGCTGATGAAGCATTAGAATGATAACTTATTAAAATTAATTGCTGTAAAGGGCTAATGTATCAATAAACATGTAGATAAAGCAAATGGGTTATTCATGAAGAGGAAAACAATAGTAGTAAAGAAATGTGTAAAGGGCTGCAGAGATGGCCCAGTGGTTAAGAGTATTTGCTGCTCTTGCAGAGGACCCAGATTTGGTTCCCAGTGCTCAGACAAGGCCACTCACAACCACTTACAATTCCAGATCTAGGGAATCCAGCACCCTCTCTGGTCTCTGTGGGCAGTGCACTCATGTACACACACACACATACACACACACACATGTGCACACACACACACACATGTACACACACGTGCACACATGTACACACACGTGCACACACGCACACACACATGTGCACACACACAATGAAACCTTTTCAATTTAAAAAAAATTATGAAAATATATAATTCAATTATAATCAAAGAAATAAAAATCAAAACTAGAGATTGTTAGTCACCTAAAAAGTAACATTGAGTAACATTTTTTTAAAATACCCTTTGTTAACAAATACTTAGGAAAAAGTCTAGATTTTTTTTTTCTATAGCAGGATAGAATGTTTTCTATATTGCTAGTGACCATAAAATTACTAAAATATATTTGTAAAGCAGTATGGTAGTCTTTATTTAAAGCCATCAGGATATTTTTGATCCAGTAATTCTACTTCTGGGAATTTATCCTAAGACAGTAATCCAAAGCCTAGAAGGGTACACGCACACGATACGTCTGATTCACCATTGAAATTGCAAAGACACGAAACTTCACACAGAGTAAAAGATAATGTAACGAGTGACAGTAAATTCACAGGCATGAAATAATAGACACCAATCACAAGCAGAGTTATAAAGGCCATGAAAACAAAAGATGTGTAACTATACTTGATTACAATTGTGAAGAATTATACATGGCAAATTACTGTAAGGATATAAATGCTAATGTTAATACTATTAATGAAAAGCTATAGAGAACTGACTATCTGTCTTTACGTTTGTTTATTATCTCTTTATGCATGTATTCTCTGGGGTGGGGGGGGGAGAAAGCACACATGTGGAGCTCAGAGGGCAGCTTGCAGGCCTTACTCCTCTTCTTCCACAATACCGGTACCAAGGATTAAACTCAAGTTATCAGGCTTGGAGACAAGTGCTTTAACCCACTAAGTCATCTTACCAGCCTTTTTTTTAAAAGAAAAATTAAAACGTTTAATTGTGTATGTGAATGGATATGCGCATATGAGTGCAGTACTAAAGGAGGCCAGAAGAGGGCACAAAATCCCCCGGAGCTGGAGTTAGACGAGGTTGTGGGTTGCTCAACACAGATGACCGGGACCCACATCAAGGTCCACTGTTGGAGCAGCACACACTCTTCAGCGGCTGAGCAGTCTCTCCAGCCAAGTTGCACACATTTCTTTCTAACGCAAATTCTCTGGGAACTAAAGAAAGATGTTAACAAAGTAGCATACTAACCAGAGCAAATGTCAGCTTCCCTGGAGGACGTACATGTTTTCCATAACCTCTCCCCTTGGTTAAGCACAGACACCCTGACCCCAGGGCTTCCAGGAGATGTTCTACCCAGTTCTCAGAGATGATTTTGCTAACAATCTCATCACTGTTGATGTTATACCATCGTGGAAAATCATGTATTTGGTTCAGAATCGTGTTCTCATTCCGCAAGACAACAGAGACAGACCTAATAAAAATAAACCATGGATTGTAATTTAGCCCTTGGGACCATGACTACAGTATTAAGTAGAGATGGTCAGGAGTGATATTTCTTTATTCATCGGTTTATTTTGTTTTAAAATGGGGGTCTCATATAGGTCAGGCTGGCTTTGAACTCATTATGTAGCAAAGCCTGGTCTTGAATTCCTGATCTTCTTGCCTCTGCCTCCCAAGACTTGGGAGTTCCAGTGTGTGCCGCTACATCTGGCTTAGAGGTAATACATTTTTATTGGCAAGCCATAATTCCGGGACCTAATAGCTCGTATCAAGTCATGCTTGCTTCTTAGGCTTTTATTGTCTTACAAATCAACCGAAGGTGGCCCGGAAACCACCTGAGATCACGCTTAACGTGATTCATCATCCCTGCATTAACAGGAGCAGCAGAACTTGTCCTGATGGCTTAACAGTAATGTGGTCAGGCCTAACTCCTTCCATCTTTAGAGCAACACCATCCAAACCCAGGTGACTCTGTCATCAGAGGCTGCACGTAACTCCAAAACAAAGAGACGTCTTTGAGATGGGCTCAAACACAGCGTAGAGCGACCCTGCTTTGTTTACATCTTGTTAGGTTTCCTTCTGCTTCTGTATGTGCACAACGAAGGAAACGGCTTGTTTCCAGCTTTGGACATCAACTGCTTTGAGAAGATACAGAGCAGTTGGAGCGACGGGCGGAGATTCGCAGCCTTTCTGTGTGGAGGCGGCATGCTAGGTGCGAGGCGAGCAGGCCTTTGGCCTATGTTGGGCACGGGACTGAAACATTCACACTGCTGGACATTGTTGATGTCAGGGGGTTGGGGGGGGGGGGGGGGGGGGGGGGGGCAGGGATGCCCCGCTGTTACACTGGGGAAGCATCACAGCAGCAACATCTGTCTTTCCGAGTGTCCCAGCGCGAGGAATTAGAGACTTAGGGTGTACTTGGGCTTTACTGTGGAGCGGCTGAAGAACTCACACTGGATCCGGAGCACCAGGGAAACAAGTGTGACACATTTTAAGCATGTCAACGGAGGGAGAGCCTATTCTTAGTCCCTAGAAAAATGGAAACTGGGTCAGGGCTTTTATCCAAAATTGTCTTCTGCATTCTGTAATTTGAATTAACACGGTTAGCAGACTTGTAGAGTTAGTCCATCTTCCAATAGTTTTGATGCAACTCTGAGGAAGCGCTGGGTGCTGTCGGCGGAGGAGCAGTTACCTAAGAGCTCCGTTGCTGGCGTGGATGGCCGTGACTGTCAACCTGGCAGGATCTAGAATCGTCATGGAAGACAAAAAACAAAACCTCTGTTTGTGAGGACTTTCTAGAGTCAGTTGACTGAGGTGGGAAGGCTCACTGTAAATGTTGGCGGCCCCCCTCCATGGTCTGAGGTCCAACACAGAAGGGAAATGAGGAGCCAGACTGAGCCCCAGCTTTCCTCTCTCTCTCTGCTCGCTGGTTGCAGATGCAGTGAGAGCAGTGGCCCCACACTGCAGCCGTGTGCTGTCCCCTTGAACTATGTAACCCACATCAAGCTCTTCCTTCTTACGTTGCTTTCACCGGATGTTTTGTCACAGCCACAACAAAACTAACACAACTGGCAAATAATTTCTTTATTTCCCCTCCAGTTACATGTAAGCTAATGAACAAAAGACTATATACTGGCCATGTATATATATATATATATATATATATATATATATATATATATATACCTTTCTAAAACACAGCTCAGGCTAACAAGGTAGCTAGAACTTGGGAGGTGAAGGCGGGGGGCGGGGGGGAGCGAGGATGAGGAATTCAAGGCCATTTTTAGCTATATAGTACATTGAGGTCTGCCCAGGAAACACAAGACACTCCCTCAAAATGTGCAAAATGGTGAAAGCTGGACTGAAGAGCACCAGGCCATCAATGGCTGACCTCTTTATCTCAAACCCAAACCTCTAACCCAAAGTACGGGCACATGCGCAGTGTGTGTGTGTGTGTGTGTGTGTGTGTGTATTACAAAAATAATTGAAGATGTCACAAATTTGAGAGGAATTTGGAGGAGACAGGAGAAAGTGGTAGGGGAGAAGGAAGGATGGAAACAATGTAAAGACAGTACTCATGTATGAAATTCTCAAAAAAAAAAAAACTAATAACTACATTTTAAGAAAAAGAAAAAGTTAAAGGACTACTCAAATGAGCCTCATTTAATTATGTGGCTCACTACAAAGAGAGTTTTACATGAATAATACAGGAAAATAGAAGGTATAAAATGATGAGAGCTGGACAGATGGGCCATGCTGCTCTTGCAGGAGACTTGAGTTCAGTTCCCGGTACCCACGTAAATCTGGCTTACAACCATCTGTAGCACCAAGCCCTGGGAGACCTAATACCTGTGGCCTCTACAGACACCGTCACTCACAGGCACATACTTTCCCCCAAAATATGTGTTACTGAAAGCAATAATTAAAAAAAGAAAGAAAGAAAGATAAAGTCCTAGAGGTACAAAGCATGCCAAGAGAAGTTGCTGGCGTTCTTAGTTGCAATAATTACTTTTAAGTTGAGGCTGGAGTGTGTCATGTGAGAAGGGGACAGACGGCCCAGGGGTGAGCGCAGGCACTAGCTGCAGGGAGTGGGAGCGCCCATCTTCAGCAACCACAAGCCGCACTTGGCGAAGGGCCTCGGGCTTCAAAGGGAAGTGTGGCCTGGCAGGCAGTGGGATTCTGGCCTGGAGCCACCCTCAGCAGCGAACCCAGAGACTTTGGCTGGACTTCTGACCCACAGAAAGAAGCATTCCTGCTGTTTTAAGGCAATAAACTAGCATGTTTTTACAGAGCCACAGAAAACTGACATGAGTGTAAAACACTCAGAAACATGCAAAGTTTAATAAGACACATTAAAAATACACAACAGATTAAAAATGGCTACCCAGCTTTAAACACAATACCTACTGAGCAAGGACCATAGTGAACATAACGTGTAGCTTATTTCATGTTTAGCTGTGCAGTCCTGCAGGCTGTCATTAGACCACAACTACGTTCGCTATCAAGACTATCCGTATCTTTGCTAATCTACTTTCCTGTCTGACTCACCCATGAACAAAAGAAACGGAAACCCTCCATCTCGGTAAGGGAGTCATCAATTTATCTCTTTCTGAAGTCAGGCTTTGCTTTATCGATTTTTAAGACCCTCTTATTAATTGCATGCATATTGTGGCGTATCCTTGGAGAACTGAAATTAACTTGTTTGCTTGTATATTTCTTTCTTTTATTCTTATGCGAGGTCTTGTCCAGACTAACTTAGAATTCAGTATGTGACTCAGACTGTAATTTGGAATCTTCGCTCCTCAGTCTGTGGATGCCAGGAATAAAACTGTGCCTCAGTATGTCCAGTTTCTTAAAACTGATTATTAAAATATATCAATTAAACAAGGCAGTGGGTGTTGCTGTGATGTTCTGTTATTTTCTATTGATTCTTCCTAGTCCTGATGTTACTTTTTAGCTTCAAATCCAGCCTTTTCTTTTGGTTAATATCTGCCTGGTACATCTTTCCCTCCCCTCTTGTGTTCAAGTTTTCTGTTTGATGATGGCTGAGGATTGCAAAGCCAAAATCACATAAAAGCTAATCAAACAATTTCTCTAAAAACTCTATGTGATTTTTCAATTATGTGCGCATACATGAGTATACACACACCTGAGTGAAATATTCTCAGAGGCCAGGGGAGGGCACCCAACCCCCTGAAATTAGAGTTACAGCCAGTTGTTAGGTGTCATGTGGGTGCTGGGAACTGAACCCGGGACCTCTGCCAGGGCAGAAAAGGCAATCTCCACCACCGAGCCATCGCTCCAGCCCTGAACCCGGAGCCTCTGCCAGGGCAGAAAAGGCAATCTCCACCACCGAGCCATCGCTCCAGCCCTGAACCCGGGGCCTCTGCCATGGCAGAAAAGGCAATCTCCACTGCCGAGCCATCGCTCCAGCCCTGATAGCACGAGTCCTTTAAGAAGGGACCGGAAGTCAACGATTGATGTTTATAATGAGCATTTCTATTCAAGGACCCGACACTGCAGTCTACTCGGAACACACTGAGCTTTCCCAGCTTTCTCTTCACTGTCCTTCCTTGCGTTCTTTAAAAACACTAAAAATACAACACATCCCTCTCAAAACAAGAGTCTCACACTTATTATATGCCCCCCTTTTCTATGCCCACCCGCATAACCCCTTTCTAAACTGGTCCCCCCTTATGGATTCTGTGGAAAATATGAAGAAGGTCCTCCCTCCTTTCCCTCCCTTTTTCTCTTTCTGTTTCACTTAGATTTATAGACAATGGATAGCAAACGGTTTGCTGAAGCGCTCAATCATTGCTGCGACTTGAATCTGAAGTGTCCCCACAGTTTCACGGGTTCAAACACTGGGGCCCCAGTGGGTGGCTATTTTGTAATGTTGTGGAATCATTCTGACACGGGGCCTGGCAGGCAGTGAGTACCAAGGGGGGCCTGAAACACTTCCGGCCCTTTGTTTCTTGGCACAATATGAGAGCCACCACCAGTCTCTCTCTCTCTCTCTCTCTCTCTCTCTCTCTCTCTCTCTCTCTCTCTCTCTCTCTCTCTCTCTCTCTCTCTGTCTCTGTCTCTCTGTCTCTCTCTGTCTCTCTCTCTGACTCTGTCTCTCTCTCTCTGTCTCTCTCTGTCTCTGTCTCTCTCTCTGTCTCTCTCTCTCTGTCTCTCTGTCTCTCTCTCTGTCTCTCTCTCTGTCTCTCTGTCTCTCTGTCTCTCTCTGTCTCTCTCTCTGTCTCTGTCTCTCTCTCTGTCTCTCTCTCTCTGTCTCTCTGTCTCTCTGTCTCTCTCTCTGTCTCTCTCTGTCTCTCTCTGTCTCTCTCTGTCTCTCTCTCTGTCTCTCTCTCTGTCTCTCTCTGTCTCTGTCTCTCTCTCTCTCCCTCTCTCTCTCTCTCTCTCTCTCTCCCCGTCTCTCCCTCTCTCTCTCTCTCTCTCTCTCTCTCTCTCTCTCTCTCT
>OU015749.1:122876284-122889549 GCA_907169655.1 Acomys percivali | reverse complement strand
GTATTTATGAAACACATAGCCAGGCGTGGTGGCGCACACCTTTAATCCCAGCACTCGGGAGGCAGAGGCAGGTGGATCACTGTGAGTTCGAGGACAGCCTGGTCTACAAAGCAAGTCCAGGACAGCCAAGGCTACACAGAGAGACCCTGTCTCGTTAACAGAAGGACCAGGATGAGGTAGGAATCTGGGCGGAGTTTGAACCTGGAGCTCTTCTTCAGAGTTTCCCTGCAGGTCTTCCCCCTCACATCTGTGGCTCTGGTTTTCTTCAGTTTTCCTCCCTGGTTCCTCTACCCCACAGCTCATGTTGGGTTTTAGTTGCCGGTGAGTTGTGTGATTCCCTCTGTAGAAGTGACTCATATCAATGTTCAAGTCTCATCCAAAGGTTTGTTAGTAACTAAAGCCCTTGGGAGTTATTTTGGGTATTTTGTCTAGTATTTAAGTTTGTAAAAAAAAAAAAATGGTGCAGTGGGTGGATTTGGGGGAGTGGGGGGGGGGCTCATGAATGACCACTAGGCTACACTACCAGCCTGCTAAGGTTCTGTTCATGGGAGGAGCTGCTTGTTAGCTGCCCGAATCTGCCTACTCAGACTCAGCACCGACGGTTTATTTTTCAAACCTTTCAAGTGCATTTGAAGGTAGAGAACTGGTATTTTAAGATTTAATTTTTAGTTAATTTCAGAGGCGTGAGCCTACATTAAGAAGCGATCTAACAGGGATGGAAAGCCGTCTGGGAAGAGATCCCAGGGGCAAAGCACTTGCTGTGTAGGTGTGAGGACCTGGGGCCGACCTCAGAAACCCAGATACAGCAAGCTGGGCATGTGACTGGCTTGTCATTCCAGAACTGGGAAAGCCAACAGGGGCTCACTGGCTGGCCAGCAGAGGCTGACCCAATGAGGTTCAGGTTCAGTGAGAGGCCTTGTCTCAAAACACAAGCCAGATTCCTGAGGAATAGCACTGCTGTTGTCCTCTGGCCTCTACACGCATCTGCACATGTAAGTGCACATGTGCATGTAAGCCTGTACACAGTGATACACATGAACACAAATGCATGCAAACATACCACACACATACACATACACGCACGCGCGCACACACACGCGCGCGCACACACACACATACACACTTAACACAAAAACAGGAAACTAAGACAGGCTAACATACACATTCACATTAATATGTCTCCAATTTTGGAACCCAAGCTGTTAAGAGGCCCTGACAAATAACTGAAATCAAAGTAATTTTAATTCTAAGACAGTAGTTATGTAAATACTTGATCCTTCTTAGAGACTAGTGTTGGCACAGGCCTTTATTTCTAGCACTCAGGAGTCAGATGCAAGATGCTGTCTGTGTGATATAGTTCAGCCTGGTCTACTTAGAGAGTGCCAGGACAGGGAGGACTCCATAGTAAGACCCTGTTTAGATAGATAGATAGATAGATAGATAGATAGATTATATATGATAAATAGGTAAAATCCATTTTGACTTGATAGTAATTTTCCAAGATAATATGAAACGCACATATATTTCTTTTACATGCATAAATACATACATACATACATATAGCATCCAGTTAAAAAAACAGAAGTCAACATAAGCTTTTGCAAGCAACATTTCTCTATGAATGTCAAACATCTGAACTCAGAACAGCACGGGCATTGTAGTATGTGATGATGTTAAATCCGTTAGTGTTGTACTTATCAAATGGCTGGTAATAATTACTACCAGCCATGTGCAATGTCACTTAAAAATATATATAGCAGAAAGGATCTTTCCCAGATGCCCTAGAGACAACTTCATCAACTGCTATTTCTTTTGTCACTTAAAAAGGAAAGTTGTCAGCCCAGGCAAGCTCCAATTTGAATTGGCTCATCTCAGGCCCCTGCCTTGCATTGGAATTGAAAACATAATTTCCAGCCCTTCTTCACAAATGGAATTGTTGTTATTATTCAGTTTTCCATATGTGAGTAGCCGTCACCTCTGTCAACCTCAGCATATCCATTCGTGACTCCAAAACCAGACTCACGGGCCTGAACACACACTGCGCATCTCAAGTGAAAAGATAATTTCACTCCTGATGTGCCCAGGGCCCAGCTGATAAGAGCCAAGTCCCTGATTTGAATATTTGTTCCTGTCGTCTCCTAATAACATATTTATGCATTGGGGTGTCCTTCACGTATGCCAGGCATCTCTCCTCCTCAAACATTTCCTGATGGAGAGTCCAAGATCTCTGTGATAGCCTAGTGCTGGAAGGCTGGACACCTCTGAGAAAACTCGCCTCTTGCTGCTCCAGACTCCTCCCTCCTCTGTGACCCTGACTGTGGCCCTGTCCTTTCTTTATGTAGACCCGAGACCGTTTCTCTACAGCTTTCCTTCTGACCCCCAGCACTTTGACCTTAACCCACTAGGAACAGAGAAACAAGACTCGGTCAGCACCAGATTGTCTAAGGGGCACTCTAGGTCTGGGTGGACCTGAAGTCTCTCTCACAGGTCTCTACCTAACAGTCACTCTAAAGTGACAAACTAATATTTTCAAGGTCCAGGAATTTAAAAAAAATAAAAATAAAATTAAATAAATAAAAGGAATCTCAGGTGTGGATGTTTTTGTAGGTTATGTGTCTTCTTTTCCAAAGAAGGAAGAGATTAAACAAACTGAGTCTATCGTCATTACAAAGCAGGGAGTTTGGAGGAGAGGTGATTGCATCGCTAGTTGGGCTTAGGTTCGCTGGGCTGTTCCTGGAGAGGAATGCCAGAGAGCTACCTAAGCGACCGGAGTGAAAGTAAATGGAGAATTTGAGTCTCAGGGAGTACAAGCCTGGACCTTTCACAGCCCGAGGAGAGGGTGCATGGCCAGGGAAGGCTTGAGGGGTTGGCACATTCTCAAGTTCATTCACCTCATAAGCAGCAGAGAAGCCTCTGTCCACACTTGGGGGCAGTAAGTGATGAAGCCAACAGCTTTTTCAGCACCCACTCCACTGGGGGCTCTGAAGGGCCAATAATGCACTTAAAGAAAATCTGGACCATGCTGACATTAGCTCAAGGGGTAGTTGAGTACTCTCCTAGCACGCATGAGGCCCTGGGCTCAATCTCCGAGACCACATAGAGGCAGATATGGTAGTACACTCCTACAGTCTGAGGACTTTGGAGAGAGAGGCCAGAAAATCAGAAGTTCAAGGTCATCTCCAGCTATAGACTCCACCCAGTCTAGGCTAAACTGTCTCAAAAAAAAAAATCAGTAAGTAAAAATTAAATGAAGGTGGTGACCTGAAGGCACCGAAAGGCAACAGAACAGAAGCCTGTGCGCAGCACTGGTAGGTCCGTGAGAAGGACTAATAGAGACCTGAAAAGGCAGCTTAGGCCTGACTAGCATGTATCTAGGACAAAGGCAAAGTTGTACTGAATCTAGGTGCATCGTAGAAAATGAAACACGGGACTAAGAAACAGAAGTCAGGTGTGAGGACAGGGGCTGAGCACAGTTCCCCTGTATCACCATGTTTTATTGCCCTAGATTTCGGTAAGCTGGTTCTTGCTCTATGTTCCTATTAAGAGCCTGTCACAGTGTCCGAAGCTATGGATACTATCTCTGATACTATAGATCTGTGAGCAGCTTCTCAACCAGAAAAGACATCTAAGAAAAAAAAAAATCATCCTTCTACATTGAAAGATCCCTAACCACTAATTTGATTGTGTGTGCATAATGCATAAGGTCCCCTCGCCACCCTGCAATTATTGAAAGTCAACTGAAACAAAAAAGCTTTGCAGTGCACTCAGGGTATAAAAAAGCAACCCTTCGGTTTCTCCTTAAAGACTCCCTGAACCTAGGGCAAGCATAGCGGGGCCAGATGTTCTGAGAAGCCATGAGTGTCTCAGAGACAATGAGTCTGAGCTCACTCAGAAATGGGAAGAAACAACACTCATTAGATTTCCTACTTTCAGCCAGTCTGCTAAGTATTTCCACACTGGGGTGATCACTCTATCTTTTTTTTTTAATACTTATAAAAAATGATCTTTGCATTTCTTTTGGAAAGCAGACAGCACAGCACGTGGCAGCGCATGCCCAGCAATGACACTGACTTCGGGTCAAATGCCAAAGCTTGCAGTCTTTCTGCCTTGATGGAACGCCTCACAAGTACATACAGCAGGGCTGGGGAAACAGATGTGTGAACAAAGTCCCGGCTGGACATTTCTGAGAGCCCCAGTCAAATCACCAGACGCCTAATAAAGCCAGGCCCGGCAGGGTGGCACGCATCTACAATGGCCGCAATAGTGAGACAGGAAGTGGAGACAGGAAGCTCCCCGGGAACTACTGAGCCAGCCAGCTTGAAAGGCACAGAATCAACCAATAAGAATGTCTGCTCCACACAAAGTGGATATAGTCCCCACACCTGCCCTGATGACGTCACAAATAGATAAGGCCCAAACCCCTAAAGGTAGTGTTTCTTAGACACAGGTTTTATGGACCAGATAGAAAAAAGTAGATAATTCTCCCTTTTCTCCCTGGCAAGCCTGTTGAAAGCCAGTGAGGGATGCGTTCATTTGACAGATGTATCTCGCTCTGTCTAAGCAGCTGGAAACACCTGCAGGACTTTCCCACATCAACACATTCCTGTGTTACATACTCTTTAGCAATGGCCGGGGACAGGGGGCAAGCTTAGGACACACTCTGCCCTTCTCTAACTGTGACACTAATTCTGATTTCACATGGACCTCTGTGCACTGGTAGAAGCACCAGAGGCATTTGCATTCTCGCCCCTTCTCTGGTCTCCATCCTTCAGGCCTCCCCAAGCAAGGTCCTTGGCAGCAGCGTATGACAATGCCAAAGGAGCTGGTCCTCGCTCTGGACAGTGATTCCTCATACTGGTGTACAACATTGAAATCAATGAAGCACACCCAGTGTCCTACCTTGGTTAACCATCTCTCCAGTAGACACTGGCCTAGCACTCAGCATTCTAAGAACCTTGAAAGTCACAGAGAGGAAGTGACTCCCCGTGGTCACATAGCCTATAGGTGCGGACTCCATCACACTCTGAAAGCAGCCAGCAGGGCTCGCTGCCAAGGCCTACCGTGCTGCGCTCTGAACAGGCTGGAGAATCATCTATGATAGACATACCCAGGTTTATTAAATGTACAAGCCAAAGCAAAAGAATAAAAAGCAGATGGTAGACAGATAGAGATAGATGATTGATATATTATAGACAGATAGATAGATAGATGATGGATACAGAGAGGTAGATATGTGATAGATGATTGATGATTGATGGATAGATAGATAGATAGATAGATAGATAGATAGATAGATAGATAGATAGATAGATAATTGATAGATTTATAACTGATAGATGATAGATAGATAGATAGATAGATAGATAGATAGATAGACAGACAGACAGACAGACAGACAGACAGACAGACAGACAGATGATAGATAGCAAAACACTATCAAATCAGATGCTCAAAACACCCAGCAGAAACGGACTGCAGAAACCCCTTTGGAGCAGTCAGAGCTGCCAGCAGAGAGTCTGCGCAGAACAGAGTCCCCTGGGGTGAGGCTCGTAAGGAAAGAATAAATAGCAATGGGTAGAGATGACATCAGCAAACTGGACGCTCACAACATCCACCAGAAACCCACTGGGGAAGCTGAGGCAGGCAGCTGCAGTTTCCAGTCGAGCTTTCTCTGCGTGGCTGGCCTTCCCACGGCTGCACTTCTGGCTTCTTTTTCCTGCTGTATGCACTTTTCTATCGTAGGATAAACAACAGCGGTTTCTGTTGGGAGTGGCTGATCCGCTCGCTGTTCTCAGGGACACAGTGATTTTCCTGTTTTCTTTTCTCCCTGCCGCAGAGCTCAGGGGCAGCTCATGCCCAGAAGAGGAACTTTGGAAGACAGTTCGAGACAACCATTCCTTGGTCTGAAATGAAGGAGGACTTCCCCCGCTTCCCGAAACAGCTTCTCAGTGAACTCAAACAGCATGGGACAATTTACCAAGACAATGCACATTGCATGCTGGGTCCCTGATAAGGACGATGACAACCATGGAAACAGTGAGCAGGAGAAGATGACCTCAACTGTGGACCATGCTCTAGGCAGTGTCTAATGCGCCCTTCAGAGCATCTCTCTAAGGTGAGGAGTCTTGCTTCACCCGTTTTACTGATGAGTTCATGGAAACCTAAACGTATTAAGTACACTAGTGCCTCTTAGCTAGAAAGGCCTCGCTCTGGGGCTAGGGCCTCGGTGGATCTGTGTTGGCTCAATTTTCTTAAAAAATATATTTTATTATGAACTTATTAACAGAGACTACCTCACTTATAATCCAACTAACCTAAACAATAGGAAAGGAAGATTAAAGAATACAATAGTGAAACCATAAGGATATCAGTTCCAAGGAACAATTCTCCTGGCATAATCAACAGGATTTCTTCTGCTGGAACCTGGAGCAATCAGAACCTGGAACCTCAGCCAGAGCCAGGAGCCCTGAAGCCTTCCCTCAAGTAGTTCTCTCTAGGAGCATATCAAAGTGGTGTGAGGAACAGCCGAAACTATCCCAAGTCTCCAAAGGCCCCGCCTCTTGTTTTTGGCTCACATTTATACCTCCTCTCAGAATTTGTTCAAAGATGTTTTTCAGCTGGTTAATAACCAATCTCCCCCACACAGTGATTCAACTTCTAAGGGGATAAATATCACCTGCTCTCTCACAAGTCTTTTCTCATCCCCCACTTGTGATCTAAACAAAAAAACATGTTTATCTCTCCTTCAGATCTCTGTGTTCTATTGTCTTCTACTTAGCTTCCACTTTTCTGGCTTCCTGTAACTCAGCCCTCTTTATGCCTCACAGACAAAGAGTTCACCTGTCAATAGAAATGTGGCCAACTACAGACTTTTCTGTCTAGAAGGGACACTGTAGCCCCATCTTTCCACAGATGAGGAAGAGCCCAGAAACCCAGAGTAACTCTTCTGTCTCACAAAGTTCATCAGCAGCACAGCCTGGGTGCAAACCCAGGTGTCCTGAGCCCTTGTTTCTGTCCCAAGGGCTTTTCCAGGCTCTTGGGAGTAGGGAAAAGCAGGCACTTCAAGGACACTGATTTAATTTCCTGGTATGCTCTGTCTATCATAACAAACACTACATGTTAAAAAACAGACATTTTCTCATCACTGTGGAAGGTTGACAATCTCTCATAAACTGTCAGTAGTGTTGGCTTCTCCTAAGCGTCTCCTTGGCTTGGAGATGGTCCCTCCCTGCTGTGACCGCCATGGCCTTTCTCCGACATACTGATGCCCTAGATGTGATTCCTTCTTATTATTAGGACATCAGTTATATTTTTTATTAGGGCTGGCCCTCATGAAATCTTTTAACCTTCATCACCTCTTTAAAGGTTCTGTCTCCAAATAGTCACACCGACGTAGCCAAACTTTATCTTACGTATCTCACATAGGACACGATTCAGCCCATAGCATTCCATTCCCTGACCTCTACAGTGGGGGGTGTGGTTGCACCCCGGGTCTGCCAGCCTTCCATGACTACTGTGAGGATTTGGCAGGATCAAGAGGAACCACCCTGCACCGTGCCAGGCTCAGCACACCTGCCCATTACCTGGGGCCCCCTTCTGCACTGCCCACCTCACTGTCTAGGGAGCACGGAGGAGAGGAGAGAATGAAGCGTGAATGAGCCCTGGGAAAGCAGAGTCCTGCCAACATCCGGGGAGTAACAAGCTCCTGAGAGCAGGAAGCCCGATGGACATTACACTTCCAATTGCCGCACTTGGCATATTCTATTAAAAACACTTAGAGTCAGAGAGAAGACAGCGGCTTTGCGGGCAGAAGGGACTCGGGGGGCAGCAGACTCTCTCGCGTGCCTGGCGCTGACTGACGGCATGGCTTCTCTCTAAGTGAGAAGATGTCAGGCACCATATTGTTAAGAGCTTATCAAGTCTGTACACAGGGTGTTCCTTATTATATTATCCTATCAGATCCTTACAATACCCGTGTAATATCAAGTGGCGAGTCGTGTAGGATGCTAAACACCCCAGGCTGAGATCTCTGGGTCTCATTCTTCTAGAAAGCAATGAACAAATAACTGGAACCATAAAAATGCCGCAAAGCAAAGCCAAACAAGTACCTGCCTTGGGTTTTCTGATTGTCCAGCTACCATTTCTTTCCATTAAATAAAAAAAAAAAAAAAGGAAGTCTGGGGAAATGGCTCAGCAGATACGGTACTTGCTGCACAAACATGGCAACCTAAGTTAACCATCCCCCCCTCCCTCCCGATTCCAACACCCACAGGAAAAAATCCAGGTCTGGCAGCATGTTTCTGTAATCCCAGAATGGCAAAGCTGAGGCAGGAGGATGCCTTAGCCTGCCTGAATCAATGACTCTCAGGTCCAGTAGCCCTGGGAGCTGGAGAGTTGGCTCAGCAGTTAAGAACCTGTGTTGCTCTGCACAGGGACCAGGATCAGCTCCTAGCACACACGTGACAGCTCACAACCCTCTTTACCTTCAGTTCCAGTGTGTTCGATGCCCTCTTTGTGCTTCTGTGGGCACTACACACACACATTGTACACACACACACACTGTACACACACACACACACCTTGTACATACATACATGTAGGCAAAACACTCATACACATAAAATAAAAATAAATACATCTTTAAATCCAGAATCCCTCATCTTTTCTTTCCCACGAGCAGGGGGAGTCAGTGCCATGGTTTGGGCAGACAAGGAAGACAGCACGGCTATTCCTGTCTTCCCCATCCCGTTAGCCATAGATTCGGTCCCCGTTGCTCCTGTATCTTTTCATTGTTCAGTAAAGAGTGAAATGTGCTGATGAAAGCTCAAAGGCAAAAAAGGGAATAAAGGAGGGTTTTTAGGAAAGAATGAAATACAATTGTAGGAATAACAGTTGAAGGCACCAGGACGTTTTCTGCCAGGTGACCACAAACGACGTTCTATTTCTGCCTCTGTCAAGGGCATCAATGGATGGGACCAAGTGCAACCATGTCCTCTCTGACAAGAGACACTTTTGTGCACCCGGTCCTTCATTAGTTCTGCTGTAGCAGGCAACGTCATATTCCCCTGGGCAGTTTTATTAGCTCTCACAACCCTCAAAAATCCTTAAACCAAGTTGCCATCGCATTGATCATTATTAGCACAGCTCAAGAACATGTTCCAAAAACTCATATTTTAAAAATGTCCCAATTCATTTCCAACAAAGGAGATTTTTTAGCCCAAGGAACTTGGCACATCTGTTTTAGAAATCAGTCATCTATGAAAGACTTCTCTCCTCTGTTCAATCTGTAGGCAGAGAGCAATACCCCAGCAGGCTTTCCCTTTATCTTTGGAAAAAGGAGTCAAAATTCCATTTATAAAGCAACCCTAAAATAACTTGGAAAAACATCTGGTTCTAGTGAACAGGCCAGGTCAAAATGTCGGTCATCAATTAGTTAACCACAGGAAAACAGATGGGTTTTCAAATCCATTTGTCAAGAATTATTTGTGAGAGGTGTCCTTGCCCCAGGTCGAAGAGCATCTCACTGGAAACATGACAGGATCAGAAAGAAGCAATGTGAGCCACAGAGGATGGTGACCATGCAGAGCAAATCCATGAGAGTGGAACCACAGAGGTGGACGAGGAACTGGAGGGGGCGGGGGGGGTGATGAAAGAGAGCACGAGAGAGGCAAGAATGCAGAACACGGCTGGGAGAGCGCTGGGTGGCCCAGCAGATCTTTCATGTGGCAGAGTGGAAAGTTCCAGAGGCAAAAGGACAGAGGCAGAGAGTGTCCAGGATGCCAAGAACCTTTATGGACTTCAGATGCTAAAACACTTGCAGAAGGTAGTATGACTTCAATCATCAATACACCAGTCACCAACACACCCAATTTATCCTCGTCTATCTTTGCCACCTGAGAGAAAGGCCACGAGAGAGATGTTGGCTCTTGGGGGAAGCTGAGGCACATAGATGTTTGAGATCGGCAGGCTGTGATGATGAGGACGCGAGCCTTCCCGAGCACAGCCAACTTCTCTCTGGACTGGATCACTTCCGCAGCCATACCTGATTGCTCCCTTTACGTCACACGGAGGATGAGTCGATGACCCACAAACAAAAGTAGAAGGTCGTAGGTGGCAAACACACTTCTGGTAGGAAAGAGCGTTGACCGGAATCTCTCCAAATTTGGGAAGCAAGCTGTAACTACTCCAAGCCACTAATCATCATGATCACCTCTTCTTAACCGCCTATGGGAAAGAGTGAACTCTTTCTAATTTTGGAGTAGAAAATATTGCAAGATCGTTGCCATAAGAAAACAAGATCAAAGACTGTGAAAATAAAAAGGTAGAGATAAAGACTTTCACAATTGATTCAGTGGCTAAAGCCGAGACGTTGTCTCCAAAGTTCAGACTGTTCACAGTATCTGCCAGCCTGAAAAAAAATAAATAAATGAAAGTAAAGTATTAGTGGCTTCACAGCCACTGTAGCTCTAGTTTTAAGGGATCTGACATCATCTTCTTCTGGCCTCCACGGGGACTGTAACCAATGCACACATGTCAGGAAGGCATTTACTGATGCAATGAGCATCCAGAATCTCCCAAGGGTCCTAAGTGGCCATGTGATTGTGAAAAAGAAGTCACTGGCCATCACCAAAGACGACAGGGCCAATGGGATGGTGAGCAGGCAAAGGCTGCCATTAGTGAGCAGGCTCAGCCATGTGACCGCAGATGGTTGGACTCGGTTCCGCCCGCCAGAAGACCTTTGTCTCACATAAGTAAGGACCTTTGCATTCCAGTCAAGGCTTTCACATTGTGTCATTTTCTCCTAGTGTGTTTCAACTTGCCAAAAGTTTAAAAATAAATTTAATTGACTTCCATGCTAGTAGCAGCCGTACAAACACACACAATCCTAACATTCGCTCCATTATTGGCACTCATGAAGTGACAGCATCCTCCCTTCAGCCTCAGCTCACTGTGGGCCTTTCACAAATCTCCCGTGTCTCTTCAAATGACGCCCTTCTTAGTTTCTGTTCTGGCCTTGCACAGGAAGACATACACACTCTCCTCCCTCCATCTGCCCTAAACAGTCACAACCCGACCCCCAGCATGAACATGCGGTTTGTGGCTCTGCCCATCTCTGCTACACAATTGACACGAGAAATTAAACAAAGGGAAACTGCAAGGACGTTTATTAGAAACATCTTCGCCGGTAGCTGACAGCGAATACTACCTACCTTCGAAGTGCTGCATATTGTGGCTTCCTTGTAGACATGATCACATCTACTTCCAGGGCATCATTATCCCTGGGTGGGTTGTTAACCCGTTGGATGCCAACTAATCTGTCAGAAGGAGCTGACTCACACAACCCAAAAGCCACACCCACGTTGGTTTACCTACTGTCCTTTCCCTCCACCCACGTGCATCTCAGAAGAAGGATTGTCAGCTGAGACCAAGTGCACGCCATCACACTAGCCTGTAGGCAAGCCTGTGGGGGCATTTTCTTCATCAGCAGTTCGTGTGGGCAGTGCCACCCCTAGGCGGGCCTTCCGGGGGATGTGTGTGAGAAGGCAGGCCGAGTGAGGCCTGAGACCAGTCCAGTCAGCAGCACTCCTATCTCTGCTCCTGTTGGAGTTCTTGCCCTCGATAACGGTTTCCCTCAATCACGGACTGGGATGGGGACATGTGAGACAAAGAGAACCCTTTCTTCCCAGAGCTAGTTCTAGTCAGTGTTTTCTCTGAGCAAAAGAAACCAAAGCTAGAACACCACGCCTTCCCCACCTTGGGTTTCTCTGGCTGTATGTATCTGAACATTAAAAAAAATGTGTCGCTTGGGAGACTATTCCCTAAAAGACAGGTGTCTGACATGCTTTTCTTTCTCCTTGGCTTATGTCTAGATAAGCCACTGACTCCATCTTCAGTTGGAAGTAGGGGAGAAAATGTAGGGTTTCTTTTTCATTTAATGTGTGTTTGTTTACATGTATGTATGTGGTATGTGCGTCTGTGTACTTGTGCGATGCACATATCTTGAGGTCAGAGAATATGGCATCAAGGTCTTCCTCAGTTGTGTTCCCCTTTATCTTGTGAGACAGGGTCTCTCACTGAACATAAAGCAAACTGCTCACTGGACAGGCTGACCAACCGGCCTTGGGCCTCCTGTATCTGCTTCTCAGCACAGAGATAATGAGGTTTGCAGCCACGCCTAGATCTCCCCCTGGATGCTAGAGACCCAAACTCAGGCCCTTAATGCTTTCATGGCGATCACTTGACCCACAGAGCCATCTCCCCAGCCCCGGAAAACCTAATCAGCAATCAGTACATTTCCAAGACTACCTGTTCAAGGCTCACCCAACCTCCGGTGTTGACAAGGTGTCCTTCAAAAGAAAACAGAAGCACAGCAAACGGGAGAGCTTCTAACCCAGGCAGCACAAAGGCTGCTATTGAAAGCAAGCACCAGCCGCCACTCACCCCAGGGACTGGCTGTCAGAGGCAGCCAGAGCAGATCACACCAATCCTTATCCAGACCCTGGGGAGTCAGGACATGCTATTCAAGGCAGAAGATTCAAAGCCATCCCCCATCTGCCCGCTCCTTGCCAGCTCCTTCTAGAAAGGTGGCCAGCGGGTTCTGATTGATCCCATCCGTGTTTCGATTCGTATCCGCATGTCCTGAGCGTGTGAGGAGACCCGGGGGTACGTATCTCCCATGGAGCATCTAATAAATCAGACACTTACACCTGAAATAAAGCCTCCATCAAGAGGCTCTGTGGGCTCGGCCTTGGCAGGAGATCCCGCCTCATTGGAAGCTTTCAGAATGTCAGTCTGAAATCAGAAGCTTGGAATGACAGTACAGGACATGATCCCGGAGGAACGCGCCTGCCTTGCTGGGAGACGTCAGATGCTGAGAATTCCCAGTGGACCTTCTCCTAGTGAAGAAATCTTGGTGCCAGGGGTTGGGGAGGGATGGGGAGGGTTAATAACTAAGGAAGCCAAGGGCCAAGAGATGCCAACGTCAGCAGCAAGGAGTGTGGGTAGAGGGTTCTACCGGGAAGGCTCCTCACTGCCTGAGCGGCACTTGTCTGGAAATCTAACAAGCAGAGCAGAGCACGCCATTGTGAGGGGGAAGCCAGCATGACCAGGGGTAGGAGCCTCTGTAGTGTTAGAAAGTGTTTAAATGATACCGTTTCCTCTACCTGAAAAGATCAGGACTGAGAAACAATCCTACCCAAGCTTTTGAGGGAAATGATGAAGGGAGGTAAGAAGCTGAACACGGCCCTGTGCAGCCAGCCCTACAC
>OU015749.1:122828985-122861284 GCA_907169655.1 Acomys percivali | reverse complement strand
TAGGAAAAAACATCATCACTATCCCATGAAGCAGTCATCTAGAAAAAAGCATGCCAGCACTTAACTCTTAAAGGTAGGTTGTTATTAGTGCTAGATCTTGCGTGGTGCGTATTTGTCAGCCCTTCACATCTATAATTCACTATTATTGCTTTCCTCATCTGAGTAAGCTTTTACTATTGTACCCGAGTGGTCACATGTCTTTTTCCCAAAGGAAACTTTGACCTGCCCCTGGCTTAAAGGGTGACAACAGGAGTCTAAATTATAGGGCAAAACAGGGAAGCAAGAGAGAGAGAAAAAAAAAAGATTTGAAAAAAGTTAATGTAAAACTTATAAAACAAATAAGGAGCCAGTCTCTCACCACCCCCAAAATAAAAAAATCAGAGAGTTGAATGGAAAAACAAACAGCTGAAAGATATAAATGGAATAATAGAAACAGACATGTGGGGCTGCAAGACGGTTCCGTAGGAAAGGTGCTTGCTACCAACCCTAACGGTCTGAGTTCAGTCCCCCGGTCCCGCACGGTAAAGGACCTCACTCCCATGTGTTGCCTTCTGACCTCAACATTACCATAAAATGAATAAGCAATGTAATTTTAAAAAGCAGATAGATATGCAGAAACTGCAGAGACACAAAATCAGAATGAACATTATAACACCTGGGAGGCACCGTCAGAAGACCCTGACGTGTGCCCAGGACCATCCGGATGCAGGAAGAATGAGAAGAGGGAATACTCGAACGATACTTAGGAAGTTCTGAAGGCTTAAGAGAGAAGGTCTCACCTTTCAGAATCAAAAGAAGCCCACTCCAGAAACATAATAAAACGGAAGCATATTAGCATATTACTAAAAAAAAAAAAAAAAGACAACTTTAAAAGGCACCAGAGAGACAAAAAGACTAAGAAACAACCATTAGGCTGGCTCAGGTCCCCCAAAAGATGCCCGGTAGACAGACGGGCATAACAAACAAAATCACTCCAAGAGCAGGCATGAGACAGACTGAGCAACCTCAGCATACCTGAGGCTGACTAAGCAAGTGCCCGAGGAGGAGGACAGGTACAGAGGGAAGCGGGAAGAAAAGAGGAAGTAATCTTCCAAAGTAATGGCACTGGCGAGAGCAAAGCTGCTGAAATGCCAGCGTGCATGGAGGAGGACCTCCGCGGCCCATCCCTATCAGAAGAGCCCTTGGTATGGCTGCCAAGGGAAGGAGAATGGCTCCCTTTTGGGTTTGAGGTGCCGGTAGGTTGCACATGCCCAGCGGATGGCCACACACCCATGTGCATATGGGCATATGGATTCAGGGGGTTACTTACAACAAATAAAATAATAAAAATTTAAAAGGACACAAAGCTGGGGGGCAGGTGAGGATAGCAGGGAGAGTTAGAGTGGAGTAGTGGTGGGCGGAAGTTATTGATATGCACATATACAGTGTAGGGAATGTTCAAAGTATAAAAATATTATTTTTACCCCCTCCCTGCCTGTAGGAACAATTCATGCCGTATCTGAAGAGGGGGGCTCTTCCCCTTACAAAGCCCAAGGGGCCAGGTCCTGCCTATCCCCACAGTGTGCACTAAGAGGCTGGCTGGTCATGAGGGTGTCTGCATGGCCAGTCCACTCCTCTTCCATCCCACGTGACCAGCTTTGGCTGCTTTGGGTCTTGCTGGTCAGAGAAATTCAGACAGGTAAAATCCACACACCAGCCTTCCTTTTGGAGGCCCTCCTCTGAGGCTCTTTATCTTCTCAATTGCCAAAACGCCCCAGGACCTGCCAAAGGTGGTGTCCCTCCTAGGGTCGCTGCATTTGCATTCAGGTCCTTCAAGCATCCTGACAAGACTTGCATGAAGAGCCAACCTAAGATGGCCACCATGCAATCAGGACTCCCAGCTGCTCTTAGAGGGAACAGCCTAGGCCTTGGTCAGAAGAGCAAGAAGCCAAATTGTGTCTTTGCTTCCTGCTTAGCTTCTGTGATTGAGGGATCCTGAGGGGGTCCTGATGGCCATTTTAATTTATTGCTTTGGTTACAACTGTAAGAGGGTACAGTGAGGCCTGTACCCAGCAAGTGGTGGTAACCCTGGCGGCTGCTGTTTCCCTCCCCTCTGCTAGAGCTTTGTGGCCCAGGAGCTGCTACAGCCTGGGATGGGGCCATGCCTTTCTCTCCTTAGCCCTCCACCTCATCTCCCAGCAGAGGGTTTAAGAAGGGATGGGTGCTGTGGAGGTGACTGAGCTATCTGGAGAGCAAGCAAGCCCTATGGACACAGGTCTTTCCTCAGGCCACAAGGTTTGGGCTGGTGGCCCATTTCTATCATGCTGCCTTAATAAAGATTTCAGAATAAAAACAAAAAAAAATTTTTTTTTTAAATAATGCTAATCTAGATCTGAATAGGAGGTCTAGGTTTACTGCACGCATTGTCCTTGGTTGATACAGTAGTTTGTGCAGGCCCCCCTGGGTCCAGATCTGCCAGCCTTGATGGTCTTCTTGTAGGGTTTCAGGACCTTCTGGGTCCTTCTGTCTCCCCATTCTCCCATACCTCTCTCACCCGGAGTCCCAATAGCAAGTCACAGCATCTGTCCCAATTCCCTGCTGAGTGAAAACTCTCAGAGGATATCAATGTTGGGCTACTATCCAATTATAAATGAGTATATACCATGCATGTCTTTCCAGGCCTGGGTTACCTCACTCAGGATGATCATTTCTAGTTCCATCCATTTGCCTGCAAATTTCACAATTTTCTTTGTTTTTAATAGCTGAGTAGTCTTCATTGTGTAAATGTACCATAGTTTCTTTATTCACTCTTCGGCTGAGAGACATCTAGGTTGTTTCCAGATTCTGGCTATTAGAAATAAGGCTGCTATGAGCATAGTTGAGCAAATGTCCTTGTTGTGTGATGGAGCATCTTTCGGGTATATGCCCAGGAGTGGGACAGGACATTCTCCACAGTTGTGTGAGGAGCCGAGACTGACTCTGAGATGAACTCTGGCACCCCCTATTTGACCACGTCCCCTTGGTGGGGAGACCTGGTGGCACTCAGAGGAAGGGGGAGCAGGCTATCAGGATGAGACCTGATAGGCTGTGGTCATATGGTATGGGAGGAGGTCCCCTTCTGTCACTGGCCTAGGAGAGGGGAAGAGGATGAAAAAAGGAGGGAAGGGGAAAGGGAAGACACAAGTGAGAGAATAACAATCAGGTTGTAATCTGAATAAATTATTTAATTTTTTTTTTTAAAAAATAAGTAATGGTAAGCAAAGTTATGCCAAGCTTCTAGGTAAAGCTAAACAATCGCTGACAGTAAATGGTGGTAAAAACCTAAACATGAACGATATTACAAAGGAACTTCAGCACTGGGAAGTGTTTGCAGTACGAGTGGAAAAGCCTACGTCTGTGTCCTTGTTGGGGGAGAACGTCCTAAGCACAGCTTGGCGTTTGCAAAACCTAAACTGCTGTTAGCACAGGAACACAGCGCTTACCTGTGCCATAGCCAGCGACAGGGATTAGTGAGCTCACCGATGTCAGTAGGATAGAGGAAACTCGTGCAATAGTGAAGAAGTCATTTAAGTTAAACTTACAACACTCAGGAAGACACAGAGGCAGCTCAAACACGAGGGAGAAGCCATTCTCACAGGATCCCTGCCATTTCCCCTCTGTTAGATGGGTCAATTTAATGTAAAATCAATAAAAAAAATTTTCCGCAATGCAAACTTTAGATTTCTAATTCAAATAATGGTTTATCCACTAAGATGTCAAACTCTTTATTTTCCTGTCTCCCTCTCCCTCTCTCCCTCTCCCTCCCCACTCTCTGTCCCAGACAGAATGTCACTATGTATTTAGCTATCCTGGAACTCACTAAATAGACCACCTGGCCTCGAACTCACAAAGATCTACCTGCCTTTGCCTCCTGACTGCTAAGATTAAAGTACAGCCACCATGAATGGAGTGCAATAAAATGTTAGCAAGCTTGTACAGGAGCTAAACAAGGATGCTGAAGTTTATAGAAGGAAAAAAAAAGGTTACATAAGAATAGCCCAGAAATGATTTTTTTAAAATATAGATAAACAAAAGGCACAAGCATAGATTAATTCTGGTGAATATTAAAGCACAATGTAAAGCCTTTATGATTAAAATGGTGTGGCACTGGCTCCTGGGTGGGCGAACAGACTGATCACTGAGTAGAAAAGTGACTTCAGATCCTAACATCCACAGCATCTGAATGGATGTCACTGTGGCAGCCAAGGCAGCAGAGTCAGTGATGGACTCAGTGGCTCTCAGTACCCAGGACAGCCCTTCAGAAGAAGACTAAATTAGGTCTGTGCCTGATACCATAGATGAAAGTAAAATTCCATCAGAATCATGGAGCCAAACAGGAAAAGAGACCCATCAACGAACTAAAAGAAAATACAGGTGGATTTTTCTCTAACTTCAGTGTAGGGGGAAAGTATTCTAGGTATGACTCAAATATCTAGAAGTAATGAAAGAAAACTAGAACTAATGAAAGAAAATTGGTAAGTTTACCAATAAAATTTGTTTTAAAAAATAAACATTAATGGGTAAAATTTTGGATTTTATGGGGTAGCCAAATAGAAGCAATGTCAAAAAATAAAGTATTTCTACCAGATAATTAAAAGCACTAATATCACCCATATCTGAAAAAAAAAAAAAAAACAAAGTTAAATAAGAAAGTCCTAAAATTACAGCAGAAAAAAGTGGAAAAATGTGACTAGGCAATTTGGACTGACAAGGTGGCTCAGAGGGTAAAGACACTTGCTGCTAGGACTGACTCCTCCGTGACACCCCTAGGATCCACACTGTGGAAAGAGGCCACTTATTCCTGCAAGTTGTCCTATACACACACACACAAAGAGAGAGAGAGAGAGAGAGAGAGAGAGAGAGAGAGAGAGAGAGAGAGAGAGAGAGAGAGAGAAATGTAAGGTGTTAAAGCAATGTAAATACAGTAAATGTAGTAACATTTAAAGAAATAGAACAGGCAAGTTACTACACAGTCAGCCATGGTAAACTCATCCTTAAGGTAAGAAATGCGTATTTAAGTGAGCAGATAAGATCGGCCTGGTTTAGACAAAGTGTCACTGAAGCATGAAGTAGGTGCAACACCTTAAAGAAAGCAAAGGCCAACAACCTGCGGAGGCACCACTGCAGTCTGTAGGAATTCGCTGTGAGATGCACCTCCAGCAATTAAAAACCCCCAAACCCTCACATGAATAGCGTGAGGCTGTTCATTGTAGCAGTGTTCCAAATTGCAAAATACTCAAAACGAAGTGGGAAGGTGGCTCAGCGGGTAAAAGCACTTGCTGGGCAAGCATCAAGACCTGAGTTCAAAGGCCCTGTGCCCAGTGGAAAGCCATCTGAGGTGGCACACGCTTGTAATCCCAGCTCTGTAAGGGGCAGAGACAAAAGGATCATATAGTTTGCTGCAGGCTGCCAGCCTAGCTCCAGGTTCAGGGAGCAGCCTTGTCTTATGGGAATAAAGCGGAGAGTGACCGAGCAAGACACCTGGCATCCTCATTTGGCCTCTGCATTGAATGGGATGCACACGGTCTCTCTCTCTCTCTCTCTCTCTCTCTCTCTCTCTCTCTCTCTCTCTCTCTCTCTCTCTCTCTCTCACACACACACACACACAAATAATAATAATAGTAATAGTAATAATAATAATAATAATAATAATAATAATAATAATAATAATGAACAAGTAAGCAAATAAAGATTGGGGACTGAAATAGCCACACAGAAGAGGGTAGTGACTGAGCTCTGAGGTGCTCACAGGGAGCTCCACAGCTGTTAGCAGGAGAGGGAAAGGAGTGGTGAACTCAGCCAGGCGACAGACCTGGAAGAGGGAGCCTCAGCAGCCGTGGTTTTCATCTCGAGATCTGGTCTCCTACCAAATGAACTAGAGTTTCCTGGGTAAATGGCAGGTGAGGGCAGAAACAGCAGAGGAAGTGCTCACAACAGCACTGGTGTGTGTGGAAGGACATGGTAGGTGGTATCCATGTCCAAATTGGAGACTTCTTCAGTAAATACCACATGTCATCATGACAGGGGCTCTGTCCTAAAGGGGGAAACAGGCATCTAAGATAAAAATTACATTTAAGATGGTAAATGTAGAGAAGGATCTTCTCCTTCTCATGGCATATGTCAATTAATAAATATAAGTGATGGAAATAGAACATTACACATTTTACAAACACCACACAGCAATAAGTGTCATGGGTAATAGTCATCGGTGAGTGCTGGAGGTGATTCCAGTGCACATGGATGGGGGCTAGAATGCTTGTGCATCCTAGATAGAACTCAACTGGAAAAGAGGAAAATAAATGGCCACTTTAGAGTGGGAGAAATGTCACCTACATCACAGTAACCAAGTGGCAGGTGCTAGCACCCCAGTAACAAGACAAACCAATACTGCACAGCACTAAGAATCACCCCACATCATGTTTATATTGTTTTCCTTTTTGTGTGCATGTGTGAACAGATGTGTGTGTATGCATGTATGTAAGCGTATGTGCATAAGTATGTGTATACATATGGGAAAGCATGTGTGTGCGCATAAGTTTATGCATTTATGTAGGTATGCAAGCATGTGTGTGTGCATGTGTATTTGTGTGTGTGTATGTGCATGTGAACGTATGTGTGCACGGAGGCACACGTATGTGTCCCTGTGAATGCATGCATGTGGAGGCCAGAGGACAAACTTTCAGTGTCATTCCTTGAGCACAATCCAGCTTCTTCTTTTTAAATTTGTATTGCTGCAGGGTCTCTCCCTAGCCTGGAGCTCACTAGTGCTGGGCTGGCTGCTCAGTGAGCTGCAGGAATCTGCCTATCTCTGCTCTATTGTCTCTGGGGCAGCAATTTAGATGCAGCTTTTGGGGACCAAGCTCAGGTCTTTCTGCTTGCAAGGCAAGCGCTTTACCAACTTTGCTACCTCCCCAGCCCTATGGTTTGTTTGCCAACATACATAACTTGAAATTCACCAAGAGGGGACACGAGATCAACCCAAAGTGAAAATTGATCTATGAAATGTATTAGGCAAAAAGCTCTTCTAAATGCCAAGGTCGTGGAAGACAAAGACAGAGCGAAGGGCTGCCCCGGATTAGCAGGGACTAAGGAGACCTGGCGCGAAGGGTCATGAGTCATGATGAACCGGGCCCTGGTCTGGGAGAGAGACATTGGGCAGACGGCAGTAAAGCGTGGACCAGGTCTAGAGATAAGCATGCAGAGACATTGGGAGGACGGCCGTAAAGCGTGGACCAGGTCTAGAGATAAGCGTGCAGGACTGAAACAGCAGTCACTTCTTAGTTTGGGTCATTTTACTGTATTATGTAAGATGTTCACATCAGGGGCTGAGGAAGAAGTGTATACTGGAATTTTTGGTACTATTTACAACCTTTAATAAGCTTGAAATTATTACAATGTGAAAATCCAGTAATAAAACCACATTTAAATGGCATATTAAAATTTTAGGAGTACCACAGAAAACAAATAAGAGCAAAGCAAATACAGAAAAACAAAGCAATTCATCAGAAATTAAGACGGGAAGGAGAAAAGGGAAGAAAAATAACTTGTTAAAATGTAGCCAAAGTGACAGAAACAAGACCAGGTGTATCAGCAAACAAAATGATTTACAGTCTTTGGTTCAGAAACAAAAGTGCCCACAGGAAGTTTGGACCCAGTGACAGCCTGTCTCAATGAGGCACATTTTTAAGTGCCAGGTTGTTCAAAGGTGCTCAGTGTAAGAGTCTGAGCCTTTTCCAGGATGACGTCAGCAGCAGCTGTGGCTGAGAGGGCTGAGAGGATGTGAGCTTGCCTCTGCTTCTGTGGGGGGCGGGGAGCTTCTTCCACACCCTAGCTACAGCATTCCGAGCACGCCCTCAAGAGCACCATGGCAGGAGGAGGGAGAGGTGAAGGGGACACCCAGGAGTGACACTGGCCACTGGTGCTCAGAGCTCAGTCTCTAGATCTGGTCACCTGTCCCCATCCCAGCAGTCACAGTGGAGCGTACCTTCTCTGACACAAAGAGGAAAAATCCCCATGCCCCCAAAGAAAAGCAAGCCAAAGAAGGTTCTCAAAGCTGGAGAGCGGGGAAGGGGCTGTCTGCGTGTGGGATAAAGTTTCCATATAAAATTAAAAGTGACAGAATTGCACTATGTTAACAGATCACTGATAGAAGGAAATGTATGTGTGTGTGTGTTTGCACACACATGAGACGTGTGCACATATAGAGACCCGAGGTGCCCTGCCCATCATCTTATCCCCTTGAGAATGAATCTCACTGGTAGCCAGCAAGGCCCAGGCCCTTATGCCTCCACCGGGCACAGCACTTAGGGGACAGGTGAACCCGTGGCTTTTTATGTGGGCGCTGAGATCTGGTGCTCACACAGCAAGCACCCTTTACCCCCTAAGCCTTCTCTCCAGCCCTGGTAGGATTTGTTTCACATTTGTTAGTAAGTAACCAAGCAAGACAAAGATTAGAAGAAGGGAAAGCCTCTCTAAAGAGCTCTAACATTGATCTAGGGCCTATTGATGGCATACAGAAAGTAGCAGAGAAAACGCCATCGTTACACATAGTGAGAAGTTGACGGCAAAATAATTACAGAAAAATGAAAACTAAGCAAGCTAACGTGAAGTTGGAAGGAAGAAGTCACACCAGCCGGGTAAGCAATGAGTTAAGGAAAACCCACAGTGGAGGGCTGAAACACTTGGTAGCAAACAGCTCTGGAGGCATTGTATATCAAATTTATGAGAGTCAATGAAAGCAAGGATTAGAGGAAATTTACTGTCTTACAGTCACCTATTAAATATTGAAAATAATTGAGTTAAATATTCATTTTAAGAGCTAAGAGAAAACAGATTAAAAACCAAAGAGGGTAGAAACAGATAAATAAGATAGGAATGAAAAATAATGGAAAATATATTAAAGACTTATGATACTAAAAGCTGAACTTGAGACAAATTTCAAGTAAGTCTGCCCAATTTTTAAAAGGGGATGAATTATACCTACAAAAGGGGACATTATGACAAAGTGGAATTCTTATAAATTCTAGAATCTAAATGACATGAAAAATAGACAGAAATAGAAATATAGATAGATAGGTGATTGGTGGATGATAGACAGATGTGCATACATGTACACACACACACACACACACACACACACACACACACACAAAGAAAAAGAGAGATAGAGACAGACAGATAGACATGCAAACACAATTGATCCATTAAAATGTTAAAACATCTAACTGAGATGAGGAACTTCAAATAAACTAGTTGCTAGTTAACAGACAGTTTCCAGTACAGAAAACTATATAACTGAGTCATTAATCCATACTGGACACAAAATGAACTTTACATTTTAAAAAATGCCAGTATGTCAGCTTTTAGACATGTTATAATAAGATGTACAAGAATTATCTTTACAAAAATTGGGTAATATCATGAAACTTTAAATGAGATGCCCCAAAGCAAAGATTATGAAAAAACAATGTGTTAAAAATAATTATATCAAAGTTAAAACTTCTGATTTACGAAAGACAATGTAACAAATAACTAACTAGAGAAGATACTTAGTAGTGACACAGATTCTAATTAGGCTATACAAAAAATATTCCTGATCTTATTAATATAGGGACAAATAAATTATAGGCACAAGCAATTCATAAGAAAGGGAGACAATGCTTATATTATAAGCTTAGGACTAATTTAAAACCTCAAGATGGCATCAGATAAATTAAAATACTGACAGCTTTGGATAAAATATGAAGTGATGACCCTCACACAATGCTGATAGAAATACAGCTGGTGCACTACTTTTAGGGAATAACTTAACAATATGCATATCTTGTGCTTCAATAATTGTAATCTTTGCCCAATCTCATCCAATTGTCATTCGCCTTTGAAAAATAATCAACTGGGGCTGAAAAAGATGGTGCAGCAACTAGGAATGCTTGCTGCTCTTCCAGAGGATCCAAGTTTGCTTCCTAGCAACCACTTTGGGCAGCTCTTAGCCAAATGTAACTCCAGCCACAGAGGATCTACTGCCCTCTTCTGACCTCGTCAGGAAGTACACTCATGTGCACATACACAGAAACATAAATAAAACATAAAATAAAGTTAAAAAATAAACCTACCAAAATGATTTTGAATATTAGTGTGATCAAGCCTCACCTTAATTTCCAAAAAAAGAGAGAAGTTTTCCTTTTCTGTTATCTAAAGTTTCAGGAAACTGAAGGCTTTTTTAAAATTGTCTTACTTATTTTATGTAGTAACTTTGCTGCCAAAGTTGGTGCTGTCCTTGATACCCAAACCAGAAATGTTCACCAGGATTATAGAATAAAAGCAATCACTGGAGTGTTACTTGAAACATTCAATATCCTCAAAATCTCACTAAAGAAGAAAGTAAGGGGGTGCCATCGAAGAAAGGTGCCTTAACACTTCCCCTTGGGGCTGAATCAATGGCCCAGTGCACACACACCTGCTGCCAGTCTTGACAACCAGCCTTCTCTCCCTGGGACCCACATGGTAGATAAAGACCAGAATCCTGCCAATTGCCCTCTGACCTCCACACCTGCACTATGTCACATGTGGGCCCAAACTCGTCAACACACAAATAAAATAAAATAAGCTTAACTGTTAATAAAGCTTTAAAAAAATAAAGACGTCAATTTGGCTAGAGCAGAAGTAAAAGACTGAAAGGAAGCCAAGTTCCTTCTCGCACCTTCTGGCCAGGCCAACGCCCCCAGCCAGAGTCTCTCCAGGACACCAGGATGAGAACAATGTTTTCTTTCACAAGATTTGAACCGTCCGTACACACGGCGTCTTTGCTACTTCGGCCAGCATCACACAGTGCAGCCAAAATGGTCCTTTTTCCCACCCTCTTCCCTTTCAGAAACCAGAAGACAACAGCTGGCTTCCTCAGCTTCTGGCAGCTATAAAGATTCTTCCACTGTTCCTGAAACACGGGTATACAAACATTCCTAGTCTCCCCCCTTTCATTTCAGGCTCAGTTTTCATCTTCTAAGACCTGAGCCCCAAAGTAAGTGGGGGCAGGGGATGAAGAGAGTGGGTAGTGCTCTGTTGTATAAGCCTGGTGATCTGAGCTCAACACCTGAACACTTTCTTAAAGATGGAAGAAAAGAATCAATGACACAGAGTTGTCCTCTGGCTTCTGCATGTGTGCTGTGACATGCACACGTGCAAATGAGAGCGGGAGTGTTTGAGTGAGGTAATGTTCCCCACTCTGCCTTCTGGGCTCTCCATCCCTGATAGTAAAGCTGCCCCCCTCCCCCAGGCCATCACCTCATAGCACATATCCCCCAGAATCCGATTTAATCTGTGACTTCAGACAAGGCACATTTAGCCCCTATAAAATGGAAATAAAAACAGATCTCTAAGGAAGTCTCTGAGAGCTTTGAGTACTGAGTGATCCTTTCATGGCATGTGCACTCTACAATCGGTCGCCATGTTAGCACTTTACCTGTCTCACACAGTCTTTTTCTGGAGGGAGGTTTGGTAAGACTCAGGAAGTCAACAAAACTTACAAGACACAGGAAATTCCTGAAACCCGGTTGGCAAGGCGAGTCTCCAAGGCTATATAAACTGTTAACAGTTGCATAGGAAAGAGATTCTCCAATCAGCAGAGTTGCCTGCCAGGCTTGCATCGAGGCTGCGAGACCTGCTTTTATGAGTAGCCATGCATCCTGGGGTGGGCTTTGGGGATGAAGCATCTCTTAACACACACACCTTAATAATCTCACTGGTTCATTAAGCAAAGTTCGGGTGGCACTGCGTCATTCACTTGTCACTGGTGCCCTATCTAGGGTGAGTAAGCATTTGTTCACATCTCCCCAGGAAAAGTTCTATAACAGCTAGCAAGCAATTCAACCCTCTTGTTGGGCCTTTGACCATTGTGATACTGTCTCCCCTCTATAGGGTGATGAGGGGCTTTGTATACCACTTCAGACTGTTGCATGAATAGAAGGCCTTCAGCAAGTGTTAGAGGTTGTAGCTAAGAGCCATCCCAAGCACCACTGATATAAACCACAGGCCTCACTGTACTGGTTTGAATGAGAATGACCCCCCCCCACACACACACACACACTCACAGGCTCATATATTTGAACTCGTGGTCCTCAGTTCCTAGTGATGTTGGAGGTCTAGGAAGTGTGGCTTTCCTGGAGGAAGCAGGTCACTGGGGATGAGACTTTGAGGTTTCAAACCCTCAACCCGTCCCCCACCCCACCCTCACCGCTCCTTCCTTCTTGTTTAGCTTCCTGTTCCTGGTCCCCTGACTGCCGCCTGCTGCCGTGCCTCCATGCCATAGCCGACTCTTAGCACTCTGTATTCATAAATCAAATCAACCCTTCATCCTATATGTTGCCTGGGTCTCAGGGTTGTAGCAAAGCAATGGCATGTCAGCCTTGTAAGGTGGATCTGGGACACCTGCTCCCATCACTGAGGTTCTGAATCTGTAGACCCATTCACCGTTCACCATCTGGCCAGTAGTGGCTGCTCTAGCCCAGCAGTGAGCTCTTGAGCCTAGCAGCGAGCATTGTTTACCCAGCCTGCCCCACGATTTTATCTTCCAGGTCTAATGCCACTGTGAGATCCTCAAAGATGGCTACTCTTAACTTAGCATGCAAGATGCCCCAGATTTGATCCCTGGTACCCTAAGGAGAAAAATGTAGATATTACTCAGAGATAGTGATTTCTTACATATGACCTCATCCTTCTCAGACCCTGTATTTTCACTGAATTAATCCACAGAATGAGTCAAACTTCTGAATCATAAAGTCAGCACTATTTGTACGACGTGTGTGTGACTCTACTGCAAATTCCTCCGCAAATGACTTGACCAACAGTAGAGAATGTTTACATGAAATTGAGTGTGCTCACAGGAAGGAATACTAAGTAGCCAATGAAAACCGTAGTTGTAAGAGTGTTTAAAGGTACAGTCAAGGTTGAACATAATGTACACGGTACAATGGATACATTGTAACCATCCTGTGCAATTACAAGTGAATTGTTACCAGACCATTCTCTGAGAATTGCAATCCAAGAGAGCTATCTAGAAGATGGAAGGGAAGGAACTAAGACTAAGTTTAGTAATGTTTGCCTGAATTGGCAAGCCTCTATGATTTTCATCAGACCTTTTCACGTTATTTTTAATGTAAACGATTTTAATGTGACTAATAATTTTTATTATTTTATTTCTACAATAAGCACATGCAGTTAGTTGCAGTGTCAGGAGTAATGTGTGCTTTATTAAGCGTTTCATCATAGACTTCCTTCTCTGTGCTGTCCCCTTCCTTGCTGGCCTTCCTGTTCTGCTCTTGAGTAGGTCTCTCCTTGACTGACGTCAGCGCCCAGCCTCGGCAGCCGCCCAGGACAGACTGAAGACCAGCAGCTCTCTGGGGATCCTTCAGATCTGTAGCACCATGTTGAGACTGCTGAAGCACTCAGCCGCATGCCTGAGATGCTGCTGGGTTCCCAGCCTCCCCAGCAGGCAGATGACCATCACAGAACTACCCAGCCCCTACTGTGCAGGTCAAATATGTGAGTCTCCTTTTATAACATCTATCCATTCTGTTCCCCTAGAGAATTCTGATTAATCCTGAAGGGACACTGCCCCGCTTGAGCATAGGACTCTGGCAGGCCTGGCCCTTCTCCCTCATTCCCTCTGCCTTGCTAGAAACTATCAGATCACCTTCCTGAAGCTGGCCACCAAGGTTTGTTCCCTTATTTGGCCACTTCCTCCTCCTAAGGCTGCCGGCCAAGGTCCAGCTACCAATCAAAAGCCCCCTTTGGCTCACCTAATTAACATATCCAATCAAAATTAAACACCTCATCCTTATATGGGGTTTCCCCTTTTACCATTATAAACCTCCTTTGCCTATGGGCAACATCTGTCTCCTCTCTATCCAGAGGTAGTCCTGAGCCTCCTGCCCCCACCCTACGACAAACATCCCTCTCCCTTGCCCTCTATCTCCTGTCTTTGTCTCTTAATCTCTGCTCTCTGTTTCTCTGGAGTAAATCAATCTCTTTTGTGCTGAGAACTTGGTCTTGGGGGCCTGAGGCGATAGTTTTTCCTTTCAAATCCACCTTCCTCACTATGTTTGCTTTACCTACTCCCATCTCAGGCATGCTGGGCTGCTGGGATCTCTACCTCTCTAAGGGTTTGCTGCTAAGGGGGCCCTACAGCCAAGCTGGCTTACCTGATGAATACCATCTGGGCAAAGAGGGTGTGACAGATAAGCCAGGTGCAGAGAGAAGTGTAGAAAGAAGAAAGAAGCACCAGGGTGGGATGAGTGTGGAAGGGTGACATCCCAGGAGCTATATGGCTCCTCTCAGCTGGTATAGACCCAGAACACTTCACTGATCTGGCTGACTCTGCAAGGTCAGCACTGTTGTTCAGCACCCAACTCCCTCCGCAGAACAGTAATGAGTGCTGACATCCTGCGGCCTCTATGGGCTACGAACTCTCTGAACACACATTTTCTCTCTGCTGTGGGAAAATTCGTCATTCCCACCTTAGAGATGGATAGGACAATTAGTGCTTGGATAAGGTAGCTGTGTCAGCCAAGGTCAAGTCTTCAACTACAAATGCTCCTGTTGGTTCATCGGAGTGCTAGTGTTCTGGCCTTCCAGGTGACTCATGTTTTTCTATGCAAAAAGAAGTCCAGCTCTGTGCTAGAGACCTGAGGATCTGAGCTCAGCCCCGGGCAAACGCGGTAGAAGTAAAGAACTGACTCCAGCAAGCTGTCCTCTGACCTCCATGTACAAACTATGGCACATGTGTACCAACCCAACACACAAACACACACACACAAACACACACACACCCCAAATGAATGTGGAAAAATAATTTTAAAGAAATCCAGCTCTCTTTGTTTTAACAAATCATAGAAATGAGTCATTATTCAGTAGTTCCAAAGTCATCCATTTGTTCACACTCTTATTAAGAGGCTATAACGCATCAGGACCTCTTGTTCCTTGCAGGAGGAGGTGAAGGAGCAGGGATGAGTTATGACCCTCAGTATCTCATTATCTTCTTCTTCCTCGTTTGTATAGAACAGTCATGTGTGCCAAGCCTCTCTCCTCTTTCTCAGTCTTTCTCTTGCTTATTTCTACGCTCTTGGAACTGGTCCCTGGACCTACAGCCCCGCCCTTATTTATCCTTTCATAGCAGCTCCGACAGCCATCACCCTCCTCCAATGAGCCCTCCCCTGCAGAACTGCCACGAGGCCTTAAGGATGGGCTGCAAGGGTCTCTGTCCCCATGCCTTGCCATCCTCTCGGGCACGTTGGAGACAAGCTGTCACTCATAAATCTCAGGACAAGACAAAACCACCCCTGCTTTGGCTCATCTCTCATCTCTGAATAAACATGCTCTGTGCCCACATGCTTCTCGCTGGGTCTTGCCCAGAAAACTCCTATTTAACCTCTGGGATGAAGCTCAAATACTTCAGTCTGCGTTACAGTCTTTCTTATCTTCCCAGCAGTTCCTTCTGCTGTGAGACAACCTCTTGGCACATGGTGTAACGGACCTTCCCGACCTGCCTGTCCCTGCGTTTGGACAGTCATCTCCTACACAGCTTCTCATCACAATCCACGGTCGGCCCATAGGCAGTCTATCACAAAGCAGAGGACTAAGAAATATCTTCTCAACGGGTTCAGTGTGTTGCGTGCACATGTATGTGGTAGCTAGTGGTCAGAGCCAGGTGTTTTCCTCAACACCTCTCCACTTGCTTTTGAGACATAGTCGGTCACTGAAGCTTGATCTTCCTGACTCAGCTGGGGGGAGGTAGCAGCCCCCAGGAATCACCCCGTCTCCGGGCTCCACTTCACCAGCACCCCCAGTGCTGGGATTATAGGCGCACATCACTACACTTGCCTCTTTCAGGTGGGTGCTAAAGGACAGACCTCACATCTTCTTCTTGCTTGCCTGGCAAGCACTTTACTGACTGAGCGCTGTTCATGATCCCAAAAATTGCATCCTTAGTCTTGTACTTACTCCCAAGCTAAAAATAAAAACTTTGTGTTGCATTCAAGCATCCTTTAGCCTGGTGGGGCAAGGTGGGGGACCACATGGCTTTACATCGACAGTGGGCTGAATGTTAGCATACTATCTAAAGGCCACATGAAGATATTAATCCCCAGTGCAATGTATTAGGAGGTGAGGCCATCAAGACGTGATTAAGCCATAAGGCTTTCTCCCTTCTAAGTGGAAATAAAGCCCTATAAAAAGCAACTCCTTTACCCTTTTGAATAAAAGCCTTGCCCCCTTTTGCCCCTCTTTGCATTCTTCATGAAAGGATGTAGGCAGCACCCTCTCTGCAGGATGCAGAGACCAGGAGCCACGCTGGAGGTGGAGAGATCTGCCTTCATCATCTCCACGATGGTGAGAATGAAATCTCCACGGCTTACAAATCTCACTGTCGGCAGTATTCTGTTTCAGCTGCGGGAGCAGATTAAGATAACTTATGATCTGTCTCCACACGTTAATCTTAAAACCATTCATCTTGCCCGTCCACACTCATTACCTGAGCGTGGGGACAGGATGCTGTTCGTTTTTGTGGGAATTATAACAAAACACTGTTTGAGCCTCTACTCCTAACTCTGGGGGTCAATAGTACCAGACGTGCTCCCTGTCTGGACAGCCAAGGTCACCCTTGAGAACTAGAGTGCTCAGGCAGGAGGATGATCTAACTACAAACCCAAGCTTGGGGGAGAACCAACGGCGAAAAGAACCGTGGAGCCAAGAAGACAGATGAGCTATCTCAGAGAAAGGAGGAAGAGCCAAGGGCAGAAGTTTAGCCTTCCGACCTGGTGAGCAGAGCACGTGATCAGAGGGTCAGGGATAAACAAGATGGTCACATGAGACCGCAGGGGATCCTGCTGAGGCCAGGCTGCCTGGACTGTAATGACTGAGAGCCAGGAGCTATTTCCGCAGCTCCTGTTTCAGATTTGTAAGTGCTTTTCCATTTTGGGCATTTCACCCCTGATGAACAGCAAGGCTCCAGTGAGCTCAGTGAGGCCCTTCAGCCCAGGAAGATCCATTTTTTTTTCCCCATCCAATAGGAACGGTCCAAGAAGGCTGACTGCCCACCTCTGGACCTCCGTCGTCAGTTCCGCGGGTGCTATTATGCGTCACCACATCAGTATTCCGACCCCAGAGTCCCTCCAATACCCATGTAAACATTCATTTACATTTAGATTGTACTTCTCTGGATTCACACTCTTTCCCTGAAAACTCTAACAATCCAATTATCAAGAAAACCAACATGTCATTTCTAAGCTTGGGGGGTGGGGGAGTGGGGCGGCGGGCTACTCCTCCCTCCGGAAACTCTTTCTGCTCCCGACGAAGCAGCTCCAGGTGTCCCTGTCTGGATCAACTTGGCTAGCTTCCCAGCATGCTTTAGGGCCTTAAAATATGTGTGTTCCTCAGCAGAGAAAGATGGAGGTCGGGTAACTGAGGCAGCTACTGTGGCATGTGTTTTTAAGGGGGCAAAGGGTAAAGGTAATCAAAGGAAACATTGGAGAAGAAAAGCCTCGGGAAACCTGCTTGAATTAGTCGGGAAAGGGCTCCATGAAGACCACACAGTTGGCTTCAAACCCCAGTTCGGGGGCTTCTTGGCTTCGCGCGCGCCCATCTATTTCTCCATCCTATCAGCAGGGCCAAAGAGTCTCAAGGAACTAGAGTGCTAAGTTCCTTGGAGAGGTCCGCTCTCCTGAGTGCTGCAGGAAGCCGTGTCTGTAGGTTTCATTAGCACAGGGACATCCACCAAATGAGAAAGACGTGAAGGGTGATTTGAAGAAAGCAAGAGCAAGCATTCTGCTAGGAGGTGAGAACCAGACTCTAAGCCAAGCCACAGACAACTGGGCAGAGAAAGACAGTTTTGCCAGCTCAGTGCCTTTAAAATTACCCAGCCCAATGGAGATGGGGACATTTTCAAAAGAAAACAAAACAAAACAAAAAAGAACCTTGGACTAAGAGGAGACCCAGAGCTGGGTTTACGGACAAGTGTTGAGAGGAAAAGAAGTCCTTCTGGCCAGGAGGTGATGTATAGGAGACTGGTCTCCTGTCTGGGGATGACAGCAACGTTTTCCCTTTGAAGTAGCAGTAAGGTTTCCTTTCCTATTGAATAAAGTCCGAACCACACCAGTGGAAGAACACAACAAAACGATAAAAAAGAAAGACACGGGGATAAACCGTGTAAGCAGGGGAGCTCTTACGTCAGACCTCCCACACTCAGGCAGGACTCAGATTGCAGCTTTAAGAGCAAGGCTATGTTAACACAACTTCTTAGAGGTCTCACAGGCTAAGATGTCTGTCTTCTGTGAGAGACATTAAAAAGCCAGTGTCCTTCATGGTCTCAGTACACACTTCCACAGACTCTGGAGTTCAAGATGTCTTCCAGCACCTCCGCCATGTCCATCCTAGCAACTCTTACAGAGGGACAAAGAGTCCATCTTACTGGATACTGGGGCCTGGAGAGGTGACCCAGCAATTAAGAGCATGTACTGCTTTTCCAAAGGACCTGACTCCAGATTCCAGCATCCACACTGGGTGGCTCACAAAATCCAGGAGCTCCAGCCCCAGGGGATCTGATGCCTCTGGCCTTGTACTGTGCTTGCTCCTTGTGTACACAGACACACATAAACATGAACATTTAAAAAAAACTATAAAGAAACTTAAAATAAGAAACTGGACACAGTTTCTTGATAAGCAGCCCACCAAGAATGACCGTGTGAATGATCTTCTTTGCTGCAGCTTCGAAGCCCGCCTCATCCCAGGACTTTCATCTCTTGATTCCAGAAAAGATCAACCAGGTGGTTCACAGGAAACATTTCCTCAGGCTGATATTTATATAGTCCCCAAAGACTGACACATCCATTTTCTTTTAAGATGCTCATAATACTGTAGGAAGGAAGGGTGGGAAAATGGCAGATTCTCCCCTTCACAAGTAAAAAAAAAATCTGGAATTTAAGTGGCTGCTTGAGAGCCAGTCAGGAGTGAAACTGGCCATTGCCAACTCCACTCCAACCCACTGCCAGTTTTTGCTATAAAGATACAATTGATTGTAAATTATTCATAAAATATGGTGTTTCTTTTTAAGTGATTTTTATTGTTTCCCATTTTATCCAAAGCTTTGCATATTCATCACGGAGAATTTAGAAAGAACAAATAAGTAGAAGAAAATGAAGATAACACATAGCTCCACCAAAAGATATGTCATCAGAGAAGAAGGAAAGGAAAAGACAGCATACAGGATACTGCCTAGTCTAGGATGGAGAGACTCCCAAGGAGAGAGAGAGGGAGCTTCAGAGTACCAACAGACAGCAGCTAAAGACAGAAATGAATGGCTTCCTGAGGAACAGAGGGACAAAGCTGACAGGACAGCACTGGGTTGAAGGGAAGAGCTAGTCGAAACTTTGGTTTGGTATGGTTCGGCTTTTGAGACAGGGTTTTATGTAACTGGGGCTGGCAATGAAATCATTATGTAGCCAAAGATGACTCTGAACTTCTGATCTTCCTGCCTCCAACTCCCAAGGGCTGGGACCACAGGCACCTGCCGCCCACCACACCCTGCTGCTTTGCGTAGTGCTGGGCTGGAATGTAGAGCTGGGTTTAAGGTACTACTGTCGCCCCTGAGGAGTGAAACACTGAGGAGGGCCGCACGTGATGCTCTGAGGGGGGGGAGGGGATGATTACTACCATCAGGAGCTAAGCAGAGGGTGAAACAGCAGATTGTGTATGTGTGTGTGTGTGTGTGTGTGTGTGTGTGTGTGTGTGTGTGTGTGTAAGTTAAGAGGCAGAGGAAGCAAGCACATGATGGTGGATGGGAAGTCCTGTGCTGTTTCTTCTTATATCTTTTCCATCGAGTCATAAGGTCTGGGTGGAAGGGTGAAGAAGAGACAAGAGGGGCTTCAGAGGAATGGATGGGGTAGAAACAGCTGAGAGAAACCGACCCCAAAGGAGCCTTTGAAAGCAACCAGCTGCACCAGCAAGAACTGGGTAGAAAGAGTGTGTTGTGTCCAATCAGGGTTGTGGTCAATTAAAGCCAGAATGATGGAACTACCAAGGAGTGAGGTGATGGTGTGGATGGGAAAGAAGGTTCTGGAAAATGAGAGGAAGGTGCTGTGTAGATGAATAGGTGAAGGTCCATGAATATGAGAGAGAGGGAGAGAGAGAGAGAGAGGAGAGAGAGAGATATGACGATTGGGATTGAGAGGATCTGATGTGTTATAGCTCTCAGTGACAGCAGTGTCTATGACTGGCCTTGAAAGTAGAGTAAGTGCCTGAATTGTAGATGAACAAAGGCAGTAGCATGAAGATTTCAGAGAGGCCAAATAAGATGAGTGCCATGTATAGCTAGAACGAAATTACCAGTGAAGACAGACCCACAGCCAGTCAAAACGCAGGGGATAAATGATGACAGAGTTCCCGTCTCCAACGCAGCCGCCAATACCAAGGTTTGAAGACTATCCACCAAAGAAGGGAGGCCAAGAAACTCTCAGAGCAGAAGGATGAGACTGTCCCCTCCCTGGGTGACGAGCTACAGGCGATCAGTGCCTACTGAGATCGAGAAGCAGCCCGCTGAGGGGCCATGCACCTGATACGTTATCCAGCCCCAAATGGCCAACCGTAAGTACATGTGCACAGGACAACACCAGATGGGCTCAGTAGGGTGTGTGTGTGTGTGTGTGCGTGTGTGTGTGTGTGTGTGCGCGTGCGTGCGTGTGTGTGTGTGTGTGTGTGTGCGTGCGTGTGTGTGCGCGCGCGTGTGTGTGTGTGCGCGCACGCGCGCGTGTGTGTGTGTGTGTGTGCGCGCGTGCGTGTGTGTGTGTGTGTGTGTGTGTGTGTGCGTGTGCGCGTGCGCATGTACAATAAGAAGTATAGAAAATTAAACAATTATAGAAGATATTGAGAACTTGACAGGCAATGGGTGGGGTTGTGGGAGGAGCCAGAATGGGAGAAGGAGGGGTAAAACGGATGTATATACGGTACTCACGTATGAGATTCTCAAGAAGTAAATAATAATTAATATGTTAACAAACAAAACCAGGTCTGCTAAAAATCCATAGATTAGTATTCACAAATTTTTTTTTTTCAAAATACGAAATCGAACTAGCACACCATGAAACAAAAGCCAGAGCTGCTGAGAAAGTACGATAACAAGTCAAAGATAAGTAGATAACATCTCACTACACCAGCCAACAACATTAGAAATGGTGGACTCGTGTCTGGCTATCAGATTTAGGAAGCCTGATGATCAAAGCATTTACAGTGTGATGTCACCTAATTTGAAATTGTTTAACAACGGAGATTAGTTTTCTCAATGGAGTCCCACAATAAGTAGGCAAAGAATATAAAAATCTTTAACTGTACATGTTCTCCAAATCCCGTATAAGGGAAATTGTATCCAAGTGAACAACTTCCTCGGACAAACGCCAAGATTTATTCTTACAGATGCCTAATTGCTGGTCATCACCTTGAGTGAAATGAACCTTGGACCGTGTTCGGACAAGTTGGTCTTAGCTCCTGTGTCCTAAGCTGCGGCCAGTCTCTAACTGCCGCTCTTCCTGGGGTTTAAATGACAGTTCAGGGTGTTAACCGAGCCCCTCTAACTTGTGGTCTGACTCAGCCTGAAATTGCTGTAGACAGCAGCAACTGCAAAGCTGTCTGCTGAAACTTACGATCTGGCTGCCATTTAGAAGGCTTTTTCAGGGAATGGAGAGAAACCGGCCTGTGCATCCCTTCCCATGATACCTTTCCTCAATGGCTGGTGACTCCAAAGGCTCTGGCACTGTGCCCGTCACTGCCTACTTGGCCTCACTCTTTCATCGCATAGGTGAGGCTGAACCCTCAAGAGAGGAGCTGATACCATGTCCTGCTTTTAAAGCCAGCACTCCTTCCGTGCCCACCTGCTACCTATTTGCTCCCTGGTACCTTCCCTTGTCTTGTGTAACACATCGTTTATATAACAGGAGGAACACCCTGAGAGAAACCACATTCTCACTACCCGCGACCAAAGCCATGTCTCCTTATTCTCTGTTCTAAAGCTTGCAGAAGACCACCACACACCCACACCACCCACACCACTGCCTGGGCTTGGGGCGTGGTTTGGGGGCGTGGCTCCATAAGGTCCAGATCCTTTGGAGGAAAAGAATCACAGAGGTGATGCTTGCACCAGGCCTGAATATGGGGCCACAGCAGCAAGCATAGCCAGTGAGTGCATGGAATGTGGGCAGCAAGCAATTCTCAGAGGGTTCATGGGGAGGTCCGATGAGAGGGGAGCCAGAGTACTTGCTCTCGGATCACCATGCTCAGCAGAGGCTGCTGTACCACCTGCTAGAACTCCGGTCCCCCAGCATGGTAATGCACATCAGCTTTGAGGACTCCAGGCCCAGCAGGGGCCACAAAGCTGCCTCTCAAAGGGCTTTGTCCATGGGAAGAGGTTTAGATTTTAATCTCTAAAGTGGGGGAAATTGACAGGGCAGTTCTTATCACTTGGTCCATTTGAGCAAGAAGCTTCCCAACATTCCAGAGGGAGAAGAAAAAAAAAAAAGTACAGACTTTCATTTTCTCTCTCAAAGACATTTAGAAATAGGGCCCCTGGGCCAGGGTGAGGGTTCTGTTGGTGAAGTGCTCAGAACGCAGCATGAGGACCCGAGTCTGATCCCTAGAACCCGAAGCCAAGTAAAGCAGCTGGACACAGTGGTACACACCTGCAACCCCAGCACAGTGAAACAGCCAGGGATGGTGGTGCACACCTGCAATCCCAGCACAGTGAACAGCTGGGCATGGTGGTGCACACCTGCAATCCCAGCACAGAAGGGATGGGAACAGGAGGATTCCTGGGGCTGACTGGAGTGTCATCACCCTAACAAATCAGTGTGTTATGGGTTTAGAGAGACGCTGTCTCAAAAACAATCAAGGTAGATAGAGGGAGGAGATGACCCAGCAAGAAAAGTGATTGCTACACAAGTGTGACATCCTGACTTCCATCCCTGGGACTCACCTAATGGTGGAAGAAAAGAATTGACTCCCAAAAGCTGGCTTTTGACCTCCGCGTGTGTACTGTATCATGTGTAACTCTCTCTCTCTCTCTCTCTTTCTCTCTCTCTCTCTCTCTCTCTCTCTCTCTCTCTCTCTCTCTCAGACATATGCACACCATAATAATTAATTTAAAAAACAACAAGGTGGAGAAATAACTAAAGGCATCCAATATTGACCTCTGGCCTCCACCTGTATATTCATTCACATGTATGTACACCTGCACACACGTACACACACCACACAAGAACACACATATACCTGTACATACACACAACACAGGCTCAGCAAATGTTAAAGACAGGAAACTAATGGACACCAGACAGCTAAATTAGATTAAATGGGGCTTGTGTAATTGTCACCTCCACTCAATATCATTTCAGACTGAACATCTCTGACTTTAAAAGCCCTTATTTATGTAGCCTCAAAGTCCTTTCTCAAACTCCAGTCCCATTCAGAAAGCCTTTGGATTCAGCCTGCCTTCGTTCACCAAATTTATAGGAAAGACAATCTTGAGCCATCTGGTGCCTATTTAATTTTTAACCACTTCTCCCTTGAAATATTTCTTTCTTCATTCTTATTTTGTCCTAAAAACTTGGCTATGAGCTAAACTGCACCATCTGTGACTTCCAGTAAATACAACTGTTGCTAATGAAATTACCCAGTTTCATCATTTTGATTTAAATGCCTCGCCTGTTTTTCCTCTGACCTTTTGTTGCTTGCCATCAAACTCGAGCGTTTGCGGATTTAGATACGTACGTCCATGTAGGTCAGTCTTGAGGAATAAATCTTCTGTTGAAGGCCAGAAAGCTCAGCCAAGCCGGCTCAGCAGGCTGACATGATAGGTGGGGGCCAGAGCTGCACAGAGAAATATGGATGGCACTTGTGCCGGTCCACTCAATGTGCGCAGGGCCCCGGGGCAGACCCCCGCCTTGTGACCAAGTGGCCGCACGGTCTGGCTCGCCGGCCTCCCATTTGTTAGGATGCTAGTGATATTAATGAGTTGCGTGCGGTATTGCAGTCCGTGCCTTGGCCTTTGGTGTGATTCCTCCCTGGACAGGCTGTTTGACCTGATTGAACAAAAAGTAACTTCAGACACTCTCAACTTGGCCCAGGTAGGGAGATGGTCCTTCAGACAATGAGGGGGGAGGGAATCAGATTGACTCCCAGGCAGGTACAACTTTCCCACGCACATAGGAGGTGCTCTGCCCCATAGCAGCGGCCTCAACAAAGAAACGCAAGGGGCCACAAGAAGCATTTGCCCACAGACTCGGCATCGAGTTATTGATGGCGCAGTTGTTTACCATTGTGCAAGAAATGGGGTGTACTCCTGTGAGATGACTCGGGAGACGAAGAGCAGCTGCTGCCAAACCTAGTAGCCTGAGTTTGAACTCTAGGGACGCATACTGTGGACAAAGAATTCAGACGCCTGTGAGTTCTCCTCTGATACCCCACAAATTCAAGTGCAACTTTAGGAAAGAAGTGGCGATATTATGGAAAGCAGCTTCTAACCCTGAGTCTTTACTCTGAAGCAGACCCTGGGCTAAACCCTGTAAGGATCCACTCACTCAGCGCTCACCTTACCCCCTGCCTGGGGACTGCTATTGTCCCCACAGCACAGCTGAGGAAGTGAGCTGGCACAGGGGAGGGCACTTTGCAGGGCCCCTTGTTTTCTGGTGCTTGCCTGTGGCTTCTGTGCCAGATACTGTGCTGGGAACCAAGTGCGCAAAGAGCGAGAGGGACTGTCTTCGCCCACCGTCTGGGGAAGCAAGACGTAAGAATGCAAATCCACCATCTGAGGGAGGCTAGGAAAGGGTAGGAGAATATTCTCAGGTCCCAGCAAGAGGAGGGCATCTGCATGGGAGAGAGTCACTGCCGGAAAGACATTGTGCCTGGGACAGGAAGGAGAAATGGGGGTTGGCCGGCTGGAGAAAGACGGTGGCAAGTCTAGGCCGAGAGAACAGCACACCGGAAGGAGGATGTGTATCCAACCAGCACACTCAGCAGGTGCTTGAGAAGCTAAGGGCAGTGTCCTTGTCCCAGCCTAGAAGGCTGGGGTCACGAGCATCAACCTCATGGCCCCATGCAAAGGAGCTGTGCCTGTGTGAAGCCCCGCCTCCAGATCCTCATGTCCAAGTAAAGCCAGCTGCTGAGGTAGCACGCATTTCACGCAGGGACTCCTAGAGCGATATCGAAGGCAAAGGCAGGAGACTGCCCTGGAAGCTCTACCAGGCAGCTTGGCATAACAGACTATGAAAGCAAACAAAAGACCCTGCTGCAAACTAGATAGAAGGTGAGCCTCTGACAGCCACATGCATGCCACAGTGTACACACATACATACACACACACACACACACACACACACACACACACACTACACACTACACACAGCATTAAAAAAGAACATGTTCCCAAAGCCTGTTCTCACTGGGTCTCTACCCAAAGAGGGAAAGGGGCATCCATGAGACAGGCCAGAGGAGACACAGAACACACCTCCTCACATACATAATTGTCATTAGACTTAAGGACAAGGCAAGATGGCTACACTCAATACTCTATGAAGATACAGAGCAGGTCCAAGGAGTGAGCTACAACCACCAAACTAGCCTCTTCTCCTCTTCCTCTCCACCATTCCTGGCTTGAGAATGCCACTCCAGTGTCCCAGAAGGAGATCTGTATGTATGGAAAAGCTGTTTTCAGTGTCCTGGTGGCAAAGCTGTCTGTGTCTCATGTCTGTAGAAGCTGTCACTGCAGCATGACCTGAGTGACCCATCTGTGCAGACCCAGCGGTCCTGCCTTTGATGTCCACGGTGCTTCCTTCTCAAGACGAGCCTCCACGCTGCTGATGCTGGGAAGGGAGAGCTCTAGGGGAGAGCCGCCTCCAGGAACACCTTCATCAAGAGGGATTGGGTCATCCGGGCTCCTCCAAAGGCCCAGGAGTAAAGTGATGAGCATTGATGTGCTCCAACAGAGCTGTGAGGCAGGCTGAGGAGGGCTGCAGGCTGGATTCGGTCCTTTGAGGGTAGTTTGTCGAAATCTAAATTAGAAGTTCCCCATGAAGGCTATCAATAGGCCACTGAGTGGACCTTTCCAGAAGTGGCTTATGAAAACAATCTTTTTATTTTTCTCTCACGTGTGTGTGTGTGTGTGTGTGTGTGTGTGTGTGTGTGTGTTGCATGCATGTGTGTGTGTGGACTCAAGTGTGTGAACTCCCAGGTCATCATATGTTGTCAAACATGAGGAGAATAGAAAACCAATGGGACTCATGGTCTCCAGTCCCCTCCAGTCCCCTCAAGTCAGTGTTTTGACAGATTAACTAAGATGTTCTTTCAAGCCCAAACTCAGCCTTAGATTTTTTTCGTGGCTCCGCCTTACTAAACAAGCTCTCCCTTGAAAAGGGAACTGACCACAGCGAGAACCCAGCTGACCAAATTGCCCCGGTCCTCTGTAAGGGCAGTGAGTGCTCTTATCTGCGGAGCCATCTTTCCCACTTCAAGAGAAACATCCTTTTGTGGTAGAGAATGACCGATTCGGAGATGCACAACTGGTCAGAGTTCTGAGAAAAAGTGGCTGTGAGTGCCCAACCACAGAGGAGTGAAAAACCACCGACATCCAATCTAGACTTAACAGTCAGTCGGTAAAGTAGGGAAAGGCTGGGCTTGGAGCTGAGCCTCGTAGAGTCCGACTGCAGCCTGCTTCTGAAACCACAGAGGTATCTGCGAAGAGTTTTGGCCCCATCAGCAAGCCACAGAGAAAGTGGTCCAAGTGGGATGGCTCCAGTCAGGGAGACAGTAGTAGGCACAGATTGGCATGCGTTGGTGGCACTGGAAACAATCAGCCAGTTACTCTCAAAGCGGATTACTGGCTGAGCCTAACGTGTGTCCTGTCTGTCGGACCTGGTGAGTTCTATAAGGACGGTGGCACATAAGCACACCAGTTGTGTGCCTTGCTTGTCTGTTGCTTCTGAGTTGTGTTTTGCTTTGCTCTGTTTAAGTTTCTTCTTGACAGAGGTTCTCAGCATACAACCCAGGCTGACCTTGAACTTGCATCCTCCTTCAGTCTCCTGAGTGCTGGGATTGCAGGTGTGCCACTACCAATCTAAATACTAGTTTCTTCACCTACATAATGAAATTAATGAAACAGAAACACTATAAAAAGCATTTTTCCTATCAGAGGAAGTATTATAAATTCTTTCTGTCATTTCATAACTTCCTACTGTATCATACCATTTTAATAGTAATGAAAACAGTAATGGTATAAAATGAGAGATGATTTAACATCTTTTGAAAATGTTAATCGTCTCTTCACAACTAGTGTGGTTTTGTTTGTTTTGTTCTCGTTTTCCCATGGCCTCCGATCCCCTCTCTTGCTTTCTAAAACTGCTGTGATGTTTGATTTTCTTCCTTGAAGAATACAGCCTGTGAACTTCTTGGCATGTATCCTGGAGATCACAGCAGAGTCATGCAAAGGAACTTCCTGCCAGGAACATGTGACCCTGACACGGGACAGTCCACTCTCCCTCTGAGCGTGACACTTGGCTGTCCCTCCATTTCCTCTGGATGGTGGAGGATGGTGGCATCCACCCTCTTAGGAAAGCCACCAAGGAAACTGCCAATCCTCAACTTTGGGGTCGCCGAGTTTATTACAAGGGTCCCTGAAGCTGCCAGAGCCTGTGCTGGCACCACCACCCTGACGATGGTGAGGAGACCCGGAGCTTGGAGGCTGCTGAACCCCACAGGACTCATGTGAGAGAAAGACATGCTGCTCCGACCCCTCTACCCTAAGGCGTGGCTATCTAAATGGAATGGCTGATCAACGGATGTCAGCCATTAAAATATCACACAGAAGTCCTTCACTTAAAATACGCATTATACTCAGCCCTACATGGGCCATCAGTTGGGAGGGGTGGGGGCAGAGAGTACAAAGTCCCAGTCCTACTTGAGAAGCTATTGGCATTTGGTGCTGAGAGAGGGAAAGGCAGCTTTCTTCAATGGACTGATACCTGGTACATCAGCCACACTCCATGGAAGCCCCCACTGCCATCCCTCGTACCCAGAAATAGTTGGCCAACACAAACTGGTCTCCATGGATTTTGTTTGTTTGTTTGTTTTTTAAATAGAACAGTGGGACATGAAGTTGAGTGGGAGGATCTGTGTAGACCTGGGGAGAAAAATATGGTCAAAATATATTGTATGAAAATCTCAAAAGAATAGATAAAAACATTATTTGAAGTACGCATTTCAAATACACTGTTCATTTTGTAAAATCTGTGTAAGCATTTGTGAAGGTGCCATGATGGCATCCACTCTGTTATGTTAGCTTTGTGTTCTAACCTAAAACAAATTAGTATAAAACATTAGCCAATATAAGTAAATTATAATCACACTGGACATATATGCCAGCCTATGTCAATGGATGCTTATAAAATAAAGAAATCTTGGTGACTGGAGAGATGGTTAAAGTGCTTGCGGCACAAGCTTGTAGACTGTCGTTTAGAACCTTTAGGATCCACACCAATGTCCAAAAGGCATGGTATGCCACCTTGCATTCCAACCTTGGGAGTCAGAAAGGGATCTTAAGCTGGCTGGCGATCAGTGAGCTCTGGGTTTGACTGAGAAGCCTTGCCTCAGCAAATAGAGTAGAAGAGTAACTGACATCGATCCCTGACATCAACTGCGAGCCTCTACATGCAGGAGCACACATGTGTACACACACACACACACACACACACACACACACACACACATACACGTGCACTCACACGTGCACGCAAATGTTCATACATGCCCAGGTAAACATGAAAAAGTAGAAATCTTGGTGCATATATCAAGTGTTCTACACTCACGTTACCTCAGCTATCATCACATACCTTCGAGGCACTTATCAATTATAAATCTGCATTCCTCTCCGTATAGTATAGCTCCCGACATCGACAGAGCACGCACACGTTAGTGTGAGTACTGAATTATTCTTAACAACGAGTTGCTGAATTCAATACTCCTAAATCACGAACCACCAAGCCACCACACTCCTTGGTCAGACGTAATTCCCACTGAGCCCAGGTTTCTGATCTGCGCCAGGCAGGTGGCCGTGTTCTGCTCCATGTCTGTAGAGTCGCAGTTCAGGGTCTCTAGCCTCATGTGTTTCTAATGCTTCTTTTTTTGATTGTCTAAGATGTTACTCTGAGGCCCAATAAGGAACCAATGGCTGTATATCCACGCCCTGTGTATGTTCACACACGCACATAAAACACCCCCCACCCCGCCAGCCCCTGTCTCTTGTCTAAGTTGTTCTTTCAGGAAGATTTACAACATTTCACTTTACAAAGAAAGTTTTTTAAAAGAGAGAGAGAGAGAGAGAGAGAGAAAATGAAACGAAACTGCGACTGTTCCCCAGCGCAATTACTGTGTCAAATATCCCCCTGGGGAAAGGGATTTGCTCTTATTGTGAAATAAATTATTCTAGAAACCAGGCTTCCGCAGTAACTTTTCTTTTTCCCCAGGCGGTATTTTCCCACCACTGCTCTCAAAATTCACTTTCGGTGATACACATATGGGAGGCTGGAAATAGTCAAAATTATATGTTTGAATTTTAAATATATTCCCATTTCTATAAGTGTTAGCGGCTCCCCAGATTATCAGGGGGCACTGCATGGTTCAGCCTCGCCTGTTCCAGAAATTACTGGCTGGTCTCCCTCATCCCTGAGAAGGGTAGGAGATTCTCTCACCGTCCTTTTAGCCTCCACAGCTCGGGGTCCCCGATCCTCACACTTGTCACCTGCCTAGGACATTTGGGAAGACACGGTCCACTAGAAAGAAGTGAAGGATGGCAGGACCAGGCTCAGCTTCCTCACCACAACCCAGCGTCCCCCACTTGACCAGCATGAGCCCTTCTGCGGCTCCCGATTCTCCGCTCAATGAGTATCCCATCAGCCCCTCAACCTGTCGATCTCAAACCACTGGACCACCTCCTTGTCAGCCACGCTATGGACACATGGAACTTCCAATCAGATATGGAATCCACTCTTGCCAGAACTCACTCTGATTCACCTTAATCCACAGAGAGAGAGATGCTTTCGTTTCTTTTCCTCATCAAAACCACAGAGCAAAGCAGGGTCTGTGCGTTGAGGTTATTTGGGGGAAATCTGGGCTGCAAGAGTGCAAATACGTGTTGGGTATGGAAGTGAAGACAGTGACTTCAGTGTCTACGGGCCCACTCAGTGTTAGAGAGCCTGGAACATCCTTCCAAGGGGGACTCGTCAATGACCTCTTCTGCAGGCTTCCTCAATCTCTAAGTGAGAAACTTCAAAGTAGAGGGACAGCAGATATTTATTGAGATCTTAGTTAGTGCCAGGCCTTCATCCAGGGCTCTACACATTTTAACTTGTTTGATTCACACAGTCCTTAAAGGTGAGTCACATTTCTAAGGCTCTGCATTTCGAAGGTCTTGTGCTGTATGACACTATAGCTATTGTCTCCTGGAAGGACTTTACAGACCAACAGGTTGAATAATACATTTCTATTGAATTCTTGAGAGAGAGAGACAGACAGACAGACAGACAGACAGACAGACAGACAGGAAGTGTGTGTGAGCATGGTGTATCTGCTTTCTAATTGCAAGCCCTGCACTGACTCTTTCACATACAGATAGAGCAGTAACATTAGGGCTAAGCATTTGTTATGGACACAAACTGTGGAGTCAGCCGGTGCCACATCTTTGTCTCATGACTGCTAGCTGTGTGACCACATCTAGATGACCTGACCTTTCTAAGCCTCACCTGTAAAATGGGAGCAATAGGGCCTACCTGATGGGGTGGCTAGAAGGGTTACAATCTAGAAAGTCCGTAGCGCAGAGGCCAGTGCTCAGCAGAAGTCGGATGGCTACTGCCCTCGCCTTGTTCTCTTGACAGAAGATTCTTATAGACACAGGAAAGCCAGGTTGGATGGATTCTCCACAGAATGACAACTGGTTGCTTTGTAGGTTTTCCCCAGTAAGCATTAGGAGACTTAGCCACTACTCTCTCCACAGTGTTGGTTTAGTTTGGGTATTTAAGAATACAGCCTTTGGCCCATGCCTGGTGTTTCCTGTAAGCTGCAGAGACCAAAGGCAAACTCAGTGAGAGGACTTCAGAAATAGACAAATTTGGAGTTCTAAGGAATTTTATGTAATTTCCACAGAAAGGAATATTAAGGAATTCTATTCATTTCTATGTTTGTTATAAGTAATATATTCTTGATCTACAGGAGTTAGAAAAAAATGCCCCAAAACAGTTTTAAATTTTCTTTTCAGTGGTTTGTTTTCGGCTAATGAGTACTCTGCCTGCCTGCAGCTACCTATGCGCACCACATGTGCAGTGCTGGAGGAGAGCAGAAGAGGCCATCAGAGCCCCTGAACTCCTGAGCCACCATGTGGGTCTGGAAACCGAACTGGGACCCTTGCAAGAGTGGCCAGTGCTCTTAGCAATCAACCTTCAGTTTTCCCAGGTATCTTAATGACTAAGAGAAGGTTGGAGAGGTGATTCAGTTGGCAAAGAGGGCTGCCACCAAGTTGTCCTCTGACCTCCATACAGACAGGCTCACATGTATACATGGGCAGACACACATAAATAGGTCTGAAGACCAAAAGGGAGAAGTTAAAAGCATCCCTCTTCATCTTATGACTGATAACTTTTTCAGGACAGAGACTTAGCAAACAGTTGAGAATAGATATGCATTCTTCTTGAGTGATGGCCTGTACTGAGACCACTGAATGTGTCAACTACGGCTTCTACCCTTGTGTGCAGTTTGCAGCAACATGTACAAACTTTTGAAACCATAATGAAATTGGAAATGAATCTGAAAGTTCATTCCAACTTTCAAGTTGCTCTGATCGCATACAGTGAGCTCTTCCCTCCTTCAGACATCCTTGGGCTGCACTATCTCAACGTCACCTAGCCATAATGCAATGGAAGATATATACACTGATTTATTCAAGGATTCTATTACTTTTCAATATATGTATGGTTTTCAATGACTAGCTATGAGAAATATCTCTGGCCATAAAAGTCTGAGTCATTAATGTGCTGTAATTTGAAGAACATGTTTGCTTAGATGACAAAATAATGTTTTAACTTTAGATCAAGCTGTCACTTCTACAAATCACTAGGTTATCTTGTATGTTTGTGAGGAAGCTGCCAATAGGAATGGAAGTCGGAACACACACACACACACACACACACACACACACACACACACACACACA
>OU015749.1:122814482-122828975 GCA_907169655.1 Acomys percivali | reverse complement strand
CACACACACACACACACACACACACACACACACACACACACACACACCATTAGATGTAAATGAGGGGGCCAGAGAGATGGCTGAGTGGTTATGAGCATGTGTTCTTGCAGAGGACTTGGGTTCAATTCCCAGCACCTACATAGTGGCTCACAACCACCTAAAACTCCAGTTCCATTCCAGTGCCTTCTTATGGTCTCTGTGGATCCTGGGCGCGCGCGCACACACACACACACACACACACACACACACACACACACACACACACACACGTGGAAAAAAGTTGTACATGCAAGAAAAAAAATCATGTACATAAAAAAAAATAATTTTCAGATGTTAATGAGTTTCAGTGTTCCATAAATGGTAACTTGCCGTATATTCATATTCATGTTGTGATTATAATAATACTAGCATGACCAACTGCTGGTGTCACAAAGTCTCAGATTTCTCTTTTGACTTTTAGGCTTTCAGGATTTTTAAGTCCTCATAACAGACTCCTTCCTTGCCCAAAAGGCACCAAAACAGACAATATCACTTCGTCCATCTTTAGGGAAAGAAGTTGCATATCTGACCTAGGGGTGTGGCTCAGTTGGTAGAGTGCTTTCCTGGGATGGACAGTACTCTGGGTTCCATCCCCAGCAGTGCATAAAGCTGGGTGTGGTAGTGGCATGCCTGTAACCAGAGCACTTGTGAGGTGGGAGCTGGGAAATCAGAGGGTCAAGCCCATCCCAACTGCACACCAAGTTCAAGGTCATGCTGGGACAAAACAGAAGAAATACATAGATATCATGACATGTCACGCATGTTCTTCCTCTGTTCTGCTTGATGGGTCCTGAGTTGCCAAGTCCATGTTTTGATAGTCCCAACACCTGAACATGTCCCTTTAGACATGTCTGGGTGAAGCAGAAAGCAAAGTCCTTGCTGCCAGCACACATTCCACTACTTCCATAAGCAGCCCCCCAAATCTGTGTCCCATCACTAACCATATGTCTTAGATAATATAGTGGCACATTGTATCCATGGGTATAGGAGGGTCTCAGACACTGCCCAGTGTGGTGTGCCCACTACTTGCATATAGCAGCTCCCTGGATCTGTGTCCCATCATTATTCATGTGGTTTGGACAGTACAGACCTCCATCCTGTCCATAGATAAAGGAAGACCTTAGCCCCTGCCCAGTGTGAGCAAGGATCATCCCTCCCCCACGGCTCCAGAGTGAGAGTCCTTCTCGTGTCTGCAGAGCTGGCAGAAAAGACCATCGTTTGCCCTCTAGATTTGTTGTCGTGAAGATCTAGAACTTGGTATCAAGACATTGTGAGAAGGAAGCAGAGAATCCTCTAGAAGCTGTGCTGTAAATAAAGCCCAGGAGTTAAAGCCACTGTTGTCCAGAGCCAAAGAGACACCGGCAGAAACTAGGACAAATATGTGGTTCTGGAGAGAAGTTAAACTAAAGATTTGCTGAGGACCCTCTGGTGTACCCACAAATGTCAGGCACACAGTAGTCCTTAATGCAATTCTGAGATCACATGGTAAGGAAAGAGGGGCGGGGGGAACCATGTTAGGCATAAGATGCCTTTACATGAACCTGTGAATAAACTGAAGATGGCAGAGTGGTTTGAAAAAAAAAAACATAAACAAAGACCTCCTAAGTTAAGATCCAATTCCCCTGGACGAACCACCCAGGGAACAGTAATTTAGCCAGTGGCAGTCAATTAAGTGATCACCATCTCTGTTTTCCTGAATGTCCGGAAGAGCCAGCCCATAGGCGATGGAGAGGCCACTGATGCAGAGGAACAGAAGATGGGCTGGCAGAAGATTGGCAGGTGGCAGGCTCGTGAAGAGATCATCCCCAGGCCCCAAGACAACGACAGCTACTTGCTTGACTGATAATGAAATTGTTAGCAGTTTCAGGTGAGTGAGCTCTATGCTGACTCTCATATTTACGTCTGCAGTCTGCATGCTACGTTAATGAGAAGAACCACATGGGAGACAGTCAGTCAATTTTTTTTTTTCAGCTTGCATCTTAAATGTTATGCTGGCCATCTCCGCTATAAGCTTAAATACCAATCTGGCGATGTAGTCCCCTTTTAACTGCTCTCTCCCAAAAAAGAGCAAAATGGGGAAATCGAAAGAGACCCCGCATAGATTTTTCAGTGCTGTGTGGAAGTGTGCAGTAGCGCGGTTGTAGCTGAGCTGGCATTTAAACACTTAATCTGCTGACCTTGAATTCCACAGCAATTCCTTGTCTCTTAAAAACTTGGAACATATAAAAAATTATATTAGCATCAATTATTTTAATCATTTTTTGTTAAAATTTATCTTTTTCAACTTTGGTTCATTGGTATTGTCACTCAGTATCTCTTGTCGTCTCATATTCACTCATTAATATTCATTGGAAGTATCTGTGACTTCAATAAGCCCGGGCTAACTTTTTATAATGTATTCAGGAGTTTTACTTTTAAAGATTTTTGAACCGCCACCACCTTCACTGAAAATGGTAATTGGTGCTTCATGATAATGTAAGAGAGATGGGCTGAGGGAATAACTCGGGATGGACTTGGGCTTATCGTAGGCAGGACTGGCTCCACCCTCTGCTGCAGCGCAGGTGGGGGCCATCTCAGCATCCTTCCCTTCAACAAATCCTTACTGATGCAGGACTAAGAATTGAGCACAGAGCTGACTACTCTGGGCCGCAGCTGGGTCTCTTCCTTACTTGGGGAATCTTGGAAAGGCTTCGGGTATTTAAGAATCCCCTGCAGGGCCCTGCCTCAGGTATTAGAGAGACCCTTTCTCAGGGGAATAGGGCAGAGAGTGAAGGAGCAGGATACCTCACACACATACACACACACACACACACACACACACAGAGGCATGCATCAACACACACGCACACACACACACACAGAGAGGCATGCATCAACACACACGCGCGCACACACACACACACACACACACACACAGAGAGGCATGCATCAACACACACGCGCACACACACACACACATACACACACATGCAAGTACGCATGCACACACACACAACACAAATCTCTTGCAAAAATTCTCAGCATTTTGGTTGCCGGTACTGGCTGTTTCTGAAGAGGAAATCACAGATTTTGTCCTATCAAAATGAGCTTCTAAGGAAAGAGGCTTCTACAACATGATAACTATCCACTCTGTTGATGAGTGTAAGAAGAACTACGTTTTCCACAGGAGAAAAGTTTTAAGACTAAACAATGGATAAAATACAAGTATTGGTCCACCCACATCCTGTGCCTGTGAGACTTAGCCGTGAAGAGTGCTGGCTTACAAGGAAGCTGGCGAATCCCAGGGGAGAGGAATAAATGAAAGAGGAAGGAGAAGAAAGAATGAGAAAGGGAGAAGTGGAAAGGGGGAAGGAAGGAGAGAGGGGAATGGGAGGGGAGAGGAAGAAAAAGGCAGTGGGAAGGAAGAAGAAGAAGAGAGAGGCCTGGAAGAGAACAGAGTTAGCAGGGAGAGAGACCCACTACTGAAACCTTGATAATGAAGACCTTCTGCACTAGAGTTGGACCAAAGTGTGTGGAAGACCCAAATAGCTTCCCAAGACACCTCCCACACTATGACCTCAGGCATTACGGCTTTTCTGTCCCCACTCCAAGCAGGAGTGGGCAGCCCTGCGGATTACACTGAGAAACTCTGGCACCAACATTGACCCACACTCACCTGCTATGGTTTGGTAAGGTTTGCTCATGTTAAATTTCATCCGTGTTGAGAGACATTGCAAAGGGGAAACTTAATCTAATTGTTTCAAAGTGGGGGTAGGGGATTACAACAAGATACAGGCATTACAGTATAGCACCCCGAATCTTAGTGGTTTTGTCAGAAGAATGAGAGACCAGAAGAGACTGAAGGCCATGCTCTGTCTCCTTCCCCGTGAAGCTTCTGACGCTGCCTTGGGATTCTGCCGTCACTAGATGTATGTGATTTGACTTCCAGAAGCATGTGTTCAAACAAACATCTTCTCATTAAAACTTACCCAGGGTGCAACAAAACCAGTCAAACACCCTTTGCACCAGTCAGCCTTCTGAAGTGGGCCTGCGTACTCTGGAGATCTGGGTATGGTCCATATCTATCCCACACTGCTGAAGAAGATGTCCATGTCTGCTAGAGGAACCTGCAGCTTCACGATAGAACATGGTGTTTGGGGACGCCATTACAGAAACCTCTGAGGGAATGAGCCTAGAGTAGCCTTTGCTCCACTCCTCATGTGTGATGTGCTAGCCTTGTCCCCATCTGCCACCAACCTTCCTCTCTCCTGGTTGGCCCTGTCAGCCATCTTCACTTTTCTAGTTCATTTGTCTGACTAGCCCTTCATTTGAGCATCCCCCTCCTATGTGCATTCAGCAAACACAAATCAGCCTCTAAAAGATTCTGGCTAAACATTGCACAGTCACACACAAAGCCATAGTCCCTTGCTTCTAACAAACTCACGCTTCATACTCTGGATACCAAGATGTTTATTTGGAGATTGCTGGGCTAGTGATAAAAGAGCTAATGGCTACAGGAAACGTTTAAAAACTTTGCCTAAAATCTTGGAGTTGGGTTAAGAACACCTACTGCTCTTGTGAGAGAGTTCACAAATTGGGCTGCAATCAAGAAGTGGGCAGAGGGAACTGAGAGTATTAGGAGTCTTTTAACTCTCAAAGTCTGCCCCTGTGACAGCAAAGCCACCACATCTCCTTAGACCTACCCAAACAGCACCACTAGCTGAGTACGAACTATTCAAATGCTAAGACTATGGGGGTGGCATCCCATTCAAACCACCTCACCTAAGCATACCACCTGATCCTCAGAGCAGCTCTCTGAAATATTCTTTTCTCCTTGTTGGTAGAAAAAAGAAAAACCTGAAATGGGAAAGAATTCTACAAGGTAGCACTGGCATTGTAAAGATCAGGCCGACTGCACTGGTTCTGCGTGTCTCACAGACATTTGATGGAAATTATTTTCTGCTGAACGTTTCTTTTCGAATGCCCAGATGAAGTGTCGATAGCAGATTAAGTCTCTGGGTTGTAGTAAACCGTTTGCCCACTAAGCATGGCTTCACACGTGGCAAGCACAAAGTGTTAGAGAAGGTGCCAAATGACAGTTTTAAGAATTCACCCATTCCTCAGCTGTTACAGAGCATCCACTATGTCTCGAGTGTTCCTGAGCTGTCTTCACCACCTGTGTGTGCAAAGGAGCTATCCAAGTAGATCCAAACACTCCAACTCCTACAGAGTAAATGTAGACTACGGATACCAGTCCCTCTTCTGTGGTTTTTGTGTCTTCTCTTTGGGGGCATAGAAATCCCTCATGCTCTGTTCCTAGCCTCCACATCAAAATCTACTTTTAAACAAAGACTACTTGTCTGAAGAGCATCTCTCTCAAGGGTTTTGCAACTCAAGTTTCAATGGGAGAAAATAAATTCCCGTATTTTCAGGCATATAAGATGGCCCCCAGCTTTTCCAGTTAAAATATAGAGTTTGGAACATACTCGCCGTATAAGACTACCCATCTTCCAAAACACGCTGTGCAGCAGACTCTGGCATGTGTCTATTTGCAGGATACAGCTAAACCCAAGGATTTTTCGGGGTTAAAAAGTCATCTTACATGCCGGAAAATATGGTAGGTTTTTTTTTTTCATTAAAAATATTCTAAAATTTTGATAAACATGCAAGTATGCCTGATAGTAGGAAATTTAAGATAGCTAAATTTGGGGTTGGGGATGTATCTCAGTTGGTGCAGTACAATAAGTCCCCCAAAACCCATGTACAAAGCCAGACATGACATGAAGTACTTATAGTCTTGGTTGGGGATTTGAAAGAGAAGGTTCTTAGGCTTGGTGGCTAGTCCCTCCCAACATAGCTATTGAGTTTCAGACTGGTGAGAGACCCTGTGTCAAAATTAAAACATGGAGGGACAGCTAATGAGTGCTACACCTTCCCTTCACACACACACACACACACACACACACACACACACACACACACGTATGTTCATGTGTTTATAAAACACACACTCACTCACTCATACATACAAGAAATACCTAAATTCCTACAAACACATTTGACTGATAGAGGGATTTGGAGGAGAAATGGTCAAAGAAAAACTAGCCTTAACCAGAAATCCATCGGCTTCCCCCGGGTCATTATCTGTATTAGAAAAGCTACCCCCTCATTTCTGGCGCTATCTCAGAAAATTGGGAATAAAACTTCCTCAAGACCCAGCTATTCCACTCCTTGGAATATACCCAGAAGATGCTCCAGCATACAACAAGAACATTTGCTCAACCATGTTCATAGCAGCCTTATTCATAATAGCCAGAACACGGAAACAGCCTAAGTGTCCCTCAGTAGAAAACTGGATAAAGAAACTGTGGTACATTTACACTATGGAATACTACTCAGCTATTAAAAACAAGGAATTTCTGAAGTTTGTGGACAAATGGATCGAACTAGAATTGATCATAATGAATGAGTTAACCCAGAAGCAGAAAGAGTCAAATGGTATATACTCACTTATATCTGGACACTAGCCCAAGGGGCATGTCCCAAGAAAGTCTTCACTTACCAGGAAAGTGGGACACAGGGGAGGACATCCTATTGGGACTCTAGGTGAGAGAAGCATGGGAAAATGGGGAAATAGAAGGATCTAGAGGGTCCTAGAAACCTACAAGTAGAACATTATGATGGGCAATCTAGGCCCAGGGGCCCTGCTCAAACTATGGCACCAGCCAAGGACAATACGTGCAGTAAACTTTGAACCCCTACCCAGATCTAGCCAATGGACAGGACATTCTCCACAGTTGAGTGGAGAGTGGGGTCTGACTTTCACACAAACTCTGGTGCCCCGTATTTGACCACGTCCCCTGGATGGGGAGGCCTGGTGGCACTCAGAGGAAGGATAGCAGGCTACCAAGAAGAGACTTGATACCCTATGAGCATATACAGGGGGAGGAGGTCCCCCTCAGTCATAGTCATAGGGGAGGGGAGTAAGGGGGAAATGGGAGGGAGGGAAGAATGGGAGGATACAAGGGATGGGATAACAATTGAGATGTAATGTGAATAAATTAATAACATACATTTTTAAAAAAGAAAAGAAACGCTGCCCCCTTCTTTTCCTGACTCAGTCAGTGTGATCTTTGCAAGGTAGTTCTTTCCACAACTCCACACACACTAAACCTTTTGGACAGTGGTTCTTGTCCAGGAGAATATTTCCCTAAGAGGATGGACAAACACCCAAGGTAGGACAAATTTGAGAAATGATATAGTTTGCAAACATACATTCAGTCACATGTTTTCATAGTTGAAAAACAGAAACCGCGCAACCAACGTTTTCCTAACAGGGAAGCTAGCATTCATTGCTCTGTCTTTGGTCCTGGCACAGAAGTCAGCGGGCTATGGTGGGATGTGGAGGTGAGCAGAAGGCAAAGGGTATACACCAAGACCTTGGCAGTCACCCAGGGGAGGTACAGGTTACTTCCAAGCTTTGGCTTTCAACCATCAAAAGAGATTGGCCTGTCCCATGTTCAATTTACATGTTGAGTAAGTAGATAATGTGACTAATTTACATAATCCTCCTGGTTCTCCATATGAATTGAATGTTTATAGTCCCTGGTGAGGTGGCCATGGCATCAGTGGAGGGGGACAAGGGGGACCTTGAGAGATAAGGCTAGGTGATGAGGACAGAGCCCTCTTGAATGAGACTACAGTTCTTAAAAGATGAACACAGAATATCATCCTCCTAGGGCCACTTGAAGACCTGGCAAGAAGACCTGGCATTATCAGCTGGGAAGAGCCCGCACAACAGACCCTAACATTTAGCTTCCAGCCTCCTAGACTGTGAAGAATAAATGTCTGGTAGAGCCACTCGGCCCCCCATCCCCCCACCCCCCCCCAACCCCCACCACCACCACCCCACCGAACAGCCATGGTGTCAGGAAAGAAGATTCAGTGGCACCTAGGCTATCAGGTAATTTGACAGAGACTTTAGTGTGTCTGCCTCCCAAGTGGCCTCAGTGTCGCATGCCCGGAGAGCCAGCATCCATTCGGATGGGTGTGGACAGCCAAGAAAGCCTCACAGGGAGACAAGTCACAGAATGGGGTCTGCTTTCTGTGCTACATTTTATTCCCCACAAAGATTGAGGACATGGAATACTGAGTGAATGCACACTCAGATGGCCAGTGGCCCCTTAAGTAGGGGGTAGGAGTCGGGGCTGATCCCCAGGTACAGCATAGAAGAAAAATGTAGCTCCTTCCGTCCACAGCGAGACGAGGACAGGCCAGACAGAGCAACCTAAAGATATGCCTCTCTCAGTTCTCTAGGATGCTTGCTTCTCAGACTTGATGCAAGTATCCAGCATCGTTTAAGCTGTAGCTTGGAGAAAGATGGGATGGAAGGACCATTAACCTCTCCTCCTCAACGGGAAAGTGCTTCCTGATGTATGCACAACCTTGCATGGATTCATCTACTCTGCTTTGATGGCTTTTTACACCTGCCCTAACAGTGACATTAGCAGTGGGCTGAGCACAGAGAGTAGATTCATTTCTGGGCAACCATTCAAGTTAGGAAAATGGGATGTCTCCAAACCCTCTAAAATCAAGTTTTGTAATTTTGAAACGCTGTGAATGAATTCCCAAGGACACAGAAGTACCAAGGAATGAAGTGGGGACGCGGTTAGAGTCGCTGGCGCCACTGAGCGTCAGGCCTCTATGATACTTATGTCAACACAATCCAGTGTTGTCACATTTGAAATAGAAATGTCTGTGGTGTGCATCATTCCTTCCTAAACAATAAACTATCTTCAGCCTCATACTGTGTTAGCTCTCTGAGCTTGACGCTATCCCTACAAAGAGAATACCACTAGATAATTATCAAGGACAAGCTGTATACATTTACCTCTATTATTTTCCAAATTATATTTTGCTTATAGCTTTTACTCCCCCCCAAAAAAAATGGGGAGAGATGGGACTAACCAAATTTTACAAACAGAACAGGAAAATAGGGCTGTAAAGATACCTAAGTGGGTTTTGCTTTTGGTTGTGCCAGAGGCAGGGGGATAGATTAGTTCGCTCCTTGGGGAATCCTGCAGACCTCAGCTTTCAGTGTGTATCGTCTTCCTCTGGGAATCTTCGTAGCCGACTTGTATAAGCAAATGCAGGGACCACACTGTGGATGAAGTCTGGCACCAAGAGACCTCAACTGGTGAGTGCTAAGCATGTTAATATGGATAATTTAAAACTCATAAATAGCTTTCCATAATGTGATTCTTGCCCGAGGGGGTCTTTTGGTTGGAGTGCAAATATAATCAGGCTTCAGCTGGCAACTTAAAAGGGGAAACAGAATATGAGAAGCAGAAATGTTTAGGCAGCTTTTGCTGAGGTTTTATTGAAGGAGCTGGTGAGACAAAGGCTAATGTCTTTGTTAAGGAGACATTCGGAGTCCGTGGCAACTCTCCGTGCTCTCTGTTAAACTGCAGAGATTTCAAAGGCAAAAAAAATTCCAAAGTTCTTTCACTGAGATGGGAGGCCTGCCATCCTTCAGCATGATAGCCCGTGCTGTGGCTTGAACAGAAATGGCCCCCACAGACTCGTAGATTTGAATGCTTGGTCAGCAGGGAGTGGCACTGTTAGGAGATGTGGCCTTGTTGGAGTAGGTGTGGCTTGTTGGAGGAAGTGTGTCACTACAGGGGTGGGCTTTGAGGGTATTCACTGGGGACACCCTTTCAGGTGCTCAAGCTAGGCCCAGTGCCTCTCTCTTCCTGCTGTTCTGGACTTAGAACTCTCCAGCACTGGGTCTGCCTGCATGCTGCCATGCTCTCTGCCGTGATGCCGAGGGACTAAAACAACTGTAAGCCAGCCCCAACTAAATGTTTTCCATTACAAGAGTTCCTATTGTCACGGTTCCTCCTCACAGCAATAAAACCCCAACTAAGACAGTTCACTCCAAATTTCCTGCAATCAGTTGAGGATGATGCCAACAGAATGGCCGGATGGGGGTAGGAGGGAGGTGTGTAAGTCACCACCCTTCCTATCAGCTCGGAAGCTGAGACTGGTTTCAAAGGACCCACTGGAGCCGTCCACCCGGCTTGTCATCTAAGTGTGCGTCCTCGTTACCTGAAAGCAAGCGACCACACTGAGGACAGCTTTGTGCGATTTGCTCCTGATGTATACTTAGAACTTTCTTTTAAGATCTAGAACTTGCTAGAGAAGTCTCACTCCCGGGAGTCCTTCTACAAGCTACACGTCATGGTCAGCGCTCTTGCATGAAATCGAGAGTGCGTCTGTTTGGCTACTACCGGCTTGCAAAGTTCCTCCGCAGAAAACACTAACCAACGCACTATACTTGTAGGTTGCAGTTTATCATATACTTAGCTGGAAATCAAACAACCGTGGCCGTTTTTTTACAGTTAATTATTATTTTTTTTAATATGACCATAGCAATATTAAGATCACAGCTTTTAAATTCAGATCCCAGATGGGTAGTCTCACATTTAATGCTCATAGTAACTCGCTGCTCCCAAACAAACAGCCTGTTCTTAACTTCTCAGGGGAATTATATGTTCTCAAGAGGAATCAATTATAAGGAACATCGCCGCTTCTAAAATGAATTCAAGCATCTTTACAGTGGAGAGATGGCTCAGGGCTTACAAGAACCAGCTACTCTTGCGGAGGATCTGGGTTCAGTTCCCAGCACCCACTTGACAGCTCACAACCATCTGTAACTCCAGTTCCAGAGGCTCAAACAGCCTCTCTGGCCTCCATGAGTGCTGTGTGTACGATATACATGTATACACGCAAACACACATACACATAAAACAAAATTAAATAAATCTTTAAAAAATAATAAAATATATTGATAATCAGGTATGTTGGTATTTTTGGAGTTAAATATCATATGTTTATTATGCACATGTCTAATGTGAGGTTTTATAGGTTTTTGTTACAGAGACATTATGGATACAATGTTATTTCATTTGTACCTATGTTTACCTTGAGACAGACCCAAGACTCCCTGGGAAAGGCTTCGTGCCTCTCATCCCTGATGCTGGCTGTGAGTTCACATCCCTGACGTGAGCAGGTGAGCAGGTGTTAGAGTCTGCTGCTAAGTAGTTCAAAGGCCTAGATTCACTTCTCCTCCATGGGCCCTGATGCCCTCGCCTTGGACATAAAGGCACTCACTCATAGCTCTCTTGCTTGTTGTCACTCGTTTCCCACTCAGCAACAACCACGATGCGACCTGAAGAGCTGAGTGCGCAGTTTGCTTGGCAAAGAATATAAGTCCCAGAGATGATGACTACAGGTGCCAGAGGAGGATGTCCTCTGGCGACGGCTAGCTCTCACCCTCAGCGCCACGTGGCAGACGCTAGAGCCCCCATTCAGTAACCCGGATGGCACACTGCCAGAGGTGCACTGAACATACAACACACATCACAACACTGTACTATCAGGCATGTTTAGCTTCCCCCCCCCCCCCCCCGATAGAAAATAGTAAGGCCGTACGTGGCTCTCACAGGGGTGCCGTGAGAACAAATGGATAAACAGCTGCAAAGGCTCATTGTAGCTTAAAACCACCGTACAAACACGCTAACGCTCGCTAAGGAATGGGCAGGCTGGTTAACCCGAGCGAGATTCAATGGCTGGTTCTAAGGGACAGAATACAAGTCAGCTTGAAAATATCCCCCGTACAGCACTGTTTTTCCCAGAATCATTTACTAATAGGAGCATCTTTACTTCTCATCTTCAAATTCCGTTGGTGGTGGGGGTTTTTTGGGGGGGGTTGGTTTTTTGTTTTGTTTTGTTTCAGAGCCTCGTGGAGTTGATACTCCCTCAAATTTGTTTCACAGCCAATGCTACCCTAAATTCCGATCCTCCTGCCTCAGTCACCTAAATGCTGAGATTACAGCAATGGGCCACCATATCCACCTCTTTATTGATGCTTAATTGCATACCAAATCTTGATCCACCAAAAAGCAAAACTTGGGAAGAGAGAGTGAAGGGGGAAAGGGGAGGTCTCAGACACCCACACACTTAACATTCAGAAGAAATGAGAAGATTGCTAAGCATTCTCCCCAGTCAACTCCTAGAACAGCTACTTGTGTACACACACACACACACACACACACACACACACACACACACACACACACACGTTTGGAAGGTTCTAGATCCTCTGCTAGCAGGATCTCACTCATTTCACTGCAAACCTGCCCGTAACCACAAGGAGATTCCCTCTAGCTCTGGAGTCTGTTGCTCCGAGTCATACTGCGTGGGAGCTTCATCCTCCTGCTTTCCAGTGGAAGGTAAGAAACCGTATCCCCAGGGCATGATGTACCTGTCAGGACACAGAGGCATCAAGAAAACACATGGGAGATGTTTGCTCTGACCCAGGAAGCAGACCAATTTTGCAAAACCAAGCACTGTTTGAAGCTATCTGAGAGGTCGGTAGCTCTTGATCACTGATGTTCGGGGATTCTTGGGGAAAAGAAGGGCCTTTTCCCCCTTAAGTTCATATCCAATTTTTGTGATCATTGCTAAACCGTTAACCAAATTGACTCAATTGACCGATTGTCCTTTGACAGCTCAAAATCCTTCCTAAGTACCAAGTTATTCAATTAACGTATTTTCAATTAGCACAGCTGCTGCCAACCTGGTATAAATGAAGTCTCCTCAGGCTCAGGGAAAAGGAGAGAAAGGAGGCCAATGGGGGTGGAGATTTCTTCTGGTACCTCATTCTGTCGGAAGTTTCCAGAGCAGGTCAGTCCCACGCGATAATGTACTTTTTTGTGTTTAAGTGCTAACGGGCAGCCAGGTGCTAAGAGAGTGCTGAATCAGCCCAGAAGAGGGCGAGAAAACAAGCAAGTTGGGTTTCTAGGCTGAAGCCAACAAAGGAAACCGAGCCTGGTGAGTTATAGATTGCTCAAGGCGGGCACAGGTGGATGGAACCGCAGGCCAGGTCAGAAAAAGAGAAAGATTTATGTTCTATTCAAACAAAAGGGCAGAAGAAAAATCACTAATCCGATTGGGCAGCCCCACGGTGAAGGAGACAGCTGTTCATACCGAGAAGGTATGGTCAGCTAAGATGGGGCTGGAAGGAACAGTCAAAAGGCCATCTGCTGACCTGAGATGTCATGCCCTGGAGGTACGGAACCAATCCTGTCCTCCAGGATGCCACACAGAGGGGCAACTGCCAGCCAGGCCGGCGGAATTAAAGTTACATGAGCCTCGTGCAAAAAAGTTGCAGGGCCAGTTTCCATCTGACTGGGAGGCTCTGTGGAAACAGTGTTTTCCTAGCTGAGGGCTTGGCGGACCCAGCTACCCAGCCTCTCTCCATGCAGCAAGAATGCAGAACAACCACTCACCAGCGCTGGTGCTCACTACCCATCTTACGACCTGTAGTGGCTGCCCCACACCTGCTGACAGCAGGTGGAAACAGCCACCAACTTTGCACTTTGACACCGCTGGTCCCAAAGAATGTGACAGTAGGATCCCAAGTGGGAGGGAGCAGACTGTGGAAGGCATCCGGACCCACATAGGATGGACGTGTAAGCCAGAAAGGGCACAGAGAGGACGGAGGAAGAGAAGGACAGGAACTGGTAATGACCTTGCATAAATGGACAGTGTGCCGCAGAATGGAAGACCTAGGTGAGTACAGCTCTGCTCTAAGGAAGCCAGCAGGAGCCAGGCCCTACCAATACTAATGAGTGTCCTTATAATTCTTGTATGGATGAGCCAGGTTTCAGACAAATGGTAGGGACAAAGAAAAGATTTATGTCGTAACACAAATTACAAATTGTAAGACCTGATGTCACTCAAGAAACCACTGATACCCAGTGGGACAGCAAACACAAGCAGACGGAAGCAAGCACTGTCCCTAGGAAGTAGCAGGGTTCAGCTGGGGTAGGGCTCGGCTGGCAGCGTGCTCGCCTGGCACGCACGGGCCCTGGGTTCTAGTCTCACTGCTGCGTAACACCAGACACTGGTACTTCCTGTAATCCTACACTTGGGAGGTGGAGGCAGGAAGCTGAGGAGTTCAAGGTCATCCTCAGCTACACAGTGAGTTCAAGGTCATCCTCAGCTACACAGTGAGTTCAAGGCCATTCTGGTACATGCAAATCCAAGAAAGGAGGGAAAAGAGAGGAAGGAAGGAGCGAGGGGAAAGGATTGAAGAGGATGAGAAAAGGAAGGAACTAGGATTCCTGAGAGTCAGTCTAAAAACAAAAGCGACTCCTGGACCACCCTTCCATTTTCTTTCCCCTATTCTTATATAACTGTACCTCTGCCCTCTTCATGCCGTTATAACTTATACACACACACACACACACACACACACACACACACACACGTACACAAACACCATACACACGTACACACACACCATACACATGTACACACACATATACACATACAGCACACACACCACACACACACACATATGCACACACACATACACATATACACACACCACACACATACATACACACA
>OU015749.1:122782133-122809046 GCA_907169655.1 Acomys percivali | reverse complement strand
TCTCTCTCTCTCTCTCTCTCTCTCTCTCTCTCTCTCTCTCTCTCTCTCTCTCTCTCACACACACACACACACACACACACACACACACAACACACACACACACACACACACACACACGTCCCCCCCCAAACAGAGACAAATAAACCCTGTGCCAAGATGTGCAGGTTTTAGTACAAATCCCTCAGTAGAGCATGCAGTGGGGAGCAGAGCATGTGCTGAAGTCAGGAGGCAGCAAGCACCGTCTAGTACTTTCCCAACTATGTGCACAAAAGCAGTTTGGTGAAAGGTGAGGCTGGGGCCAAGAGATGCCTTAAAAGAACACAAATGGAGTTGGTACAAGGAAGTGGCCCGTGGGAACCAGGGTGACACATCCCAATACAGCCAAGGCTCAGAGGTTGCTTGGGAAGACTTCAGTGGCCAAGCAGAGGGCTGTGGTCAGTGGAGGATGCTGACCTGCCTCAAGTACAGGCTGCTACTCTTCCCCTTGGTCTCTCTGCATAAAGTATAGGAGTCACTGTTCTTCCCACACATATGGCACTCAGCACAGGTTAGCAGGGTACAGGGTCTGCAATGCCAGACACCTGGATTTGAGTCCTGATGCAGCTGTTTCTAGCCTGGCAGGTCTTTGCACATCTCTGTGCTTGAGTCTCCTCCTCTATGAGCTGGGTAGAATAATAGATCCCGCTGGGTTGTCATAGGGTTACAGGAGATAAAATAGTAAAGACTTTAGAAAACAACAGACGCTTTCAGCATCCACTGTTATTCCTGGGGCTGTGTCACCCTGTCTGTCAGTGCTGGTTCCATAGCTTGGAATCCCTGCAGCCCACTGATAAACTGTCTAGTCAAAGAAAGAGTCGCTCCTGACCTTTGCCCACCACCCCCTGCTTGGATACCCTGGTGCGGAGTGATATGTGTTTAGGTGACAAACTCTGTCTTGAAGAATTTAATCATGTATACTATCTTTTGACTATTTCCCATTTCTCAAAATACTGTGACCCTTTTCCATAAGTGCAATGTTGTTCCCGCTCACTGTACAGTGAGTAGCTGGCTGACTGCAGGAGACCTTTCCCTGTGTTCTCTACAGGCTCCTCCCTGTTGGCATCACATCACTGTTAATGACAGGGCAGTAAACATTTTTCCCACTTGCTATAAAATTCCCTCAGCTGCTATATAATCTTTATAGCGTGTGACAGGTTTTACACAATTCTTAAAGACAGTAGAAAACAGGCTAAGCTGTGTGTGTTACGTGAGAGGCAAAGTATTAAGCCTTTGAAGAAGCCAGAAACAAGGGGAAAGAGTGATTAGATGGGCATTGGTAAAGAATTCTTCTGAACGCAAAAGTGACTCCAAGAATACTAAGTTTAACTCTGAATGTGTTAGTGTTCAAAAGTCTGGCTTCTCTGAGGACAGTAAAACCACATTTGGGGAGCTGGTGCCTTCCCCTAGACACAGGCACCATGCTTTGTCTAAGGCATGGTTCGTTGCTACTGAAATGCAATTATGAGACTAAGTAAAGACGGCCAGAGAGGACCAACAAGGGGCCAGAGAGTAGGGCAAGGCCAGTAGGGGGAAATTCATAACATAAAATCAAAGTGGAAGAGACAGGTTGGTCAGCAAAGTGCTTGCCTTGCAGGCATGAGGACCCTAGTCCAATGCCCAGCATGCCTCTCTCAGCATCTTTCTCTTGTGCACTATCCCACGCTGGCTGGATGTGTTCTCAAGGCCCACAGACATGCTCCTGTCTAGCAAATAGGCAAACAACTCATCTTGGGGACCTGAAATATGTCAGATGCTTCTCCTGCAGTAGGAGCAAGGACTGACACCCTCGGCGGGGGGGAGGGGGGGCAGGACACACAATGTGGTGAGAAATGGAGGACGGATAGAAAAGCATATCTCCATGCTGGGAATATAAAGAGTAACAGGGGTCGGTGCGCAGAGGGGAAAGCCAGCCAGCACTGGAGAAAGGGGTAAAAAGTCCCCTGAGAACGAAGTAACTGAGATAATGTTTGAAGCAGGTTGAGGGTTAGCTGGGCAGAGAAAGGAGCAGGTTGTTCTAAGAGAGCAGGTTAGCACCTTCAAGAAGCCTAAAAGGGGGGAAAAAAAAGTGTGCAGCATTCTGTGACTTGTAGGTGATGTGGGTCAGAAACACTCATGGATGACCAGTCTTAGGTAAAGGCACAACCACAGTCCGGCCATGCAGAGTGCTGCAGTCTCAGCCCTTGGAGACTTGGGCCTTAGGAACTTCCTGACAATGTCTTAAGCCCAGAGTGTATATGATTAAGCTGCTCCGGAAGATACTTCTGGATGCAGTGGACCTAGGCTGGAGGAAAGCTACAGGAAAGACCGGTCAAGTAGCAACATGACCATTGTAGAGACGTGGTAGCCGGAGCTACTGAAGGAGAGACAGACAGACGGGGTGAGGGAAGGATGGGCGGGTAATATTGTGGACCTGGTGGGGGAGACGCAGGGGAGAAAGTCAGTTCTCGGTTAACAGGAAGAACTATGGTTTTCAGCTGAAACAAGGACCTGAATTAGACTCTAAATATGAGTCCAGTTGTGCACATGGAGTATCATCCTGTTAGGCCTGCAGGGAGAGAGAACGGCACTTCAGACGGGTGGCCCGCGCCACCCTCTTGGATAAAGCTGTACCACCAGTAAGGCAAGGATTGGCGTCCTCCAATGACACCTCGGGAGTCCCCTTTCTACCTGTGAAATGGACTCCGGCTTTCTCTCCGTCAAGCATCACGATTCCATCCCATAAAACAAGGAGCGAAGGGAAGAGCACTCCTTTTCTCTTCGTTTTCCTGGCTTTGATCACAGAACAATGTCTTCCCCAAATGTGGGCTCCGCTCCCCGACCCAAGATTGCCCCTAAGTCTTCTCAGGCAGGGTGTGGGTAAATAACCAACCCTGAGTTGGTTCTGTTCTAGGAAACGGGGCTGGGGCCGCCCCGCCCCCCTTTAACTGTGGCCAATCGTTGTTTAAACCCTGAGGCTAGGAGAGCTGCTTCTCTGAGCTTATTGGCGCCTAAGAACAGCTGCACAGAATGTTCCGCAGGCTGAGTTAGGCACGCCATGCTAGATTAGAGTCGCTCCATCTTGAGCTTTCTTACTGCAAGGTGGCCTACTGCTATCCTCCCATGGACCAGGCTCAAGAAAACGCCATCCACACCTGTGCATCCTTGGCTATACTAGTAGGGGAATGAATATTCTAGATGTCCCACACTAGCCACTAAACATAGACAACAGAGCTTAGGGTACAGCTTAGTTGGAAGATTACTTTTCTAACGTGCACAAAGCCATGGGTTCAATCACCAGCACTGATTATACCAAGTTTGGTGGCACGCACCTGTGATCTCAGCACTGGGGGCTGGGGGTGGGGTGCGGGGCGAGGTGAAGGCCATTTGAACAGAAGTTTAAGGTCATTCCCCAGCTACATCCCCGGCCAGTCTGGGCTACAGAAGAACCTGTTTCAAAAACAAGAAGTAAATAAATAAAATAAGTAAATAAATAAATATGGACTAGCTGTAAAGGCCAGACGTTGTCACCTGCCTTCCCTACACCCCCAGGAGGGCAGGAATGAGAATCCTCCAATGGCAGTGTTGAACAGAGAACTGAATAACACCCAGCGACCTTAACGCCACCCAATCACAGTCTCTGGGGGTCCAGGGGTTCACCTGCAGGGGCCAGTCCACTGTCTCCCAGGAGTGCCTACTCCCTCCTTGCTCATTCTCAGTTGACAAACAATGTATCTTTCTAATGAATTAGAGGCTCCCTCCTCAGCGTCTGTCCCTTGTCCTACACCCTCACCCGGCACGTTTTCTCATCTCTCCCATGACAGACTTTGTGACTAGGCGAAGATAATTATCACACCCTCCCAGGTCCTCCAGTTAACAAATTGAATTGAAATTTCAATTAGTAGTTCAGAATTTCAAGCAACCAAGAAAATATAGTGACATTAAGTTGCAAGTTTTGGGGGGAAAGCGCAGGCATTTGATCTAGCTCCGGAGTAGGAGATAGAAGCTGACACATTGGATGAGGCAAGGATAATGGACTGGGAAGCAGGCTCCTATCGGAAACTCAGGACAGGGGACCAAATAACGTAGGATGTCTTTTTCTCTTTTGACTCAAATTAAATGTGAAATCCTCATTCTTCAGTGCCACTTTGCTTCCAGCCCGATATACTAAAGATGTCTGTGCGGCTGGTTACCTTCTTTGACTGCTGCTCCCAACAAAGGCACGAAGGGTGCTAGCTCAGAATCCAAAGACACGAAGGGTGCCAGCTCAGAATCCAAAGACACAAAGGGTGCTAGCTCAGAGTCCAAAGACACAAAGGAAGCTAGCTCAGAGTCCAAAGACACAAAGGGTGCTAGCTCAGAATCCAAAGACACAAAGGGTGTTAGCTCAGAGTCCAAAGACACAAAGGGTGCCAGCTCAGAGTCCAAAGACACAAAGGGTGCTAGCTCAGAGTCCAAAGACACAAAGGAAGCTAGCTCAGAGTCCAAAGACACAAAGGAAGCTAGCTCAGAGTCCCTCTGATTTTACTAATTGACTCATCTTATGTTTAGACAAGTGTTATTTGAGGCTAAATTACAGAGTCTTAACTCAGACAGAGACTCCCAGAAATCTACGACTAATGAGCCCTTCCTCTCTCCAGAAGTGTTTCCTACCACAGCCACTTAAGAAGCCGGAAGAGACAACAAGTCGGGGACTTTCCTTCTCCTGCCTGGCTTGCGCTTAGGAATTGTGGGTTAATTGCATAACCAGGCAGCCAGTTAACACCTGGCGGTAGATTTACATCCTTGCAGCCCTGCGTCGTAGCCTCCTCCCACCTGATAGGACTTTGTTGAAACCAGGATGTTTTAGCAGGACTGGAAGGTCGGCCCCATTTGTCAAAGCAGGGACAGTCCCTTTGTCTGAGACAGCCTTATCTGGGTTGTGGAGTTGTGCAAGGACATCATCTGCCTTCCGGATCGGCACAGCCTTGAGGAAGTCGAGCCGTGAGAACAGCGGGTCTTATTTCTAGCAACTGCTTTTGTCCTTATTAGTAAAGCTGCTCTTACAGGCTGCTGATGCAAAGGCAGCCATCTTCTGCACGGACCTGGGAAGAGGGTTCTCTAAGCCTAAGCACACACAGCAGGTGTAACTAAAGTGGGTCGTGGCTTGAGCTCCTTTTATCAGAGTAGATATGGGGTGCTCGTGGGGTCAGGGACATGGACAGGAGGGCATATGGACTGGCTAACATCTAATAGGAAACTCACTAGCAAATTCACTGATTTGGTAATTATTTATTGAGCCTAATCTTCTTACACTTGGTGGGCACTAGGAACGGCTGTAAATAAGTGAAGACGCAGGCAGATTCCTTGTCCTCCTGGGGCTCACATTCTTGTGTGGGGGCCAGGCATTAGTCACACAGTCACACAAGTTGTAACCTCAGCCTTGTACCTACCAAGGACCTGGCTCTGTCCTCCATCCTTCGCGCTCCATCGTTACAGCCACCCTGTGGAGGGCTTACGATCCTCATTCCTACTTACAGATGGGAAACTGACCGACAAGGAGAGGGCATCACCTGCCCAGATCCTACAGCCAGTCAGGGGCAAAGGCAGAGGGGGAAACACAAGGTCCCGATGTCACAGTGCCTTGGAGGCAACACCAAAGGCTTCCACGAACAACCTAACAGTCACTCCCTCAGGCCATCCCCCAAAGCCTGTTCTCCACACTGGACATCATACTATCACCAAGAAACAAAGCTTAAGGGGTGCAACTGTGCTGGACTGGTTTCTCTCACTAATAAAGGGCATAATGAGAATGCCTAAAGGGGCTGAGGCTCCAGATCAGTCGGGGGAGTGCTAGCCTACTATCCAGGAGGCCCCGCGTTCCATCTCCAGCACTTGTCTGCCAGTGTGGTACATGCCTGTGGTTCCTGTATTCCAGAAGCGGCCATGGGAAGATGAGAAGTTCAAGGCTATGGCTTAGTGGTTAAGACTACGTACTGCTCTTTCAGAGGACCTGAGTTCCACTCCCAGAACACACATTGGGTGACTCACAACTGCCCCCTTCTGGCCTCCTCAGGCATCTGCACTCATGTGCACGTGCCCACACAGAGACACATACATACAAACAGTTAATTTTTTTTTATTAAGAAAAAGAATAACAAAAAGATTATCTTCAGCTACATAGTGAGTATGAGGCTAGCCTGAGCTACTTCAGACTGTGTCAGGCACAGTGGAAGACTAGGCTTGCTGCTGGCTCTGCCCACCACACTAGCAAAGCACAGACTGACGACAGGGCAAGACTCAGCTATTTGACAAATGAACCATTACTTTCAAACTGAAAAGGACGAAATCTGGACTGGACACCAAGTCACACTCAGACCCAAGTTAGCTGTGGGAAGTATCAGTTCACACTGAGGAAGAAGCAGAGACGAAGGACAGTCTCCCCTGGATGTCCTTAGGGTGGTGGCACCCAACAGAGGCCTCCCGACTCTGCCTTGCCTCGCTGGCTCCTGCTGCCCTTTCTCTTCCCAGACAGGCTTCCTTAAAGCACCCACCCCAGGCAGCCTGTGAAGACCTCCTTGCTTATTGATCCTGTCCTTTAAGTTAAATTCTTATTCCAACAGCAATAAACAAATCTTTTGCCTTCAGCCAAGGCATCCATAACAATAAACACATTATTTCTTGCAAGGGAAGAAGAAAAAAACCCTCATTTTCTATAATATCCACAGTGACTCAGTTTTACTCTGAATTTTCGGATGTCACACCACCCATCCTCCCTGGAACCAGAAAGTCTAATCCTTTCTGATCAACCAACAGTGGCTCTTAATCCAGGACTTTACAAATGGTTCTTTTGGCCCCTGCATGGAACGCGGCAGTTTTTGAACCATCAGGCATATGCACAGAGATGTGAAATCTTTGAGCCGGGGAAACTTGACCGCACAAGCAGCTTTCTCTCTCGGTCTGCACCAAACAAAGAGGGCAGGCATTTGGGAGACTTGAGCTGCGCCTTTCATTAGGATGCTGCCTGCCAGCATTCACCCTAAAAATAGTCATCAGGCCAGTGGAGAGCACGCTCTGGAAGACTGTTTGGTACCGAGATCCTTTCTAGCCGCTTAAGTCACAGGAATTCTAACTAAATTAGAAGGTTTGCCACTTTGCTCCTCATGAACACGGTTCTTTTGAAGTCAAAGTTCCTGAAACAGCGTTTGGAAAAGAGATGGGAAAACGTCACCTTCGCTTCTGGGGAGGTGGAGAGCGAATGGAAGCTGCTGCTTACGGTGCCCGCTACGGGTGCCCTCGCAGTCCATTTCTTCACAGAGCTGTTTCCTTCAGGTACGCTTTCCGCTTCACCCATCAGCCCTGGGAACGGAATTAATGAAGAGGCATCTAATGGGTCAGCCTCACACTCTGGAGTGTTTTTATTTCTCTACATATAAGACGCTAATGATTCCAGAACACATGGTAGGAATGCCAAGTAAGTAAACAATTCAAATCTACTCAGATCCGAAAAGAGTGTTCCCGAGCATTCGTTTCAAGTTCCTCGTCTGATTCTATGAGTTTCTCCACCGAGGCTTCCACGGAGCCCGTAATTTCCATGTATCTCGCATCAGCTGTTGAGATGGTTTAAATATAAGTTTGTTTGCATATTTTAGTATGCTGTATTTATGTTATATGTTTAGGGTACGTTCACTCATATTATCGCCCCATGGCTCCCCGTACAAATGAGGCTGGCTGATGCGCTCAGAAGCCCTCATTCACAGACTGTTTTGGGGTCTCCTGTGGTAGTATTCACAGTTAGTTCTCCTCAAAACGCTCTTTTTGTGACCACGCCCTTCTCAAAGGGCATCGTTGTAGGGCTGATGGGATTGCTCTGCAGTCAAAGTACTTGTTTCGTAAACACAAGGGCCTGAGTTCAATGCCCGGAACCCACATATAGCTAGTTGTCAGGTGCGGTGGTTCCCGTGCTTGGGATCCCAGTGCTGGGGAGGTGGAGGCAGGGGGATCCCTGGGGCTTACTGGTTGACCAGTCTAGCTGAATTGGTGAGCTCCTGGTTTAGAGCCTGCCTCAAAGGTGGTAGGTAGGATTCCCGAGGCTGTCCTCAAACCTCCATACACACACACACACACACACACACACACACACATACACACACACACACACACTAGTACATATGTGTGCACACCAACAACACATAGGCATAAATTTCCACTTTTGCCAATAAAAACAATTTTGAAATCCAGGTGCGGTGGTACTTTCCTATAACCCTAGAACTTAGGAGGCTGAGGCAGGAGGATCACCAGTTTGAGTTCAACCTGGGCTGAGTTCAATGCCAGCCTAGGCTGTATAATGAAACATTGTCTCAATAACATTACTACTAATTATGGCAATAACCACGGCGGCGGACATGCCTATTTTCCCAGGACTCAAGAAGTGGGGTCAATTGGAGCAGAAATTCAAAGTTATTCTTGCCTTCATAGTGAGTTCAAGGCCAGCCTACAGTACATGAGACCTTGTCCCAAAGGAAAAACTAAATCTTTTTCAAATTCTTACTTGTTTTATTATTAAAGACTCTCCCCTCATCCTTTGCATATGGAAAGTCAAGATGGTTGATAACTCCAGGTGGCGACATCCTAAACACTAGGTCATCTTTTGTCTGAGGCAAACACATGAATGCAGGAGGATTTGGGGAGATTGCCACACTCCTTGAAACACAAGTTATTCTGAGAGCACCCAAAGGCAAGTGGATATGACCAACTGAACATTCCCAAGTGCGGAATTGTTACCGGCACCCTCTCCCCACGTGCAGTTTCCAGACACCGTTGCTCTGAGGGTTAGCCCAGCACAGTCCATTAACAGCAGCCTGAGATGAACAGAGGTCAGAGCTTCTGTTGTTTGTGGATTACTTGTGTGTGGGTTAGAAAACACTGGATTCTAACAGCGAGAAAAATAAACAGCTCCCTAGAACCCGAAAACGATCCAAGAGCATTTTCAAAGTCTCAAAATTAAAATACACCAAACTTGACATTGATTCAATTGAGGATAAGGAGGAAATTTCCCATTGTACTCTTTAAGCAAATGTTTTTTTTTTTTTGTTATTTCCAAGAAGTGTAGATATAAAATAGAAAGTCTAAATGAGTATAGTGACAGCAACAAGTTTAGGAAACATCCTAAAAATCCATTAAGAGGTAGCCAAGAATATTAAAGAATAATTCAAACCACACACACACACACACACACACACACACACACACACACACGCACACACACATATACGCACGCACGCACGCACGCACGCACGCACACATTTCTCTGAGGTCTTTTGAGCAGTGAAAGCAGTAAGAGTATGTGAGACGTAGTGTAGCTGGCCTGAGAGACACATCATGGCTGAGGGGATTACGGGAAGAAATCGAGGGAGTAATCCTTTCGGCCCCTAGACAAAGGGGCTCTTTGGGGGAGATCAAACAGAAGTGTATAAAGTGGAAGCAGGGGTGCCTACCCTTTCTGGATCTGTAGCACCTCTTGGGAGCTGCTTCTGACATAGGGCCTCACTGTGTGACTCAGGCTAAAGTCAACCTCATGCACAGTGTCCTCAGCCTTGAGTGCTGAGACTGCATACATACAACTCCACTGCCGTAGCTGCCTCTGTTTCTGTAATCTTTTGATCTCAGACTGCCCTTATCTCACCATCTTTCCATTCAGTCACTAAGTTAATAGGGATGCCAACAGTTTGGTTAACTCAGCAGAGCCAGTCCCCCTCCATTTCCCATGACACTAGGAACACAGGAAATCTTTTACTTCCTTAAAATTCTTTGCTGTTGCTAAGAGAGAGAAAAAAATATTTACCAGGATGGGAACATAACACGGTCGGGTAGGGCACTTATCTAGCAGGCAAAAGGTCCTGGGTTCAGTTCCCAGCGCTGAGTAAGCCAGTTATAGTGTTATAAGTTATATATGTTATATAGCACTGATAGATGAAGGCAAGAAATCAGAAGTTTAAGGTCACCCCTAGCTACATGGTGAGTTCAAGGTCAGTCTGAGATACACGAGACCCACATGTTGGGAGAGGGGGGATCCTGCTGGCACTTACATAGGTAATCACAAATTTTGGGATTTGAAGTGTCACAAAACTAACCATTTGAGGTAGAATCTGTAAAAATGAGGGACTCCTTCCTGTCCACTGCTTTGCCCTTAGACATTAAATCTTAAAACAAAACATCCCATCACCATCTCTAGACAACGCATCATTCATCAATGGCCCTAAGCCCCAAATCAAGATGTTTCGTAGTGATAAAAAATAGAACACCGCAGACTTGCCGCTCTAAGGTTGCCATGTCAATCAACACACCCCGTAAAGAACCTCATGCAGGGAAGAAATCAATATTTCCAAATAGAAAAAAAAAAATCTTCCAATACTAAATCTGTAGAGTGAATTCCACTTGCCTTTTCTAAATTCTTCCTCGATAGAGTTTTTCAAATTATCATGCTAAATTCAGAATTCAAGTTTAAATGCCAGCTTATGCTTTCTTGGGAAAATTTACTTTCATAGTAGTATTAGTTATATACATATATATTTCACAATCTCAGCCCTTGCTATTTTAGTTGCTCACATATGATTTTGGCTTTTTTAAGGAGTGTGAGGAAGAACAGCAGTTGTATTTAGCTAACCCAACATTCAATAATAAATCAAAGCCAATCAAATATGTGTAAGTAAAACTTTTGCTTATGACTACAGTGTTGTGCATGATGCCAGACTCGCCTTACACTGTCAGTGAGAAGAATGCCAAGTCCACTGTCAGCTCGATACAACAAGCGACTGTCACCCCTGACAGTGGACTCAGCACAGCACTGCCATCCTTAGAAAAGGGAAGTATAGAGTGGCCGCCACCAGCACCTGGCTTGCCACTCAAAGTGGGGTTCAGGAGCTCACGGTAAGGAAGTTATGCCCAAAAATGTGAAGACTTGAGCCTAAGGTGTCTGTTGGCTATGGTTCTGGGATAATAAATTGTGTTGATTTTAGAGACAAGATTTTGAAGGGTGTTGATCTAAGAGTTGATTTTTGAGACCACAGAGGAGGGAGGAAGCTAGACAGAAAAGGAGCCCAAGAAATCTATGTAACAATTCCTGTCATACCTATGTGGGACACTAATGTATACATCTCAGGCCTTTCATGAAGCTGAACCTGTCCCGGAATTATGATCCAAGTGGGGATTACAGGAATCACCCACTAGACGGGGGAGTTTTAACAGAGTTTGGAGACCCTGCAGAACACGCCCAGTCATTCAGCCGGAATTCCACGAACATTTCTCTAACCAGCGTTTACTAATAAAGACCACAAGTATTAAACCGTCAATGCACTGCCAAATCTCTTCAAAGACAGTGACATCCGATCACTCAATGTCCATTACACAATCTAAAAAATTAGACTTATAAAGAGGCAAGAAAAGGCAACTGATAACAAAGGGAGAAGAATCGCAATAGAAACAGATCTGAAGAGGCCAGAGAGGTTAAAATTAGCAGACAGCATTTAAAACAGCCATTATGGTAAAACATTTTTTGAAAAGATAGACATAATGAATAAGCATATGAGAATCTTAGTAAATTAGTGTAAAGTGTTTTTTTTTTTTTATCCTAGGTATGCTATAAGTGAAAGCCCCAACAACTAAAAGGACAAATTTTACCAAGTAAAGTTACAAATGCATTAGACACTACAGAACAGAGTGACCTTGAAGCCAACTTCAGGGAAAAGATCATATCGGAAACAGAAGAAAGGCTGGGGAGGAAGTGAAAAGGGTTCTAGTGACGTTCAGGAAACGCCAAGCTACTGTTCACACAGTCAGGACCTAAAAGTAGTGGAAAGCAGGAAAATACTCGAAGGAATAACGTTTGCAGCAACACCTTTCTTCAACTGAATGACTTTTCATTGGTCGAGGATCTAAATCTGTGCACAGAAGTAGACCACGAAACCTCAGTGGCGAAGGCACAGGCAGGCCACACTCACTCACGTGTGCCACAGCCAGACAGGCAAAAACACAGGCGAAGCGACTCTCCCAAGAACCAGAGGCACGCACACACTACTACACGCAGGTGTGCGAGAAGTGACTGGCAACTTCCCACTGGAGATACACCAGCCAGAAGACAAGGCACACTGTCTCTAAAGTGCTGAAACCGCCTGCCAACAGAGGCCTAAACTTAGGGGCAATCATACCTCAAAGATAAAAATAAAAGATGTACCCAGCCCACACTATTACAACTTCCACAAGATCTTTTAAAGAAATGGCTAGGGTTAACGTAAAATGTTACCAGCTATAAACTTGGATCTACATGAAGAAATTCAAAGCCACAGGATGTAATCATGTGGACAGAATAAAGACTTTCTGACTTCTCAACTAATTTAAGATATAATTATTAAGGAAATGAGAAGTCAGATACGCCAACGGCAGCACAGTGAGTCCAATGGGGTAAGCCGAAGCGTATGGTCACAGTAACGCTGCATTATAAGTGCAGTGGGGTAGTATTAGGCCGCGGTGCATAGTAATAACTCCAGCACATGTCTTGAGAGCTGTGGAACCGCCATAAGGAAGCAGCAAAACAAACGGGAGAGTGGAAAAGCCCAATGGAAGATGACATGCAGCCAAGTAATCAAAAGTGGTCAGGACACTATTAAAAGGTACAAGGAACAAGAAGAATGAAAAGAAAATGAATAGCCACCAGGCATGGTAGCGCACGCCTTTAATCCCAGCACTTGGGAGGCAGAGGCAGGAGGATCACTGTGAGTCCGAGGCCAGCCTGGTCTACAAAGTGAGTCCATCTAGAGTCCTAATAGGATGTCCTCCCCTCTGTCCCAGTTTCCTGGTAAGTGAAGGCTTTTGTGGGACATGCCCATTGGGCTAGTATGCAGATATAAGTGAGTATATACCATTTGAGTCTTTCTGCTTCTGGGTTAACTCACTCATTATGATCATTTCTAGCTCAATCCATTTATCCACAAATTTCGGGAATTTCTTGTTTTTAATAGCTGAGTAGTATTCCATAGTGTATATGTACCACAGTTTCTTTATCCATTCTTCTACTGAGGGACATTTAGGCTGTTTCCGTGATCTGGCTATTATGGATGAGAGAACCATGTGAGAATAGCAATGTAGAAGGATCCAGTGGGTCCTAGAAACCTACAAGTAGAACATTATGATAGGCAAATTTGGGCCAAGGGGTCCCGCTCAAACTAAGGCACTAGCCAAGGACAATACAGGCAGTAAAATTTAAACCCCTACCCAGATCTAGCCCATGGACAGGACAGTCTCCACACTTGAGTGGAGAGAGGGATATGACTTTTTCACGTACTCTGGTGCCTCACATTTGACTATGTCCCCTGGAGGGGGAGACCTAGTGGCACTCAGAGGAAGGACAGCAGGTTACCGAGAAGAGACTTGATACCCTATGAGCATATACAGGGGGAGGTAATTCCTCTCAGGAACAGTCATAGGGGAGGGGAATAAGGGGAAAATGGGAGGGAGGGGAGAATGGGAGGATACCAGGGATGGGATAACCATAGAGATGTAACAAGAATAAATTAATAAAAATAAAAAAACACAAAGTGAGTCCAGGACAGCCAAGGCTACACAGACAGAGAAATCCTGTCTCAAAAAAAAAAAATGAATAGCAAAATGATGGATGCAGCCAATTGTTTCAATAGTTCATAAATTATAAGTGGATTAAGAGCCTAATTAAAAGATAGGGAATGTCAGACCAGATAACGCCAAGATCAAACCGCTTGTAAGTCCAATGGTGCTTCTAAGAGGGGCAGGACAAACGCAAAGACACATACAAGGTGAAAGTAAAGGAAAGAAAACGGGGCCTGAGGAGGTGGCTCATTGGAGAAATTACTTGCTGGAACTGGAATTCCCCAGCACCCACATAAATGTGAGGGAGAGCATGGCAGCTCACCTGTTATTCTAGCACTTAGAAGGCAGAGACAAAGAGGTGGCCCAGAGGATGCTGGCCAGTCAGACTAGCTACGTCAACTCTGCCTCTGCACATAAGGCAGAAAAGCCATCAACAACAGCCTGGCCAGCCATCAGCTCCAGCCTACAGTATGGATGCTCATGCAGGTTCAAGTGCACCACACACAAACACATGCCCACACCCGTGCCGTCCTGGCGTGCTGTTTTCTGTGGCAGTGCTAAACTCTATGACCAGCAACCTGGGGAGGAAAGAGTAGATTTCTTTGTGTGTTTTATAATCCATCATTGAGGAAGGGCCGGGCAGGAACTCAGGGCAGGAACCTGGAGGCAGGAACTGAAGCAGAGAAAACGAAGAAACGCTACTTGCTGGCTTGCTTTCGTGGCTTGCTCAGTTTGTTTTCTTATACAAACCAGGATTGCCACGCCAAGGACGGCACATCTCAGTCTTAGTTGGGGTTTTATTGCTATGATCATGGCAACTCATATAAAGGAAGACGTTTAGCTGGGGCTGGCTCACAGTTTTGGAGGTTTAGTCCATTATCATCACGGCGGGAAGCATGGCAGCGTGCAGGCAGACATGGTGCTGGAGAAGGAGCTGAGAGTTCCGCATCTTGGTCCGCAGGCAGCAGAAGGAGACTGTGTGCCACACTGGGGGTATAGCTTGAGCATAGGCGACCTCAGAGCCCACCCACACAGGACAGACTGATTTAGTCTAACAAGGCCACGCCTGCTAATAGTGCTGCTCCCTATGGGCCTGTGGGGGCCAGCTACATTCAAACTACCACACTTCATCAATTAGCGATTAAGAAAATGCCTCACAGACATGTCCCTCCTCCCAGGTGAGTCAAGTTAACAGCTAACGCTAACTACGGCATGCACAGATGCACGGACATACACAGACATATACCACATACACATGAGGAAAAAGAAGATGGAAGTGTTAGCCTGAGTATGGCCTAACCATAGATATAAGTTTATTGATAACAAAACCCTTAAACCGACGATGACAAAAGATAAAAAGAGACACCCTGTATTGATAAGGCTGTCAATTTAGGGACAACATCTAACAGTCCCAAATGTGCACAGCTCCAACAGTACCACACAAGCTGAAGGGGAGATGGTCGAAGCAAAGGCCACTGGGATGGAGTCCGCAGAGCCAGGGGACAGGAAGAACAGAGTCTGAGAAGAAGCACAGATCTCGGTCTAGTTGGTGTGTCCAGAAGGCTGCTCCCACTGCACAGCGGAGCGTCCCTTCCTCCAGCAACAGCCCTCACAGAATTCATGGAAACCAACCAAAGGCTCAGCCAGGAAACAGCTCTGAGAACACTGGAATCTGAGGCTAGCCCCCAGCCACAGTGGGCCTCCACAGAGAAGCTGCTGCCGGGAGCTGAATTCACGGCTTCAACAGCTTCTGTCTGCAGAGGGGAAAAGCCATAAAGGCTGTGTGATCTGCACTTCCGCCCTGAGACGCTGAATCCAGTGTAAGTAAAATGTTGACCAGAGAACAAAAGTCATTAATATAGAAAAGATGAAATATACGTAAGCAGGTAGTTCTTTGACAAAAAGAATCCCACGATTCTTTTTTTTTCTGACTACATATATCAAAACCAAAGGAATAGCAGGGAATGACCCTGCAGGTCTGTGGTTCTAACTACTCAGGGGACCAAAGCAGAAGGTTCACAAGTTCAAGGGCAGCCCAGACAGTTCTCTTAGTCTGTTTTCTGTTGTTGCAAGAGCAAGTCGGAGAAGAGAGGGTTAACTTCAGCTTACAGGGGCCCATTCTTTAGGAAGGGAGGTCGGGACCAACACTCATGGCAGGAACTAATACAGGCGCCATGGAGGAGCATTGCTTAGTGGCTTGCTCCCAATAGCTTCCTCGGCCTGATTTCTTACAGCACCCAATACCACCTGCCCAAGGCTGCACCAACCACAGCGGGCTAGTACCAACCACAGCGGGCTAGCCTTCCTAGTCATTAGTCAAGACAGTGCTCTACAGACTTGCCCACAGGCCATTGCTATGGAAGCACTTTCTCAATTAAGATTTCTTCTTCGCAGATATGTCTAGGTTTGCGTCAAGTTGACAAAAGCCAATGAGCACAGCGATTTAATGAGATCATGTTGCAAAATGAAACTGTAAGTGGGCTGGAGATACAGCACAGTGGTGCAGCACTGGCCTAGAATATACAAAGACCGGGGTTCAACCTCCAGAACTGCAAAGAAATAAAAAATACAGATAAATAAGTCCAAAAAATGTGTATGTATATGTGTGTGTGTCCATTACCATATCTATAAAATGAAAGGGCGTCACTAGCAATCATATCATAAAATATTGCAAGGAAATATTACAAATAACTCTGTGCCAACAAAAAGGTGATAATCCTAATGAGATGTGTAAATTTGTTGAAAGATGTCATTACCATAACTGACACAAGAAGACAGAGGAACCAGCCTTGGCTGAAGAAATTAAGCTAATAATCAGAACTGTTTTACAGGGGGAATTTTAGTGCCAGATAAATTTTCAGGTTAATATTGTCAAAAATTGAAAGAATGCCAATCATATGCAAATTATTTCCACAAATAGAGGAGGTCTCACAATTTTCAAATTATTCAATGAGTTTACAGAATCTTACTATCCAAACACCAGTTTCATAGGAAAAGCACAGTCCAGCATACCTTGTAAAGAAAACAAAACCTTTTTTTAAAAATTTATTGTAAGTATTCAAATCCAGGGGCTGGAGATAGGGCTCAGAGATGCTTGCTCTTACAAAGGATAGGAGTTGATTCCAAGCACCTACATCAGTTAGCTCACAACAGCCTGTAACTCCAGTTCCAGAGGATGCAGTGCCCTCCTCTGGCCTTGATAGGCACTGCACCCATATGTGCACATAAACACACACATAACAACATCTCTACAAAAGGCAATCAAAACCAGTATTATATGAGAATATTAATATTTCATGACAAGGAGGGTTGGCTTCATATAAGAAACACAAGGAGCGCTTGACATTTAAAAGAAAAATGCAAAAAAAAAAAGTAGCCTTAATTTTCTTAGTTATTCTCAGCAACATGTTACGCAACCCAGGATTTCATAGATTTCCATGCAAAGACATCACATGTGTTTCCTTAGACTTGTTCCTAAGTACAAAACTGCACGTGATAGTTTCAGGTGTTTTTATTTTCCAATGGGGCATTACTCCTATTTAAAAACACAGTATCACACATTGAGCCGATTGATAGTTATTGGTCCTGAACAAGTCTGATATTTGACGTTGGCTTCATAAGGCTTCCTGTGAAGGTGACCACCTGCCAGTGGGAAGGATTTCTGTCCTTCCTTTCCAGTTTTAGTCCTTTTAGTTTTTATTTATCTCTTGTTCTAGAACCAAACAACAGTGTCCAGCTGGAAGATCCTAAACTGATGGTTGCAGTTCGGGATGAAATGTAACTCACCAGTCTCTGGCAAAGGGAACTCACATGGGGTGATGTGGCAACGTGTTTCATGTGGCTTACTGTCCTTAACAGCAGTGTGGCAATTTTTCAAAAAAAAAAAAAATCAAAGTTTTTTTTCCTTGCCCCTTAACCAGTGACTTGGGTTTAATGTTTGCAAATATTTCTGATCCACAAACATGTATTTCAAATTTTTAAAAAACATTATTTTACAGATTCTGGAGGCTCCAGCTCAGGTTTTTGTGCATTTCCCCATTTTCTTCTCTCTCCCTCTCTGCATCCTTCATGCTGCAGTGTCTCTGCTGGCTCATCCTCCTTTCACTGCCTCGTTCTCCTGCCATGCCCGGTCTGTTACTGAGCCCTCCTTGGGAATTTTTTTTTTCAACATTTTAGACATTGTACTTTTCTGTTCTAAATCTTTCTCTGTCTTTTTTTTTTTCCTTTTACATCTCTCATTTCTTTCCCAAGAATGCTTGATCTCGTTCCCAAAAGCATGGCTGCAGTGGCTGCTTAACTCCCTCACAGTCCTGGCATCTGGGCCTTCTGACATTTCTTCCTGGTGATTATCTCTTCCCTTGAGCGTCAGGTCTTTCCTGGGTCTTTAATAGCTGAGTATGCGTACACCTTATCTTATCTGGATATTGTAGAAGTCCTACAAAGATGATGCTCACCTGCTTGCTTTAATGGCTCAGCATCTAGGCCAGGCTCGGGCTGCAAGTTCAAATCTACTTTCTGCCAGCGTGATTGTAAGATGTGCTCAGACATTGGTGCAGCCTCTCCTCTGCCTGGTTCGTCACTTCCTGTGTATTGGAACACTGAGGCTAGGACCATGGCCATCACCTACCCTGCAGCTAAGGTCTCAGAGCCCCCATTGCAATGTTAAGGATCAGGTCCACATCTGTGCAGTCTGGACTTGAACTGAGATACTCAACTTGAGACTAAAACTCAACTTTGAGGATTGTCCTTTAATCTCCTCGGTACTTTAGAATTCTCTGGAGTTTCTCTTCTCAGCACTACAGCCAAAAAAACCCCAGGTTCTTTCACTACCTGTGCTTGTCCCAACCATTGGATCTATTTATTAGCAGGAACAGAGGACAAGAAAAGGTAGCCAGTGGGATTCAACCTTCACCAGGAAAACAGGTATCCCCAGAATGAAGGCTTGCCACCCTCTGACCCCGACATGCCTGCCAGTCTCTGCCACTCTGGTTGCATCTTCTAGGGAAAGGCATGGGAGATAAAAAAGGAATGAAAATTGTCCCATCCTTGACTCATAGAGGCCATTCTCAGCTACTAGGACCAAAAAGAAAGACATCACTAGGCTAGCGAGAGGATTTGGCCAGTACAAGGATCTGATTCAGAGTTCAGATCCCCAGAACACACATAAAAAAGCCAGTCTGTGGCACGTACTTATAATCCCAGCACTAGGGATGCGAAGGTAGGAGGGTATCTGTGCCTCATCAGCCAGCCAGTCCAGGCAAATGAATCAGCAAAATCCAGGTCACTGGGAGGCCCTGCCTCAAGAACCCAGTCTCAAGAGCCCAGAGTCTCAAACCCTTCTGGATTTGAGGCCATACTGAGATCCAACTAAGTGACCCAGAAGGAAAACAGCACAGGGCCTTCCTCCATGGTGTTGGAAGGAGATGGAGCCTTGTCCTCCCTTACTTCTGGCTCACACGGACTCGGCCTAGCACTCCTCATGGTATTCACTCCCAGGGACAAGGCAGAGAGAGCTGACCTATCCCCCAGAGATGGAGCACTTACAATTCGGGTATTTTTAATTCTCTTTATCAAACTGTTGAAAATCATGCTGAATATATAAACACACTATATATCAAATTTCAACAGAAAGGAAAATGTGAGAGTGTGCATCAGAGACACCACCAGCTTATTTTGGTGTGTGTGTGTGTGTGTGTGTGTGTGTGTGTGTGTGTTTTTTTAAAGATTCGTTAGCTTTTCTTATATGTGTGTGTGCATGTGTATCCGTATGGAGGCGTGTGCAGTGCCTTTGAAGACCAGATGATGGCGTGATGTCTCCTACAACTAGGGCTGTAGGAGGCTGTGCTCCACCTGATGTGAGTACTGGGATGCAAACGCAGGTCCTCCAGAACAGCAGTACAGGCTCTTAACCGCTCATCCAACCCTGCAGCCCAAACTTTCATTCAACTCTCAAGACGAAGCTCCTCCTGCCTTTTGTTTTAATGCACGAACTCCCAGAGGGAGCAGGTAAGCTGTTAGAAACCTTAAAACCTGCATCTACTGCCCTACGTGAACACGGCCTTTCTTAACACTGTCAAACACGAATGTTTTGTTTTTAAATAAAACTAAGGCAGGTGCTGAACTTAGTAAAGGAGGCCATCCTCACGAGGGACCAGCAGGTTAAAGTGCCTGCACTCCTCAGACACTTCCTTGTTTGTGCTGTTTAAATATGCACAGTTACGTTTTGAGCTTATAAAATATTTTGCTATTAAAATACCTACCAATTTATCTATCAAGCCTGTTGTTTCCCTTCTGAGGTGCTGGTGGCACGGGGAAGTACTTGAGAAGGAGGTGGGAACTAGGAAGCCAGGATCGTGAGGTGGACACATTTTGTTGGAACTGAGAGTGTTCGCCTCCTACCGATTCTTCTCCCGACCCCACTGCACGAAAACATACACACAGGTCCACAGTTTAAAAAGCAGAAGGGGTTTTATCAGTCACCGAGTGTCTTTAAAAAAAAGCACACCATCTGAACTGAAACCAAATAGCTGTTTGCTGCTCAAGTTGAACTAAATCAGTCATTCCTTTCAGCCAGGTCCTTGGCTCAACAAACACGAAGCTCGGGGGGATTTGAGGTTCAGGGCAACAGCAATGTTGTAAACAAACTGCCTTCAAACCTAGGTGAAGAGGTCCGGGGAAGATTAATCATATGCCTCCCGCTGGAAGTCCTGAGGTGAGACCCTTCTACAGGCAAGACATATTGGAAGGAAAATGACAGTCAAGCCGTGTTACCAAAAAGTGACACAAGACGCAGACTTTGTACTTGACACAGATGAAGGTCATGGAATTAGATTCGCCTTCATGTGTCTCCATCCAGGCTGTTTCCTGTTCTCAGCTAAGTGCTGGGCCACTTGCTCCCGGAAATGCTCTCCTGTGGATTTAGACTTGAAATATACCCTGTAGCTCTCAGAAGGACAGGGTCAAATACCTGGGAGGTAAACACGGGCTCCTTCTTCACGTGTCACGTAGCCACGTCCCTCTGCTGGAAAATAAACTGGTTGGCTCTCACTCTGTCTACTGGTATGAAGCTGCAGAGGGAGCATTTATCTTCCCGGTGACCTCCATCCAGGACGGAGCCCGCTCTTCAGGTCAAAGTCACCTACTTATGTGCATACACACTTCTTTGGAAGGCAGAGCCTTCAGCCTAATAGGGATGGGATGTGTTCAGTCAGTCTGAAAGAGATCTTGGAGGGTGCTCCAGTTAGCACTTCCTGAAGGCTCGTGGACAAGAACACACAAATCCTAGCAGCATGAAACGGACTTTGCTCACTGGCGATCCAAGCTGGCTATAGACTTCTTTACATGATAACCTGTCGAACTCAAGTTTGGTATTGTAAGTCAGGCTGGCAGATAATAAAGTGCTGCCCATTTAGAGTGGAATTAAACTATGCTCTGCCTCTCATTGCTATCTGTTGGAAGTACCTTGTGGGTTAGGATGGTTCTCTATTAATCATTGGGGGGCGGGGAGGGGGGTGGTGCATGGAAAACTTTGCACAAATGCACCAGTTTTATCCCATAGCTTATAGGTCACTGACTATGAGATGCCCTGCATCAGAGAACTCGTTGAGCCTGGACCAAGGGACTGGCTTGAAGCAGCTTGGCTAAAGAGCATTGTTGAGTAGCAGAGACCAGGCAGGAAGAGGTATCAGAGCGTGGGATTCCCCAAGGCCCTCTGACAACCTGTTTTCAGAGAGCTCCTTCTTGCTGTGTGTTCTAGAATTCTGTCCGGCGGACATTTCTATCTGCTAAACATGCTATTTAGTCAACTGTGCAAAGGCGATGGGTCTAGGGCAACATGAGGGACACAAAACCTCGTTTAACGAAGGCTGCACATCTGAAACTCTGGAAGAGCCTCCTTCAAGAAACGCATGGGGCACCCACTGCGCAGATTCCCACACGGAGAGTGAGGGAATACCCACTGCCTCTAGCCTGGGATGCCCATGTGAGGCTGGCAGGATATTTACTCAAGCAAGGGCAGCTTACCAGTGGCTACACTACTTGGGGATTTGACTCCCATGGGTATCTGTATATAGTCTTAATACAAGCCGGGTTTTTTTTTATTAATTTATTCAGATTACATCTCAATTTTTATCCTCTTGCTTGCCTCTTCCCTTCCTCCCTCCCTCTTTCACCCTATTCCCCTCCCCTAGGTCTGTGACCAAAGGGGACCTCCTCCCCCACCATATGGTCACAGCCTATCAAGTCTCATCTATACAAGCCCTTTTTAATGCTATTTATGAGTATTTTTATCCCAGACTGGTTTGTCTCCTTTATTGTTCTAATGGTGATTTCAAAATGAGGAATATTTAGTTTGACGAAGTCAAATTTATCAAACTTTTCCCTTGTAGTCGATGCCTTCTGTTCTCCCTCATATGTTCAATGTAGCTAGTAATGTATGTGCGGCATGTGTAACCATGTACATGCAGGTTCCGAGTAACATGCAGAATAGAAAAGACAGACAGTTGTGTGTCGGGGATGAGGAGGAATTGAGACAGGTAATGGATACAAGTTACGAAAGAGGACACAGACCTAGTTGTTTTCCGAGTTCTAGCTCTGTCATAGGGTTGGGTTTGGTAGCAGATAAAAGCACATTTGAGAGTGAACGTTTCCCAATCTAGTATGAGGTGCCACAGCTTCAGAATTTGTGTTCAAACTGTGCAGAAATTCATCGAGATGGATGAACTCCAGGTCTGCTTACTTTGGGTGTGTGATTTTTTTTTATTTTGCAATATTTTTTATAATAAAATTTATAAATAAGGACAAATAATAAATGATTTTTTATCTTATCTTTAAAAATCATTACCTTATTGCTAAAGGATTCCAAACATTTGTCCTGTTCTCTTCAAGACATGGTAGTGATGCAAATGTAATAGTTTAGGTCTGGGCTCACTCGTTTACCCACGCGCACTGGCTGTTCACAGGAAGGTAGTGCTGGGAGAAAAAGTGAAGCAGCCTTCATTCAAATCCGCGTGCACGTGACGGAAATGCAGTAACCATCATAATGTGAACCTGGGGCTAAAAACAGCACGTCAGTGCTGACATTGGGACCAAGTCTTTGTAGAATTTAAGCCCATAGGATTTGGTCAGACCCCACCCCACTGCTAATATACATCTGACCACCCAATAGAGAGCCTCTGAACGCAAGGTGGCTGAGAAAGGCAGAACTGCTTTGAGGCTAGAATTCTCAGCACCCAACACAGGTTTTAAGCATGAAAATCCTACTACCCACCTTGGAAAAGGAAAAAAAAAAAGGGAAGTAGAGAAACAATTTGAAAACAAAAACAACTATGAGTTCCTAATTTCCAGCAGTGGCAGAGTTATAAAAATGATCCCTAAATAATACATACTGCAAGCAACAAAACAAGCCAATCATATTAAAATATAGTTTACATGCAATCATATGTACATTTAGTTTTTATATTGGGACATATATATGTATATGTATGCCTTAACACAGAAATATATGTACTTCTTTAGTGTCACATCACACACAGGATAATACAGGCAAGTCAAGATCGGTTTGTCATTTTGAAAATATGCTGATGTAATTATCTGAGTTACCTTTTACATAATTCTTACCAGAGTGTCTAAGAGACCAATTTGGAGGAAGGAAGGTTAGAGACTGAGGTTTCAGGGGGTTCCAGCCGTCGGTGCATTGGACACATGGGTTTGGGAAGGACTCAGGAGTGACAGAATTGGGGTTGGGCGGTGCTGTTCACCTCATAATGGACAGGAAGCAGAGAGAATAAAGAAAGGCCTAGAGCAAGTTACACACACACCCAAAGGCATTCTTAAAGCTAGGGCCCTTCTTCTAATTTTTCTGGAATCTCCCAAAATAATGCCACCAGCTAAGGACTGAGCCTTTGATAAACAAGTCTTAGAGATGATCACTTCATACCAAACCATAATAGTCAGAAGCTTGAACAAGACTGTTAAGCTCTGAATGATTGGAGCCAGCCACAGCCATGTCAGGCTGGATGTTCAATTAATTTTATCTTTTAATGATTTCAGGTTTTTTTTTTTTAAGTTTCTGTGAAATGCATTGACAGTTCCACAGCTCACCTCACAAGTTCCAAACAGACTTTCAGAAGCCTTCAGAGCCTTTTGAGGTGGTTTTCATGGCGTTCCCAGCTACCGAGCTTGAACTGTGGTCCGCACTTCTATTCTAAGGTCAGCAATGTTCCTGTTTGTCTCCACACGTTTTCCATACAATTTACATCAGAGGAAAGTCTATTCGGAATCCATAATTCAACTTCAGGGCCATCAAAGTAGAGATAAAAATTGGCAAGACATTTGAAGAGTTTCCAGGTGTTTCCTGATTTATCATTTCAAAGAAATTGACAGAGTCTGGTATCTTACCTCCATCTGGGCGGCAACTCCGCAGGTAGATGAGCGTTTAGGAGGATGGCAGCTCCGTGTTTCCTTCTGTATCAGCAGCTAAGGCAAGAAGAGTTTGAATTTTTCAGCTGCATCCACAGTGGTAGTAACTTCAAGGCATGAATTGAAAGATTTATCTCATTCATATGGTTAAAAATATCTTCAAGGTCAGCGACTCTTGAGTAAAAATCTTTCTTCCGGAAGTTTCAAGAGTGGGATTTCTCTTCCTTGAGAAGAGTGACAGTCTTTCTGTTAGAGACGGCTCCTGGTCCTCCTCCAAAAGAGCCTTTCCTGGGTGTATGAAGGCTTCTCTAACTTGACTCCATTTCTTAAAAAAGATGTTTTAATTCTCTGTAACTCAGAAACCTGTTCTGGGTGCGGGGGGGGGGGGGGGAAAGGGGGGGGGCGCCACAAATGCATGTTTGCATCTGCATGTGTGCATGTATGTGCAGATGCATGTGTATACATGTGGGTGCAGATGCACATTTGTGTACAAATGTACATGAGTACATCTGCGTACGTGTGCATGTGTGTGCAGATGAACACGTGTGTGCATATGCATACATATAGAAGTGAGTGGTTGACCTCACTGTCACTCTTCATGTGCCATCCACCTTGAACTTTTGTGAACTCGGGAGCTCACAGAGTTGTGTAGGCTGGTTGACTAGTGAATGCTAGGATCTGCCCAGCTCCATCTCCCCAGGGCTGGGAATACAGGCACACACCGTTATACCTGGATTTTTTTACTGTATGGCTTTTAGGGAACAAAGTTGGGTCCTTATGCCTGCCTTAAATATGGCAAGCAGTTTACTGATTGAGCCATCTCCCCAGCTCCAGAGATTTGCTTTTAATAAAGCTGACAGCCCTGTGGATGTTGACCAAGAATCTTCCAGGGTTGTTGGAAGAGGCTGTGATGCCAGTGCACGGCCATTCCGAAAGGAATGAGTGACATGGGCACAGGGAGCTTCCATTTTCAATGCACACCCAAAGTAGGCGCCCTCATGGAGTATTACAGAACGCCATCTGCAGAGTTTGAAGCTTTTATTTCCAGGCAAAGTTTTGTTTGAGGGGAAAAAAAAAGTGCTTCTACCATTTCCAAAATACTGAAGGGCTTTGTAATGTCCAAAAGGGACTCTCAAAATAAGAATTCTCTAAAGGCACCACCGCGTATATAGGGAGCAAAAGCAGGGAGCTGGCTATCGTAAGAAGCATCTGCTTTCCTCCTCCTACACCGAACACGCCAATTCTCCATGACAGATTCCAGAAGGGTTTTCTTAAAAGTCAACTATAGCAGACCAGAGCCCACAAGCAAGCAAGGGTGCTGCTACCAGCTTCTTCCGCCTGTTCTAGTACGCAAAGCAGCCCAGGCTGGTCTAAGACATATGGCTTCTATGACTAGCTTTCCAGTAGCACTGGGCATCCTTATTTGGCGAATGCAAACTTGGAAGTGTGCTAAACAGAGCTAAGAATGTCCATGGAACCATCTAGTTCTCCAAACCTCAGCAAACTCCGAGAACTGGCGACCAATTTTCACAAGTTTATCAACAAAACTTGAAGATGAGGAATACTTGAAAGAAATATAAATGGGGCGGGAGAGGTGATTAGAACCGTGCACTGCTCACCAGAGGAGCAGAGATCAGTTCTCAGCACTCACACTGGGCGACTCACAACTTCCTGTAACTCCAGCCACAAGGAATCCTCCTCAGGTACCTACACACACTCAACTGACCATCACACAAACACAAATAAAAATAAAATAAATCTGAAAAAAATATTAAATTAATTTTTAACGTAATACAAATGGTCCAGGTTATAAAAGAACAACTAATTTCATCTGTGTTGGCTTCCCTTCTCAAGCAGGAAAACTAGATGCTGCTGTGGCATCAAAGCAGTGAGGCATAGGTGTTGCCTCCACCCACAAACAATGGCATGTGTTGCCAAATGTTATGTAATTTTAGTTCATGTCAAGCCGTGGTATCCTAGCACCACTGTGGTTTGCTGCCTAGGTGCTAGAAGAAACGATAAGGATCGTTTTGATGTTTCTGAAAATGGAGATGTAGTATTTCTCCCATCCAAGTTAGTGGTCTCTCTGAAATCTGCCTACATGCCATGGTTAAGAACAATTTAACTCATAAAAGGAAAAGAAATGGCACGGGGTTCTACTCTGTCTTGTGCGATGTAGGGACGTCGCCTAGTGAGGGCCAAAATCATATGGAGGAAAGATGGAAGACAGCCAATGGGACAAACTTCTCAGAATAGACACAGAATGTGAAGAGAGTCCTGAGGCATCCCCAGCGGGGACAGTCATCTACCAGGGAGACAATATGTCCACTTCCATGGGTAGCAAGGCAGCCCCTTTCCCTAGTCACCTGGTTCCTGCCCAATGGGTGTTATACCTGCTCATCTGCAGAGATAAATGTTGACCACCTTGAGAACAGTGGGGCAATATTCTCACGGGTAAAATGTAGGTAGCTCATGGCTAATGCTGGGGGTTCATATGCTATCAGGGAACAGGTGGCCTCAGCTGACTAAATTAGACTTCTCTGATGGTAGAATGGATGTGCCCTGCCGTTTGGGGGACTAGACACACGTGTTAGAGATGAGCTTGCCATCCCCAAACAAGCTGCTTGAACAAAAGATGCTAGTTACAGACTTAGGTACACAGTATTTTATTCAGTGTGGGGCCCCCAGGTCATGCCGTCTCAAAGCAGGGGACACATTTTACAACAGTAAAGTCAGACCTTGGGTACTACTGAGGAACTCATCGGGGGTCTTGCCGTGCTCAGAAGTGACTGCCTCTGTGGAGTTGCGGGGTGGCTTCCTGAAGGCTTAATGGCAAGCCATCAGGAGAAACACCCGTGAGCTTAGGCCACTCCCCCCACA
>OU015749.1:122764463-122782123 GCA_907169655.1 Acomys percivali | reverse complement strand
CACACACACACACACACACACACACACACACCAAGCACCCAGGTTATGCTCACTGACTCATCTCCCTTGATAAAATAACGCTGGCATTTCTAAATAAACAGATGACCACCTGCACGCCGCCGCTACCTTAGGCAAATCTGCAGAGCCAGGCCCCTCTGTGTCTGTGGCCCACACACCACTAATTAGCACACACATTGTTTTTGTTTTTTGAGATGCCAGGGCACAGGATATGCATGGCTTTCACAGACACTGAAACCAAATCCCTCTTCTCTAATGTGTCTTCAGCCTCCTTTGCGACACATTAACAGCCTGTCGCTCAGCTGTCCAAGGACTCAATTTAATTATGCTGTGAGTCCCTGACTGCACTGGAAGTCCCCACACATGCTGAGGCCTCCATTTTCCTGGCTCTCTCTTCCCCTCTGCTGCCGCGGCTCAGTCTTGCCCTTCCATGGCCTTCGGTGGCTGATAGACATTCGTATTAATCTCCGTTTCTCCAGGTGCTTAGTAAACATTCTCTCAGGCACTCATCCTGGAAATAGCATCTATTCAGCTCAACCAAATAAGCTTAATTCTATGCCCTTACTAGGACCAAAAATGTGTCTTTCAATTGCCTCCCAACATCACAGCCTTTGAGGGACAGTTCCCCATACATCACAGACTCTGTCCCGGCCTAAGTGGCGTATGCTTATATAAACTTTCATTGGATGCTATACTTTGGTGTGGCTCATGAAAGTCATGTAGGTGCAGGTTGTATGAAGAAAAACCCAATTTTGCATCCAGAAAGAGTTAAGGGGAGAGAGGTGGTGGCGGAGGGGGATCGGTTGGGCATCTATCTCTTTTTGAGAAAAGTCCTCCCAAGTTTTTTGTCCTTTTCCACGTTGGGCTACTTGCTTTCTTGTTCTGAGTCAAGCTCCATATGCATACTGGTCAAGCTGATTTACAGACACTCAGCTTGCAGGCTTTCCTCCCATTCTGTAGTCTTCACCTCCTTGTCTGTGTAGTCAGGCTTGCCTGTAGTTCCATATAGCCTTTAGGGTTGGCTTTCCTGTTTCCGTGGAACCCAGCCAACTGTCCATAGCTAGTGAGTCCATGAATCTTAGAGGGGCCCTTACTACTGCCCTGTTCCTAAGCCGGCATGATTCCTAACTACTTTTAAGTACTGGTCTTTATAGCCTCTGTTGTTACATGTAGCTCTCATCTCTCACCAAAGAAGCTTCTGTTTGAGGCAGGAGACCATAACAGCCAGCCACAACTGGTCACATTGCAGAGAACAAGTGACCATGAGATGCCAGCCCCAATTGGTACACGCGCAACGTAACACCTACATCTAAGGCTCAGGGAATAGCACAGAAGAAGGCAGAAACAATGTAGGAGTCCTGGAAGCTGTGAGGTTGTGTCCTTTAGATGTGACGGGGCGCTATAGTCAGGGTACCTCTACCTGGATGATAGCCGTATAAACAAACAAGCCAACATAGATGGGGGGGGGGAATCTCATGAGGCCCTCCACCCTAAATGAAGATCTGCAAGTAATTTAACAACTGCTGAAAAGGAAAATTTCGCTTTCCCCAGGAATAAGACACCTAAGTGGTTGTCTAATACCAACCGATCAGCCATAAAAAAAAAAAAAAGTATACATACAAGCAATACTAAAAGGACCCAGCAGAGTGTATTTATATATTTATTCATTTCTTTTTATAAATTATTTATTTATTCTTGTTACGTCTCAATTGTTATCCAATCCCTTGTATCCTCCCATTCTCCCCTCCCTCCCATTTTCCCCTTATTCCCCTCCCCTATGACTGTTCCTGAGGGGGATTACCTCCCCCTGTATATGCTCATAGGGTATCAAGTCTCTTCTTGGTAGCCTGCTATCCTTCCTCTGAGTGCCACCAGGTCTCCCCCTCCAGGAGACATGGTCAAATATGAGGCACCAGAGTATTTATTCATTTCTACACACACACACACACACACACACACACACACACACACACACACGTAAAACAATAATAATTAGAGAATAAGAGGCCATTAATTTTATGGTTGAACATAAAAGAAGAAAGAAAAAGGAGGGGAAGTTATATAACTATATTTTAATTATATGTTTTCAGAGCAAAAGAACCGGACACTGACATTGGATCAGACCTGACAGGATTCATCCCTCTCAATATGCTGGACACTGACATCCTGCATCCTTTATGTTCCATCACCAAGTGCTTCAGCTGCTGTTTCTCATCAGAACAAGACAGCTCCCAGGACACCAATTGGTCCAGCATTTCAGACTGTCCCAAACAAGTCTCTAACTAAGCCTGGAATTTATCAACATTTAGAAACTGGACCACGGATGCTATTCCTAGCTAGTTTAACCATTTCCCCAATTTTATTTGGGCCCCTACAAAGGTATTGTTCATCCCAAATCAGCTGGAAGATACCTTAAGAGAACGATGTTCCATTTTCTTTAAGAGGTAGTTGAGTAGGTTTTTTGGAAGCTTTCTTGGGCTATAGAGAGTTATTTTCAATGGAAGTTGGCTATAAGTTATTATTGGTCTTATTGAGAGAAAAAAAAAAGGTTGGACTCAAGGATGTCTCTCTTTTCCTTTATCTTCCATTTCTTAGGCTTGGAGATAGGGGTTGAAAAGAAAGAAGGGATAATATAGAAATATGTGGGGAAGATAGAACAAAAAGTAGATTAGTGAATCTATTCCTCAACTCAATGCCTTAATTGTCACTCACAAGGTTATTTTTAATTCATTGGTATAGAATTTTGTATATAGATGCAAAATAAGTTGAATTTTAGGTACTGTGGTATAGAATTCAAAGAATTCAAAGAATAATGTAAGATTATTCTTCATACACATTATATATATTTCTACACTAATATGAGGTATTGTACCTATATAACACAATGATAATACAAGGTTTACTTCCAATGCTTTGAAAATGCTATTGCAAGGTGCTTAGGATAAATAAGTTATACAAGTTAATTGTTAGTTGATCAAATCATGGTCATATCAATTACTAGTCTATTTTTATCACAAGAATATATATCTCTTAGGTGCAACAGATAGATGTGATTCTATAGAAAGATAAGGTAAAATAGATAAGGTCTTCAAAAACCTCAGAGACATACAGAATATGGCATTTAAAAACGTTTTTATTATTTTAAAGATTCATTGACAATGAGAGAGGTTAACTCCTGGCAACACCCAGCCTACCTCAAAGAGGATGATTAGCATCAAAGAACCTCCTTATGGAGATGGCTTCAAATGTGGCAAACAAGACACTGGGCATAATGTCCTCATTTCTACCACAGCCAGAATTCTGTCTAAAAAATGGGCAAGATTGGAAGCAGGCAGAGTCGACGGCCAAACTCTGTCAAGACAGGGTAAGCGAGTCCTCATTAGTTCCTGCCTTACAAATATGTCTGTCAGATGTACCAGGCCAGAAGGCTGAAGATGATGCTCCAGCATTATAGAGAGTTTGGGGTGACTGTTTAGGCAGCAAACTATCTCTGTCACCTCGTTTGGGATGCTACTAACCTGTGCTCCCTGTTTACTTGGGTAATCAATTTTATTCCTTCTCAAGTCTCTGATGAGGATGAAGACCGGATAGTTTAGTTTTACAATTAAGCTTAATTGTTTAGGGGTTAAGTTGATAATGATGAGGTATGATAGATAATGATTTACATTCAGAATTTTAGATGCACCAAGATAGGAAAGATGTTTTCTTCAAGGCTGTCAAATACAAATAGCCAAAACCCTAAGAACGTAACATTTATATAATTCCTGATTGTTTCATGGTTCTTCTTGCTATAGGTAGTTTATTATATATGTGTGTAATAATATAAATGTATATGTAAAAAATATTTAATATAAAACTGTAAATGCCACCAGGAAAATAATTTAGGAGTGGTTGTATATCTATGGGTCACATTGGATAGTATGGGCACTTAATAATTAATTTCTGTAGTCCATGAACATAGGATACCTTCCCATTTATTTGTTTTTTCTTGTTTCCTTTATCAATATTTCATAATTTTAAAAGAACAGTCCACAAGATAATATATGAATTTGAATTCTAAATATATATGTGCCAAACACAGTTGCAGCCAATTTTATAAATGTCCTACTATTAGATGTAAAACCACAGATTAAACCCATCACAATGGGAATGAGCTACATCAATTTTCCACCCTCACCAATTAAACAAGGCATCTGAACAAAACCCAAGCAGAAAACTATTGCAGTTAAGTGACATCTAACAAAATATTCCACCCAAACACTCAAGAACTTGAATCTTCTCAGCAGCCCTCAGAGCTTTCTCCCAAACTGATCACATTATTAGGACATAAAAACAAATATAGAAAAATTTAAATAGCATTTTGTCGACAGTGGCAGGACTATGGGCAAACACCAGTGGTTCTCAACCTTCCTGATGCTGTGACACTTTAGTACAGCTCTTCATGTTGTTGTGACCCACCAACCATAAAATTATCTTGTTGCTATTTCATAACTGTGGCTTTGCTACTGTTATGAATTGCCATGTAAATATCTGATACGCAGGACATCTGACATGTGACCCCAAAAGAAATTGCGACTCACAGGTTGAAAGCCACTGAAATACATAACTTATGGACATTAAATGACATACTCTGAATGACAAGTGCGTCAGTGAAGAAATCAAAAAAAAAAAAAAAAGGAAATTGATAAAATATTCCAAGAATTAAATGAAAATACAACATACCAAAATCCTAGGGACACAGTGAAGGCAGTCCTAAGAGGAAAATTCACAGCAGTAAATGCCTTAATTTAAATAAGTGCTTAAATTCTTGAAGTTTTGGACAAAGAGAGCTTTTTCTTTTTTAACTGGCTCCTATGCTCTTTCGATCTCAAATCTCTCCTCTGCCTTGAATCTTACATTATCTTTAAAACCCCTGGGCCCACCCAACACACACTCCCATGAAATCAAGAACTTCTGCAAGGAACTCATTATATTTAGAAACAGAAGACATGGTCTTGGTCCCTCACGTTTTGCAAATGCTTTAAAGATCCGTTTGTATTTTCGTGAGCTACCGTTTTCACCTGGTCGCATTTCACCATAGGAGCATGGAGCAGTCTATTCATTCATTTGGTGGCTGGGAGACATCTTTGCTGTTCCCACGGCTTCGGTAGTTATAGAATAGGCAACCACAAACCAAATGCGCTTCTTAATGTCAGCATGATGTCCCTTCACGGTAAGCCTGTATGTCAAGCTTTACAAGTCTGCCAGAGGACTGCCAGGAAGCAACATAGTCTTCTAGTCCCTTCACCAGCATCTCAGCTTGGCTCTTGATCTGCACTCATTCTGAAGCCTGTGGTTTCTGCTCGCATTTCCCTATCAATAATGACATTGGGGGATCTTTCCACTTATGGATCTGCTCTCTGTATATTTCGTTTCTTTGTGATGGTTTCAAATGGCTTTTCTTCATCCTCCTCTTTTCTTTCTTATTCTTAGATTTATGTTTTATTATGTTTATATGGGGGTGGGGCGGGGGCGGGGTACATGAGCGTAGGTGCCCAAAGAATCCAGAAAAGACTTCTGAGTCCCCGGATATAGGATTGCTGGTGGATATGAGCCTCCCGACATGGGTTGTGGTCCCCCAACAAGATCTTAAGTGCTGAGCCAGCTCTCTGGCTCCGTAAGTGCATCTTTCTTGTGCAGAAGCTTGGCTTAAGGACGCTGTCTAGGAATCTGAGCCTAGGACATCATGTTTCTGGGGTCTTGTTAGATATAGGTGTAGCTCTAGAGAACTCCTCCGTCATCTCTAGGAGACTCAGACACGACACCTCAGGGTTCAGTGAAGCCAGTGAAGACAGTGGCAGGGCGCTGCTGGGACACACAGGATTTGCTGCCAGAGCATAGGGCACTCATTCAATCACTAAAGCCATCTCTCCAGCCTCTCTTCCTTCACAGCTCAGTATTGATAGCATCTCGTGACTTTTAAAATCCTTGTAACTCACGAGATCCAGTTTACTCTATGTGCGACTGTAAGATTTTACCGCCTTTCCGCTTCTCTCCAAAATAGCTGATCAAGTACTTTTCTAGAGAGATAGCTTTAGGGATCTCCCCATCAGTGTCCTGTGCTGATACGAGGTGTAACAGATTTTACAGGCTTCCCGTTTCACTCCAGACCTCCCCCTAATTCAATCTTTTCCACTGTGTTCATATGACTCACTCCACATCATTAATTGGATTGGTAAGCAACCCACAAGCCTAATCAGTATTTCCCTTCCGAAACAAACCTCTTTCTCTTAGGAAAGTTGCCGCTTTGAATAGAATGTGAGATTTGGGTTACAATCAGGGAGCGGAGAACTTTATTGAATTAGTCATTTATCTTACTGCTTTCATTTCACAGCCAATTAATCTTCATCTGAATTGTCTCCCAATTCCTTCATAAATAAGATTTCTTAAAAGACGGTGTTATTCAGGCAGGTCCACATTAGGCACCTGTGACTCGCTTTATTGTTGTGTTCTAGTGATCTCAGTAAATTGCTTTCCGACTGGAATATTCCAGTCAACTTTCCTTTAAGAGGGGATCCTCAACTTTTTATTGGCCACGTACACCATCTGCATCCAGGGGAAATGCAGGATCAAGAAGACATTTGTCCTCCCTTGTACTTTGTACGACCTGTGGCAAAGATGTCAGGACCTCTCCTAGGGCCTGGGGTGGGATCTGAGGTGTGAATCTGATATGCTTTGAAGTCAGTCTTTCCTATCCCAAGAGCAAGCATGGTGGGACTGACGTAGGTCCTCTGCATACAGGCTACAGTTGTGTAACTTGCCTTCTAATGGACTCACTCCTCACAACGGAGAAGAGGCTGTCTCTGACTCGTCTGTCCGATTCTAGGACGCTTTCCCTCATACTGCGTTGCCTCATGCAGCCTCAGTTGGAGAGATGTGTAGTCTTACTGCGACTTGATGTACTGTATCCATGGGAGGCCTGACCTTTTCCGGGTGGAAATGAAGGACTGTGAGGGGGTGGGGCAGAGGAAATGGGGGAGAGGCTGGGAGGAGGAGAGGAGGGAGGGGACACTGCAGTCAGGATGTAAATAAGTGTGTGTGCGCGTGTGTGCCTGTGTGCACGTGTGTGTGTGCGCGCGTCTGTATTGCGTGTGTGCTGTGTGCGTGCGCACGCGTGTGTATGCATGTATGTATGTGGTGGCTCACAACCCCACACCAGCTGCCAAGGAGCTTGTGACTTAGAGGCAGTAACTCCACCCTGGGTTCAGAGGTGACTCAGGAGACGGTAACAGCCAGGGCCTCGTGTGCACCTCCCAGGTGCATGAGGAAACCCTCATGGCCTTAGCTTCTGAACAGTCACCCCTGTGCAGACACCAGCCAGTCTCCAAGGCCAAGGCGAGGCTGGCCCCTGAGCTCCCTCTCGCCTGCCTTTCCTTCACACAGGAGCAGGAAGTACAAAAGGAGCTTTAGAGACAGGGGAGCAGATCAAAAATGCCATCAACCTAAATACTGCGGTTTCAAGTCAGCTTTTCAGTGCCTAAGAAAGAAAATAAATAAAACAGTTGCCAAGCCTCTGAAGGCGATGTTTACTTTTGCAGGAAAGAGGGCCGCATCAGAGGGCTCCTGACAGGACTGTCACAGTGTGCTCGGCAATTTAACTATTAATAATAGTAAAAAATAAATAAATAAATAAAAAATAAAGCTTTGAATTAATCCAGCCTCTTTCATCTGCATGTATCAAAGAGCACCCCAATAACACATCTACAGAACACATAAATGGCATAGGCTGTCATCCACCAGGAGGCAGATGAAAGGGAGCACTATCAGTCCTCCCGCCTCCTCCCTGACAAAGCAGCCAGGATAAGTGGGGTCCCCCATGAGGGCCCCTTCTCCCCAGGGCTGTGGGAGTCCTACCTTTAAGGGGACTGGAAACATGGAGTCCTTGGACAGGAGCGGGGTCCCTGAGCTTCTCTCTAGGATTCTGGCAGTCAGGTGCTCAGGTGCATCTGACAAGAGAGCAGTGGAGGGAGGGAGCCGGGCAGAGAAGGAAGAGCCAGGCCTTTTCTGGGAGTTTCTATCCACTGGTCCTATGGGAGGCATGTACTTCTCTCTGATGATGGCCATGTGCCCCCCATCAGAGTGCTTGTGTCGTGTCTTTCAATTTCATACTCATCTCAGGAATTATGAGATTTTTTTTTAAACTTTCTTTTTCCCCTCAGTTCCCCAGCTGCTTACTTCAACAGCCCAGTTAGACGTGCTAGAATCTCTGTCTTCCACGGCTGCTAGCTTGTCTAAGTTTTCACCTCTTTGTCTTTGTGCAGCCCTTGGGGTGAAGTCACCAGTGTTATCTCCCAAATTTTATTGCCGCTGTTTTTAGGCACGACTAGTCCAGACTTGATCTTGCCTCAAACAAGTCTTTTTTTTTTTGTTTTTTTAATTCCAAATTATTTTTCCCATGTCTGCAGGCCAATTAGCTTTTTTCCATGTGAACTTCCTCTTGATCTCTGTGTTTTGTTTTGTTCCACGATTTCTTGCCTTTTTAGGTATCACATCTTCCTCTATCTACATCACTGGAAAATTCATACTTGTCATTTTAAAGTCACCTTCAGATTGTTCTGTGCAGTAATTTGAATAGGAAACGGCCCACCACAGGCTCATAGGGAGTGGCTTTATTTGAAGGATTAGGACGTGTGGCCTTGTTGGGGTGTGACCTTCTTGGAAGGAGTGTGTCTCTGAGGGGGGATTTTGAGGTTACAGAAGCTCGAGCCAGGCCCAGTGTGTCTTTCTTCCTGCTGCCTGCAGACCCAGGTGTACAACTCTCCCTTCCAGCACCATGTCTGTCTGTGTGCTGCCATGTTTCCCGCCGTGCTAGCAATGGACCAAACCTCTGGACTATAAACCATCCCCAATCAAACGCTTTCTTCTATAAGACTTTCTGTAGCATTAGCAACCCTAACTAAGACACTGCCGTGCACATGTCACTGGGAACAAATGCCACTGTGTTCGCTCACCGGCTGTTTCCTTAGCTGTGGGTCACCACTCAAAGGCCTCACGTTTCAGAATTTTCTTTAGAGCATCTGAATTCACTGGGAGTATCTTCCAACTCCTCCTCACCTTCTCTCCCAATCTGTTTAGTTTCTTCCCTCAGGATCCACAGCTCAGGGACAGGTCTGGTGATGGTAACTTGGCTGTGTCGTTCTGGGGGGCTCGAAGTCATCACAGATCTAGCCATTGAGCCAGCAGGAGCCAGTGGGGGCACTGGAGCCACAGCTTCATCCGCTCTTCCTTGCGACACAGACATTCATCTCTACAACACGCCACAGTTCGAGGCATCGATGGAAGCCACGTCCAAGGGCCAGAAGGATGGCTCAGTAGGTAAAAGCAGTTGCTGCTGAAGCCGGATGGCCCCAAGTGCCATCCTCTGACCAGCATGGTGAAAAAAAAGAGAACCAACTCCCACAAGTTGTCATGTGCACCATGATGTAGAAATTCCCTCTCTCTCTCTCTCTCTCTCTCTCTCTCTCTCTCTCTCTCTCTCTCTCTCTCTCTCTCTCTCTCTCTCTCTCTCCCCCCCAAAGGGTCATTTCCTATATGAACCAACAACCTCAAGGCACAGAATCAGTCCAGGGGTGTTTACAGTATGGTAGTCCTTACACAATTATCCCATCTACCCAGAGTTTGCTCACTCATCTTTAAGCTGAGCGATCCAAACGTAGGACCTGGGTCCATGAAAACCAGGCCAGGACCATGAAGAGCCCTTAGCCATGAGCTAAAGAAGACATGCCCTGCCTGTGTACTAAGGGCACACTTGTCCCTGAGGGTCACAATGAGCAGCCTCCCAGCACCTGAGTGTGCACTATCCAAGTGGCCCCTGGGGATAGAAATGGAGGCTGAGGTCCTTGCCTAGAAGGCTCACTCCTCTGACCATTTAAGTCCACAAGTTTGGGAGACAAAAATTTTGGTTCCTCATTAAAACCAAGACACACAAACATCTGATGTCATCACTTTAATGTAAAAACTCCCAGATGAGACTCTGTGGGGCTGGGTCCCAAGTACACTGAACCGGAGTCTCATGCCCTGGCTCAGTCAGGATTCGAAGGCCCTACCAGGTCCATCCCATGTCCCTTCCAGTTATGGACCTGGATCATGCTCTTCTTTCTGGCTGGAGCTCTTGCCCCACTCATCTGGGCCTGGGCACAAGATATGGAGTTAGTATGTTCTCTTGTATAATTATTACCATGAGGTTGTAAGTACATCCTATCACCACTTTGTCTTTCATGGCTATAACAGTTAAAGTGGATAAAACTCTCGCAGTTACCGAATGACGTAGTTACTGTTATCACCACTCCTTAAATACATAGAAAATAAGGGTTAGAGCGAATGACAGTTTCTACGATCTTAGAGATGCTGAGCCTTTGAACCAAGACCAAGGCCTGTGCCCTCAGTGGGATGCTGTGTGGCCAAACCCACCCTGGCACTGATCCCATAAGGTCCCTTCATGGCATATGATATGGTCACCAGTGCCCTCCTCCTGAGAAATGCTCCCTCCTCAGAATTCCATCACACTGTCCTGGGGTGACCTTCTCCAACCTCCGCCTTCTCACGCCAGCCCCTTGAGAGTGGCACTATCCCCTAGGCTATACCATGAACTGTGTCAGAGAGAAGAAAACCAACTCAGATCAAACAAGCAAGCAAGGGAAGGTGAGTCTCTTCTCTTAACCGTAGATGTGACGTGACTAGCTGAGGCAGTTTCTGCCTTGACTTTCCCAAGATGGCAGGCTATAACCTGGAAACTGTAAGCCAAATAGTTCCTTCTCCCACTACATTGTTTTTGTTAGGATGTTTCATCACAGCAGCAGAAATGAAACTAAAATACAGGCCGTCTCTCCGTGACCCCAGTGTTCCCTGACTTGACTGTCTGCTCTCACAAGCCATTTGCTCTAGGCGGTGTGACATATGTCTCTAGTCTCAACTGCATCCAAAGTCTGAGGATTCCCAAACCTTCATTTTCTTCTTTGTTTTCGGCCCACATCTTTTCCAGTTCTCACCTCCTTAGATGTGCCCAGGACTCCTCGATTCCAACCAAGGCAATCCTGAATTCACTGCTTAGATCTACGTGTGTATCATTCCCAGCGATGGTGCCATCTGTCTGACTACATCCCCAACAGTCTCATGACCTAGACCAGCAAGTCATTCCTGATGAGCAGCAAGGCCCAGGGGATCGGAGATGACAGTAGAATAAGTGAGCCCAGGAGGTCTTGCAGAAGCTGTATATTATGGCAGGCAATTATTAAGAAGTGTAGCACCTTATATACCATTTCCAAGGGGAAATGAGACAAAATCAGCAGGAAGCTAGGCAGGCTATGCGGCACAGGGGAGACAGAGTGTCTCAAGAACGTTACAGACAGAGCACACGGCAGCCTTGGAACTGTCTAGCTACGGCCCTGTACAGGGGAAGAGTTGGGTTCTCGGGATCTGAAGCCACAGCTCCCTGGCCTCAGGTCATTACCAACTCTGCCAAGCATTTTCCTGGCTCTAGAGAAGGAGCCGTGTTCCATCTCTAGATATCAGGGCTTCAGGGAAAAAAAAAGGCCCCAAAGCCCTGAGTAAAAGGCCATGGATAAAATTCCTGCAACAACAAATGATGCATCTACTTTTATCATGACTCCTTAAAGACATAGAACATGGTGTTAGACTGAGTGACACCCTCCAAGATCCTACAGATGTTGGGCCTTTGAACTGAGACTGAAGGCTGTTTCTTTTGTTGTTGTTTGGGGCTTGGGTTTTTGTTTTTGTTTTTGTTTTTGTTTTGGTTGGATGGTTGGTTAGTTAGCTGAGCATTTGTTTTGTTTTTGTTTTTGAGGCAGGTGTTCTCTGTGTAGCCCTACTGGTCCTGGAACTTTCTCTGTAAACCAGGTTGACCGCAAATTCACAGAGATCCGCCTGTCTCTTCCTCCCAAGTGTGGAGATTAAAGATGTGTGCACAACCTCCCAGAAATTGCATAGAAGTCCGAGATTGATGCTTCCACTGACTATAAAGGTCAAGGAAGCTACTTTTGCAGTGCTATTGATAACTGCAGGCCCCCAGTTGAGAAAGCAGGGCACAGACGGCCTCTGTGACAACCCCTAACCACCCCACCCCAACCTAGACAGAAAACCATCAAAGAGAACTCTTAAAAATTGTGAAAAAGATGCTGAAGTATAGCTCTCCATAACTGATGGCTTCTGGCAGGGGTGGGTGAGGAAGGACTCAGCTTTCTTTAAGGGGCTGGCCACTGGGCATTTGCTCCTCCAGTGAGGAGTATATGGGCAACACAAAGTGCACTTCTTCTTCTTCTTCTTCTTCTTTCTTTCTTTCTTTCTTTCTTTCTTCCCTCTTCTTGTCCTCCTCCTCCTCCTTTCTCCTCCTTTCTCCTCCTTCTCCTCCTTCTCCTCCTTCTCCTCCTTCTCCTCCTTTCTCCTCCTTTCTCCTCCTTCTCCTCCTTCTCCTCCTTTTCCTCATCCTCCTTTTTCTTGCTCTCCTCTTCCTCCTACTCTTTTTCAGGGGAGGTCACCCTGTGATACCATCAGCAGGGAGGCAGAAGAGAGTAGATTAGGGGTTCAAGGTCATCCTCTGCTACATAGTGAGTCGGGAAGCATTCTTGGCTACATGAGACTCTGTGGAAAGAAAGAAAGAAAGAAAGAAAGAAAGAAAGAAAGAAAGAAAGAAAGAAAGAAAGAAAGAGAAAGAAAGAGAAAGAAAGAAAAACAAGCACAGAAGGTAGTATAGTTTGGATCCTCATTGCCCCCAAGACTCGCGTGTTGAAGGCTTGGTCCCCAGCCTGTGGTACTATAGGAAGCCAGTGGAACTTTTACAAGGCAGGGTCTCAGGAAAGGTTGGGCCCTTGGAAGTCTGGCCGGAGGTGTGTTTCCTACATTCTAGAGCCCGCCAAGTTGACAGCTGAGATGAACCATCACACCAGAGAAGACAGGAGGTCAGTTCCACCCATCACCTGCCCCACCACAGCCCCCTCAGAGGCTGCGGCTGTAGCTGATGATCCTTCTACCCAGCCTGGCTTTCTCTCACCCTTGCCACCTCTAGGGCAAGAGGCTATTCACTGATCCCTGGTACAAGGTGCTTAAGGGGGCAGAGGAAGGACCAAGAGAACCAAGAGACCAGGTCAGTCCTCCCTCAGAGGTCAAATTGCTCCCCCCCCATCCCTAGTGGGATGGGAGCCAAGCTGGTTGGATGCCAAGTGTACGGGGCCAGGGTACTACAACTAACTCAAAAAGATCAGTCTCCCTCTCTCAGAGATAAGCGAGGCTCAGCCTGCAGGGCTTGGGAAATGCGACCATCTCCTTGTTATCAATGTAAAAACTGAGCCAAGCTATTTGTGATCTAAATCAAAATAGAACTGTGCCTGGCAAACTCATTTTTCTCAGGTCCCAGCAGCTCCCCAAGATACATTGTCTACTGATGGGGGGGGGAGACAGACAATGGCAACTGCCAGGAGCCATTGATTGCTTGTTCCATGGGCAGAATGGGCCCTTAATCACTGTCGCTTCAGAAAAGAGGGGGGAAATTGAGATGGATTCTCAAGTGCCAACGGCAGAGAACTTGGTAATTGCAGCTCTTCCGTTAAAACTTTGGAGCTCAGTAAGCTCGCTGCGGCCTCTCATCTCTGCCTTGGCCAGCGCAGACCTCTGCTTGGTTCATCTCTAGGGTGTGTGTGTGTGTGTGTGTGTGTGTGGTGTAGGGTTCTGAAAGCCAGTGGTGGGCCTTCCCTCCCAGTGAGACGAGGAAAGGAACACGCATCCTCTGTGACCTAGAACGGCATGTCTAAGCCTGGCACAGGACGCCCTGCCACCTGGACCCTATGCCCCGTTCCCCCACCACGCCCTTTGCCTTCCTTTTAGTTGTGGGCAGCGTGCCCTGCCCCCTCACTCACCCCATGCCGGTTCCTTCTGCCCCACATCTTAAACTAGTTCTGCTGCCTGGCAGCATCACCTGTTCATTCTTCCATTTAGTTTGCACACAGCGATTGATGGCTTAAGTTTGTGTTTGGTGGGTGGCCACCAAGGAGATGTAGCCTCCACCTACTTGAGATTCCTGTCCTCAATGGAGGGTAATACTGGTCCCCCCCCCCCCCCGCAATATGGCTCTCACGAAGCATAACAATCATAGTGTTTTCATATATAAAGCATAACTGTGCCATCCAAAAACAAATATGCAGCATATTTTCAAATTTCATGGTGGGTCAGGAAGGGATAGAGAGGAAAATGATGTCACTCAGAAAGATCTGGAGAGGAGCAATCACAAAGGGAAGGTCACTTGTCTGTATTTGTTTAGTGGAATGACTTCCCCTCTCATCTGCTGTGAGCTTTCAGCAAATGTCGTTCCCCTTTGGCCCCCGTGTGACTGTCACACAGCTAACCAGCAGCACTGGTCCTGGAGCTTCCAACCTCACTCTGTTTCCCAAGCTGCACTGTAGGATGCCTTCAGGCAAGGACCACATTGCCGCCTGCGCTAAAGCCTTTGCGGGGCTGAGGATACGGCACAGCCGGTGAAGTGCTCGCAGCATCCGTGTGAGAGTCTGAGTTCAAACCTGGCAATCACAGAACACCCCCGAGGGCTTGAAACATGGAACCAGGCAGGTTGCGGCTTGGTGATCCTCGGGCCAGCCAGCCTCATATAACTGCCAGCCCCAGGTTTCCAGGGAGAGACCCCGCCTCAGAATCTAGGGAGAGGGCTCCAAAGAAACAATGGCTGAGGTTGAGCTCTGGTTGTCACACATGTGCCTGTGAACCCACCACACAAATATGTGCCCACACCTACATGTAAACATACAAATAAAAGAAATCAAAACAAACAAATGAATAAAACAAAGCCTTACACTTTAATAGTCAGCACCCAGTATGTGTTGAGTAATTGTGGAGCAAATGAGCAGGTGGCAGTGTACAGACAGATTCACTCTTGAGTAGTGAAAAGAACCATCATTTACTGAGCCTCTGGGCTCTGAGTGTCATGGTGGCCTGCCACACGTCCTACCACCATGTGTTCATACGAGCTCTAGAGATAGTGAGATAAAGAAACTATCTCTGGAGAAACAAGAATTAAGTGTGGTTCCAGGCAGTGGTGCACAAGAGCCAGTTGCCTGCTGCTCACCAGAGCCTATTGACCAAGTTGGACTCTGGCCATCACATGCTCTTTGCGTACATGTGTTTGTGAACCCATCATATAAACAGGTACACACACCTGTACATATAGACACAAATAAAAAAAAACATTAAAAGAAATTTTAACTTTAAAAATTCAAATTTTAAATTTTTCAAGAAATTTTCAACCTGTTTGTTAAGCCACTGACTGCCTGAAATTGGCCGTGATGGGAATATTTCCACTGTAGGAGCTGGCAAACATCTCACATCAGGGTTTTTTTGTCCTTCCTCCCACAAGAGGGTGTCTGCCAGGGTGTCACTGGTTCCATGGCTGGCAAGTGACAGCCGCACAGGTTTTCCCATTGTGTCATTCTCCCTCCTACCAGCTGCCAGGGAGGCAGTGAGAAATATCTACCTGTGCATTGGAAGGCTCCATCCAACATCTCTACAAATGTTATATATATATATATATATATATATATATATATATATATATATGCCACAATAGACTTCTTGTCCTTGGTCCTTGAGTTAATTCATATAGGGAGATGCACAAAGAGGACACTTGGAAGATGCCGTCTTGAGCTTTTGGGGTTCACAGAGGCAGAGGCAGAGAAGAGGACTCACGAACCTGCCTCGTTATTAACAGCTCAAGGTCTTCCATGGAGTCTGCCTGGAGCTTTACCAAGGGTGTTGCAGATGCACCTTCTCCTTTCTCTATCAAGTACCTTCCCGTGATGCCAAGCTCATGACCTGTGTCAGGATGAGGACAGCCTGATGCCCTTATGCAGTTATCAGCAGCCATGTGTGTGTGTGTGTGTGTGTGTGTGTGTGTGTGTGTGTGTGTGTGTGTATTATAGAAACAATGCCTGCCTGACTTAGATGCACCTAACAGGGAAAACCAGCCCCATCCCAAATCCAAGGATTCCCACGAAATACTCCCCGTGGATCGTAACAGACTAAGTCACCCTGTTTAGAGCGACATCTATGACAGGGGTGTTAGACCATTCCATTCACAGCCTGCCAGTTGCTGGGCACATATCTTTTGGGATCTAGTCTTTACTTTCCAACTGCTCAACAAACCAAGGAGGAAAGATAAAGAAGGCTCCCAGTCCATCGACTGTCCCCTCACGTTAGGCTCTGTGACTGGCCTCCTGCTGTAAGCCTAAGGTTCAGCTGGTGAGACAAAAAATAACAGAGTGGTGCCCAAGCCCGAGTCGGTATATTACGTTCGTCTGGGCCCATGTACTGGGTCATTATTGATCATCGCATAAATATGGAATTTGGTTTCCAGAAAGAAGGAGAGAATTGATGTTGGAAATGCAGGAAGAGGCACAGGGTAGGAAAACTGTCCTTGCTGAAGACTGAGCCAACAAGTAAAATATATTTTTTGATGAATGTGGATGAAATGGTTGCAATGTTGAAGGGGAATTTTTCTCCTTCTGGCTGCTTGTCCTACAATCACCACCAGTGTCCTCCTGCAACCATGGTTAGGGAGGAAAGAACTCTAGGACTCCTTGTCAACAGTGACCAGATGACAGAGATCTGTTTTCTTAAACACAAAAACGCTAAGACCTGCCATCAGCATTAAAAGCAGAGTTCATCATCCATTATATGAAGGGATCTAACTCTGTGACTCTAAGACTTTTCATATCAATATAGCCACAAGCCTGGTTCAGAGGCAAAGTGTGTTGGCCCAACAACCCAGCAGGTTTCTTGAACTTGTGGCTTCAGTGTTCACATTTACCCCCCCCCAGCATCTCTTCCCATTAAATCCATAGGTCCAGTGCCTGAGTTCACATAGAGAGAGAGAGAGAGAGTCTGGGGTACAGAGTATGGAGTGTAAAGAAGGCTCTGCAGGCTGAAGGTCCAGGGCCCGACTTCCATTTCAGGGTCTCCATCTCCCCGTGTGTGGCTTCCTCCCATCCCTCTTCTCACTGCCCACTGCACACACCCCTGAAGCCCAGGGGCATTTATTTTCCTGTGACACTAGATGTCCTACAGAAAGGCAGGCTAAAGGATGTCTAAGCTATCCTGCCCCTTCTCCCTCTGTCAGGGTAAATACTGTTTATCAGCTTGGCAGGGTCTAGAATTACCTAGGAGATGCACCTCTGGTGTGCCTGTGGGGGGGGGAGGTTCTAGGCTGTCTTGGTTGAAGTGGGAAGACGCAGCCTCACAGGGCCGGCTACACTACTGCATTGTCTGGGTTGCTGGACTGGATGAAAAGGGAGCAGATGGCCTGAGCACACTGCCCATCTCCTGCTGCCTCCTGACTGTGGACACGCTGTATGACCAGCAGCTTCATGCCTTTGCTGTCATAATTGCCTAGCCCTTCAAACTATGAGCTAGAATAAGCCCTTTCTTCCTTAGGTTGCTCCTGTCTGGTATTCTGCCTCAGCAGCAAAGAAAAGTCATGAATGTGGCGAAGTGGAAGTGGGCTCTGTACCTCAACCTTCCTAATGCTGAGAGCCTTTAATACAGTTCTTCATGTTGTGGTGAACACACACACACACACACACACACACACA
>OU015749.1:122748438-122764453 GCA_907169655.1 Acomys percivali | reverse complement strand
CAAATTAAACAAGGCGTGAGGTGTTAGGTGGCCTCCAGGGGCCACCTCTAGCCCCAGCCCACTAAATCTCTGGCTCCTAAAGAAACTGCAGGTGTAAACCCGCAGCAGAATCGCCATGCCAGGCAAGAAAGAGAGCAGAGGACAGCACCCCACAGTGCATCCAATCGCACCTGCTGTTGTCACAGGCGAAGGGAGACAGGAGAGCCTACTAAGTTTTCTGCAGCTAAAGACTAACAGAGCTGTTGTCATTCAGCCCTGTTCCTGCCTCCACTGCCTTTGGTCCTGACCTCAAAACAAGTGTTCAGATGCCACTGTTGGTAGAGGTCGGGGTCCCTGTAACACACCCCAGAAGCTCTTGTAGGATGTGTGGTTACAGAGACTCCCGTATCCTTTACCGAAGCCCTTCGGGAGGCCCGCTGTGAGCCACTTGCTAGCAATGGAGCATTCAGCCAGTGTGCTGAAGCCTAAATCCTCAACGGGATGGGATTTTGGTGGAGAACTTGGGTAGTAATCAGGTTTGCATGAAGTCATGAGGGAGGAGTCCCAAGATGAAACCAGTGCCCATATAAAAGAAGAAGGCAAGGTGCTGGGGGAGGAAGGTTTTCCTCAGTGACACAGCCATCAGTAAGCTGTCCCTGCTCTTGCGGGTGACCCCTTACCCACTTCCCTGTAAGCGACCTTAAGTAAACACCTTAATGCAACAACAACAAAAGTACACCAAAGTAGAGGAGCCACTAGGGAAGAAAGAGGAGATCCCATGAGAGCGCGGGTAGGAGGTGGCCAGGAAGGGGGAGGGGCAGGGGGGGGAGAGCATGATCAAAACATGCTATAGGAACGTGTCATAGTAGATTCATTTCTGTGTACAGTTCATGGGTGCTAATAAAAAGCTTTTCTAAAGAAGGGGAGGGTGGGTGGGCATACAAAGAAGCCAATGGTCTGCAAACCAGAAAGAGGGGTTATCACCAGCACCCGCTGCATAGCACCCCGATCCCAGAATACCAGGCTCCCAGCAAGCCACCTGTTCCAGCAGCCCCACTTAAGGCACAGCGAGACAGCACAGAGCAGTGTGGCCTGAGGAGGCCCCACCCCTGCTCCTCCAACAAATGCTGGTTGATACCAGTCACTGGGGAGACACCGAAAACAAGCTGCTGCTTTCCTGTTTAAAAACTCGTAACTAAGGGGCGTCCTAGAGGGTAAAGTGCCCGCTACACAACCACAAGGACCTGACCTGAAATCAGAGCCACATAAAAACCAGGCGTAGCGACGCGCGCTTGTAACCGTGATGCTGCTGGGTGGAGGCCGATCCCAGATCCTCCCTCGCCGATCCCAGTTGCTCCCTGGCCAGCTAGTCCAACCGGAGAGGCAAAGTTCAGTTTCAGGCATAGAGTCTGTCCCCAACAGTAAGATGGAGAACAAAAAATAAATAAAAAAAACAAAAGTAGCCGGGCATAGTGGCACACGCCTTTAATCCCAGCACTTGGGAAGCAGAGGCAGGTGGATCGCTGTGAGTTCGAGGCCAGCCTGGTCTACGAAGGGAGTCCAGGACAGCCAAGGCTACACAGAGAAACCCTGTCTTAAAAACAAAAAAAAAACTAAAAAATAAAAATAAAAAACAAAAGTAAAGAAGTATTAAAGCAAAAGATTTTTTAAATTTTCTGCAGTACATAATTTACACAGGAGCAGCGCTGTCACCTCCCCAGTGTGGACTCAAGGCATGGACTTGGCCATCCTTCTCTCAGGAGTGGGGGTGGATTGGCCCTTTTCTTGTTCCCCCCCCCAACTTGATGTATGACAGCTTTGGTCTCCCTGAGAGTAGGCTGAGGTGTTAAGGCAGCCAGGATTTGCATGTACACTGACTTAAGACCATTTAATAACCATGCACACCTCACAAACAAAGAAACAAACAAAAAGCTGGAGAACAAAAGAGAAAGATGCCAGTTGACCTCTGACCTCACAGCACGCATATATATATGCATATACTCTGGCACACACATACACACATGCTTGCACACTGGCACACACACACATATACGCACACATACATGCACACTGGTACACACACATACACATATATGCACACACGCATGCACACTAGTACATACACATAATATAGGTAACCATACACACATGTGCGTGCACACTGGTGCACACACATATACACACACACACACACACAGGTGCAGTTACTTGCACTCTGGTGGGCACGCATAGGCATGTGCATACACCAAGCACATACTGAAGCCAAACTACACCAAAAAGCCTATATTTTAGTTTATACTTCGGTATAAGGAACAGCTTTGCGGACAGATGCCCATCATATAAGGTATTGTGGGCAGTGACAAGTTACCAAGGAGATATCAATGAGGGAAGTTGGTGCGGAGAGACAGGCTTCCCCCAGGAGTCTCCCAGGGAGATGCCCAAGTTGACCCTGGAAGGTGAACGTTGGCACAGGACGAGCATCCTACAACAGAATGGCCTGGGTGGACATGCTAAGTCCAGAAGCGTACGTGAGTTCATCTTTTTCACTCTGGTAGTGTACAACTTAAAGGAGTATGCCCTCCTTCCGTGGTCACTAAATGAACGGATGACCCTAGCAGGGACCCCCAAAAAAAAGAAGCTACACTGGGTCACTGGGGCACAGAGAATGAGACCAGTGGACATGACTAGAGGCAAGGTGGGGCGAAGAAGGGTGGCAGACGGAGCCTTGTGGAACACATTTTAAAAAATGAAATCTGACCACAGTTCTGGAATTTTCTATGCACCTCTTCAGACTTCGGCGCCCTCTACCTTTAAATTGTAAGGACAACGTATGCCCTCATCCAGCCTCCATCAAATTCTAAAAGACACTTACGACCTAAACAGGCTGCAGATAAGTAGCACAGGCACTGAAACACATTGGGGGCTTGTAAGCCAGTGAGGCCAGGGTGACATTCACCAGTGTGGATCCTGCCAGCGTGTGAGACCCGGGACCTTGGCCGACTTTCCTCTTGGACGCAACCCTAGTATATTCCAGTAGGCTTGCTCTACGGAGGCCTTCCAGAGGCAAAGGAAGGACAGCTGTGTGGAGAGGATGAGGCTGGAGGCAAGCAGACTGCTGCGAGTCTTCGGGGTGCACCGCCAGGACAGGAGGCCAGCTTGCTGATTGTTGGTATAGAACGAAAGCAATTTCATTGAGCCCTAAATGATGTCATCACTGAAACAGAGCAGATTGGAAGTGGTGCATGATGGGTAGTCGTGTTGGCTTGGATGTGGCCAGTGTGAGGTGGGGATGCTGGGTGGCAGGGGTACAGATGGGTTGGAGCTGGAGATACAGAAATTGAAATACAAAGGTATTGGAACTCAGCACAAGCAACAGGAAGTGCGGACTAAGTCACATAATAAAGGAAGAGTCTCCTATACACGAGGGATGCTTGATGCCTCATTGCCTTCTGCTAGGTTCAGACTTCTTCAGGGGCAGGAACTATAGTTTATACTTATCAAAGCTTCCCCTCCATCACACAATCTGCATAGAAGCTATAAGGTATTTATTCATGATCCATTCATTAGTTATTCAGAATCTAGTGTGTGGCCAGCTCTGTCTTTATGCCTTTGGACTAAGTCAGTAACATATAAACAAATAAATAAATTTAAAAAAAAAAAACAGAAAAAGACCTGGATCCTTTGGTCCCTACCTATGATGGCTGATCTTGTCAGAGAGATCAGTGAAGAACATCGTCTGTGTCTAGGAGGTGTCTCCAGAGAGGATTAAGGTGGTATGACGCATGTTCAGTCTGCGAATCACTTTGCCATGGGCTGGAGGCCCGGGTGGACTAGAAAGGGGAAGGAAACGGGGAGAGCCAGACAGCTCAGGCACTCACAGTCAGGGTCTTTGTCTCTCTGACTGTCTTCTCCCTCTCCTGTTCCTCTCTCTCTCTTTTCCTAGATGCCTAGAGCAGCCAAGAGAGTCCTCTCTAATCCACAGGCTCAGTCCTGGACCTACCCAAGCCTGGGTGAAGTCTGAGCACAGGGAACAATCCCACTAATGAGACAGGGCACATGACACATTTCACGTGACATGAGTAACATGATTACCTTCCCTAGAAGCCCCAGCCAGGCATGTCTCCCTGTCAAGCTGGCCACACCCAGTTCCTCTTCCTCAGACTCTGACATCACCCATTCTAATCCCCTCAACAGTTTCCAGGGAAGAAAAGGCTAAACTCAAAACACAGAAGAGGGCGTGGAGCATCTCAGAGTTGTTTCATCTCTGATGAAGCTGCCCCATCACCCTGACACACTCCACTCCGCCAGTATTTGTGGCCCCTTGAGGAAAGACAACGGCCTTCCACAAGGACCCACAGACACACGGTGACTCATGATAATAAAGGGGATTTCTTCTCAAGCTGTCAAGATTTCAAAAACAAAATGCCCCCAAATAAGCCCTGTGTATTAACTTCCATATGTGAAATGTGAAAGTGTGTAAAAGAAATAGCTTGGTGATAATGTTTGCTTGTGTATGTGCATATGTGTGTGGAGGGGCACATACATGTGTGTGCATGCTAGTAGAGGCTAACGGTCACTGTCAGGTGCCATCCTCAGTCACTCTACGCCTTAGTTATTGAGAAAGGGACTCACATTGCACCTAGAGCTCACCAATTCCGCTGCACTGGGGAGCTCCCTGGCCCTACTCCCCAGCACCAGGTGGACAGATACACAGTACCCTGCCTGGCTCTTACCCCTCAGTGCAGAGGATCTGGCCTTGGGTCCTTACACTTATACAGCAAACATTAACCAAGCAAGCCATACCCCCAGCTTGTGAAAGTTTGCTCCTCACCAGGACACCTCACTGATTACGAGGCTAGTGGGATCAGGAGAAGCCACCTCCTAAAATTGGCATATTGGGACAATTGCATCAGGCCAGCATCAGTCATTAGTGCTCATGTATAGATTAGCCAGTGAAATTGGTTGTTCACAAATGAAACATCTGAGGGAGTCCGAGACAGGAGCAGTGTAAACAAAGGAGGCAGGGCAGGATGGAGGAGGCTGAACTTAGTTGAGTAGAAAGACACAGGCCCCAGGTTCACAGAACCTGAGGTAAAAATACCACAAAATCATCACACACACACACACACCAACCGCAGGGTAGTTACACATCGTCCTCACATCCTTGACGTCATTCACGCCCACAACTCAGGATGAGAGAGATCAGAATCACCCCCCAGAGGCAGCTCCTCAGCCCTTCTTTGGGGGGGGGTTGATAATGATTGTACCAAGGTCCCAGTGTTCCCGTGTGAACTTGACGTGTTCATTCTGACGGGCGCTCTTAGAACAGGTTTGACACAGGGTCAGCACTCAACAGCTAGGTTTTTTTAAAGGCTTGTTTTTTTAAACTAGGTGTATTTGCACATTCCTGTGTGAGGTTTTACGTGCTGCATGTGTTCAAGAGCCCACAAAGGCCAGAATAGAGTGTCAGATGGCCAGGAAATAGAGTTACAGAAGGTTGTGAGCCACTAGTGCGTGCTGGAAAGTGACCTGGGTCCTCTGCAAAAGCAGCAAGCGTTCTTGGCCATTGGGCCACATCTCCAGTCCTACTGCTAACTTTTTATTACATGTATGTATGTGTGTATGTGTGTATGTATGTGTTTATTTATTTGAAAGACTGTGTGTGAGAATCGGTTCTCTCCTTGCACCATGTGAGTTTGAGGGATTGAACTCAGGTTATCAGGCTTGGTGACAAGTGTCTCCACAAGCTGAGTCACCTCTCCAGCCCCTACCATTATTTCTGTGAATGAGGACAGCAAGGCAGAGGAGAAACCATTTGGCTGAGGCCTCCGGTAACGAAATAGTAAAGCCTAGACCAGTGTGACTTCATGGACCCCAGACAAAGGAATCACTTGGGTGGGGACCACAGTGACAGGTACCAAGTGTTCAGGTGCCACACTGCATCACCTGATCACTCAGGCAGGTGGAGCACAGGAGAGAGTCGACAGGAACTCAGCCTTGCACTCAAGACAGACCTTCTCCGGCATGGAGAGATGGCTCAGAGGTTAAGAGCGCTGCCTGCTCTTGCAAAAGTCCTGAGTTCAATTCCCAGCAACCACATGATGGCTCACAACCATCTATAGTGACATTTGGTGCCCTCTTCTGAAGTCCATGCAGGCAAAACACTGTGTATACATGATAAATAAATTTTAAAAAAGAAAGAAAAAGACAGACCTCTCCCCAGAGATTCCTAACATAGGGAGCACTAGTTTTGGACTCAGCCCTGCCTCACCCACCCAGCATCCAGGAGACCCCAGGGTCCTGTGTTGCACTCTTCCATCCAATTCCCCAACCCCAGCCAACAGACATCCCTACAGGCAGCTGCTCAAGGAAGCGCAGACGTCACTCCCGGCAACTGGCCTTTTTTTCCCTTTCTCTAGCTTCCATGGGGTAGAGGGGATGGGCAACATTGTCAGAGAAGAAAGCTTTTTTCCAAGACCAGGTGTTATCACACCAAGCTGTGCTTCGGGGAGCATCTAACCACCAGGGTCTGTAAGGGAGATGCTGACATAATCTTAATTACGAGAGAGACTTTCTCAAGAGTGGAAATGTGTGACCTAGCCAATGCCATGAACATGTCCTCCTGACCTGTGAGGGAAGCCGCCTGGTGGAATATTATGGGTAATATATTATGCATCTTCGTATCCCGTGATCCCCATCTGAGGCTTAGCAAGGTTGTATTTGGAAGGAAGGGAGAGAAAAAAAAAAATATATATATATATATATATATATATATCATGCTTGAGATCCCTCGCCTGTTCAGAAGACCAGGATGAACTTTCTACCCAACTGTGTTTTACATTTCAGATGAAGCACATTCTATTTCAGGTGCCACTGAAAATGCAGGAAAAGTACCAGAGTCTCAAGTCCCAGGAATTCAACTGGCCTCAGTTCAGAGACAGCGAATGGTCTCATACCATCTTTTCTGCATATTCATAATTTCTCAATGTGAAGAGGTCCTTGCTACCCGATGGAAAAAGAAAGAGAAAAGAACAGAAGGTTTCCTTGGGACGTGTCACCATCACCAGCCCCCTGAGGCCCTTGTCTGCCTTCGGTGTCTGTCCCCCAGTGTTTGGCTTTCTGCTCTCCCTGACAGGCACTTCCTTGCTCGGTATGGAAGGGGTGAGCGGCAGGTGGAGCGCATTACACTCGGCAGTGGAGGCTGCCTCGTGAGAAGGGAGTGGGGTATATTTAAGTATTTAGCTCATGGCTAGAATGACTTAGGAGGGAATGGGCAGCAGATGTGATGAGATTTATTAACAGAAATAAAGGTCACATGGCCTTGAGTGGCACCTCCTGTGAGAGCTGTGTCACCCGCTGGCCCCTGAGCAGTTCCCGTGGGCTGTGACTTACCACTAGCATTCATTTGGGGTAGTAAGAAGCCACCACGATGATTTTCTAAATGTCATATTCAATTTATATTTATATTTATAAATATATATGCTCTGAGAACAGCACCTTAATTAGAACAGACAGCAGCACCATGGAATGTTCTAGCCTGTTCTATTCCATGGCCAACTCTTCTGCTGTCTATGTCAAGGTAGCATTGCCTGACAGTAGGACCAGAGAGTAGGTCCCTGGTTTCTTTTGCACTGTGTCATGTTTCTTTAATTAACTATGCCATGGGGTGTGTCCTCAGCTCACAGCTAATCTAGGTCAGAAGTCTGTGCCACCCCCACCCCCAGAATCCCTGGCTGAAAGGGCTTACTAGTTCCTTCAGCACACACATACATGCACATACACACACACACACACATCTCACACACAATACACACACATACATATACACACACAGCACAAGCACACAAATGCACATAAACACACTTGTACATACACACTCGTGTGCATGTGCGCTCACACACACACACACCATTCGCCCCTTCTACATCAGGACCCAGCAAGAGAAAGTGGCTGGCTATTCAGCAATCCCTCATTAGACACTAAATGGTTCCTACCCATAAGCCACGCAGCCTGTAGAATATAATTGTCTGACCCTGGACAAGAGAGCTTGCGACTGTGAGTCAAATGGAAAGTCCTCACTCAATAATCCCACTGCTCACAAAACCCCCATCTACCAGCTCCTGAACAGGCAAAGCCCTTGGCTTCCCATGGACCAACCCCGCCATGCTGGTGTTAGGAGTTACAGGGGTTTTACTTGAGAGGGATCCTAACTTCTAGGAAGCACTTGGATTCACTCCCTGTCCCTACTGGCATCTTTCCTCCCAGCAGGATTTTCCCAAAAGCCCCTTCCAGTCTCCAAACTGTTCATGATTTTGACCAGTTAGATTCAAGCAAAACAGAGGGACCTGGAGGCTGCACTGAGCAGTTTCGTCAGCTCTAGTCTACAGGAGGTGGTGGGCCAAGGAGCACGGGTCCCTCAAGGCCCCAGAGTCTCTGTTAACTCACCCTTGTTCTCAAATTGCCTCCAACCTTCGGGAGTAAGCACAGCTGTAGTTCACTGGTGGAATACACACTTCCAAAGCAATTTTAAAATAATCGTACTATATGCTAAACCCTGGGAAGGAGACAAAAAGAAAACCCTGCAGCCAAGTCATTCTAGCCCGAACAGCGACGACAGGGTTTCATAATTAGGAAACGCAGTGTCATTTCTGAACGCTAAGGCACCTTTGAAACACCTTACCGAACGGAAGGCTGAATATCTGATACCGGATTGATTTCAGATTTCAAGTCAACTGCCACAAAATAATGAGCTGCCTCCATCCTGAGCTGCCAAGCTCCACTATGGGGGCGGAGGGGTGCTAGGGCAGGAGGGAGGAGGGGGCACGGAGGAGACCAGCACAGAGACCTCTGCATAGCTGAGGGGCTGTGGTGGGCTGCAGGCTGCAGGACCCCACCGCATCCTGCATGAAGTCATTTGCCACCCCCCCCCCCAAGGGGTTGTTCTGGAACTCAGGTGTTGTTTGAATTGCTCAGCAGAGCTGAGGTTGGGAGTGTGGGGGAAGGGCATCCTGGACTCAAAGTAACTACAAGTGTTTCTTGGTACGCAGTGACACTTGCTTCAGCCTCTGAGAAGCGACGATGGTGGCCCTCACTTCCAGCCCTTCAACATCACCACATCACCACCAAACAGCAGCTAGCACAGACTAGTCTCTGGATTTCTTGTTATTTTGTCTTCTTTTTTTTTTTTTTTTCAAAGCTGAGAATCAAACCCAGGGCCTTGTGCTTGCTAAGCAAGCATTCTACCACTGAGCTAAATCCCCAACCCCTTGTGTCTCTGGGCTTCTTAGACCTAAGAAAGGACAATGAGCCCATTCTTTTCAACAGATCCTGCCAACCCAGCATCGTTCCACAGCGCCCCTGCATGGCGCCCCTGCACAGTGCCCTCCACGGCACCCCTGCACAGTGCCCCTGCATAGCACCCTCCACGGCGCCCCTGCACAGCGCCCCTGCACGGTGCCCCTGCACAGCACCCTCCACGGCACCCCTTCACAACGCCCCTGCACAGCGCCCTCCACGGCGCCCCTGCATGGAGCCCCTGCACAGCACCCCTCCCAACATCTGGCCTTCTGGCCTCTGTGGCAGGAGAGGGTGTTGCTTTGCAAAGCCCCCCAACATGAGAACTAGAATATGTATCCTCAGAACCCCTAACAATGTCAGGTGAGCACAGTGGCCCACCTGTAATTCCAGCCTCAGTAGGCAGAGACAGGGAATCCTCACGTTGAGCTGCCTAGCTAGGCCAGCCGGTTCAGAGAGCCCTGAGTTTGACTGACAGAGCCTGCCTGCGTGAGTAAGAAGGAAGAGCGCTGATGATGAATCATGATACAAACCCTGACCTCCACATGCAGGCATACACACACGTGTCCACACATGTGCACACATGCACATTTGAAAATAGAGAAATATTCTTTCTCATCATCCGAAGTCCCCTTAATGTCATGTTCAACTTCCTAAAGACGGTAGCCCCACAGCACAGCATGAATGTGGGGGGCGGGTTGCTCACATGCCCTCAATTACCAGACGCCTCACTCTTTGAGACCTTGGGAAGACCCCTGGGCACAGCACCAGAGACAGATGGGAGTTGCTATGCAAATCACACCCATCCCTTCTGGTGGGATGGGATAACTAAAATATATCTGCACCCCGCTTCGTGGGGTGTCATCTCACAGCAACAAATCTCCGGTTGTGCACAGTAGGCGCTGGCTACCTTCCCGTTTTATCTCCCTCTCGGGGACCCTTTCCAGTGAGTGTTTCCTGGACTTTCCCATCAAAATCCACATACCGGACCCCTGGATCAGAGTCTGTACCCAGAGAACCAGTTACATGATGTCCCACTGATGTTCCCTCCCTCCCTGAGACCGAGTGGCCCTGGAGCCATTTCCTACTCCTAATGTGATGGCCCCAGACCTGTAAGATGGTCCCAGGCCACAGTCAGCCTTACAAAGGTCCCTCCTAGTACAAAAGCCTGGGGCAGGATTCAGTGCTGTCGGCCCTTCTGTCCAACATGACGCAGTGCCGTCGTTTCTCTTGATCAGGGCACGACACTTCTCCTCTCAGTGCGACCACATTTGCTTTTTCATCGCATCGCTCTCTCAGATAGATTCCCCTTGTTAATATGAGGTGGCCAAGACTTCTGATTTCAGCTGCCAATGCTCATCCTTTCTGAGTCTCCTATAGGCTAAATAGTCACGCTTTCCATGTCTTCATCCACACCGTCAATGTGAGCATTGAGGGGGGGCTACTCCAAGGCCCACTGTAGCCCTGGTTGCCTCAGCTCTGCCTCCAGTCATTAGCCACACCCCATGGGTACAGGGGTCATCGGCTCCCATGGGCATGCCCCAATGTTATCAAATCCATATTTTCTCTATTAGACCTTCAAGGACATCCAATGAGACTCTACAAACGCCCCCATGGAAAGCCAGGCTTGCTATCGAAAAGGCTTAATTCAATTCAATTAAAGTCCAGGTTCTTTCATGCTCAGGCCTTGACTGGGCTCCATTTCTCCCCACCCCCACCCCTGCCCTGAAACCATCTCATTCAAACCCCAGCAAGAGGAAAATGGTTCCCATATATACTTTGGCTACCAAATTCTGATATATGCTCCTGAGCTCTGTGGGTTAGGGGTAGGGAGTCAAACCCAGGGCCTTGTGCCTTCTGGACAAGCACCCCACCGCTGGCACCCGAGCCTCAAACTTGTAAACCTCTGAACACCAGGCTGTCTCCAACATATCCGCTCTCTGCTTCCAGCCTGAGAGCTACAGCCAAAGTGCTGTGGACGGAGCAGCACACCTGTGCACCCAGGAAAGCGTATTGGAGGGCACTGAAGTTTGAATTTTGACATGCTACCAAGTGTTCTTCCTTTTTATGTAAGGCCAGCCTCCTGGCCTCCTTCCACTCCGGACTCTCACCCCTGAGGTTACCCCCAAGCAGCAGGGACCAGTTGCCCAAGATTTTTCCCATTTTAGGACCAAAAGTCCCCATATCTTGGGAATACTCTTGGCCTTCTGCAAACCATGACAAACATTTGAAAGATTTCTTTTTTTAACGTCTGCTTGGTGTCTGGTTTCTGCTAAGTGTGGGGCAGGGGCACACAGATGAACATAGGTGAACAATACATACTAAAGCACAAAATGCCCTGACCTAGAAAACAAGGACGCCCTGAAGATGTGTTCACTGCACAGCACTAGGAGCCCCGCATTCAGGAAGAAACTGCGGAAGCTGCCCACACTCTGAGAGGCTCTCCAGCTGCGACCCCGAGCTCAGCCATTCTTCCCCCCCTCCCTCCTCAGCACGGCCCTCCAGCTCTAGTGCCCACATCGCTGGCACCCAGGAGCTTTCTGAGGGCCGCAGCAGCTGACTTGGAAAAGGACAAAATTCAGAAGGCTAACACTACCACAGCAGTGACCAAATTCTGTTTTCTGCTGGCAACAGAGGACAACTGGCTGAGAAGACACTGACTAGGGCCACCGTCTGAGAGACCGCCGTTCAAGAGGACACTGCCCAGGACCGCTGTCTGAGAGGACACTGCCCGCGACCGCCATCTCAGAGGCTACTTGGTCCTAGAACTTTAGCTGGCCTGGCAACACCCTACTTCACCCTTAGAAGCACAGCTCACTCTTTGTACCACTTGAGATCAAGATCAGCTGGTCTTGGCAGGGCGGGGCCAAGGTATCTTGTAGCCCAGGCTAGTCTTCAGCTTTGCATCTCTAATCTTCCTGCTTCCACCTTCCAAATCCTGGGGTTCCAGTGTGCACTGCTTAGTCTGATTTCTGTGGCACCAGAGCTCAAACTCCAGTCTCCCTGCTCGATCGGCCGGCATTCTACCAGCTAAGGCCCAGGCCGACCCTAGATTAGTCGTCTCTGGTCCACACCTGCCCCCTCAGAGCCTCGGCTCTGCAGACTTGCTCCTCACCTCCTCTCCTGTGTCTCCCAGCCTCTTGCTCAGGAGTGGATCTCTATACCGCAGGCCACACTGGTCACCCATGGCGTCTTCCAGCCTCAGCCATCCTGGCTTCCTCTCCCACAATCTCACAGGAGGGTGAGCGTTGCATCATGGGTGTTATTTAAAAGCCTCACAGGTGATGCCCATGTTCGGCCCAGAACAAGCCCATGGTCTGAGATGTCTCCCGGGTGAGCACCTTACACACTGTGGGCCCCTCATTCATGACGTGAAGTTGGTAACAGCACTTACCACGTAATTGAGAAGCAGGCATAGAGCCTAAAATAAAATCACCTAGCACAAGACCTGCACGCACCATGGTAGCCATCCGCCATCTGCTGTTTGGTATAAAACAGTGGCTAATGGGCTGCCTGGCAGGTGATTTTTTGAAACCGAGGGAGAACAGTGAGGTCTGAGAGTTTCAGGGAGGGAGCAGCCAAACCACAGGGAAAGTAAGAAGGGACAAAGCCTAGCTTTGCTGATGTCATAGGTCTGGCCCAGAAGATGCTGGCACTGAATTATGTGTCACCTGTGGGGTCACCTTTGGCTCCCTGGCTCTCTCATTCTTGAAGACAGTGCTGTCACCATGCCCCCTTTAACCAGGGTGGAGAAAAATGGGGCACAAGGCTTTTCCTAAGAAGCACTATCCGCTGGCCTCTGCCAGAGGTGGGGGGCGGGGCGGAGGGAGATGAGGAGTGTGGTGGTGGTGGGGGGGGTTCCTCATTCTTGCTCTGTGACTTCAGTGGCATGGACAAACAGGAAATCAGAAGTTGGCCTGTAGATGCCTGGAGGCACCAGGCCAGTTCTGAGCTCAGTTTAATTTTACCAGCCACAAATCTTCCTCAATGTCATCCGACGCACTATGGGCATTGACAACTATTAAACAATAGCATAACAAATCGTGTTCCTCCTCTGAGTGCCAGCCAGAGCTGCCTGGGTGATTCAGGAGGACGGTCTTACCCATCTCTTTGTCCTTGGCCTGCTGGCACCCCAGCTAGGAATGGAGAGGCCGTGGACTGCAGTGAGTGTGAACTCACACTCACTGGGCTCCATGAGCCTGCAAAAGCAGTAGTCAGGAGGAAGCAGGAGACACAGAAACAGCCCTGAGCTTCTGCTACACGTGGCTTACCCTGTGCCCTCAGTCAGTCCACACACCCCACAGTGGTCCCCACCCTCACACCCGCTTTGCCATTCTTCTGACTGGTTCCCTCACCATCCAGAATTCATCTCACAAGTCTATCCTGATCTGTTAATGATGCCTACCCAGAAAAAGTACATCAAGCAACCCTGGGGGGGGGGGGGGGGGAGCAAGATTGCAAAGCGGTTAAAGCACTTGTCCAAGTGTGAGGATGGAGTTCAGATCCCCACAGCCCACATAAATGTCACACGGGCATGAAAGCTGGCTTGTAATTCCAACCTTGGGAGGTGGAGACAGAAGGTCCCAACAGCACACTGGTTCATGAGACTTGATATATCGGTGAGCTCTGGGTTTGATTGAGAGGCCTGCCTTGATGAATAAATAGGTGGAAGAGCAATTGAGGATGGTTCCTGGCATAACCTCAGGCCTCCACATGCACATGCACACACATGCCCACGCACATGCAAACACCTATACATCCACCCATGTACTACCCCCCCACACACACACACACATATAAAAAATGGCACAGGATAAAGCCTGAGGGATCAGCTCCACTCAGTGGGAGAGCCTGCTTACGGGGCACAGTCCCTGCATTCCTTTTCCAACCACAAAGGTAAAAACAAAAATAGCATATAATTCTTAGCTACTTGGGAGGCTGAGGCAGGAGGATTACTGGAGTTCAGCAGTTCCAGGCCAGCGTGGAGCTCTAACAAAGCAGGGCAGGAGGCTGACAATGGGTGACTTCCTTGGGTAAAGGCAAGCTCTCTGGAGGCCCCTGTGGAGGTGACCTTCCTACTGGGTCATGTGCCTGGGAAGGTTTAGTTTACACAGATTTGCTACATTGATATATAGTCACTAAAATCATTTTAAAGGCAGGACATAGAACCTTGTTCTAGTAACAAAGTGTCACTGTGTGGGAAATGTGATAGCAGGAAGAAGGATCCAAACACATCCCAGGATCTCAGCATGCCGTGCACACAGGGGAGGACCACAGGCATGGAAGGGTTGCCATTCCTTTGTCGGTGAAGTGTCACCTGCCCTCTGCTTCTCCAGGAGGCTCAAAGCTTCATGGGAAAAATGACCTTGCTCAACTTGACTTTCTCCATCAACCCAGCTCTGCACTCAGAGTGTAGGAGGTACTCAGTAAACCTGTTGATGAGGATGAAGGGTGCTTGGATGTTTAATGAGGATGCTGAGAGCCAGGAGATACTGGGTTTTGGTGCAGAGACAAAGCACTCCTTAAAGGTTCAGCCACTTTCCACTACTGCTGTCTTGCCGAACTGCTGTAGGCACGTGGACTCAGGAGGCCTCTTGCTGACCGTGCCTGGAGAGAGGAGAGGCGGGGGTCAGGGTGGAGGGGAGAGGGGAGTGCCTCTACCAGGAGTTCCCTCAGAGAACACAGAAAAGACCTACAGTACAGGGACAGATATTTCAGCCTTCCTGGCTCTGCCCCAGTACCCAGAAATTTCTTGATTCAAGCCTTACAGGCTCTGGAGAAACACTCTTAAGAGAAGGGATTTCATGCAAGTTGTCTCCACCCTGACAGCTGCCTTGTGTGTTCAGCAAGAGAGTAGAGTGGAGTGTGGAGCAGACCGAGGAAGGAATCTGCAGAGATGGCGCTCCACAGGCACCATACCAGCCCGATCCCTCAAAGGGACCATGAAGAGCATGGGTGTGTCTACACACAGCCAACTTCTCCTCATCTGAGAGAAGGGGACTGAAGCCAGAGGTTGAGAAGGGACCCCTGGGGACTCCTGAGCAGGCGCCATAGAGCAGGTTAGGCCCTGGGGACATTCTGTCTTCACCATGGCTGCAACTTGGACATAGCAGCTGGAGCCACTTGCCACAGACAGAATTCAGCCAGGGAGCCAGCCATCATATGCCTCCCTCCTCTACAGACTGTAAGATCAAGGAAGGTCCTGAGGACTGGAGTCATGCACTCAAGGCGCCTGTGTCCGGACATCAAGTCAGCTATCTGGGCTAGAGGTGTTGGGTGCTCACCAGGACTCCCAGCAGATCCTCATGGAGGCGTCTTTTGGGTGTGAGATGGCTGGCCTTCTCCACCTGATTAGGTCTCAAGTCAGCTAAAAGGCACACTTCCAGACAGGTCTATGAGGTTATGTCCATACTATAGGGTGAAGAACTTTCCAGTAGCAGTCCAAGTACAAAGAGGTCCAAGGAAAATGCAATGTGCCTTGCTATCCTACCTCCACTTCCCGAGAGTGGATGTGTCCGTCATGCTACTGCTGGAGGTGTTATTGTTGGTGGTTGTGGTGGTTGTGGTGGTGGTGGTGGTGGTGGTGGTCGTGATGGTGGTGGTGGTCATGGTGGTGGTGATGGTTGTGTTGTTGTTGTTGGTGGTGGTGGTGGTGGTGGTAGTTGTGTTGGTGGTGGTGGTAGTTGTGTTGTTGGTGGTGGTGGTGGTAGTTGTGTTGGTGGTGGTGGTGGTAGTTGTGTTG
>OU015749.1:122728885-122741374 GCA_907169655.1 Acomys percivali | reverse complement strand
GTGTGTGTGTGTGTGTGTGTGTGTGTGTGTGTTTGGTGGAGGTAGGGAGGAAACTGCTCGTTACAAGGGCAGAGGTAGAGGTTGGGCATCTTCCCCTGCTGTGTCCCACTGTATTTTTGAGAAAGGATCTCTCACTGGACCTGCAGCTCTACCACGGGCAGCTAGTGAGCGCCAAGAGCCACTCGTCTCTGTCCCTCCCAGTTCCAGAGGCCACACCTGACTTGTTCTGTATGTTCTAGGGATTTGCACACAGGTTTCCACGCTTCTGCAGGAAGCACTCCACCCGGTAAGCCACTGCCCACACCCCTACATGTGGCATCCCGAAGACCAAAATCAAATTGTGAGTGAAAGAGCGACAAGCAATCCCAAGAAGTCACAGCAACTTCTGAAGCAGAGATTGGAAATGACAAACAGACGGGCTCTTAGCGGGGAAGATGGCGTTGGGAGGCAGGAGAGATGGCTCCGTGGTTAAGAGTGCTCCCTACTCTTGCAGAGGACCCAGGTTCACTTCTCAACACCACATGGCAGGTCACAACAATCTGTGGCTGTAGTCCCAGAGGACCCAATACCGTCTTCTGGTCCCTGCAGACACCAGGGACACCAGTGCCACACAGACAGACATGCAGACAAAACACCTACACACGTGGAATAAATAAATCTTTTTAAGGAACAACATACTTTGTTGGGTCTTCTTTAGTAATCCATTGGCACTTATCAAGGCACGGTAAATAAAGTAAAAAAAAAAAAAAAAACTTTAAATGATTAATTAATCCCACACTTCACCTTTTTCTAATACTAAATGCCTTCAGTGCCAGGGTCTAGTGCTGGGTCGAAGAAAGAATTTAGTTAGCATTTATAAACTGTCAGTGAGGACAATTTTCAAGAAACATGCTTATTTTAACTCAAAAAGCCAATTCAGCATTTGCAAAAGGCAACTGAGTCCATCAGCGCGCCTGTCCATTTCTCCCGCTGCATTAATGAGACTGCGCCTCACAGATAACTGTAAAGTGTGCAGTTCACGTGTGTGGACTCATAACTATGCACATGGCAATAGGTGTACACGGATCGGTGTAGACCCTTGCCGCAAGACAGCTGAACAAAGAGAAAGGCATCCTCCGGCTCCCGAGAACAATCGAAAGTCAGGGTTAGCCTATGACCATCTCCCCTCACCAACCGTCCCATGTGAACGGTGACCCGGCATTTCTGGGTCCCCAGCCTGGCAGTGTTTGGTACAAACAAGTGGTGCTCAGTAAGTGTTTCTTTAGTTGGTTTGTGGAAAAAAATGCAGATTTGAACACTAAAGAGATTTACCAGAAGTGCTGGCTAGTTTTATGTCAATTTGACACAAGCTAGAGCCATTTGAAGGGAGGGAACCCCAACTGACAGAGTGCCTCAGATTGGGCTGGAGGGGAGCCTGTATTCTCTTAATCAGTGATTGATGGGTAAGGGCCCAGCCCACTGTGGGCGGGACCATCCCTCCCCCCCACCCCACCCCACCCCCCACCCCCCACCCCCGGCCTGGTGGGCCTAAGTTAAAAGCAGGTAAGGGAGGGGAAGCAAGCATCCCTCGGTGACCTCTGCATCACTTCCTGCCCCAGGCCCTAGTCCCATCCACCCTGTTCTGACTTCCTTCAGTAATGAGCAGTGATGACAGGGTGTAATCTCATAAACTTCCCCCGCCCCAAGTTGCTTTGGTCACAGGGTTTCATCTGAGCAGTGGTGACCCTAACAAGGGCACCAAAACACACATCTCTAAGAGCAAGGCAACTTGGACTTGTTGGTCATGGATGAGTGGGTGCCCAGGAGGACGATGAGAGTTGTCAGAAGCTGCCTCAGTTCTCAGCAAGGATTTGGACCTTCAAGAGGCAAGGACAGGCCTGAGACCCGCCCTGCCCACGTCTGTCTGTGCAGGGCAGACTCTACGGGGTCCCCTCCTGGTGGGATAGCAGTGGCGCATCTCTGACCCCAGTGACAAGCCAACTGTCCTATGCTTCAGACAAACCCAGCGGCAGCATACTGTTCCCTCCCAGCCCACCACACTTCAGTGCTGCCAGGTGTCAACTCTGAGTCTTTCCTCTTTAGTGGCTGGGCCAAGGAAAGGAAGCTGACTAGGAAGGGGATCTAAGGATGCTTTAATTTGGGCTAAGATGGATGGCATCCAGTTAAGAATTAGGTGAGAGGCAGATAGAAAAACTTTATTACTAACAACAGGTCCTGGGTGGTACCCAGCCTACCTGGAGGCCACATGTGTGCAAGTTAGAGAAAATAAAAACCTAGGGATCCTGAGTAGGTCAAAACTGGTTCCCCCGATAATTCTGACTGGAGGGCTGAAAGCCAGCAGATAAGGACAAGTTCTCAGACATCTCACTGTGATCAAGAGGAAGTTATCTGCACAGCCCATGGGGTTCCTGGGGCTCTGCGGGCTGCGTGGAGCTGGCTGTAGGAACTTGCAATGGGAAAGCTGTGCAAGGCAGACCTCAGGATGGGACCCATGGAGGACCGGGGTCGGGGCGGATTGACCCGAAGACTGTACCCAGGGTGAGCACCCCTGCTCAGAGCACAAAGCTTAAACTCTCCTTTGCCATAGGGGTAGAGGCCACCTGAAACTTCAGAACTTTGCCATGTGATCATGAATCTGGCCTGACCCTGCTTGGCCTCCAAGACCAGACAAGATTGGGTGTATCGGGTGATACAACCATAAATGAGATTGGGAAGAATTCTCCAGAGAGGAAGAGGAGCGAAAATCACGAGTGGGACCAAGGCCAGGAGGGGGACATTTGTCTCAGCTTGTCACTCTTGCTCTGCCTCTTAGCTCCATGAAGACAAGAGCCACTACCTGGGACACTATGAGGTACCTAACTCTGTTTAGAGAGGTGTTCCCCACACCCCTCCCCAGAATGATAAAGTCAAGGCGAGCTCCCCAAGAACTAAGGTGGGGGGAGAGGAAGCGGCGGGGAGAGGGGGAGGAAGTGGGGGGGAGGGAGAGGGGGAAGGCTCCTCCAGGAAGACTTGCCATCCCTGTTTCTCTTTGTTTTGACAAGGACTTGGATTCAAGAGAAAACATTTCTGGAAGCTGCCAGCTTTCTTCCCCAAACAACGCTGTCTTATTAATTAATTGCCAGGCCTTGGTCACACTGGCTTCAACTCTCTGCTCCCACCTTAGAAGAGGGATATTTCCAATCAAAACCCTTCATTAGAGGCTGAGTAGACCAGGGCACCTTGTGTAAAAGGTAAAATGAGGGTGGAGCTTCCAAAGTCCAAACTAGATTCCTGTCAGGAGAACTCCATCCAGAAAAATAAAATAAAATAAATGTGCTTGCCCAGAAAACCTCATCACAGCAGCTGCCAGTGTGGTTATGCCAGGGATTCTGCTCCATCAGTGAGATGTACAACATAGGGAGAGCTAATTAATAGTTTCAAGTACCACCTAAATTACCTTTCAAGCACTCTCAATTACCTGGGAAGGAGCAATTGACAATCATTTGCTTGTATGAGATATGAATTGACTTTATCTAATTCATTAAGGCGGGTCCCCTGAGTCCTGGCCAACCATGCTTTGATAACCTAGCTCAAGTGACTGAAAAGTGTTTGTACCTGAAAGAGAAAGAACCACCTTGTCTTAGAAAGCCCCTTCCAGGGCAGGGGCGTGGCTCAGTCACCTGAGTGCTTGCTGTGCAAGCATGTGGTCCTGAGTTCAATCCCCAAGGGCAAACATTTAAAAATCCAGTAACCACGGTGCTGGGAAGGCAGAGGCATGAGGCTTTTCAGAGCTTGCTCGAGAGACGGTACCAGCTTATCAGCAAGTTTCAGGTTCATTGAGGCCCTGCCTGGAGAAATAAGATGGAGAGTGAGGAAGATACCCAATATCAACCTCTGGATTTGACCTTTGACCTTGATAAGCACACACACACACACACACACACACACACACACACACACACACACATTTCCTTCTACACAGTCAGACTTCACATATTTTTATATGATCTGACAAGACTTGACATGTCCAGAGTAGCATGGTCATCGACTGAGTTTCTGTATTTTAAGCTACTTTATAACACTTCTTTTTTTTTTTTTTTTTAAATTGCCTGGATTGTGGCCTCATGCTCCTTGGGTACCTCTTAGGAAGCTCCCCACGCGACCCCACCTCACCTCACCCCACCCCACCCCACCCTACCCCAGCCCACCTCACCTCACCCCACCACACCCCACATCACACCACCCCACCCCACCTCACTGGCAGCCCTTGGACTCTGCTCCCCTTTCTGTGACACAAGGGACTTCATCTCTGAAGCCCTCTGTCTCTCAGAGCCTTGGTCCCCGATCACTGCAACAGCTATCAGATGTCAAGATCAAAGCCTGACATTTTGTTGGGGGGACCTTGAATTGTCAGAAGTTGCTGATGTAAAAAAAAAAAAAATCACAAAAATGTCAACAATTTCTTGGGCAAATCAGTTTTCTTCCAAAGAGAAGAAGAAGAAAAGCCATGCTCCTGTCCTGTTCTCTGAGTGTGACAGTCCAGCTGAACAGAGGCTGTGGATGTGGGGTCCGCTTAAATCAAATGTTAATGTTTACTTAATGCTTCCCCAGTTCCAGGAAGCTAGAGCCATGACAGTCACATAGACTTGGAGCCACTCTTTCCTTGAGCCTAGGAAAGCCAGCTTCTCCAGAGGGCAACCGTGTTTGCCCCTCAAACACCTCCCGTTCTCACTCACCTCCCACTAATTCAGGGAAAGTGTTGGTAGATGGATTTGGTGGTGATGCCCTCAGATCGATACTTTACAGACCCTTTAATCCTGATTCTGAGTCCCTGCCCCATATGAAGCGTTCTTTCGGCTTTAAAACCCACTCTCTGCCAGCTGACACCTTCCACATTATACCCTTTGTTTCTCCCTTACTTTCTTGCTACGCTACTGGCCTCAGTTCCGGTGAAATACCGTGACCCAAAGCACAGAGTGGAAGGGCTAACTGCAGCTATGCTTCCTGCTTCCCGGTTCATCGCGGAAAGCAGAGCAGGAACCTGGAGGCAGGAGCTGATGCAGAGGCCGTGAAGCTGTGCTGCTCACTGGCTTGCTCCCCATGGCTTGCTTAGTAAGCTCTCCTGTAGAACCCAGGAACCACCAGCCAAGGACAGCATCACCCACAACGGGCCTGGCCTCCCACATCTACCACTGATTAAGAAAATGCCCTACAGGCTTGCCTACAGCCTGATCTTATGGAGGCCTGTTCTCAGCTGGGGTTCCCACCGCTCAGAGGGATCTAGCGTGGGTCAAGTTGACATAACACTAGCCTGGACACTGCCCTACCTCGGAGGCTGCCCCCTCGCTCCTTCCCTAGCCTTTAGACACACACAGGGTGAAGCCTGCTGCTTACCCTCTGCCTCTGGGGCCTCTCCTTGGTCCTCCTCCCAGGCCGACTCAGTCAGACACCTGTTGTTTCCTCTTCACCTCTGCCCTCAGCAGCCCTCTTTTCCTGGGTGATGCTTTGGCGGAGAAGGAAAGCCTGGCCCTTTCTGGTCCATGCAAGAAGGAGGAGGTGCCAAGGCTTCTTGCATGAGTTAACTATTTGTGCCAAACTGGACCCTGTCTCTCCTACTTTCCTCTGCCCCTCTCCTTCCTTTTAAATATTAAATGTTGAATGCACACCGAGTATGAAAAGTAATCTCAAAATCACACTCTCCCAAGCTTCCTGCTGCTGCGACCCTTTAATACAGTTCCTCCTGTTCCTGTGACCCTTTAATACAGTTCCTCATGTGGTGGCACCCCCACCCCCAACTATAAAATTATTTTTGTTGCTACTTCATAACTGCAATTTTGCTACCGTTACTAATCGTGGTGCAAATACCTGTGTTTTCGGTTCGTCTTAGGCAACCCCTGTGAAAGGGGATGTGGCCCACAGGTTGAGAACCACCACTCTAGCAATCGCTGTGAACATTTTCCAATTTTTGCCAAGTACCTTGCTCTTTTTTATTTAAGTGACAAAATCCTTGCAGATATAACCACATCTATCCCTTCCCTGCTCCATTCCCTCCCTCTTTCCTTTCTTGGAAATAATCACTTCCCTAAAGTTGGCATAGATGATTTTCATGTGTGCCTCACGGACTGTGTGCCTTACATTTGCATGATCTATATTTGAACACAAACTATATTGGCAACTAAGACTTTTCTCTCTCTCTCTCTAAAAAAAAATGTAGATCGTCTGGTTCTGCAAAAATCCTCTCTTATACTTTAAGTCTTCCCCAGACTACCTAAGTGGTATGTAACTAGCTCATGTGCAAGTGTTTTGGAACAAGAGCAATGGGTCAGATCCATAGATAGAGAGAGACCCTGGATTTTGGACTGGAGAGACAGCTAAGTGGGTCAGAGTGCTGTGCACACATGAGGAGGAACTGAGCCTGGATCCCTAGCACCTATATCTAAAGCGGGGTGTAGCTCACACACCTGTAATCTGAGAGCTGTTGAGGATGGCTAGCGGAGGCAGGGGGACAGCCTGGATGAGATGGGTCAGCCAGTCCAGCCCAAATGCGTTCACCTCGAGGCTTACTGAGAGGCTGTGGTGGTTTAGGAAGGAATTGTGCCCCCCATGCCCATTCGTGGATTTGAACACTTGGTGCCCAGTTGGGGCACTGTATGGTGACATTCTGGAACTTCCAGGAGATAGAGTCTTGCCTGGAGGGATATATACCACTGAGGACAAGCATGGAAAATGTACGGCCTTGCCCTGCTTAAAGCATGCTTCCTGCGTGTGGATGGAGATTCATTCTCACAGCCTCCCCTCTGACCTTCTGTGGCCATGCCTCCAACACCGTTTATTCCTGTTCTATATTTCACATCTATTCTTGGTTTTATGTCTCTTCTCCAGAAGAACATTGTCATTCCTCCCCTCCCCAACACCCCTCCCCCCTGTGTGTGTGTGTGTGTGTGTGTTTGTGTGTGTTTATATACATGTACCTACATGCACCCATAGAAGCCAGAAACTCTCCACTTCATGTTTTGAAACAGCATTCTTTCTGAACCTAGAGATCACTGATTGGCTAAACTGGCCAGCTAATGAGTGCCCAGGATCCTCCTATCTCTGTCTCTGATTGGCTAAACAGGACAGCTAATGAGAGCCCAGGATCCTCCTATCTCTGTCTCTGATTGGCTAAACAGGACAGCTAATGAGAGCCCAGGATCCTCCTATCTCTGTCTCTCAGTACTGAGACCGCAGGCTTCAGCTGGCATCTGGCTTTTTATGTGGGTCCTGGAGATGCTGAGGGTAGGTCCCCATCCTCGCGTGGTGAGCGTAGGTCCCCATCCTAGGGTGGTGAGCGTTGGTCCTCATTCTCCTGTGGTAATCTCTTTGCCCACTGGTTACCTCCCTAGTCCCTACTAGTTTCTTAAGAAATTATCAGAGACTGGAAAACTTCCTCTAGAATGATAGTTTAGCTGATTGAAGCCAACTAAATGATCAATATTCTCTTAGTAATGTCTCCTGGGTGTGACTGTTAAGCATTCTGCTGTCAGTCCTAATTATTGATCCCCTTCTAGTGATCTTTCTGTTCTTTCTAGGGGGCTTCTGTGGTTTTCCTCATGTTTACAAATGTGTTCCACGTATCTTGAGATCTCAACACACAAGAGCGTGTGTTCAGCTCAAGTGGGATGTTAAGGCATTAACCCAGTGACGGTTTTGGTGGCACGCGAGATCCCTATGTTTACTCTATGAAAAGACCCTGTAATTAGGAAACCCCGAGAGTGTAAAGCTTCTTGCGCATGGAGAACAGCCACAAGGCGAAGCCACAGGAACCATAATGGCTTTCCATTTTGACATAAAAGAATTAGGTCAGATGAATACATTCAGGTGTGCACATGAAGAGAGTAAAACTACTTAAGGTTGCATCCACACCTGTTATAATCTCCTTTATCTATGCTGCTTTCTCAAGCTTAAAATGTCTAGCTGCTAGACTAGGCTAGTACGGTCCTTACAGAGAGGTGGGACCATGTATGGAAATGAATGTGCTGAGGTCTGGCTGCTCAAAGTGTACTCACCTCTTGGTTAGCTGTTAGGTAAATCTCTCCTAAGAGCTTGTGCCTTCTCCTGGAAAGTGAAAGCACCTTCGTGATGTGCTAGATGGCTGCCATGCTTGAAAGGTGAGTCCCCGAGATCCTTCCGGTTACTGAAGCCCAGGGCGCTCCTCTGCAGGAAGAGCGCAATCCATCTCACTGCCGTGGCGGCTCCAGGTTTGGCCGTCCACCACTCAGTTCCTCCAGGCGTCCTCAATATCTGTCCCTGAGTCCAGACTGTTCCCGCACGAAAAGGCTAGCAACTGCTTCTCACACTTTCTCTTCTTCCTCAGCTAAAGGCTGTGCGCTTTTTAAAAAGAGTTCACTGGTAGTTTAGACTGTGGGCCTAAAGTCTGGGCGCTGGGGGTGGGGTAGTAGTGGGAAAGAGGGAAGAAGGGCTTCCTTTAGAAACACATCTCACACTTTAAAAATAATCTAAAATTGGTAATTTTATCCATATTCAAATTCAAAGGTTAACATAAAAATATATTTAGTCCAAAAGTCTTACTTTTAAATGAAGAAATAAGCTGAAAGAATAAAAGAGATTTTTCTCGGGATCTTTTTTCTTTTTTTTCTTTTCTTTTTAGAACTGTACAAACTTACAAATGTACAATTTATTTAAGTTGTTACAAAGCTACCTTGTGCTATAGAGATAGCTCAGGAGTTAAAAGGCATTTGGTGATACTGCCATAACTAGAGTTCCAGGGTTTTTGATGCCTTCTGTCCGTCCTTCCCAGCATCTGCACATACATGGCACACATAAGATCATGCAGGCATGCACATGTAAAAAATTTAATAAATACATAATATAGTATTTCTGTGTATAGAGAAAATAAATTATGATAACGAAGATATATCTCATGCAATTACTTTTTAAGGGTGAGATACTTTTTTTTTTTTACTATAAAGGAAGTAATAGGAAATTAAAAAAAAAAAAAACTGTCCGAGGCCCCACTCCACTTCCGTTGGTTCCCACAACTCCGATGGAGATCCATGCAGCCATATCCTAAGAGTGTGAAAGGGGGAATCATGTCTGTAAGATGGCTTGATGCCCTTCACATTATGGATGGCGTAGACGGAAGATGATGAACACCTGCACACTTCCATCTATAGGTGAATGGATGGCAGCGCCCGGGGCCACATCTATAGGTGAATGGATGGCAGCACCTGGGGCCACAACCTTCAGGCATAGTCAAGAGCGTGGTCCACTCAAACGTCCACACAGGGCCGACATCCTCACTGTGTCCGCCCCCACAGACTTGGGACTGAGCTCAATGGCTGAAAACCATGAGGAGATATGCCTATGCAGAATATGAGGACTGTACCGCCACTAATTATTCGATAATTCAATGTCTAGCTGAAGTAAGTCATAGAGAAAACAGTTCATTTGGTTCAGGGGTATAGCCCCTCCCGGTGGGGGAAGGCCTGGCTGTTAGTCATGGTAGGAGCATGAGGTGGGAGGCCCTCCCACACTGGTGAACAAGGCAGCAGAACGCCCCAGTGACTCACTTCTGCTAGCTGAGCCACAGAGTCCAGAGGTCCCCAAGCAGTGCCACTGGCTGGGAAGTGAGTATTCAAACACACAAGCCTGTGGGGGACATTCAGACCCAAACTACAGCAGGCCACCCAGTGGATGGTTTCCTTCAAGATCATTAAATCAGAGTCACCTGATATGTAGACACTGCTAGTGATTGTAAGAGAGTTGCTTTCTAACTCCATGTTCGTTGACTGAGTGGTCATTTTAGGGACATGGGAAACACAGCCTTATCCACCCATCTAAGTCATGTGTAAGCCCTCTCCACAGCCCTTACAAAGCAGTGTTCGCAAGTGGCTCCCGTCCACCCTGGACTGCACTGGCAGACAGGCAAGAGGTCTTCTTTGCTCTTTTGGAGTCAGCTTGGAGCAAGTGTCTTCTGGGCCTCTAAGCATTAACTGTAGGAATCTTTGACATGAGCAAGCTGTGGTTTCCTGCTGGCAGTGACTTCAGACACAGTTCTGAAAGTTCCATTGGCCTCCCAGCTATCCCAGAACCTCTCAGGAGTATGATTTCCTGAGGAAAAAAAAAATCTGCTATTCATAATAGATTACTCAAATGACTGGAGTTCATTATTGAGGAAGCTAAGAACTTGGATATTAATTCACTAATTCATGCCCCTCCCGCCCTTACCACTTTTTGAAAGCATGAACCACTGTGAATTGAGTGAAGTAAGGAAGACTGGATCAGAAGTGTCAAAGTAGGTTAAGCTTCTCGCGGCACTCCACGGGGAAGGGAGCTGTGCCCTCCTCAAGTCTAGCTGCTTAATTTAAACCATCAATAACTGCATGCTTAACTAAGCTGCAGCACCCTCTGGTGCAGCTAAGCCTTTAGAGCTTCCATCCTATCACGTCTTTCAGCGCCTGCCCACTCATTACATCACCGCTCTATAATGCCATGCCCCCTCATCTAAAATAGCATCTCTTCTTGGGCCTGGCCCCGGCCATAGTGAGAAAGCATCTATCCTGGGCATGTGGTTGTTTCTGATGGCAGAACTATGCAATAGCCTGTGGTAAAACTTGGAGCATTTCCTTTTTAGTTCTAAAAGAGCATTGGAAAGAGAAGTCAGTTTTTTAACTTCCACCTCATTACACCTCAAAGTCTACCTATGCTACATATATTATTAACTGTCACAGTAACATTAGACTACATGTTAGGACTATTCAGTGGGGGGGTTTGTTTAAACCAAGGACTGACTGGCTTAGACTCTTTGAGTATTTTCTATGGGAAATGTCTATGCGACTGGTAGGCTTAGCACATATGTGGAGAGGAAGTACATCGCTTAGGAGGGTAAAGGCACAAAGACCTAAAAGAAACCCAAGATGCCAATGTAGGTATGTGTACTGTGCACTGATGCTAAGCATCCTTCTCTAGTGAGGGCAGAGGATGAGGAGTGGAGACAGTCTTGGCGGATGCTGCTGGGTCCTGACTTCAATTACTCTCTCACTGTAGCATCTTAGGTACCTCATTTGGAGTCTGGAGTCTATGCTCCACCTGACAAGTCTTAAGGACTAGACTGTTAACTTCAAGGCTTTGCTATTTTGTCCCACAGCTACCTAACTCTCCACTGCAGTGTGAAGCTAGCCACAACCAGTGAACGGGTATCAGGGTGTTCCTATTAAGCTTTACATGGAAGAATCTGTTATCTGGAGTCCTCTTTGACAGCCACTGGTATGGTATTTACCCAATAAAGATAATTTACCAACATTTAAAGAGATAATGAGAAATGCCATGGAGCATGAAAAAGGAAGACTGGAAAGATAGTCGAAGAGGAAAGCTGGCTAAGAGACAGGCTGGTGTCAAAAGGTATTTTCCACAAGACAACAAAACCCAAAGCCAAGATTTGCAATCTGTTTTTGATAAGAAGTCATTTATTGTGGGGTTTAAGCTACATTTTAAAAAGCAGCAGCCTGGTCCATCTCAGGAGAGGTCACTTGGTCTTTCTTCAGGTTTTACAAGAATCAATACTGAGGGAGTAAATCCTCTCTGGAAAGGGCTCTTTATCCTCCTAGTGAGTGAGGCTGACCTAAAGGACTGGGCTGTCCTGTTTTACTACCACCCTGATTATTTTCTCACTAGAGGCCAATTTCTAAGCCCCTCCCCCTTCCAGCAGCTAATACTTAATATATAAGAGGGACAAAGCGATCTCACTCTTGGTTTGTATCTCTTCTGGAGGTCAGAAATCCTTGTGTTGCACCATCACAGGGTGCTTTCTTCTACTGGGCATTAACTCCAACAGTAAAATGGCCTGCCAGTTAAACTGCAGGACGCAGTGGCAACACAGTCTGAATGGGAAAGAATTCCATTGCTTTTCACTATCTCCCCAATTGTCTGTTTGTTTGTTTGTCTGTCTGGTCTGGATTTTGAGAAGTTTACTAACCTGACAATTCTGAAGGCCAGTGGTTAATACTGACAGTTAACCATATCGGCTCTAGAGTCACCTGGGAAACACTTCTGGATATGTCATGAAGAAGTTTCTAGTTTAGATTAATTAAGGTGAGGTGACCCACCCAAACTGAGTGACACCATTCAACAAGCTGGAGTTCCGCCCCCCAACTTAATAAATCTGAGGAGCAAGCTGAGCGCCAGCCCCCACCTCTGCTTCCTGACTACAGAGGCAGTGTCACCCACTGCATGGTTCTCCTGCTTCTGACAGACTGTGAGCCAGAATAAGCCCTTACTCCTCAGTGCCTTGTGTCAAGTATTTGGTCACAGCAATAAGACAGGTTAAGTGACCTCATCTGGGACCCCTGGGGCCAGATGTACTTCAGAATAGAGAAGTTTAGATTCTGGTGAGGCAACAAGGTTCTTATCCTATGCGGCTACACTCTGTGGTCATCGACAGTGCTCACTTACAGCCAAAGGTCCACACTCCGCGGTCATCAACAGTGCTCACTTACAGCCAAAGGTCCA
>OU015749.1:122706588-122728875 GCA_907169655.1 Acomys percivali | reverse complement strand
AAAGGGCCACACTCCGCGGTCATCAACAGTGCTCACTTACAGCCAAACTCTCATGCCATCTCAGTTTGGATTTTGAACACAGGTGACTTTGTTTTAAACTTGGGAACAGTCTTTTGGCTTTCAGAGCTTTCTGTCTTATAGAAGGGAGTATACACATACAGTATGTGAAAATAAAACATAGCACACACTCTTTCTAAAGGTTCTTTGGGGCCCAAATGGCCCATGATGTGGATGACTTAAGGTGGCGTGGGCTTTTCCATGAAGAGGGTTTTGAGAATGAACTCAGGAAGAAATTTACGTTCTTCCACCAGAGGCATGGTCTTCCACCTGAGGCCTGAGGCACAGTCACCTTCGGGGCAAGCTATGTCCCTCTGCCCTAGCAGGTGTCACTCTCTCCCCAGAGAAAACCCACATGGCCCAGAACTGCGCTGAGCTGCAGCCACAGCCTTCATGGTGATGTTCAATCAATAGGCCTCATTTCTCAGGGACACAGGACTCTGAAATGAGCAGCCTCATATTCCTCAAGCTTCTTTGTGGGGGCAGTAAGAGGGCTCAGCAGGTAAGCAGTTTGCCACCAAACCTGACAAGAGGAGTTCAGTCCTCAAGACCCACACGATGGAAGCACCGAGAACCGACTCCTGCAATCACCCTCTGACCCTTTGACACATGAAGCTTGACACACCCCAAATAACTAAACGCCAGAATTATTTCAAAGGAATCTTTCCAAGATGAAGATGGTTTTGTAGCTCAGGCAGTGAGTGCACTGCCACATTTTAACTCGTATTGGTATTGCAAAAGGTTTTGGGGGCTGTTTTAAGTCAGATCATCACTTTTTAGCTCTTGCTGTGCCTCAGAAATATACACGGAACTTTGTTCAAAACAAAACAAAACACCAGAAGTCCAGAGAGCCCCACCCCCACCCCAGATCAGTGGATTTAAAGTCCCAAAGCACCAAGAAGATATTTGTATTCTCTCATACATAATTCAAAATAAAACAATGCTATCTCAGAAAGCTCAGGTAGGAAGTATATCCCAGATTAGATTTTCTTAGAAAGCCCACGTGTGTTCTTCCAGTGTTTTGTTCACTTCGGAGTTTGATGTATCTGCCTTGCTACAGGCCCCGTGTGAGCTTTCTCTTGCTTCCTGATAACCCAGTGCTTTCAGACTGGTACTATGAGCACCTGGGGGAAAGGTGGGGAGCCAGGAATGGAAATATTAAAGGGGTTGCAAGACACTGGGGAGCATTTGGGATCTTCAAAACTACTGAAGAGACTCTATGCCCAAGGCCACTGCCATAAAGTCTGTCTCCCAGGAAGCCTGTCTTGGCATTACTGTCACTCTTCCCCAGTGGCTGAGACGTCATACGAGGCTCAGTGCATCCGAGTGTTGTAGCTATGCAGCTCTGGTATAGGAAGGGGGTTCATCGCCCTGGAAAAGGCTTTCCCCCCACCTGCACTGTGTAAAGCCCTCTGCAGCATTTCACCTATCTTTTGACCAAGAGGTCAGAAGAGGAAAGGGGAAAGTTGAAATAAAGAAGAGAATGTGATTTCACTATTTAAGACAAACACAGAGCTCACACACACATAAACAATCCAGCAATGTTTATTTTTCTCAGAACTTTATAAGCAGTTAGTGCCTCTGAACATGTTTTTAAAACCACAACGCGCCTAATTACATCCACCCAGTGGGTCACTTCTGTCCCAGAAAATTGTATCAAATAAAAATGTCACAGATAGTTGAAGATAGTCAGCTGAGACACCAAGTATATGGATTTATTTCCTCTTAGTCCAACATTCTGTACCCTGGTTTCTGGAATAAACCATCAGTGCAATATAACGCCTTAAATATTTACTATACCACCAATGGCTGTGACTAACATGAAAATGTCATCAGATATTCAAATTCCTGATTGAATCAGTTTTAAAGACATAGAATGCTATTGTGCTTGCTAGAAAGAAGGTTTATCACCACCTTCTAGCTCTAGAAAGTTCAATTAGGTTTAAAGCTGTCAGTTTTATATGTGATGACTTTCTTAACAGGAATAAAGGTATTAAGCCAGACATAGTGGTGCACGCCTTTAACCCCAGCACTTGGGAGGCAGAGGTAGGAGGATTGCTGTGAGTTCAAGGCCAGCCTGGTCTACATTGTGAGACCCTGCCAAAAGAAAGAAAGAAACAGGGGTGGCAGGAAGGGCTGAGGAAAGGAAAGGAAGGAAAGAAGGAATTGAAAATCCAACAACTACCCAAACTCAGACACTGATCTGTGCACTCTCCCCTTAAGAGAGACATGAAGCAGCAAAGGGGAGTTAAATGACCAAAAAACAAAATGAAGCATGATAGGGAAGGACTCAGGGGAAGCTGAAGAAGGGACAACCATAATGAAAAAGTATTTTATGAAAATTTTTAATAGAAAAAACAAATAAAATTTTAAAAAACTGAAAAATAAAAGTCTTCCCAGCCAGTCTAAAAAACGTGACTGATGATAGTGGGAGCAGGGTCCACATGACAAAGGCAGAGCAAGCCACGAGCTCTTCACCTCGTCGTTGGCTGTGCTTTAACTAAATGCCACGTTCAACACTCTAAGCAAGGCTAAAGGTTCACCCAAGGAAACCCAATCCCTCAGAGCCAACAGGCAGCCCTTACGCCCTACCTAACCTGCCTTTAGGCAGCCCAAACCTGACACAGCGCATCAGAGAGACGAGGAAGGACAAAAGCTTGCTGAGCTGTTGGATGCACACAGGGAGCACCCATTCCCAACTCTATAGACCTTTTAAAAACTTACATAATAAACCAAGTAGAGGTTTTTCATTCTTCCTATCATGTGCTTAAAAGACATTTATAGGTATGCATTAGAATTAAATGTTAATTTATGGCGCCCTTAATGGTCTTTTATATTCTAAAATAAATCTCTGGAAATATAAAATATTGTGTTTTACATATATCTGAATGCTGAGGAGCTTATAGTGCAATGTTTTCATTTCCCAGAAAACTGTAGTTGTGCCCATGAGCTCATCCTGAAAGAGCACGCACTCTGATATCATCCAGTGGGTGCCTCACTACAGACAGCAGAGTGAGGCTGCCCGAAGCTTCCAGATTGCCCTTATTCTGTGACTAGAAGGAAATGAGAAAAAAACGGTACCAGTGTAAAACTCATCCTATTGGAAGAAGAATAATGTTTTCATGAAAAGAAAATAGAAAGCATGCCATCTCTTCTTTTGGTGGCATTTCTTCCGTCAATTACCTGGGTTAGCAAAAGTGTTCCCTCAGTTCAATTATTGCACAAGTTACCTTTAAACAAATGTTAGAGTGTACACTATTGATCTGGATAAAACCTTCCAAAGAACACGACTCATTTTTAAAAATATCTTTTCTTCATATAGATTAATTACAAACAAGTCCACCACTCTTTGTTCCACAATTTTAATATTAATGAACTCTTCCCTCTGAGTCTGAAGTGGCACTTCTTTGAGGTCTGACCTACACAGTGTAGCAGCAGACTCCTGATATATGTAAAGTTGCAAAACCAAGACTCAAAACGAAGAGTCAAAAAGGAAAACAGAGTGCTGGATTTTCCAGGAAAACAGCTGAGGAATTGCTGGAATTTTTCTCTTTAGCAGGACTTGTGAAGTGACTGTTTCTCTCTCAGAAAGAGCCACATCTGTGGTCAGGATGAAACCTGGGGCCTGAGGAGCTTCCCCGAGGACTGCCTCATCAGCTTCTGCTGGTGCCTGGCTGACTGTGCGTTCTCAATGGCGTCAAAGGCTCTCTGGAAAGCAAAGCAGAGTTATCAACTGTGAAGATGACCTCCAGCTCACCCAGGGCCAGGGGAAGGCAGGGATGCCAGGCTCCACACAGGTGTGGACAAGGACCAGGCTACTGCCCACCCATGTAGCATGACCCTCCTGGGCTATACCACCCACCCATGCAATGTGAGCCATGACCCTCCCGGGCTGTACCACCCACCCATGCAATGTGAGCCACTTTGGAGAGTTGGCAGCCTGCCATTCACAGGAACATTAAAGCAAAGCCACTAGTAGTAGAGAGCATGTGAGAAATAAAGGCTACTAGCTCTAGCAGGCTTGTTAAAGGTCTTCTGGTTAAAAACCTTGAGTGTGTTGTTAAAATGAACAGTTTACCTTTGCTGTTATGGGATCCTTCAGGTAAATTTTCCGAAGAAAGCCTAGATTGGCACTGTCTTTTTTATGGAACAGACCCTGTTCCTGATTTTAAAAAAATAATGACAGAAAAGAAATTATTCTCTAGAAGAAAAAATTACCATAATCTTTCATTGGATGCTAAAATGTCAACTTATTTTATAAGCACCATTCCACCGAAATGCATACGTTCAAGCACGATAGGAAATAAATCACCTAGCTGCAAGGAGAGTGAGTGTGCACTAGAGTCAGAACTTACAGGCCTATTTGTGTAAAATAAAGGCCTCTGCAGGTAACAATAAGTAGCCTACAGGATCACAGTGTCACAGTGCACGACAGTGGACAGACAAGTAGCAGACCAAAAGGCCCTCCCCTTCATTTCCTCTGCTGATAGATACAATTCTTATACAATGTGAAAATACACGGAATCAATTCTCCCGGCTGACGTGAATATACAATGTGAAAATACACGGAATCAATTCTCCCGGCTGACGTGAAGGCAAGGTACTGCGGTGGTCTGGATGAGAATGGCTCCCACAGGCTGGTGTGTTTGAGTATTCCGTAGCTGGCAGGAGGAACTATTTGGGAAGGGTTAGGGGTGTGGCCTTGTTGGAGGACGGCTGTGAGGATTCAAAAGGCTCACGCCATACTCAGTATCCCTTCCTCTCTCCTGCCCCCACACCTTTGCCTCAGCATCATGGACTCTCACCTCTGAAACCATAAGCCCCAATTAAACTGTTTCTGTCATACGTCGCCTTCACGTGGTGTTTTTATCACGGCAATGGAAAAGTAACTGAGAGATAGGTGGTAGCCAGGGAACTGTAAAATATGCACAGGACAGTCTGCCAAGCTCCACAACTGTTTCCTGTCAGGGCCCTCTGCACTGTGCAGCTCTAGGTGAGGCCCTGCTCCAAAACTCAAAATAGGCAGGCTGACTTGGCAGTCTCTTGTTTGCAAATGTCTATAACGAGAAAAGCAAAGGGCGGTCATTTCGAACCTATTTAAAAATCTATGAAATTCCTGTGGGAAATGCCATTTGGAAGGTTTCAGTAAAGGGGATAATATCATTGCTATTTAGGCAAACAAAGCTGCTATAAAAATCACCATATTTAGAATGCCGATTGTACATGTTTTCTTAAGAGACATGAAAATTCATCTGGGGGGAGGGAGGGGGAGAGAGAGAGAGAGAGAGAGAGAGGAGAGAGAGAGAGAGAGAAAGAGAGAGAGAGAGAGAGAGAGAGAGAGAGAGAGAGAGAGAGAGAGAGAATATGAATGTGTGTATCAACAGTGAGTAAGCCTGAGAACCCGGCAAAGATGACGTATGCATGACTTCTGCTAACTCCACACAGTGTAATGGAAAGTTCATCCTGAGAAAAGCATGGGAGCAAAGACACAGAAGGACTCGCAACACATAGGTTGCGTTTGCACTCTGTCTGCACCAAATTACAGACAGAGCTACTTAGACCTAATCTACTTCTAAGCGTCTGTGTGCGTGACGTGTGGGCAGGTGGGCGTGCCTGCGGCAGTATGCGTGCAGAGGTCAAGACAACTCTGCAGGGCCATCTCTCTCTACAGAGTTCTGGGGACCGAACTCGGGTCACCAAGCTTGCACAGCAAGTATTTCAACTGACTGGGCATCCCACTGGCCTTAGGCCTGCTATTTATTCTCCCTGAAGCACTTAGTCTCCCAAGAGCTTAGCAAAGAGAATATTTTTAGATACGTCTAAGATTTTAGCAAAATGTGTATATGAAGAAACAAAACCTCCTACTCACTAATGTTTAATTTTACCAAAAGGCAGACGCAGTTCTGCCAGATACTTTGATGTTGCACTCTATGTCAGAGAATACAGTTTCGCAAAATTAGCTGTTTGTTTACAGCCCGGCACGTGCTAACACGGACAGCAATGGCCCTGCTCCTCCAGATGGTCTGCCTCTGGAACTGTGAGTCCCTGGCTCAGAAGATCTGAGTCGTATTTTCTTACTTTCACTGAAATCTTCAGCAGATTTTCACTGACTCCGGGAGGACACACAAAATCTTCAAACAGACACTGCCAGTCCACAGACATATGGCCTAGGATTTCCACTTCCTTTATAAGCAGTACTCGCCTGTTTTGGAAAAGAAAACAAACGCAGGCACATGTCAGCTCCGTCCTTTGCTCTGCTGTGTTCAGTCAACAACAAACACTGGCCCAGGTAAGAGTCAGGGGGTCAGAGGTAAGTGTCGGCCTGAAGTGGATGGGAAATCTTTATCTTCACCACAGGGCTCGGGGACGAGCTGGATGGTGGGAGGACACTGTGGCGCTCTGCCTTTGGGTCATGACGTGGCTGCCACACTCAGGAGCTCAAAGCCACTGTGATCACCATCACGTGATGTGCACAGGACCAAGCCAGTCCCAATCCCAGTAGAGATGGGAACAGTGTCCAGGCCCCGTGACTGAGGAGCTCCTGGTGGAGGAGGATCATTCTGTCTTAAGTGTGTCTACTAGTGGGTGTGCTATGCTCCATGGATGGCCCATTCTTATGTTATGTACTAGCAGCAAAAATATAGACTTAGTGGGTTATTAAAACAAGAAAAAAAAGAAGGAGGAGACGTGACATTGAGAGGCAAGCATGTTGGGGAAGAACACAAGGGTAGATGGAAGGGAGAAACGGGGCACAAATGATCATATTTCACTGTGTATATACATGAAATTATCAAGAATAAAGAAAAAGTTTAAAATTTACTCAAAGAAAAGTATGCTTTTCATTAAAAAAAAAAAAGTCTACATAAATGTCAAATGAAATGCAATGTAACTCTCTACTTAACACAACGGATTCTAGAAACCCCCTTCTGTCAGTCTCGCAGAACCCAGGGTGTAGTTTTAGGTCTTGAACCAGCAAAACACATGAGAGGGGAATCACATCTGCGACACCCTCTCGGGGGAGGCGACAAACAGAAGCCCCTGCAGACAGGCTACCTGGGGTAGTCCTAATCGCCCCTTCCTGTCAGCCACTTACGCCTTCCAGCCAAGACAGATCCCACAGGATTGTCACAAGCCCAAGTGTCGGCAAAGACTCACTTAGCGCCCACTAAGAAACACCAGACTCGGACATTTTAATGCTGATGCATATCACAGGAGGGACGTCTCATTTTACTCAGTAGCAGTAATAATCATACAAACAGCACAATCCTTAAAGGGCACCCACACTGATTTCCCAGTCAGGAAGTCAAATTAATAATTGATATAACTATACTTGATTTAAAAAAAAAAGTCTCTATTAAAGACAGCAAAGCTAGAAATGTAGCTTTGTGAATTCAAACATGTACATGCCAGAGAAAAGAATGAAGCTGGGGACCCCGCTTGAGAGAGAGGCACCTGGGGCCTGAAAGGGAAAACATGCACACAAGACAGTGCTGCCACAGACTCAGAGTGCCGCAGAGGGCACACAAGACAGTGCTGCCACAGACTCAGAGCACTGGAGAGGGCACACAAGACAGTGCCGCCACAGACTCAGAGCACTGGAGAGGGCACAAAGACAGTCATCCTTTAGACAATACGGATAACACACCAACAGTGTAGTTCAAAGAAGGCATTGTGTGGTACTGAGAATCCAACTCAGGGCCTTGCGAATGCTGGGCAAGTGCTCTCTCACTCAGCTATGCCCCCATGTGTTGTGCCCTCTTTGTTTTGAGGCAGGGTCTCACAACATTGTCCAGGCTGGTCCTGAACTCTAACTGCACCTCAGTCAGGCCTTAACCTAGTAATCCTCCGGCTTCTCTCTCCCTAGCAGCAGGGATAACAGGCCTATGCTATCCACCCCAGCAGAAGGAAAGGCTTACCGAGGAACATGGAGGTCTGCGGCTGGAACACCAAATGTGGACCTTGGCAAGAAAATCGCCTTAACGTCTATTCTTAGAATGATATTAGTGTCATCTTGAAATTACAACTTATGAGTAATTGGACACCATATTAAGGTTCTTTATTTTAGACACACTCCTGGTGGCAAGCAGACAGGGGCACGGTGGGTGGAGGGTGTGGGGGGGGCTCAGGGCCAGGAGCAGAAAATCGAGACAGGAAGTTGCTGTGAAGCCTGCTGAGGAAACACTGGCAGCCTCACTTACAGGAGTGACTGTCAGGAGAGAGCAGAGTGAGCCAGACTCTGGGTGCTCAGGAAGGCAGACAAGAACCTGGTGATGAGCGGAGAGGGATGTAAGCAGGCCCCTGACGCGGCTTCTCAGCAGAGTGTGAACAGAACTTTGGGCTTGTTCAGGACTGATACCCACAGTACCATGCGTCTTTGCAGAGCAAGAGCCAGAGCACGTGCCTTCCTTCATGTGACACTTTCAACACCCCCACAGCATTCTAGCCAGTCTCTGCTGTGTACCCCACGGCCCTGGCCCTGAGCCCAGGTCAGCATCAGTGTTTGCTCTGTGCCAAATGCAGCTTACTGCTCAGTGCATTGCTCCACTCTCTCTTCTCCTGAGCACTCCAATAACAACACAGTCTCCTACCACCTGAAGTCTCCACTCTCTCTCCTGCTCCAAGTATCACAGTTCAAATCTTGTCACCTCCTATATGACAGTCTGGCATGGAATCTCCAATATCTCCACTCTAGATTTTCTTAAAGGTCTATTTTAGTTTTTAAGTGTGTGTGAGTGTGTGCACTTAAGTGCAGGTGCACGCAGATGTTGGAGACATTTGTCCAATGTGGGTGCTGAGACCTGAACATGGGCCCTCTACAAGGGCAGCAAGTGCTCTCAACTGCCAAGCCATCTCTGTAGGGCCCGTGTTCACACCTCAACTAATGGACCCATAAATTGATTAAATAACCCTTATATAACTGGTTAATTAACCTCTTTAGAAAGACTCACTTCATCCTTGAAGAAAACATCTTTCCTATCTTGGTGTGTCAAAAATTCTGATTGTAAATCAGTACCTATCATATCTCATCTCTATCAACCAAAAAAAACATCTATCTAGACCTAAAAACATCTGAGCATATAAACAACTAAGCTTCCTTGTAAAACTAAACTATCTGGCCTTCAACCCCATCAGAGACTTGAGAAAGAGTAAAATTAAATACCTGAATAAACAGGAAGCACAAGTTAGCAGCTTCCAAAATGAAAAACTGACAGTTTGCTGCCTGAACAGTCACTCAGAACTCTATTATGTTGGAGCATCATCCTCAAATAGGCAAAACACTATGAATGTAGCAGTTATATAATTCCCAATTGTTTTGTGTTTCTTCTTGTTGTATGTATATTATTGTATATATGTGTAATGATATAAATTTATATGTAAAAAATTTAAAATGCTAAATTAAAAAAAAGAAAGACTCATTTCAAAGTTTGGATTCTGTAGTTCACCTTTTCTTACTTTTCCTTCTCATCCAGTTGTATCCAGATCTAACAGTGAGGAGCTGGGGCTGCAGCTCAGTGTGAGAGCACTCACTTAGCAATCATTATGCCCCGGGTTTGATTTCCAAAACTCAGATAGATGGATGGATGCATCAGGGGTAAAGGGTATGAGGGAGGGAGGAAGGGAGGGCTGGATAGAAGGAGGGAGAGAGGAAAGGAGGGAGAGAGGGACGGATGGACGGAGGGAGGGAGGGAGGGAGGAACGGATGGACGGACGGACGGACAGAGGGACTACAGAGGAGGAAGAAGGACACTAGGGCCAACTGTGCCTACTCTACTCTATTTTAATACTACAAAATGGAGCACTTTGGAAATGACTGACCAGCAGTAATTATCTAGAGATAAGATTATTTCTAGGGTAAACCCTGGGATATTAAGCTTGACATTTTAGCAAAAATCCCTTTTCTCTGGAAAAAGTGTTTACTATTTCCAAGCAACTGAGAGGGAACTTGGATGGGCACACAAGAACAACGGCATCCTTAAAAGGGACTTGTCAATAACCCAAATACAACCTCATAGGCAAAGTGGCATTGCCCTCTCCATCACCACAGGATGAGGGCTCTGCCCACTGTGTCGGCTGCAGCTGCTGCATCTGGACAAGCCCTAAGCCAAGCTGGGCCAAGCATCTGCGTCTCCAGAGTGAGGGGCTCTGAATGCATGCTCGTGAGCAGCTGTCCAGAGCTGCTTCTGTGACCAAATGACAACGGTCAAGTTGTCCTTAACTGTAGTTTTCCAACTCCTGTCACTGCCGCCTTTGCAAATCCTCCTGTGGCCGCAGCTGGGCTGCACCTGGAAGTCAGTACCTGTTTGTAACCATAAGGACCGCCCTCTTGTTCCCGGGAACAGCACAGTGGAACTGGTAGGTCTCCTCTTCCAACTTCTTGATATGATTCTGGAAAAGAAACAGGAGTTAAGGCTCGGCAACTGCACATATTTAAATATTATTTGTATAGTAGCCGGTGTTAGGAAAAGGTGCTTTAGACACAGAACTAGATGGCTACCTACTGGCACCTGAGGCGAGGGAACAACGTAGTTGCAGCATAGTTATCCATCACTTTTGACTATTCCCTTAAAAGAGAAACGTACGGATGCTTACCAAGTGGGTGTCTGATGAAGAACATTTTTGTTCTTAGTAACTTAAAAGATTTAAATTATCAACCAGAAGCAATCACACAGCTTAATTAATAATATATAAATGTGGTAATATAAAACTGCTACCTTAATGTCTCAGAGGTCCCTAAAGGGTCCCTCCCTGGCAAGGACATGGGATGGCAAAGAACATAAAATTTAGACACAGTGGTTTTGAAATTCTTTTCACGGGATGGTTCACATCTTTCCTCAGACTTCCTTTGAGAGAAGTCCATGATCCTTGTTAAAGCTAAGGCCCAGCAGCCGGAGAGCTGGCTCAGTGGACAAGAGCACTGACTTCTCTTCCAGAAGACCCAGGTTCCATTCCTAGTACCCGCACTGCACTTCACCAGTGCCAAGGGACCTGGTGCCCTCCTCTGGCCTCCAAAGGCTCAATCATGCACACGGTGCACAAAACTGACACTCAGGTGCACACACATACACATAAAAAAACAATCATCTTTAAAAAGACCCAACCACTTATTTGTATTATTACTACATAGCAGTAAGCCTAGAAGGTGTTGGCTTTCTCTAAGTATATGGTTGTGTAGATTAAGCACAAGTTGAAAAAAGCCATTTTGTATGAAAATATATTTTTGACTAAAATAGACGATTATGGACACAAAGAAATTCTAGAATTTCAAAACATTTGATGTTTATTTCTAATGCACAGAATAACCCAAGTATAAATTGCGGCCAATAAAATATTTATTTTCTTTTTTAAGTGTCTTAAAACTATTGACTTAAATTAGTCAACACACATTAAAAACAACAAATAAGTTTTTATAACAAATATTAATGGAACAGTATTACTGATACCACCTATAATGCATGATTAAAGAGCAAATAATACATGGGCATGAGATACGGAAGACAGACACACCAATGAATGACACCGTGACACTGCATGACTGTGAGCACAGCGACAACAGCGTCAGGATCACACCGTCAACATAGGCAGCGCAGAGAAAGCACGCTCAGTGATGCGACCTCAGAGCTTGAGCACACTTTTCACTTGTGGTGCTGGGGATGGAACCCGTACTTTTAAAACACGTTGGCCCCTAGTCATCCCTTGCCAACTACAACAAGCCACAAACAAGGATTACAAAACCCACGAATAAGGAAGAGTGTGCCCACGGAGCGGAGGCGGCATCATCAGAGCACATCTTGGAGAGGAGGCGGGCATTTATTTCACAGTCCGCCCCTACGAATTAGCCACAGTGTTTTGTCATCAATGTCTCAGCTTCTTCAGTGAAAATGGGAAAACAGAGGAGGCCACCATAAGAGCGCAGTGCCTTTAGCTGGTGCGGGGAGGGGAGACACCTGCTTCCCCCCTGATGCTCCCACTGTGTATTACGCTTCAGCGCCAAGGGATACGATTATCACCAGGGGACACTGGGAGACATCCTCTCAGTGCTTCTAACGATCCGCTAGACTCTGAAGTGCAGAGATAGAGTCGGTCACCAAGGGGACAGGAGACTGACCAACGCAGTCCTCTGCTCTGAAACTCAACACTTAGTGCAATCTGCAAAGTGAAGGGGTCCTTTACCCATTCTTTTCCACCCCTCCCAAACTGGTTCTAAGGAAAGAGCACAAGGAATGAAAAGGCAATATGCAAAAGTACAGTGGTATTTATCAGAGTTAATGTACCAAGTACAGGATGGGAACCAATGTCAGTTGCTGAGAACAGGCAGATATCAGTGCAAGATTACCTCAGTGAATGGACAGGCAAGGGTTAACATGTTAATGAACCATTTCCACACATGGCAAAACATACTTGGATAGAAAACGCAAGGAACACTACTTTAAATCTTGTATGACCATAAGAATCATCAGCAAAGTAAATAAAGCCCATCTATATGTACATATGTGTACACACATGTTCATCATAAGCAGCATTGTCCTAAGTGAACACTGGAGCGGACCACACTACAAGCACATGGCACGTGAGTAAGGATTTCCACAGCCAAGTAGTAGAAACACAAAGGAATGCTTGAGAGGTTAAAAAAGAAAAGTAAATGGGGCTGAAGACCCCCAAATAATTTATTAAAATAAGCCAGTGTTAAACTAAGAGCAAGGAAGATTAATTATTTAGAATAAGCCAGTATTACAGTAAGAGCAAGGAGGGTACACGCTAATACTCCAGGACTCTGTGATATTTACATCTGTAGTTACACTTACTCCCTTACAGAATCAGTCCAGTAGTCTAAATAATCAGAAAATGCTTCTCACTTAACTCACTGATCCCAGCAAGAGTAGCAAGAGCTGCACTGGGCTGAACTCCTCCTTTACCTGTCAAACCTACAGAAATTTACTTTCTATTCCTTCAAATAATTATTACAACATATTAAAGTTTAAAAGGCTATCTGACACGGTAAAACTAAAACTAAACAAGATGACTATGCTTAGCTAAAATAACCTTTTTTTTTTTTTTTTTTTTTTTGCTTGGTAACACACATTTATAAAAAGAGAGATCACAGGAATCACTAAGGAACTAAAAGATAAAATAAAACATAAACAACAAGTGAGGAAAAAGACCTCAGGTTTCAGAGGATCACAAAAGTCTCAGTAAAATTGTAGTATGTTCCAGAAAGCTAAAAATTATGACACTCACACAAGCGGCTACAGCATCCGAAGTGGTAGATTGTGCTTCATTCTCACAGACGCTGCACACACAGGGCACTGTGCACACACGGGGCACTGTGCACACACAGAACACTGTGCACACACGGGGCACTGTGCACACACAGGGCAGTGTGCACACACGGGGCACTGTGCACACACGGGGCACTGTGCACACATGGGGCATTGGCCTATCCCCAATTATCCAGGCACTAGAAAGTTATTTTTGGCTACTGTTAATATTTACATGTTTTTCTACACTTGGTCCCATAAGCACAGAAGTCTTATTGTGAGGGTAATGGGAACATGGTGACGTCAGGGTCGAACCCAGGCCTGTGAGTGCTGGTTTACCTGAGCTGTACCCAGCCCAAGCATGTCAGTCATTTGTCCAGTACTGTCTGGTCTTTGGACATCAGTTATTTTCTCTTTATAGTATTTGTTTTAGTGTGAAGCATTCAACTAATCACTTTTTATAACAATTTAAACACATATACATGCACACCTTTAACCCTAAGCACTAGGGAGGCAGAGGCAGGAGGATCTGTGTGAGTTCAAGGCCAGCCTGGTCTATGCAGAGAGTTACAGGCCAACCAGGGCTACACAGTAAACCTGCTAAAAAATAAAAATTTAATTAATATATGTATTAATTATTATATTAGCTAAATGCTTGCATCTTAACAGCTCCATTATCTTCAAATATATATTAGGGACCCGTTTTCTACTTTGGCTTCAATTTTAGTTTTTAGATAAGACACTGTTAAATCACAAAATTAAGCATTTCCATTATTTATTTTTAAAATAAATTAAAATACCATTTACTTTGAGAATTAACTGGGGTATAAATAATTTGTAATTATTTTTGGTCGCATCAAGAAATCTCTGGGGATTAGATTATGTAGTGTGAGTGCATATGAATATGTATGTTTGTGCACGTGTCTGTGAAGGTTGCACACGTGTGTGTAGAGGCCTGAGGTGCCTTACCAGGTGTCTTCTTCCACTACTATCTTGTGTTGTGCTTTGATTTTGAGCAGGGCTTGACTAAATCTGGTGAGTGAGCCAGCTGCCAGCGAGCTCCTACCTCTGCCGTTTTCTGACTCCAGTCTAAACTGGAGCTACAGCCATGTGCCTCCCCACCACATTCGCCTTGTCTGTGGGTACCGGAGACCTGAGCTCCGGTCTCTGTGTTTGTTATAACTTTACCAACTGAGCCATCTCCCAGGCCTCTAAGAGTCTGCATATAAAAGGAAAGGTATCTGTACACTCAGCTGCCACAGAGGTAATTTGCCTAATTACATGTTCTGTAAGTAACTCTACTAACAATAATTAAAACTAGTAATTATAGAGTAAGCATAACCAACAATGGGGCTCAGTTTTCCAAAAGCATTCCTGCTAAAGGCTACGTAAGGGTGCAGACTATATAAAATTACTTCATTTATTGAACCATAACTGAGTTAAGAAAGAAAAAAATACTGAAGGAACATTCTCCTACAATTTCTGTGCCAGGACTCATCTCAGATCTAAGGAAAAGCTCAGAGGAACTAACACGTTGGTTATTAAAACACTATGCTCCAGGTTAATAGTCCCATAGCTTGAGTGTATTTGGGGTGATGTGTGGAGATTCAGAAACGGAAAAGGACATTCACACCAAGAGCCATCTTTCTCAACGTCACCTGAAGTGTACACAAGCAAACTAGTGCACAAGGTGAGACAGTTTCTGAAACTGCAGAGAAATAATCTGGGCTCAATACCCTTCTAGCCCCTAACCCCAAACCGGCAAGGTTATTTCCTGTACCGTGGGATCTTTTACACCAATCTCTTAATCCTGTGTAGAATTATAAGAAGCCACACTTTTCAACTATGGCCAAGCTCAGACGGAAGTGAGAGTTACAAAGAAAATGTCATTAAAATTGACTCTCAGTCTGATTCACACACAGTTAAATAGTAGTAGTTTGATTTGAGGTTTAAGGATGGAATCAGGCAGTACAGGAAACATTTACTCCTGTGTTCCCAGTTCTTGCTGCGCAGGCAGAAAAAGAAAGAAAATAAAGTTAGAGTATGCAGAAAGATAAAATGTAATCATATACAATGAAAATCAAAGGCCAAGAATAATTAAGTCATCTTTAACATAAAGTATGAAGATATTAATAAATTTCTGTTGAGGGAAAGCTAGTCATGGGAGGGTAGCGATTTACATATGTATTTATTATTTAAGTATAATGAAACTATAACCACGATGAAATACCAAAATATATAAATTTTTAAATGTAACAAGATTATGATACATGTAAATGTATAATGCCTTCTTCTCTCCTGTTCTGTTTAGCAGAATAAGTTTAGACTCTCACAGGAGGAAGAGTCAGGTAATTTGGCTGTGAGCAAAGGAGGCAGTGGAATTCCAACACTGGCCACAAAACAAGAAGCCAAAGCTAAGCACAGTGTCTCGGTGAGCTGCCACAGGGACAGCAGGGAAACAGCCGGTAGCCACCTCCAAGACAGTCTTTTCTGCACAGAAAGCCTTGTGCCTCGCTCCTGTCCTCTCCTTAACATGCCAGGCCACCACACAGAGCAACAGAGCAGCTCTACACACCACCGAGACTCCTTTGAAGTCTCAGTCCACTTCACAGCCATGAAGAACAGAACTCACCTCTAGTAAGTCAGAGCCCTCAGATTCCTGCCTGTCGTACGGGCGGATGATGCCATCTTCTCGGATCAGGCGAGGTGGGCGGAGGCTGGACACCTCCTCAGTAGATTCTGCTACCCTGAATAAGGTAACACAAAGTGAGTGACAATCACACCAACTCACAAACAAGTAAGTAAAAACTATTAGTGACTTTTTAAACTGGATCAAAGTGAAGAAAAAATTATTAAAGCCATGCCTGACAGATTCTATCTAAGCATCCACCCTTTTCTTAAAGAAAGAAAATGTCAAATTCTGAAAGGTCACGGACACTTCGTAGTCTTGCTGTCTATCAGTGCCTGGCATAAGCGAGGAACACTTAAAAGCGTTCAATATGAAAAATGAAATGAAATGAAAACTGAGCCACAGACTTACTTTTTTTATTCCTTTCCACAATACACGGTCTTATAAAGCCTCCATGGCCCAATTATACTCAAGAGCCTTAAGAGCAGGTTAAATATCCAGCCCGCTCATATATTCCTAGCAGCGATGGGCACACAGCACCACACGCGCACCACCCTCACCCCAACCCCCAGTTTGTGGATACCCTTACCTCTGAATGCCTTGGAAGGTACTGCTAGCCATGTCTATGATCCCACCGGTTGGACGAGCCACAGCGCCCACCAGCCCTTTTCCAATTCCTTTAAAGAAGCCGGCAGCGCCCTCCTTTTTGGCACCTTTAGGAAACCAAAGACATGATGGTATCTGAAGGTAAGCAAGTCTGAACCGAACCCAACCCCAAGCCAACTCAAAAGCCACAGGATCTGAATGTCCAGGCAAGCTGGCCTTTATCTTAATGTGGTAGGCTGGTTCTTCTCAGGGCAAAGACCCCTGGGCTAAAGCCAGACCACTGCAGCAGGTGCTTACGCTAAGGGTGGGCTGCGATCTCCAGGAGACCCGGAGGTCTGCACAGATCTGAGAGGACTGATCCAACTCAGTCAGCACCCGTGCCTGGGAGGCTAGAGAACTTACCAGAGAGCACTCACTCATCCCACCACAACCATTAGCATGTCCAAGCAGTATATTAAAAACAACTCAAGTTATTAAAAATTCTGTTCACACACTATAAAATGTCCCACTATACAATGCTTTCAGTGTATTGAGAACTATACAACATTGTCAAATCAATTTTAGAAAATCTTTGTCATCTCAGAAAGACAGTCAAGAATTGGGCTGTTCTGTCCATTACTCCCCTGTCTCCCCAGCCCCTCATCTGAACCCATCCAACCCCCCTCCTCCCCTCCGGTCTCCCCAGACTTAGGCAATCCCCTAGAATACTTTCTATGGAGCTTTGGAGTTGCTCTTCTGAACTCTGCATGTAAGTAGCATTCACCATATGGTCTATCACAACTGGGCTTTTATTTTTCTCTTGGGGTCCAATCTGTCCTGGACTCGCTTTGTAGACCAGGCTGGCACTGGACTCACAGAGATCCTCCTGCCTCTGCCTTCCAAGTGCTGGGGTTAAAGGTGTGTGCCGCCGCCACTGCCACCACCACCACCTGGCACTGGGCTATTTTTTTTTTACTTTGCATCATGTATTCTAAATTCATCTATGTTGTGGCACATATTACTCCATGGTTTCTGTTTACGGCTGAATAGTATTCCATTGAGCAGATACGCCATATTTTATTTATTCATGCATTGGTGATAGACAGGTCTTTTCCTGTTTTACTACAATAAAGAAAGATAAAGATATGAACATTCAAATGTAAGATTTTCTTTGAGTGTCTGTTTTCAATACTCTTCCAACAAGTGCCTGGCAGGCTCATGCAGGCGCCTCCCTGTTTCATGCAGCGGGGCCAGCGAAGGGTCTCCTCTCAGTAGCTGCCCTACTGTGTGCTCCTGCCAGCAGCCCAGCAAGACTCCAATTCCCCCACACTACCCAGACCTCAGCAACCCTAACTGAGGTTAAGTAAGATCTCACGCTGATCTACTCCCACACTTGTCTGATGACTAAAATGTGCCATTTTGCATATCTTCCTTGAGAAAAAGTCTATTCAGATCCTTACTGTTAGCTTGTACAAGTTCTTTCTACAGTCAAGATATAAATCTCTTATCAAATATAGTTTACAAAACTTTTATCCCATTTTATAGATTTTTTTCCCTTTTTATGATAATCTTTTAAGGCATAGTTTTTTAAAATTTTGGCAAACTGCCCTTTTCATTGCCTCCTCATATTTATTCTTCAACACATAATATTTAACCCTTGTTGAATCCCGCTATCTGCCTTGGTGTCCTGTCCTGAGGGCTCTGCTGCTCTCAGCGTCTGGCATCTCACCCACCCTGGGTTTATTTTCATAGACAGTGGACGTAAGGGCTACATCACTACTGGTCTCCCTCTGCAGATGCACCATCCACTGAAGCCATTGCTAGATTCTCCTCAGCACCCATCTCAGAGATCCAGGCGCAGTGGCAGTGTCTGCAAAGTGTCACCGACCTGCACATCTGCCTGCGAACCGGCATCATGCTATGGCGCTTACTGTAGCTTTATGCTGCAGTGAGCTTTGAAATCGGAACACACAACACATACCAACACTGCTGGGACATGGAAGGCCCCCAACATTGCTTTTTAATTTTTAAAGGAGACTTTAGTTGTTTTGAATATCTGAATTACATTTACACTTTAGATTTAGCTGTTCGATTTCTGAAAAGAGGGATTTTGATAGCGAACACACGGACAAGCGAGAGCTTTTATCACAGGATGATATATATTCATATAACTATATAGTTATGTATCTGAATATATCATTATATACAAATATATGTACTTATATATCCCACATCAATTGCTACTGAGGGCCTCAGAGAATTTAATTTCCTGAGGTCCTGAGGAGAAAATCACTCCGATTCTGAGTCAGTCACCACCTGACCTCTCTGCTCTCAGAAGACAACACCGTGACAAACAGGACTGTAAGATAAGATTTAGTGGGCAAGGCTCTCGATCAGCACACGGGAGCGCTCTGCACCTACCTTCCACAGGCTTTGTTATTATTCCAGTCACCCCGCCAAAAACTCCCTGCAAGAGAAATCAATCCATCATCAAATCCTCAAGTCTCCAGCAGATGGGAGGCCTTAACACGAGACCAGCCACTAGAGGTCCCCATAGGCACAGTGACTGTTTTGTTTTGTCTTGTTTTATAGGCTTGAGGCCTTGCCGTGAACAAGCACACACAAGCGAGCACGCTGATTTTACAAATATTAAATTATGGGCAATTCACAGGAGAATGAGCCGCAGAGCAGGCGGCATCAGTCTAACAGCTCCAGTGTATCTGTGACAGACAGATCCCCGAGGACAGGACACTCACGCGCAGCAAGCCCTTCCCTCCTCTGGCTAGGCTGTCCCCAAAGTCTTTAGGCTGGCGCCCCATCTCCTCTCTTCTCTTCTGCTGATACTCCTTGTCCATCGTGATCGCTGCGAGGCCTTTCCCGACAGAGCCGGTGATTCGAGATACGACCCCCGCTGCACCACCTACAGCGAGCAGCAAGAAGTCAGCCCCACCACGCACGCACAGCACAGCATGCACCGCTTTAAACAAGTACCTGCAGTTCCTCCTCCAACGCAAATGCAAGAGTTCCCATGCCTTTTGCTACCAAGAGGGCTAACACATCTTACAAGCACAATCATCGAACCTACGAACATTAAGAGCCCAGGAGGCTGCTGCTAAGTCACAGCCCAGCTGAGAGCAAGGAAAGGTGCTTTAAGGGAGGTCATGAGGAAGGGGAGCTCTCTTACTACACAGAACACTAACTTTACATAAACAATGCACTTTAGGGTACATACACATACACACGTGGGCCATACGTACCTACTGTGTGTCCAAAGAGGCTTCTCACCCCAATCACTAACCCTTCAGCAAATTCTTCGGGGCCTTGGACAGCACCCTGATCAAAAAAAAAAAAAAAAAAAAAAAGTTTAGCATTAAACTTTAACAAGACTTTTAATCTAGCATGCCGAAGATTCCAAGAAGACAAAGAATGTATAAAAAAATCCTTAAGGACTGAGACCAAACCATGTTCCTGCTATCTCTTAAATTCCAGTAGATGTATACTGGCTGCGTTTAAAAGCAGTTTCAACCCCCACAATCTCAGCAGAATTTACAAGAGGAACACTGCACAGCTGTCAATCACTGGCTGTCATACAGTTGGCGTCCCACACTTCTACTGGAATGCCAAAGCTGGCTGCGCCACACAACAGGGTCCATGGCAACTGATTCTCTTCTCTCCTCTCTGTGTGGTGCTCCTAGTGACCTTGGCCTTCTGGACTCTTGAAGCAAAGGTGGACACGTGGGCTGAGAGCTCCAAGGTGGACAGTTTGTTCCCAAGACCTCTTCAGTCCTCTCCACAGCAGCAGAAACGGTGAGCCATCTACCTAGCACTCAGACACTCCTGACTACACTGAACACCTGGAAACTCGGACACCCTTTACTGCCCAAGCTAAACATTAGATGTGCTCATTTGAATGCGAAACAATCCTTCCATGTCACCTAGGGTGCTTTCACTAAAAACCAAAAACTAATTTTTATTATTATTTGGACATTATTTAATTGCCATATGCAGTTAAAATACAAATGCTTGTCACTAGAAAGCAAGGCATTGCCCCCGTGTACCTGGAAGGGCTCGTAGAACAGTGCTTCGACTCCCTCAGACAGGCCCCGGATTAGTCCAAACGGGTTTCCAAGCACGTCCAAGCCCAACACAAGCACATACATCTGCTTTAAGAACTAAAGAAGAAAAGAAAGTCAGTTAGCTAAGTCCTTTCCAAATGCCGAGGAAACCTGAGGAAACAACAGAAAGAAAGGACAACAGGGAAAACAGTTAAGGGACAGCACGTGCAGTGACCACTGGTGCCTCCACAACCTGATAACCCACGTGGATGCCTTAAATCAACACCGGCCATTTAGCAGTCACGTGAGCACAGACAGGTCACCTGGTCTTTTAGTCTTGGCCTTCCCAGATGCAAAGTGGAAGATTACACTGAGCTTGCATCGAAGAATGCCCAAAGTAAATGAATATAAAATTCAGTGGCCATTAGCTGTCTTTATTATTTTATCGCTATTAAATCATACAGGGAATCATTAGTAATTAAGGCAGAATAAAGACAACGTGTACTTGTTTGAACCTATTGTTGACATGCACCACAATCAGCCTGGTCTCCCAGCAGAGGATGGAGGACGAACGCCGCCTGCTGCTCCGTGTGGCAGCTGCACCTGAGTGGCCTGCAGTGCTGCCCCTCCTTGCCTATATACCCAGTTCACACAGCACCCGACGCACGGGCAGACGCTGGCTCGGAGCCCCTCCTGCAAAGCCCTGCCTACATTTTACATTCCCTGAAGTGATAAAGGTATCATTGGAAAGGGAAAGGGGCCCGGAAGAAAGCACCTTAAAGTGTGCACTGGAAGGTAAAAGAAAGAACTAGAGACAGCGTGCATGCACAAAACCTGCATCCGTCAAGCCAGCCACAACCCCAGCGCGGGTGGGCAAGCGACCATGACGTCCCACCCAGCTCCCAAAGCTGTGGCAGCTGATGGCTGCTGGGGGAGGGAGAAGAGTAAAGTTTTCATCAGGGATGTGGCCACTGAGAGGCCACCCGTGCTTGAGTAGATGATGCCACATCCGTACCCGCGCGCGCGCGCGTGTGTGTGTGTGTGTGTGTGTGAGAGAGAGAGAGACAGACAGACAGACAGACACAGAGAGACAGAGATAGACACAGAGAGACAGAGACAGACAGACAGACAGACAGATAGACACAGAGAGACAGAGACAGACAGACAGACAGACAGACAGACAGACAGACAGAGAGAGACAGAGACGGAGAGAGGCAGCGCACTTGGGAGGGGAAGGCTGGGAGGACTTGGAAAGAATTACTGGAGTTCCTAAGAATGTTGTCTTACATGCCTTCTTGATGAGCACTTAGGCTACACTGAAAGAAGCCAGCTCACTGTGAAGCCAGCCTACAATTATGTGTGAATCTTCATATCATAGTGAAGTAAAACAAAGTTGATCTAGAGAAAAACTCATTTTTTAAAAAGAACTGAAATTAGGCACTTGAGAAAGCCACTAAAGCCACTGAGTATGGCGGCGCATGCCTGAAAACCCAGGGCTGGGGAGACTGAGAAGGGAGACTGGGAATTCAGGGACAGCCTTGGCTACAATATTTAAGGCTAGCCTGGACTGCAGGAGAGCAAGTCTTAAACAGCCAACAACAACAACAAAGCCAAGAGTAGTAAGGCTGAAGTCAAGCACATAAGCATTTCCACACACGCACACACACACACACACACACACACACACACACACACACACACACAC
>OU015749.1:122672552-122701992 GCA_907169655.1 Acomys percivali | reverse complement strand
GAGGACGGGGAGGGAGGACGGGGAGGGAGGACGGGGAGGGAGGACGGAGAAGGAGGACGGGGAGGGAGGACGGGGAGGGAGGACTAGCAAGCAATCACCCCCAAACACAGTCCTATAAAGCCCTGTTCTTGGACATGAAGAATGACAAAGAAAAAAATGTTTGTCAGGGCTATCAAACTGAAAGGCACATTAAGAACAACATAACACCTTGATATACAAAAACACATTGGCAGGCCAGTGGTCAGCCCTACAGTCTCAAGAGCAAGCAGTACTCTGGACTGGGATGGTGAGCGGCTGAATCCACAGGTGTGTGAAAAGAGGAGAACACACAACAACAACAACAGCAACAATTTACTTTTACAACTTGACTGCTGAAGCCCACACCGAGGGCCTCATGCACACTATGCTCTTCTGAAGCTACACCCCAGAACCCCATAAGACAATTTAACACAAATCACAGCTTTCTAAGAATAAATTAGGTCTCACTTCCATGCTTTCCTAAGTGGTCACAGAGAACTATTCAGCTGAAAGCACCGACGTTACCTGCAGCCAGTATAACCGGGCCCTTAAGCATCTCTGGTGAGGAGACTGCTTAAATTCAACCTGGATCCCTGATAAGAAGTCCCGTTTAATAGGGCACCGGAGAGGAAGCCGCATTTCCATCGGAACTTTGTCAAAATTGACCTGTAAGAGACAAAAGCAATTTTGTGATTGTCACCCAGTAACCATTTCATGACACGTAAACATGCTGCCGCATGAACACAGCACGTCACCTCTCTGTCTCACCACGGCAGCTTGCTTTGTTTCCTCTGTTCTCCTTTGAGGCTGGCTCTCACTCTGTAGCCTAGGCTTTCCTTAAACCCACTGCCTCCCAAGTTCTGACATTACACACACTAGCCACTACACCAACCAGAAGGGCTCTTCGGGTCAACTGCAGCTACTGCCTAGGAAGCAGAAGTATTACCTTTCTAAGATGTATTAGAAAACTACAATTCAGAATGGCCTAAATTATAGAAACATTACTTAAAATGCCATATAGAAAAAGTAATAGTAATAGAGAACTCCAGGTAATTCATTTTTGAAGGTTTTATTTATTTTATTTTTATGTTATGTGCATGAGTGGTTTTGCCAGCCACCGCATGAAGTACTTGTGACAGCCAAAAGAGGGCGCCGAATCCCTGGAACTGAAATTGATGGAAACCAAATCTCAGTCCTCTGCCAGGGCTGACAGTGACTAACTGCTGAGTTATCTCCCCAGCCCACTTCCAGGTCATTCTTAGGCAAAACAGTGTAATGCTGAGGCTGGGCTTGTTTTTGTATGACCTAACTGCATAAATATTTTCATCCCACCCACAAACACCAGTGGGTGTAAGATGGGCGAGTGACTGGGCTTGGACAAAGTCTGCCCTCAGGAGGCAAACACAAGAACAGGCAAAGCCCAGGCCTGCAGCAGAGCAGTCCAGAAATGCAGAAGCTTCTGGGGTCTTCTTGCAGCAGAGATGTGCAACCTATGCAGTGCACACCTTTATTTGTGGGTGCTTACCCACATCCAACAATTACTCACACTGGGTGGAATAACAGAGCAAAGTTTAGGTACGTTTTTCACCCATTAAATATGTCGCAATCTGTATTCATCAGTGTGAGAAGATGTTAAACAGTCATTATGTCTCCACAATCTTACTGAAAGCAAACTCCACGGGACTGATCAGCAAGAACAACCAATAAACACAGAGAAGAAAGCCAAAGTTAAACAGTTCTGTAGCTATGTCTTAGGTAATTATTAAGTTAGCTTCTATATACAGGACATTCAAGTCTTACTCAGTTGTAGTATGCCACCATCTGGACCACAGGACCCATGAAATGTAAAACCACAAACCACAAACCATAAAACAACACTTGGTATACCTCAAAACCGCCGTCCAGCTTAATCCAGCCACGGCTTTCTGAAGCAAGGTGCTTCTGGTAGGACTGCTCCAGCAACATTATCTGCTTCTGGCTGAATGGCTTCCACTTCCGCTTCGGCTTCATCTCCCAAACAACACCCGAGCTAAAATAATCCACAAAGGAAATAAACCTGAGTTTTGTATTTATCTGGCTATTAAATTCGTGGGAAGTTACACTGATACCAGTAATGTTCTTCGATACAAGACATTCTTTTCAAAAAGCAAATTTCGCCTGCTGCTAAGACGCACGGAGGGAGAGATGAGTGGGAATTATTTTTCACGGCAACACACCAGCATCAATCAAGCAAATGACTGTTTCTGTTTATTTTTGTACAGACCACAGAGATTGCACATGGATGATGTCAAAGAAAGAAAAAAAAAACTTCCATAAAATTTTTAACTGATGATATGTATAATATAGAAAAACTAAGCACACTTTTAAAAAAACATAAATCTGTAAAAAATTTTAGAGATGTCAACATTTTACCTAATTATTGTTCCTGATTATCAATATCAAGTGCAAATGCTCAACTGTTCAAGTGGATATTTTAAAATGAAGACTTATTGTTTATTTATGTGACTGTACGAGTGTGTGCCCTGTGTGTGCATGGTGGCCAGAAGAGGGCATCAGGTCCGCTGGAGCGGGAGTTAGAGGCTTTTGTGAGTCACTCTACATGTGCTGGGACTCTACTGCGGATTCTCTACAAGAGCAGTAAGTATTCTTGACCTCTGACCCATCTCTCCAGCCTCATATCTGTGCTGATTTATGACAAGAATCCTATAACTTCTATAGGCAGTTACCACCAAGTACTGCCATCAGCCTAAAAGAACACTGCAGCTATCTTATTTTTATTTTATTTATTACCTGTAAGGGGTTTACAAAGTTCTAATCAATTCTTGTGTTGATACTTGCTTTTTAGCCTGACAATACATTGCAAATAATCGGATTACAAGGAAGTTCCTCAATTGGACAGATAGATTTTGTAATTTACTTTGCATATATATCGAGGTGAGAAAAATAATGTTGCTGCAAATGAAAGCTTACGATAAAAAATATGACTTTTCAAACACAGGGATTTCAAACTCACAGGAGCACTTTCCTTCAGAAAGATCTTACTCTTGGCTCAGAATTTAGAGTCCAGTGAGAGGCTTCCATGGCTAAGCCATGCAACTGCTGTGAGACAATGAACTTCTACTGCCATAAAACGTTACAGAATGGATGGCGGTAAACCACTGAGTTTGACAGCACACAGCAGACTCATGGATTTCCCACCAAGTACCTGCTGATACACAACACAAGCACCAGAGGGCATGGATGTTTTACACACCTGTCCAACTAGGATTCTGTTCCCAGTTACAATATACTTTAGACTTAAGCTCAGTCACACAGAATTCATTTTTCCCCTCTTTGAAAATATTCTCCCAAATCAAACAGAAGAAACCTTAAGAGAATGATGCCCCATTTCCCTTAAGGGGGGTAAGGGTAGAGGTAGGTTTTTGGTTGCTTTCTTGGGCTATAGAAAGTTATATTCAAAGGGAGTTGGTTATAAGTTATTATTGGTCTTATTTAGAGAGAACAAGGTTGGACTCAGGGATGTCTCTCTTTTCCTTTATCTCCCATTCTTAGGCTTGGAGATAGGGGTTGAAAAGAAAGAAGGGGAGATACAGAAAGATGTAGGAAAGATAGAACAAAAGGTAGATCAGTGACTCTACTCCTCAACTTGATGCCTCAATTGTCACTCACAAGGTTAGTTTTAATTCACTGGTATAATTCTGTATATAGGTGCAAAATGAATTTAATTTTAGATACAATGGTATAGAAGTCAAATTTAAGATTATTCTTCACACATATTTTATATATATTTTATATATATATATATATATATATATATATTTCTACTCTAATACGAGGTGCTGTACCCATATAACTCAATACAAGGTTTACTTCCAATACTTTGAAAGTGCTACTGCAGGCTGTTTAGGATAAATAAGTTATACAAGTTAATTGATCAAATCATAGTCATATCAATTACTAGTCTATTTTTACCATAAGAATATCCATCTTAGGTGCAATAGATAGATATGACTCTATAGAAAGATAAGGTAAAATAGTTTGATAAGATCTTCAAAAATCTCAGAGACATACAGAATATGGCATTTAAAATGTTTTTATTATTTTAAAGATTCATTGACAATGAGAGAGGTTAACCCTGGCAACACCCAGCCTACATCTAAGAAGATGATGAACATCAAAGAACCTCCTTATGGAGATGACTTCAAATAAGGCAAAACAGCCACTGGGAAAAATGTCATCGTTTCTGCCACAGACAATATTCTGCTGGGCAAGCTTGGATGCAGGCACAGCCAATGGCCAAACTCTGCCAAGACAGGATAAGCAAGTCCTCAATAGTTCCTGCCTCACAAATATGTCTGTCAGATATATTGGGCCAGAAGGCTGAAGCTGATGCTCCAAAGTTATAGAAGGTTTTGGGTGACTGCTCACGTAGCTAACTGTCTCTGTCATCTTCCCATTTGAGAAGCTTCTAACCTGTACCCCCTGTATACTCAGGTAATTAATTTTATTCCTTCTCAAGTCTCTGATGAGGTTGAAGACCAGACAGTTTAGTTTTACAATTAAGCTTAGTTGTTTAGGGGTTAAGATGTCTTTAGGTCTAGATAGATGTTTTAAATTGATAATGACGAGATATGATAGATATTGATTTACATTCAGAATTTTAGATGCACCAAGATAGGAAATACGTTTTCTTCAAGGCTGCCAGATACAAATAGCCAAAACACTAAGAATGTAACATTAATATAATTCCTGATTGTTTCATGGTTCTTCTTGTTGTAGGTAGTTTATTGTATGTGTGTGCGTGTGTGTGTGTGTGTGTGTGTGTGTGTGTGCACGCGCACGCAATAATACAAATGTATATGTAAAATTTTTAAAAAATATTTAATTAAAAAAAAAAAAGAAAATATTCTCACCAGTCATTTTAAGCCCTGCAGTGACTTCCCACCTGCACAGTGACTGGGTGCAAAGGATTACCAGCTGACTCCTCAGAGCCAGAGAGCCTTCGGCGACACCTGCTGTTTGCACTGACTGATGCTGTTCTGAATGTCCTCAACTCCTTGTACATCTGTCCTCATCGAAACGCTAATGGCCGTAAGGAATTTACCGACTCTGCACACACCTCTTCAGTTGCTTCAGACGGTCTCAACTGGCCCATGACTGACTACAGAAGGCTCTCTTTGCTTGACTTGACAAGTGAGTCCCCCCAGAAGCTGGCTCTGACTGTGGCCTCTCCTTCAAGTTCATATTTATGAAAGCTTGGACTATGGTGAGATGTTTTGTATTAAAAAATTTCTAATTTTTCCAGCCACTGTTCACCTGCAAACATGTTTAGTTTGGAAGTGTCAGTGTGCTCGGTATTCTTCTGGCACGGGTATAATGACATTATGCAATGAATTAATACTTTGTCAAAAATAATGCTCGCTCGGCTATGCCCTAAAAGAGAGACATTCAAAGCCCATTCTTCCTGTTTTCACATGATGGGTATCCAGTAGTAAGAATAAATATATAAGGATATAGCAAGGCAGAATCTACTGTGATGTTAGTGTACAGAGCAACTACATATGTAAGATGATAAACAGTGCTCCCAAAACTCACAGGCCACACACTGTGAATCTCATATAATTTCACTTCTTATAAACTATTATTCAGGGCTTTCCCGTCTTTTCAATATTAAAAACATTCATTTGAAACCAAAAGATATGCATAAACAGGCAGCGGTTTAGATGTGCTGGGCCGGGCGGTGGTGGCACACGCCTTTAATCCCAGCACTTGGGAGGCAGAGGCAGGTGGATCTCTGTGAGTTCGAGGTCAGCCTGGTCTACAAAGTGAGTCCAGGACAGCCAAGGCTACACAGAGAGACCCTGTCTCAAAAAAAAAAAAAAAGAGTACCGTTCAGAAACTAAATATGAATCTATAAATTTTAATTTACTTGGCTTACTGCTACTAGTCAGTGATAATGTTACCTATGTGTACATAAATCCATCAGCTCTTCCTGAGAAAAATCAAGAAACCTGGTGAAACTTCCTCATGTTTAGGGGGATCTAAATAGATGGTTTTGTTGTGAGACACTGTCTTCTAAATAAGTCCTTCAGCAGACTCACTGTGATTAGGAGACAAGGTAACTCTTCAAGTGTTTTCTCAGTAGAAATGGAACCAGAGAAAAGTACTGGCGGCAAGAGATCTAAGTAAGTAACCTTAAGGGACTTAGAACGCAGAGCGAGTGAACTGCTGCTCAGGCGCAGGAGCATGCCTCGCCCCTCTGACGGCTGGCAGGCACAGCGAATCTCTGGGTAACAAACTTCCAGCTACATTTCCCACTTCAGGGAAGTGAGTTTCCAAGGCTCTGACATTTCAAGGAGCTACCTATAGCTGCTAGTGCCCACACATTCCCTTTGCGACCTGGCTGCCTGCTGGGGCATCCGAGAATTTAGCTGCTGTTCACGTGGGAAACCTGCCCCTTTCCTCAGAGATCCATAACAAGGGACCCAGACTCTGCCACAGAGTCCCTGCAATGCTACCTTTGATGCTAGGCGCTGAAATGTGCTCCACAGCATGCCGTCGTCTGTAAACAGTTAGCCCTCAACAATCCATCTCAGTGGTGTTGAATGAACTCCACAGCACATAGGACAGGGTGTGTGTGTGTGTGTGTGTGTGTGTGTTTGTGTGTGTGTGTGTGTATTCCCCTAGTGGCTTCTCCCAAGGCATGCTACTTTGCCCAAATTCCACTGCAAAAATTAATTATTTGTACTGCAGACGCAGATACTATTTTCAGTTTTTCCTCAATGTTTTTGTAACTCATTTTTTGGAATAAAAATGGAAAGAAGGAAGGAAGGAGGGCTGGAAAGAGAAGAAAGGAAGTAATGAGGAAGGGAGGATGGAAAAAAGAACGGACAGACTGACTGACTCTCTTCCCTGCCAACTGACCTGAGTACAGTGAGGGTGCAGAAGGTCTCTGAGTTCCTTTGCATCGCTGGCCCTCTCAGCTGGCTGTCCCAACAGTTACTCAGTAGACATGTCTGCTTGGTTACAGGCATCTGTTTATACCCGCTAACTGGGTGCTACAGACTTAGAGCCTTTTAAAGACTCCCGCCTCTTGTCTCCCTCTGTGCATACCTGGTGATTCCAATGTATGAGACTTCTTGCTTGTTTTCGTTGTTAACCAGAGAGAGCCCCAGGCTGTGGAGCGACAGGGTGACTTCACGGTCAGCCTGCTCCATCTCTTCTGCCTGGAGGGCTTTGGTAACAATAGCGACATCGTCTGTGAAGAGCAGAACCCTCTGGCGTCCGTCCAGGAAGGACACCCAGTGGATCTGGACGTTGGCGTCATACGGAAACTGCCCACACTCGTCCTGAAGAAAGAAGGCTCTGAGTTAAACCTGCATGTATTTTCCACACCTAACCTGACTATTGTAACTGGGGAGGGTCAGGAAAGCTTCCAAAGAGCTCCTCTGAGATAGAGTTCGAGGCATCAAGGTGACAGGAAGCCAGCACTTACAGGAAACGACACCCACCAGGTGTAGGGCTACGTTGAGTGGGCAGAGCAGAGCTCCCCGAGCAAAATCTAAAGAGTGGAACGCTAGCACTCACCCTAAAGCTGGGTGGAGAGGGTGGTCACCTATAATCCCAGTACTTTGGGGGGCAGAGGATTCTAGGGCAGGCTGGCTACTTAGACCAGCCACACTGAGAGACCTTGCCTTGATAAAGTAGGAAATGATTCAGAAAGATTCCAGAAATCAGTTTTGAGGTTCTACACGCCTAAGTACGTGTGCTCACATACTCATCATGTTCCAAGACCCATGTGAACATATACACACACATGCCCACAACACACACACACACACACACACACACACACACACACAAAACCACTGATAGTTTTCCTATCATTGACTGTAGTGCCTCAATGTGAGGTCCTAGCTAGTGTTGATGGGGCACCGAGTAGGATCATGAGCTCGCTTTACTAGCCCTAGTACTGTAAGATGGTTAATTGTCTCTAAACTGGAGAGCGGTTCCTGCCAGGAGGCCCCTAAAAGGTCATAAGAAGCTGTTGGGGGTGGGGCAGGGGTGGGGAGGAACCTAAGTTACAGTGGAAATCCCCGGATGTTTGAGAAGCTGGGACCACTGGACATCTGTGAGAGAATCTTTAGGTATGGAGGGGACTGTGTCTCTCGCAGGCAGCAAAGCTGGCGAGGCACGGCTGCCCAGCCCTGTGGGCCTCGGGTGAGTCCCCCACAAGCCTCAGGTGCTGGACACGGGACCGCAGGGTTCCACATTCTCCCTGATGGGCTCCCTTGTGTTTGCACGCGATTACTCAATGTTTCGCCCTCATCCCTTTCCTGTAGACTAGAAATACTTACTCTGTGTCACTGTATGTTGGAAACATGCAACTTCTTCATGACTGTCCAGGGGCTCGCAGTCTCAGAGGAGACCATGCTTACATTTCTGAACAGTGTCGGGACCGTTAAACACTAGAGGCACTCGTGAGGTGGACTGACTGCACTTTGCCTTACTCAGTGGTCACAGGATGGGGCCAAGGGATGGAAGGCTAGTATAAAAAGCAAAAGCTTGCATGTCAAGTTGATGCGCCTGTGATTGTTCATACTGTCAACTTGACAGGGTCGAGAACCACCTTGGAGACAAATCTCTGGGCGTGTCTGTGGCAGATTTTCTAATAACAGAGGTGAGCAAATACACCCGAGTGCAGACAGTTCCCTTCCAGGAGCTGCTGTCCTAGCCTGCGCGAGAAGGAGAAAGCCAGCTGCGTGCTAGCAGTCACCTGTCTCTGTCCCCTCACCTCAGCTCCTTCACCTTCCCTGCCTGGATGGCTGCACCTCCACAGGCCACAGAGGCCCCAACCAGCGCTCCCTCACTAAGGATGCCTGCCACGTGCTTTGTCAGGGTAACCAGAAAAACAGCCAATGCAATTATTTGCAACATAAAGCACAAAAGCAACTTTCTTAAAATGTATCAATTCAGTTTTGTTCCTGGGAGGCGCAGCTTCTCTGTCAAACGGTACCTTTAGGAGGTCGTGCTCCCCAACATTCGCTGCATAGCTCCAAGTGAGTTTCCTGGTGCCAGTGGGGTCCGCCCAGGCAAAGAGTCGAGTTTCTCTTGGCAGCAGCACTAGCTCCTCCTGGGACCCACTGAAACCATCGACAGAGGGAAGATCAGCATGCTCTGGCCTTGAGAACCCACAAAGGCCTTATGGACTGGCTCAGCTAATAGCATATAGTTCAGCCCTCAAAACAAGTGTACTGGCACGTTCCATGCCTGGCAGTTCTGAAGCCTGCGCAGACAGACTTCAGAGGTGCATTTACAGCGAGGCTCACTCACCATCACCAGGTTACAGAGGGAGGGATAACTTCACAGGCCTTTGTCTGCAGTCTGAAATTTACAAAGACCCAAAGCCCAAAGGGTTTTTTTCCCCTTATGTCTGCTATCAAGCCATTCGGCAAAAAGACCCGTTTGAGCTGATGGGGATCTTTAAATAGCATCTGTTTGTCCCAGCTCACGTGTGATGAATATGTACGTGTGGCTGAAGAAGGAATAAGGAATAAACACCACACGCCCCTCCCCACCATTGTAAAGTCTGAAGACATTATGGATGTGGAACGCCAACATTTCCCAGAAGGGACCGTGGATCAATGAAGGCAAAGTTGGGGTTCAAACAGCACCTTCCCCATACCTCTGTTTATATGTGAGGACGTCCCACGGCGTGTGGTTCATTATCAGGGCAGGCGCAGATCCCTCGTGGTAATCAGAGAAGGTTATGACAGTTGAGTGCTCAGCCATGTTTATATCCACCAAGATCCCGCCACCATCCTGTTTCAGGGGGAGGATACATTCGGTTTGCTGGCTGAATCTCGGTTACACAAGGAACCATGGCACATTCAAGCAGCTGTACACACACACTGCTCACTTCCTGAGTTCTTACTGGCTCTGGTTCTTACAAACATACGTTGGCATTAAACAGGCACACAGGAGCCCTACAAGTAAACTGCCAGACCTCTACAGCACAGCTTAGAGAAATACGTTCAAGCAACTTTCAAAAGTCAAAGACACGGTGTTCACAACATGAAGACTTACCAGCTCCTCTAAGCTCAGTAAGGTGCCATTGTCTTGTCGGTCGTAAAAGAACGGCCTGGAAGACCCTTCACAGCCCGCCACTCTCACACAAAGTTTGCCAGACAGATTTTCAGGCCAAAATGGAATGCACTGAAAACATTGAGTATAATATCAGTTTCAAAACTGTGCTGTGACATAGGACACGGACTCACTAAACACACTGGGTAATAAAGTTTTTAAGTCTAAATCTGATTTGAGTAAACCATCATCAAAATTGATTAAATGTCGTCTGCACTTCATAGTAAAAACACTGACAAGCTCGGTGTGATGGCAACTCAGACGCTGAAGCAGGAGGATGCCAAGCTTTAAGGCCAGCGTAGGTTACACAGCAAGAGCTGTTCAAAACAAAACACTATCGACCTAAATATGCAACCTATTAATCTGTATGTAGTTGTAGCAATTACATTATAAAAACCTCAAGAATGTATTGATTAAGAATTCCTTGAGGCCGGGCATGGTGGCACACGCCTTTAATCCCAGCACTCAGGAGGCAGAAGCAGGCGGATCGCTGTGAGTTCGAGGCCAGCCTGGTCTACAAAGTGAGTCCAGGACGGCCAAGGCTACACAGAGAGAAACCCTGTCTCGGAAAAAAAAAAAAACAAAAAAACAAACAAAAAAAAGAATTCCTCCATGCCAGGTGCAGTGGTGCACATCTGTAACCCCAGCACTAGGAGAGGCAGAGACAGGCAGATCTCTGTGAGTTCGAGGCCAACCTGGTCTACAAAGCGAGTCCAAGACAGCCAAGGCTCCACAGAGAAACCCTATCTCAAAAACAAAAACAAAAACAAAAACAATAAAAAAAGAATGCTTCCAAATCCTGAATACTTAAAATCTATACTCTTCATTGCCTTTGCTTTTGTGTCTTGTGAAATTCACTTCACTGATGCACAAAGAATTTTCCACAGGGCACCTTCTCTACACACAAGAGAAAGCCAGAGGCAGCCACGGAAGAAGCTACCACACAGCAGACTGCAGTCCAGACCCCAGGAGCAGCTGCTAAGATCTTAATCAAAACATAACAGTTAGAGCTTCTGCCTCTCCATCTATAAAAGGGGACTCTCAATTTTTCATATAACACAAAATGTGGTAACACTACAGTAAATCCCATTTCTGAGTTAATATGCTACTGCAGCAAACTCGCACCAAAGATAAGAAGTCAAGCATTTGTACACAGCACCGGGTCTCTGTACTTTCCATAGCACACGGATCAATTTTAGTCATATGGGAAGAACTAGTGAGTGACTGACTGCCATCTAGCTGGGCTACTAGGAAATATTACTGCTAATTTTCAAACAGGGTGAAGTAAAGATCTCTCGAAGCCACTGTCACACTTAACATGTATTATATTTACACGTCCCTGTTTATCTATACATTTTAGGAGTCAGTCATGTTTTGGGGAAGCTTACCTCTGAAGAAGCGACATAGTGCCATTTGTTGGTTGGTATGGAGCCATCAGAGGCAATCTCTCCGACTTCTAGCTCTAAAGAGGACTTGTTTGCAACCGTGCAGAAGGGAGTCAGCGTGACTATCCGAGAGAGGTTGAAACTGCTCATTTTGATGCTGACCCCAACCTGAGGGAAGGAAACACACGAGACCGTCCTCCTGCTCTTTATTCAGTCACACACATGTAACTTACAACAGCTAAAGAAAAAATTCTTCAATAAAGTAACTAATGAAAGCTGTATTCTATCAATGTCAAAAAAAAAAAAAAAAAAAATCTGGTTTATTTCATAAGCTTTGCCAGAAAGTAACTGTAGAACACAGATCACCATCCCAGTGACAACTTGCAATGACAGATTTACTGTCTAGATTTTTTTTTACTTATTAATAATCCAACTGTTAATTGCTCTATGGTTAGTAGGCTCAAATTTTATTGCTTTGTCTGTTACCAATAAAATTAGAATTCTGGAGCAGTAAGTAAATGGGTCACATGGCATCCGCTTACTCAAAATTTCAAAGCAGTCAAACTTAAGATTTAATGCATAATTGACAGGGTATATAAAATGAAGAGTCTAGTGTATCTTGACTATGAAGTAAAGTTGCCCACTCCAAAGGATTCAACCCCCTGTTTGAATTTTGGCAAATTCAACTTCTGCTTTGATACAGTAATCATAGAAATCATAGCCACAGAATAATTTGACTTGAGATTTCTGCTCACTGTAGGAGCCAGCTTGTTTACTAAAGTGTGGGAAAGTAAGTGAAGACAAGGGTGCGAATGCAGACACTCTCACCAGGTACTCCATGTTGGTGGCAGGGCACTTCACACACCCATAGCTTCCCACGGTGTCCAACGAGAAGCCACTGGACCAGTCACTAGTTGAAATTTTTAACTGTACCTGGAGCAGAGAACACATAACATCATGTAGGAAACCTAAAAGATGACACTAACTTCACTTCATACAGAAATTGCTAGACGTCTGGAAATTTCTCCAGTATCTTGAGACACAGAAAAATATAGTCACAGCCAAACTGAATGGTTCTAGGAAACCAAGGGCTTGAAATATAGCTCTGACCTTCCCAATCACCTCAGCAATGAGTGCAAATTTGTCACTAAACATGATTACTTAGTTGAAATTAACAAATTTAAGCATGTTTTTCATGTTGTTTTTTCAAAAGAATCATAATACTAAATATTTACTGATGCTCGATTTATGACAAGATAAAAAGTTCTCAAAAGTTTTAGGAAACAGAAGACAATCTTCCCACCCTTCGGCAGGTGCTGAAGGACAGACACTGTGGAAGACCAGAGCACGGGACACGCTGCCCTCGTCAGTGGGCACTGAACTCAACGCAGGCAAAGGAAGCATGTTCTAATAATCATGACACCACACACGGGGTAGGAAGATGGCGAGGGTTCCAGCTCTGGGATCCACATGGAGTCTTGAAGGAGAGACTTCCCTGCGCCCCTGCAGTAGCTCACCCTTACCCACCCAGCAGGACCATAAAAAACATGAGATCAACCTGAAGTCACACACAGAGGCAATTCCAAAGCCATGTGTTGATCCAAACTGTAAAGAGCTGTCCCCAGATGGCAGCATCATCTGTGACTCTGTTACAGCCAGCCAGGCTCTGCCCAGACAGACTCAAGTAAACACAGAGGTGGACTCAGCAAACAACTCTAAAGCCATCCAGGTGACTATAACTGGCGCCCGAGAGCCATGTCTGCAGGCAATGTGATTGGGGTATGTAGAGTCACTGCCAACAGAAAACCTTCACCATTGCGAGGAGCACTGCCTAAGGCTGAGCAGCAGAGAAGTGACCACATTGCAAGGAGCACTGCCTAAGGCTGAGCAGCAGAGAAGTGACCACATTTCGAGGAGCACTGCCTAAGGCTGAGCAGCAGGGAAGGCACCACATTGCCAGGAACACTGCCTAAGGCTGAGCAGCAGAGAAGTCACCACATTGCGAGGAGCACTGCCTAAGGCTGAGGAGCACTGCCTAAGGCTGAGCAGCAGAGAAGTCAGAGCGGGACAGACAGAGCTGGAGGGAGCAGCAGTCAGGGTAGAGGGTGCAGCATACGTGAAAGCCGAGGGCTGCTACTGACCACGCTTGGACACCGGGCTGCTTCTCTAGCTTAGGAAGCGCAGGGAGGCCCAATTGACACAGGCCAATTCGACTGCTGTGCGCTTTCACACGCTGCACCAGCTTTGGGCAGTGTATAAAATAAAGCTGTTCAGGAGCCCTGCTTCAGCTGGCCGCTGCTGTGCGAAATCTGCAAGTCTCCTCTGTCCTAATTTATACCAAAGGTGCTGCACACACACAGCCAAGCATGCTTTTAGATCCCCAAATCTTTAGATTCAGCAGCTTTCCTGTCTTAGCTTGCCAGAGCATACCTTATTTTTACTAAAAATGTTCTTTTTCTTGAAAGAGAATAAGATGATGTCCCTGAAATCAGCTGGATGTTTAACATGAATCTCCTCGGAGCGATACTGAAGGACCCGAGAAGTTTTGTTGATTAGCCAATAGGGACTAAAGACAGACAGCTCCATCTGGCAGCCAATCCGCCTGACGTGTATTGACAAGTCAACTGTCATCACTTCCGCGGTGTCAGAGGAAAAGCACACGAGGAAGAACTCGGGAAGTGTGTCGGAAATGCGGAAGTGCCCGTTCCAGTTCTTGCCCAGGTACTTCACCAGGACCAGCTCCATGATCTCGCCGCGGATTCGTGAGTGGAGGACGTCGGCGGCGCTGCCTTCTGCAAGCTCGTGGGTCTCTGCAGCTCCCTAAGAGCAACCACACAGCACAAGTTCACGGAGCATACTTCTTTAATAACAAAACCTTTATTTAAGTAGCCTACCAAGGAAGGCCGAATGCCAAGTCTAGCCACGGTTACATGTTGGAAATCCCAGCGATCACCAAGGACTCCAAAGGAAACAAACTCTCTCACAGCTGCCGTGGGAGTGTCTTCGTGCTAGGCTGCAGGCAAACCATCCTAAGTTTTGAGAAAAATCTGTGTCTATGCCAAGAACCAAAGACTAGATTTGGGACCCTGTTAGAGCTGGACTATAAAATGAGCCACTTAGCCAAGCGACATCAGCGTCTTCCTCGACATTTTCATACCATGGCTCACGGCCACTATCTGTGCAGAACCAGCAACGTCACACTGAGCAAGGTGGAACTGCTTTTGAAATGAACACTAGGGCTGGAGAGGCGGCTCAGTGATACCAGCCTTGTAGAGGACCTGAGTTCAGCTCCCAGCATCCACATCTGGTGGCTTACAACCACCTGTTCCTCTCAACTCCAGGAAATCAGACCTTCTTCTTGATTCCTGGGACACTGCGCTCACACATGTACACATACACACTTGGAAACAAAAGCTTAATCTTCGTATGAATGCTAGCAATAGACACCGGCTTCCTCACTGCAGCCTTCTTTTATACACAGGCTATTTGGTTCCTTCAATTAACTTTTGTCCCCATAACTCATGAATGGATCATTGTTTGATAAAGAAAAGGAATCCAAACACTTGCTAGGGCCACTGAATTTTAAAACATCACAACAAATTTAATCATATTTATAATGTGCAAATGTAATTATATTTAAAACACCCCATGTGCCCACATAGCAGACAGTGAATTCTATTTTCAGTGTAAACTTTAAGGCATATATCAGGATGACATATTTCCCTGTTTGTATTTTTCTCTCCTTTGGGTAATAAGACAACATAAGGAAAAGACGGCTAAGGTTTTTAATTTGTGATAGGCACAGTGAAGAAAAGTGGCGGGAATTAGAAAGCTGAACTCAAGGTTTAAACCCCAGCTTTACTGCCGTCCAGCAACAGGACATTGGCTCAGACACTTGATCCCTCCACAGCTCAGCCAAAAGGGCCAAGAGGACTGCAGCCACCACAGAGGCCACTGTGAGGACCGAAGTGTGCAAAAACACAGGAGCACACAGTACACGGCCTAACTGTCGCTGCTATGCCAGTTAGCCAGCGCAAACCCATCTTAGAAACACCAACTTCAACACCATGGAACAGGACGAGAGTTTACTTTGTACAATAGCAATTAATAATAATAATAATAATAATAAAACTGTAAGACACGGACCTCAAGTAAGAATCTTAGCGGATATGGCAGAAGGTTCCGCAAGGTCAGAGGAGGGTGAAGATGAAGAACATAGGCCGGGTCCCAGTCTTCGCCGTGCGCGCCGATGTAGCTCAGCTCATCAGGCAAGGCGACAGAGTTCACGATGAGCGGCAGGAAGTTGACTTCTACTGCAGGACACTGCAGCATGCACCTGACCTCCCTGCTCCGGTGAAGCTCCTCCTTCCAGGAAATGTACGTGGTGGACTGTGTGTACTGCTGCTCTAAGCTGCCGGCCGGCTGGATGAACAGCTGGCACCTACGGAGGGTTTCAACACAAGGTGAGGAAAAACACCTCAGCTTCTTCACGATGACGCTATAGGGTGGGCACTGACAGTCTTACAAATGCAGAAACCACTGCTGAGAAAGCTCAGAATGTGCCCCACAGAGGAAGGACATCTTGAGGTATTTTCATTTTGACTATAAAGATAAGCTAATAAAATACACAATCTTAGAAAATTGCAAAGTATCAAATATCAGAGGGAGAGTTTATATTGTAAATTCAGTGATAACATACATATTTCTGATCAAAAGAAGGAACTCTTGTATGTCCTACGATGGCTGCTGTACAGCAAGGACAATCACAATGTGAGGCTACTCTCCCTAAAATAGAGATCCAATTCATAAAACCAAGAAGACACGAGCTTATTTTCTCTTATAACACGTGTTCATTTATATAATCAACAACCCACATTAGTTGTACAAGCTAGCAGCCTCCACTGCGGTCTGTCCACACGCCCTGTGCTAACAGTGCACACTTGCTCTTCTGCCCTCCACCCCCAGCACCCTTCCCAGACCCTGAAAGGCCCTCGTGTCCTCCGCAGCCCTGCCCACCCACCGCAGCCCTGCTGACCACCAGCCCATCTGAAAGCTAAGCACAAGCGCAGCTGTGCGCACCTATAGGAATCCAACGGCACATGGAACTCTTCCTCCGGTCTGGCTATTCCAATGCGCTCCAACAGCTTAACGTTCTTGACACATTTGTAGATGATAAATGCTATTGAGAAGTGGTTTTTAATCTGTTGGAATAAATACACAAAATTTTAAAAATGATATACATGTTTTTTTAAAAAAGCATTAGGGTTCAAGAGACCATCAAGGCCGGCAGATCTGGGCCCAGGGGGCCTCGACAAACTGATGTACCAAGCAGGGGCAACGCACACAGTGAACCTAGACTCCCTGTTCAGATCTAGCCAACTGACAGCTCATTCTCCATTGTTGTGGGAAGAGCGGGGACTGACTCTGACGTGAACTCTGGTGCCCCCTATTTGACCACTTCCCCTTGGTGGGGAGGCACACAGAAGGGGAAGTAGGCTGACAGGCTGTGGTCACATGATGGGGGAGGGGGTCCCCTTCTGTGAGAGGTCTAGGGGAAGGGAATAGGGCAAAAGAGGGAGGGAGGGTGAGAATGGGAAGATTCAGGTGAGGGGATAACAACTGGGATGTAATCTGAATAAATTATAATTTAACAAAAATTAGCAGCACACATTTATTTTAGATCTAAAGAGCTTCAACTTAATATTGGAAGGCATTCCCACTGACTAAGAACAATATTTAAGTATCTGAGTGCTAATTATAAACATTAAGCTTAATGTTTAAGTGACAGTTCTGCGCCAGTACTGCCACATCATCCACACAGCACATGCGTTTGTTAATGTATGCCACTACTAAGGACATGCCATTCCTAAAGACTACAGCCATATTGTCCCTTACACTGCCCCCCCCCCATTAACACAGCATGTGACAGGTGAGCAGAGCCATGGGCCTCTTTCCCTGACTGCACTGTGGTGTGGGGGGGACTAACAGTGACCTAAGAGGTGACAGGGTCCGGCGTAGGCTGAGTTCCAGTCCGTACACTTGAGTTAGGTGTGGAGGAATGTTCTCTGCACAGACACGCACTGAAGTCTGTAGCCAGTGCTGGAGAGACTAGAGGGTTCAGTAAGTCCATAAACACGGGAGGGAGAGTGTTTCTATATAGATTAAAATGCCTTTCTCTTTTTACATGAGAGTAGGCCATTCCAAACACCTCGAACACATCTGAAAAACACAACCTCAAGCAATACTATACTAAGAGAACAGGACGCCGTCCCACTTGACAATCAACCATAACTGCAGTGTCTCAGTTAGAAATCCTTAAAGGAACATAATAATGTTTAGATGGTCAAACGTTCCAAATCTCTTAAGGAATGTAGTAAGTGCTTACAGGCTTATGGACAATAAAACTGAAATAAATAAATAAATAAATAAGTAAATAAATAAATAAATAAATCTGCATTTCAAGCCATTTAGAATAAAACATACTAACAGAGCGGGGTAGCAACAGAAGATACTTCACTTCGCCACTTATTTCTGAATAATCAGAGCTGCTCTGTAAGTTTTACCGCACATCCCAAGTTCAGCTAAATGGCTGAACTCGGTCTGGTACCCCAAAGGGACACACGTTACCTAGGAGCATTACCTGCAGAGGCGAGCGCAGAGTGATGACCTTATTTCCTTCAGTTGCGTCAATCTGCACCAACACGGAATCAGAACGGCTGGCACTGGGGTTCCGTACATTATACAATCGCCGGCCAGGCCTGGCCACAGGGACACTGCCCACTTCTGTGTAGCCATGCGGCACTAAAGTGGAGCACAGGGGGATAGAATTGCAAATATTTACTTTTTAATAAAAACCAACCCTGGACCTGGAAAGGTGGCTCAGCAGTTAAAAGCATTTATTGCATCTGGGTGCAGTGACACATGCCTATAACCCCAGCTCTCAGGGGAGGCAGAGGCAGGTGGATCTCTGTGAGTTTGAGGCCAGCCTGGTCTACAAAGCAAGTCCAAGACAGCCAGGGCTACACAGAGAGACCCTGTCTCAAAAAAAAAAAAAAAAAAAAAAAGCACGTATTGCTCTTGTAGAGGACATGGGCTTGATTCCCAGCACCTATATGGTACCTCATGAGCATCTGTAATTCCAGTTCTAAAGATTCCCAGGTCCTCTTCTGGCCTCCAAGGGCTCTAGGCATACACACGGTACACAGACAGACATGTATGCAAAACGCCATAAAATAAACAAATAACAAAAAATAATAACACCTCACAATAATGCAAGGGTATGATTTCTCACCATTGGAAATATAAATGTTTTTCTAAGACTCTGATATTTAAAAAAGAAAAGAAAAACAATTACTCATATAAGATTTTTGCTATGAAGAGAGACAAATGTGCTAAAACAAAATCCAACCTATCTTTTCAATCTCTCAGCTAGGTAAAAACAATCTCCTTGTCTTTGTAATGGCATCATTACCATAAATATTTCAGACATCTCTCCAGGGCCACTTTTCTTGCTTATCTGAATACTTATTATTTAGGGCATGGTAATTAATAATCAAGTTTTATAAGGCACTTACTAATTAAGGTCAATCTTATGTTTAGAAGAAACCCAGAGGTGAATTATCAACTATTTATTGCAACCCCTGACACATGTCTGGATGATTTGTCAAAAATAAATAGCCACAATTCCCTCGAAGCCCTGAAGATCCAGACAGCGTGGCATACCAAAGGTCAGCATGAAGAAGCTGCTCTCCTGCCGGCTCAGCATCGTCAGCTTTCCCTGGCGCAACGGTTCCAGGCTGGCATAGTCCAGCTCCAAATGCTCGCCGGCATCTACATCATAAATGTCGCTCTTCTCAGGGGAGCCCATGACCCGCAGGTTACAATTGTGCTGCACCTTTATGGGGACACCCAGCGCGTTTCTGACTGTAAAAGGAGCACTGTCTTTCAGAGAGTAGTCGAAGGTAGAAGCTGCTCCCTCGGAGAAACCCTGCAAGGGAACACAGCACAGTAAAATCTCAGCAACATATTTCTTACGAGCACTTTACCATAACTACATGTTTTCTGAAATTTATTTTCATGACAAAAAAAAAATCAATCCATACATGTTTCATTCTTAAATCCTACATGAAATGTTTGAAATTAGAACCACACATACTTTTGCTAAATTGTTGAAAACATTGAGACAGCTTTTGGATATTGTGATATTCATAGTAGCTCCTGAGGAAACGTGAACTGCCATTTGTGGCTCAGGAATAAAATCATCTCCTGGTATAAAACTTTTATCCTGGATCGGGTTCTTCTTCACCTAGGAAGAGAAACAACATCCAGAATTTGTTATCTGCCAACTAATCAATGGCAGCTTTGGGGAGTAGGGGCACAGGTTTTCGAGACAGGGTTTCTCTGTGTAGCCCTGGCTGTCCCGGACTTGCTTTGTACACCTGGCTGGCCTTGAAATCTAAGACCTGCCTGACTCTGCCTCCCAAGTGCTGAGATTATATGTATGCACCACTGTGCCTGGCCAGCAGCAGGCTTTAAAAGCTCAACACTGAGGGATTCCGCTAAACCATATGAGCAATCCTGGGGTTGGTAGCCTTCCCTCTGCACACAGGCCATGGAAGTTCAACAGCCTACCAAGGAGGCATGAGAAGACTGCTTACCAGGGCAAGCTAGCTTCCAGCATGCCTCCTAGAGTGGTTCTGTGTTCATTAGCAACAAAAGGTGACTCCAAAGTCTAGACTGAATCTGGCATCTGGAAATAAGAGGATTTTTTTCCTACTACTTTTTTGATTAAATAATATGGTAAGCTTTTGGGTTAAATTTATTGCAAATAAGTCACATTTTCATTTCACTTATGCCTCAAAACCTTCATTAAATATTCTTTTTCTGTCTCATTATGCCAGAGACAGGTAGACCAGATATCCTCTCTACTTCAGTCAAGAAAAACTGGGCTACAAAGTAAGTGAGTTATCTTTAAAAAATAATTTGCTACAGCAGTTTCTGTGTGTGACTTCTCCACTAGTGACCACAGAAAGGCAAATGGTGACAGTCTGTTAATAGCAAATATCTCACATTTCTGTGTTCCCAGGGGGGAAAAAAAATACTTCAATAGCAAAAATTCTGAAATACTAAGAAATGTCAAAAATCAGAGAGTTCATCATAATATTAATGCTTAATTGGGGGGCTCACCTCTAAAAAAAAAAAAAAATCACTTAATAATTCAAAAGATCCCATCCATGAGTTTTATCTACCAATATCTACTATATTAGTAATGAAAAAAGAGAAAAAATTTAATATTTAAAAACAAAAATTATGTTAGCATTTTAATGGAAAACTATATTTAAAATATAAATATGAAGAGATTTTGACAAGTGTCTTGAATGCCTACAGTTAAGCAGGCGAATTCTTCTACACATTCGGCTACATTCAGTCTCAAAATCTCAACTGTGCATTCATGAGCAAGCAGGAATAAAAACGATGCGTGATGTTTCACTGTTACTGTGAAAGGAGCTATGGCCTCAAGAACCTGTAAGGGCTTTCATGGACCCTGGACCAAATCTTGAAAACAACTGAACTGAAGGGACGACTCCCGGCATCAGCTACGCTCCCTTACACTGAGCGTTAAGCTCCATGGTTGCTTCCCCTCCACTCTTTCAATCAGTGGCTCCCAGACGGCGTGGGTTTCGTTATAGTAGTGAACCTGAAAAGGTGAAGAATTTCAATTACTTGGTTGTTCAATACTAATCATCTAATTATATAATCAGTAGTAAAAAGCAGATTAAGCTACTGCTTTATATCAAAAGCCATCTGAAACCCCCTAAGAAACACAGAAAACACAATATAGTTCCCCTTCCTATTGCTCTGTTGTCATACATCAGTTAGCAAGAAATTCTTTAACAATAATTATCACATACAATTCCATGCCATCACATTAAATATTAGATCATGCTATCTGCCCACAGGGAGACTTGCTACAGCCGTGCATCTTGCTTCTGCTTTGGTGCTTCCCAGCTGTGTGCAGGAGGCACCTGTGTGGCCTCACCTCTAGTGTCATGTCAGCAGCAGCAGGAGGCACCTGTGTGGCCTCACCTCTAGTGTCATGTCGGCAGCAGCAGGAGGCACCTGTGTGGCCTCACCTCTAGTGTCATGTCGGCAGCAGCAGGAGGCACCTGTGTGGCCTTACCTCTAGTGTCATGTCAGCAGCAGCCGCCATTAGAGAAGTCCAGTTTTTTATATTTCCAGAGAATTTGGACTCTGCCAATAACAAGGGCACAGTGCGATGCCCGAGGCCACATTCTAAGGTGACTTGAACTGACTCCACAGCAACCACACAATTTTCCTCTACTGGTGGATGCTCGAGGTCCCTGAAATTTTCAGTTGCTTCTGTTGCCATGTCAACACCAAGAAACCAGGAATTATAATCAGTGACTGATCTGATGCCCCAGAGATTGCCCATCTCCTCAGCTGTGTCTTTCAACTCATCTTCTTTGGTCTTTGGGGACATAGCAGCCATGATTGTCATCACAGTGTTAAGGATTATAGGTGAGATCTTTAAAAAAGGAAAGAAGAAACATAAATAGATTCCTTCCCAAATGAAAATTAAAATACACTTCAGAAGTTAAAAAAAAAAAATAAGTAACTTACACTTACTATATTAATCTCTGAATGAAGGAAGATAAGAAAACAGGAAGTCAACTAACCACAGAAGGCTTTCCACTCTGGCTATCTGGAATAAGTAGTTCATGTTACATCGGCAGTCGAAACCCAAAGGAGAAACTGATAATTCAGAATCAGACAGTGTCACATGAACAAAAACAACAACAACCACACATAGCTTCCTCACTCAGGTCAGAAGCAGGAGGCTGACATGGAGACCAGTTGATTCCACCCCGAGCTCTGGGAAGTATGCCTGCTCCTTTCAGGAGCATGCCCCGGCTCGCTCTTAACTCCTATCTCAGCCTCAGTACCACAGAAATAACACCTTTAATCCAGCCAGCGGCCTCAGCCTCCCTCCAAAATGCCACCGGCACAATTGTTTCTAAGGCCAAACCTAGGCAAGCCATCGCTGAGTTACAATTCCCGGCAACTTTCCAGCACTCTCAGTATAAACTCAAATCCTCCTTGGCGGAGTCCCAAAAGCTCCTCGTGAGCCAGTGCCTGCTCACCTGGCCAGCCAGAGTTTGAGACGCATCAGGGCAAACAGATTCCTCTATTGCTCATTTCTCACAACCTCTGCCTCCTTAACACACTAAACAGACTTGAGACATCACCAAACGGAGGCTCCAGCGCACGCTGCTCGCTACCCTACCGCTAGCAGAGCCTTTGTTTTCCCTTAGAGGGTCAGCTGCGGCTAACGAACGCTGGGTCTCACGCTCGGCCACAGGGGCCCACCCTCTGAGTTCTTGAGTTCAGCTTCTTCACACTTCGCCTTTGTGCATACTGCCAGCTCTACACTGACAGCCTCTCCCTCCTCCTCACCAGTCATCCAACCTCCACCAAGTCTGGAAACTCAATTCAAGAAGCCCAGCTCTCGGACAGCTTTTCCCACGCACTGGTCTGGATGAACGGGCCTTTGCTTTTCTCCCAACAGCACTTTGTGCGCGCCACTTGCCTTCTCCCTCCTATGGAAGAACTGTGGACACCCAGTGCCCGACACGGGACATCTTTATACACATCAAGGGTGAAGATGTTTGGCAGAGCGTGGTGGCAAACAGCTTTAGTTCCAGCACTAGGGGGGCAGAGGCAGGAGGATCTCTGTGAGTTAAAGGCCATCTGGGGCTACAGTTTAAGACCCTGCCTCAAAAATTAGTTTCTTAGAGAAAATACAACGGATTCAAAGAGGTTTTTCCCTACATAGCATTCCATGTATTTAAACTGGTAAATTCACTAGTTAGCAAAACACAATTTAAGACAATTTAATAAAATCCAGCATTTTTTTAAATTCTAAAAAAATGTGCTGTCATTTACACAATAGTGCTGATGAAATCAATTCAAGCCTCAGTTCAATCATTATTTGTCTCTGACCTATGAAGTGAAGCTCTTATCATCACTGGCACAAACCCCTTCATTTTCTTCATACTCTGGAAAGAAGGAAAAACAGAATGCTTCTAGATTTTTCCACTTGTAAATGGGCACAAAGTCAGTTTAAGAATTGAAAGGCTAGGCTGGAGAGATGCTCACTGTGTGAAGTGCTCTCTGTAAAAGCATAAGGACCTGAGCCCAGATCTCAAGCGGCCACATAAACAATCAGGCATGCTGGGACCTGGGTGCTGGTCAGGCATGCTGGGACCTGGGCGCTGGTCAGGCGCGGTGGGACCTGGGCACTGGTCAGGTGCGGTGGGACCTGGGCACTGGTCAGGTGCGGTGGGACCTGGGCACTGGTCAGGTGCAATGGCCCATGCAGCCAACCAGTGAGCAACAGGTTAAATAAAAGACCCTGTCTCAAAAAAAAAAAAAAAAAAAAGATGAAAGAAAAACACCAAAGGCCAACCTCTGCCTTACCACGCACACACCACACACAGAGAATACGTAAGAAAATAGAAAGACAGAATTTGAATGCTATTAGAAAACACTGGAGCTTTTTCTTTCTTTCAATACTTTACAAAAGGGAATAAGACACAATAAATCTTAATCATTCATCTCAAGTATATACCTGCCATTTGCATATCTGTAAGCCAAGCAGAATATTTAACCACATAGTTATTAGATGGAATCAAATTAAATATCAGGTAAAAGCCAAAGAAATAACTACAAAGAAAATAATCTCAACGTCACCTCCCAGCCTTGAGCCCCTTCCTTTCCCACCCATCGCTGTTCTCCCCCCTACACAGCCTCCCAAACACACACACGCATATAAAACAAAAGTGTTTATGAATTATTTCAAAAAGTGTTCTTTTCAAAATAACACAAGTAAGCATGTTATTGAGAGAGAGACAGAGACAGAGACAGAGACAGAGAGATGTTTGAATGAAAGAGCTATTCTGATTACCAAAAAGTGCCCAGCAATAATGCAAGAGATGTGGACAACAAAAGTTAGTGTTGCAGAGCACTGGAAATACACAATACTGCATAAAAGCAAAAATGAACTTTCAGCCCGAAAATATGCATGAAAGGCACCAACCTTAATTACAAATTCCTTAACCGTAATATTTATGTTCTGTTTTCCAGAAGCCCATGTGCACTTTTCCATAAATAGGGAGCAGGGCTGTAACACCTAGGAACAGAAGAGCGAAGGTCACGTCTCCCCAGGAACAGACCAGGTATGTACCACACACTTGTGAGAGCTAGCCCAGCCTCACAACAGGCAAAGGCCCATCAGCCAGGCTCCCTGCGAAGCTCTTCCACACTACCACAGCGCTGGGGCAGCTCGAGGACTTTACGTAGTGCTGGAAAAGGTCTTCACTCCAAACCCAACACAGAAGGGTTAGGAATGCAGGAATTATCCAGAAGTATTTCCTTCTCACTAAGACACCGTCTAAATCAGTGTCCTCAACCTTCCTAATGCTGTGACCCTTTAACACAGTTCCTCGTGGTGTAGTGACCCCGAACCATAAAATTATTTTTTGTTGCTATGTCATAACTATAATTTTGCTCTTGTTACGATTCCTAATGTAAACATGTGATATTCGGGATATCTGACATATGACGTCTGTGGGACTGGAAGCCCACAGATGGAGAAGCACTGTTCTAAATGATGACTGGCACAGGACGTGCCTTTGAGAGAACTACAGTCAGGAGCCAACACTGACGGTACAGCGAGTATATGGTGTTTCATGAAGACTAGCGGGCTTGTCAACACCACAGATGGTCCTTCTGAGAACAACCCTCATCTTCAGTCTTGACGAGTATTGAACTATGAAGCCTGGAATCTTACATATCCATTAGAGATATAAAGTAACTTTGCCTCTTAGTAAGTGAGCCAGCGACAATGGCATAACTCTGGCGGCTTTTCATTAGAACCTGTCTTCAATGAAGTGATCACTATCAGTTTTCTGTGGCAATGCAAAAGATGACACGTCAAAGGATAATTCATGATCAAGCACAGAAGCTTAGGATTCACTTCTTTATGCATAGATCATAGCTCAAAAATTCTTCAAATTTAAAGCAGTGCTCCTAGCGAGTCGCGTGATGTAAGCTTCTCCTACCATAAACTTATAGATACGGCACTAAAAACTAATTGGTATAACTAAGGTAATTAAACTAAAATCACAAAGTTCAATAATAATGCAAAGCATCATTTAAATTAACTTTTAACAACAGAATATAACTAACTGTCTTTTGGTCACATGACCCCCCCAACTGAAAATTTTTTACATACCAAGTTTATTTTTCATTCATTCGTTGGTTTTGCTACAAAGAACAAATAAAAAGCTGGGGACGGGGGACCCACTGGGTCCTGAAAAAATTCAAAATCTATCCAACAGAAATGTAACAGTAAAAAGAGTCCACGTGGAGGCATCCCTACTTCCACCACGAGAGGCCATGACTCAGCCTTCTAACACCGTGGAGCCTCAAGTTCAGATCCTTGGTAAAGCCTATGCCTGTGGGTCCCGCAAAGCTCGCCCCTGGCGGAGCCTGGGGTTCCCCCCCTCACTAGCTTCAGCACCAGTGTCCCCAGTTTTCCTCACCGTGGTGACGCTCTTGCCTCTCCTCTCTCTCAGGAAGGGGCAGGCAAGCAGTCTCAGGTCTCTCACAGAGGCTTCCATCACCTGCTCGAGTTTGGACGTTGAGAGGGACAGGCTGCACTGGAAGGACGCGGTCAGGGCAGGAGCGTCGGCCTTCGTCAGGTTGGCAACGAATACCACTTCCGGGTCTGTGATCATGGCTTTCAAAGTCATATTCGGCCTCACAGAATCATCTAAAGAAACAGCAGGGGCGGGGCAATTTTAATGTAACTCTTCACAATGGGTCATCTATCCACGGCTGATTCTAATTAAAAAAAAAAAAAAATACAATCAGAAATCTAGCCAAAGAAGGTCATTCGTACTTGGATTTTTTAGAAATGACATGGGTTTTTGAAGTTCCTGGGAATGCAATTCAGGTGTGTGCACATATAAACATGCCCACGATGTGTCAGGCCATGCTGCAGGGCAAGGAACAGAAAGCGAGACGAGCTGCCAGGAACAGAGCCTCTGATCACAGAGACTAACCTCCGTCACCAATTTACTTCCGTTTCACCCAGAAGCCCATGCTCCGTGCCACACGATCTACAGTATAAACTTACAGAAGTAAACACGGCATCATCAGGTATGGCCCCTATTCCAAACAACACAGTGCATGGGAAAATAATATTCTAACCCTACCAATACATGCTCAGTTTGCAGCTTTGTCAGTTTTTACATTAAAGGAAGCAAAAACAAAGCAAAATACCTGACCTTAAAACAATTTAAAAGTGAACACAGGAAATCACCAATCTATTTGATAGAGCTGGAATATAAAAACTACCAACTTGAAGATGGCTTCCACCAGTCTCCGACTCCAGGCTGCCTCTGAGTCTAAGGAGCTAAAGGGCTACTGGGTCAGTCCTGCTTTGTCCTCCCCGGTCCCCGCCTCCTCCTTCTAGCTTGTCTATTGCCCGTTGACACACTGGAATTATTCAAAGTATTTTGTTTTAATAAACTCTGCCCTTTTATAAAGCAGGTAGTCTGCCACTGACTGGCCATGTCCTGCTGTTTCTGGATGAAGAAAACTGAACGGAGCCAGAGCAGTTTCCACTGCACTGCAGAACATGCCTACCACACCTCACTTAAAATTTGCTTGCTGGAGTTTTACAAAGAATGCGCTTAAATCCAAAACACCTAATTTTACTTCCTCAAGTTCTCCACCTCTGTGTTCTCCTGTTTCTAATTTTTGTTAAAATACAGGCATCCTCATTCAAGACAGTGACGTGCTCCTAACCAACCTTTCTCCATCCTGACTCTTCCCAGGGCCGTCTGTCTTGACGGAATCTGTATTTCCTTTGCTATGTTTTCTGGACTCTGAGGCATAGCTTTAATGAAGAAGTCGGCCACGGTCATCAGGAACTCCACACTGGCACACACATACAGCTTGTCAAGAAGAGCATCGATCTGGCTTCCATTTTTATCTTGTCTGTAACTCACATCAATCATAGAACTGTTGCTGTCTTGGCCACTCTTTCTGTCAATCATCCTGAAGAAGAAACATGGCATTAATTATCTCGCCCTACTAAGATAACGAAGGAAGGAGAATGCCCCCTTGCATTTAATCATCTTTCTTTCACCTTTCAGTCTCTAATCTGAATAGAAAATACAACACTGTTAATTGGAACCTAATCACCCAATTAGCAACCAAGACACGGCTGCCTAATCTCCAAAGAAAGATTCATGTGATTAAGCAATTATGGGATATTCTGTAATTATAATGCAATTCCAGAGAAACGGATGACTGCTGGAAATGATCTTAGGTGATTAGTAATGCATGAGTGCAGTCCCTCACAATACAACACCATCTCTTTGCAGTCCCTCACAATACAACACCATCTCTTTATTCCACTAAATAAAAATGCCTTGGAAGAGCTTATCTCTATAATTTGATTGCCCTATAGAATTTATTCCGTAGTACTCAATGCAAGCCAAATCAACAAGTGTCTATCAGTACCCACAGTGCTGGACAGATCAGGCCACCAAACAAGGAGATCTTACCAATGAATCAATCAGCCTAAAGAACTGTGATGGGAAAACCTGGCTGCAATAACATACTTCCCTTATTTTTCCATTTCTCTGAAAAACACAGGGTTCAGCAGAATCCAGAAAATGGCCAATGCTGTCCAAGTTTAAATAGCAACACGGTCTTTCACACACACCCAAAAAAACCACAAAATAGGTGAGTGAGGTGGCATACGCGCCTGTAATCTCAGCACTCTGGGAGGCAGAGACAGGTAGATTTCTGTGAGTTTGAGGCCAACCTGGTCTACAAAGCAAGTGTAAGATAGCCAACACTACACAGAGAAACCCTGTCTCAAGAAACAAATTCTTTGAAAGTTACATATTTCCATATTTCATATCAGACTGACACAAGTTAATCTTTCAAAATGGGTGATAATGTGATATTGCTACAGAGTATATCCTACTAAAAAATGAAAGGAATTATGCAGAATTGTTTTGAAAGACAAAGTGAACAAGAAAAAAGGGATATATGAATTTAAGGATTCTATAATAATAATAATTATTATTATAAATATATAACATATTGTAATAAATTATTATTATTATTATTATTATTATTCCTGCTGAAAATACATTACCAACTCTTATCTTCTTTAGTTCTCATTGCTAAAGCGGCACCTTGTTTTATTAATAAATTCCCTTTTCATTTATAGTTTGAAGCAGAGGAATTAGAGAGCGCCGTTACACCTTCTCCCAACTCACCTCTGGAATTGTGAGCACAGGACAGACTCTCCTGAGGCTCCCACACCTGCACGGCAGGCTGGCACCCTCCTGGAAGGCTGACAGCAAACCCTGATCTTACAGACCTGGATGTTGCTCTCTCGATCCCTTCTCGGAGATCATCAAGAGTGCACATCTTCAGTTTAAGGCTGACACTCAGAGACCCGTCCTTGAACATCTTCCCCGCAGAAGCCATCAGGTGGAGTCTGAGCTCACCGAGACGGAGACTGTCGTTATGAAATAAAAGTCTGGACTCCTGTAGTACAGTTTTTCAAGCAAAGGAATACAGGATCTTTAAATATTCCACGAGTTCACTTAAGCACATTCCTCAAGTCAAAGCTTAAAAGCAAACCAAGCCACAACGTTTCAAGGGCTGACTCACATACGCGAACCTGAATACCATGAACACAAGTGAGTACATGGTGCACTCACACACGTGTGTGTACCCTGGGCACACGATCATGGTGCACTCACACACCTGTGTGTGCCCTG
>OU015749.1:122660309-122672542 GCA_907169655.1 Acomys percivali | reverse complement strand
GAGAGAGAGAGAGAGAGAGAGAGAGAGAGAGAGAGAGAGAGAGAGAGAGAGACGGATGCACGTATGCTGAGACCACAGCATCAACAGCATCAATAGAGGCACATGCCTCCAGTGAAGCCAGATCCTTTGGAAGCCAATGCCCCTCCTGCCTAACCCGGGGCCACACTACCTTTCCTAGGCTTCACTGCAGCCTCCACTCTGCCCCTCCCACATTTCACCCAGCAGCAGCTCCCTCTAAGCTCAGTGTGATACTTGGGTTTAGTTTCTAGTTTCTGCTAGAACCAAGATGTCACCTTGCTCTGTAGCTCTGTTCTCAGTACAGACACACCTGGACACACACACACACACACACACACACACACACAATATCTGTTTAGCTTAGCCCCCGCCCAAAGGCACCTCTCATAACCACAGACCCAAGGACAGCACGCTTCCTAACGCCATCGTGCACCGAGAATGCAGCGTGTCCCTTTTCACCTTTGCAAAGCGCATGTGAGGTAAGAGAAGGCACCTGAGACAGCTCTGCGCTAGCGCTGCGCCTGTAAGCTGTGCTCCAGCCATGTCTCCCAGCTTCTTTAAAGCCAGTCTTTTTTTTTTTTTTTTAATCTTTAGACATGAATAATAACATCTTTCTAGTGGGAAGCTGAACAACACAAAGCAGCCCGACTGAACGAGACGCCACAGGCTTTGCTTTGAAGCCTCTCGCCCTCGTCTCCTTACGAACTACCCCCCCACCCCGCGCAGCACACACAGCAGTCCTCGAAGCTTGCACAAGGACTTGCACATAAGCTGCTTTAAGCATTTGCTTGTGACTTCACACAGAACACACACACGCACTTGAGCACTGTCTAGCTTGATGTGGGAACACAAACACCAGGTTTTGCTTATCTCGAGCCCAGTCTTCTGGTAACAGGTGTGACATCTACTTTAAAACTTCCTTGGGCACCCATTGCCTTCTGTGACGCCACCTAAGATACTTCCTGGGGAGTAGGTAACTTGACAAAGTGCATCACCTACTGTGTGTCCCTTCCCTACAGCTGACAAAGCTGAGAGGTGACCTTTCAGGAGCTCTCAGGAGCCAGGTATTTTCAAGCATTGTCAGAAGCCAGAGGAAAGGAGTTGAGCGGACACGTGGGCTTTCTGAAAGGCATTCTGTGCCTTACAAGACCTGAGGTACGCTTCAGGTTTGCTTCTTCTGACACCCGCTTTCTGACTGGGAATAAAGCGTCCCTCACTGGACATTGCTGCATAGGTGCCACTCTCCGGGAAGATTTCCCTCAGGAAGATGGTTTTACAACTCCTGATAATAATTCCTGAATTGATTCCAGTAACTTTCAGTCTTCCTGCTAATTAGCAAAAAGACTAGCAGGAACTCTGTGTAGCTCCAGAGTCAGGCAGGTAAACTGCATGAAATTAGGCCTGCAACAGATTTACAGCCTATGGCCAACATTCCTCTAGGTCACTGGGTCCAACTGTGCATTAGGGCATCTAAAAACTATTGCCTTAAACCCTCCATTAACTCATGGAACCAGAGATGGTTAAAAGAAAGATGGGGCTATGATCAGGATGTAAAGTAAATGAATAAATTAATTTAAAAAGAGTTTAGGTATGTAAAAGGAGGCGTCAGTCACCAATCCTGACTGATCCAAAATGAGACTAGAGAAAGACATCAGCCACCCCAATGCTGACTCTGCGGCCACCTGCCTCAGTTTCCCCCCTGCACCTGTCAAATCTGGCCTTTGACAGTGACCCCAAGGTTTCTAAGAACTATCAAAGTGATCTACTAGAAACACATTTCTCGGGATCACCTACTGATGCCCTTCCTTGGTTAACTCTTAACTTCAGAAACCCAGACAGACCCGAACTATGCCACTGAAAACACCAGTGCTTCCCAAATAAAAGTACATGCCCGCTAAAATAACTATTTCTAAATCATAAAAAGTCCCTCCCTACACATTGCAATCCTAGAGGCTACTGTACCTCAATACATGCAAATCACGCATCAGAGGAATATCCCTAAACTAGAAAGAGCATTTTGTTTTGAATGTAGTATCTGAGCCTCACTTTTAATTCTTTGACAATTCTACTTTTTATCAAATTTTCCAAATTAAGAAAAATATTTTCAGTGGGTCCCCATAAGCCATATCCTGGCTTTATCAGATGTCTAACTAAAATAAAATAAAGGACACTATAGGACAAGGACAGCCTCACTGTTGGTTTTCAGACACATGAGGAACTGCAGTGTCCGCAGCGCAAGCCTACCTGGCACTTTCCACAATTTACACGCTCACCTGCATAGGCTTAAGCTTTCCTTTTATCTCCATGCCTGGAACCTGTGTGTACCATGCGGCCGACAAATTCCGCTGTATGGACAAAAGCATGTTCACTGGCTTTAAGATTTCAATGTCAGGCTGAAGCGAGTCAGCCTGTAAAACAGTTCTGAAAGAATAATAAATATTTCTTATAAATATCTACGCACTTTTAAATGTATATCTGCCATGTTTTGTATCTTTTACGGCATTTTCCTAAACATTTAAAAGCTGTGCTGAACCCTTCAGAATAAATCAAATTTATATGCACAGCTATCTGAAACAATAACCTCAGACAAACTTTGAATCGGGTATGACAAATGTGTCTACTGTCACTAAGACTGTTTGATAACGCACTGGTAGGATGTTATGTAAGGGAATGCCAAAACTTGCCAAACTGAATCATTAAGAAACCATTAGCCCTGAATATGGCACTGTTATTTCTCCAAACTCAAGGAGGGAAAACATATCAAATATACAACTAATAAGCATATATCAGCAGCCACTTCTAGTTTGTCTACCAGTGACCATTTGCATAACCAAGTAAGTATTGCTCTTCAGCAGAGTCAAGACCTTCGCATGATGATTCAAGGACTCTGTGGTGCTTCACTGAGAACTCCTAAATCTAACAAAGCTTAGGAATGAACATCTTACATTGTACTACAACTCAGGAAGGCCTCTACCGTGAAGAAAAGTAAACAGCCACGTGGACTAAGAAAAACAAAGGCAAATGTTACTGAGAACACTGGAGCTCCTTTTCTGTCTGGAGACAACGTCTCCCTATGTTGCCTAAGCCCATTTCAAGCTTGTGAGCTTGTATCCCCCTCCCTACCTCACCATCCTGAATAGCTGTGAAGAGAGGCATCGCCCCCACTTCCTTTCAGGAAGTTTTAATTTTATAATCATTTTTTACAAAATGGAAAAAAACAAAAAACAAAAACCCCATACTATAAAACTATTAAGACAAAACACAGACCCTACAAAGCACACTGCTGTTAACCACAGGCTGGAAAGCAGTAATCAAAGCTTCCTAACTGGAATAAAGACAGGCTGCGAGTTATGAGTCATCACAGTAATTACTGCAGGTGAAAAGAACGTATGAAAACGCACGGGAAGGCCTGGACACTCCACATACCTGGACAGCTTCAGCTGGGTGAGCTGGATGCTCATCGTGTCAGCCACTGGGGGGAGAGAGTGCTGCTCCACAGAAACCAGACTGAACTTGTTCTCGACTCTGATCAAGCCCAGATCTGCTATCACGGCATTGGGGGACACAGACGACTGGGGGATGGTGATGACAGGAGCCTTCAAATCGATGTCCATCAGAAGCCGGAAGCTCTTCTGAGCCAGCTCCTTCACACTGGACGCAGCTCGTTCTGCAGCCTGGACTGTGGCTGTGCTCAAGGCTTCTTTGGCAGTTTGGAAGTTGTTGAGGAAGCTCTGTTAGGAGAGAGGGAGACAGGCAGACACAGGCCCCCGAGCAAATGAAATGAAGGCTCAATGAAGAGATCAAATGAGAGAAATGCTCCTTTACGGCATAAACACTCATTTCCTCACAGTGACCAGGCATCTTTTTATTTTATTTTATTTTATTAATTTATTCAGATTACAACTCAATTGTTATACCATCACTTGTATCCTCCCGTTCCTCCCTCCCTCCCGCTTTCACCCTATTCCCCTCCCCTAGGTCTATGACCGAGCAGGACCTCCTCCCCTACTATATGGTCATAGGCTATCAAGTCTCATCTTGGTAGCCTGTTTATTCTTTCTTTGTGTGTCACCTGGCCTCCCCTTGTGTCAAATATGGGGCACCAGATGACCAGGCATCTTAAATTGGAATTTAAATGAAAGTTATGTTGAACAGAACTCTATCCCAAAGTAGGCTCTACTCTGTACTTTCAGGGTGCAAGAACAGAGTTTATTCTCAGCAATGAATGCCAGCTTATTCATGAAGACTGTAATGCACCAGAGATATGCAAATATGGTTGTCTATCATCTTGCAATCATTAATAGGAATCAAAAGTTATTTGTGGTAAGATACATTTGGCATCTATTTCACCTGAAAATAAAGTACTTTACAAAGGAAGAACCTAAAAGAAATACTCTTAGCACGTGTTCGTTAATCACGAAAGAGTGACATCATCTCTTTCATTAGCCCAATATACACACACTCAAGACAGATAAAATTGATGGTTTAGGTATAAATGGATGGCCAGTAAGCTCTTGAACTGGAAGGTTTAAACTCAACAGCCCGAGACATTTGCAAGGATGTAGTAAAAATAAGAATTTCATGGCCTGGTTGATCACAAATATAATCGAAACCCTAAGTTTCGATATTTGTTCTTCAACTGCATGATGACTTATGGACAGTCTATCAGTTAATACTGAAAAGCCCTAAATTACAATACCGCATCATACAAACAATAAAATACATAAAAGTAATAGCTCAATGTGGTGGTGCACACGTGTAGTCCCAGCATTTGGGAGGTAGAGGCAGGAAGATCAGGAGTTCAAGGTCAGCCTGGGCTACACAGTGAATTTGAGGCCAGTCTGGGCTATATGAGATCCTGTGTATTAAAAAACAAGCACTACTAAAAAACAAAAAAGAGAAAGGAAAAAAACAAAACAAAAATATGTGCATGCATCTGTATGGATACATACATAAATAAAAGTAAATACCAAAAGTACTTTAGAATGTAACTATAAAAATATTAGACAATGATGGATGTTATGTTCAAAACAATGACTAAAGCTTCTGTTTGGGGCCAGCAACATGGCCCAGCTGGGACTGACTGCCCAGGCCTGGCAATCTCAGCTTGATCCCTGGAACCCACAGAGGTGGAAGGAGAGGGCAGGCTGCACACCCGCGTCCTCTGACGTGACGACAGCATGCTGCGGCACGCACGCCCAGCACGCACATCATACAGGTGTTCACATACGCATACAATAATTTTAGGAATTAACTTCCATTTGGCTTACTACCATCTAAAAGATTTACTTAATTAGAACATTCTGTTCAGGGTTCGGGTGTTTATTATACAGCCCTTGTCTGCGGTCTCAGGTTAAAGGCTCACCAAGGAAGCTACGGCATCTCACACTGTGACACTACTGTGCACCGTAACCTTTAGTGGGGCCTGAGGGAAGGAAGTGCAGCCACAGGGAGCACACTCCTTATGGGGACACTGGGACCTGGGCCCCATCTCTCCTCTCTGTTCCCCAGGATGCACGAGATCAACAGCCCTGCCCCAGCACACATGCTCCATCAGAATGCTCTCCCTCACCACAAGCCCCAACACAGGAGAAACGAGCAATGGAAGAAAGCCTCTTAGTCCTGGGGCCCAGGCACGTTCTTTTTGTTGCTTTAAGGTATGTGTCTCAGCGATTTTGTCACAGTGATGGAAGGCTGGCAAACATGCCCTCATAGTGGAAACTTTAACTGTCTAGACTCAGGACACAGGCACACTATGTAGAGCACAGTGAGAAATAAACACAAATGGAAATACACTCACCAAAAGAGACATGAAGAATTTATGAACATAGACAATCTGAATGCAGCCCACTTTGAGACTAAGTTTGCCGTCCACTTTAGACATATCACTGTAGCTCTCTCCTTCTGTGGCATCTGGGTAGAGAGTCATCTGGAATCTGAAGACTTCATCTCCCAAAATAGAGACAGCCTGACATAACAAGACAGTCGGTTATCACAAGGGCTACAGTACCCTGGTCACAGGGCCCTCGGCACACTTCCTAATGCCAGGAGCCTGACAGGTAAAAAGAGCAACGCAGAAACTCAGCCTTCAACATCACCCTATGAAAACCTCACTTCTTTAATAAACACCTACCCACCACTAGAGTATCCAGACGCAACCGTCCAATCACCACACAGCAAGCTTTGCAGCCTGAAAACAACCTCCCACCTTCATCTCCAGCCTTTACATGCCTAACGCATATCAGACAAATAGCAAATGTTCACTGAACACATAAGTAGTGGCATCTGTCCCCAAATGACACACTTCAACACCACACACAGTTCTGTAATTACCTTTCTGTGTATGAACAGTGAATTAACATTCATGACCACGATATTTTCAAGTCTGGCAAACACGTCAGTCTGCTTTGGCTTCACAAAAACAGAGGCGTCCATTCCTAAGGAGACACACCGTTTACAGATGTGCACTAACATACTGCTAACATACAAGGCAAATACAAGTAAGTTACTATCAGACATGTTAACACAATCACCTCCCATGGACGTGGTATCTAAAAAAGGCTGAACCACTTTTAAGTCAGCATATTCCTCACACGTAAGAGTTGAGGAAATTTAGCCAGGCAGTGGTGCAGTGGTGGCGCATGCCTTTAATCCCAGCACTTGGGAGGCAGAGGCAGGCGGATCTCTGAATTTGAGGCCAGCCTGGTCTACAAAGTGAGTCCAGGACAGTCAAAGCTACACAGAGAAACCCTGTCTCAGGGGGGAAAAAAAGAGTTGAGGAAATTTAAAAATAAAGCCAGTAAGTTTTAAGTAAGTTGTTGACACTTTCCCCAAAAACAATATGCTATGCATTGGTGCAAGCAGAGCCACCCACTTGGGGAGACTTAGTGTTTTCCAGTGCACTGCACAAACGTGTGTTACTATAACTGAAATAAGTGAGCATCACCTTATGACTTAAAAAAAATTATTTCTATAACCATTAATATCTACAATATGATCATCTAAGGTTTAAAATTCGCCATGCTCATCCCATCGACGACGGAAGGGTTTGAGAGCCACGCCTCCTCGTGGACCGCCTGCAGACGGGATCCGGCAGCACCTGCTGACTGCCGCTGACCTTCCAGTCCTCTATAACTGCTTACAACGTCCCCTGCACTTGTGTGCACATATGTAAGTGTGTAAACGTCACCCACACAACAGCCTTTACAGCGGGAAGCAAGGTACAGAGTGTTAAGCTAATCTGCTCAGCATGAGCCAGTGGTTGGCGTCAGGGCTGAGCCACGGCAAGACATCTCGAGCTTACTGAAATGAGCGGTATAGCCTGAGGCTCAAGTCTCAACTACACCAATCACAAAGGAAGTATAAAAGGTCTTTTACAAACTTATTTTGCTAAACTACGTATGCTTAAAATCCAAGTGAAAACAAGGTTAATGGCTTTTATTTTTACACTATGAGCTACTGATAATTCACCTGAGCTTAAAATTGTCATGATGGTGCACGCCTTTAATCCCAGCACTCGAGAGGCAGAGGCCGGTGGATCCCTGTGAGTTCGAGGCCAGCCTGGTCTACAATGCGAGTCCAGGACAGCCAAGGCTACACAGAGGAACACTGTCTCGATAAACCCCCAAAAATATTTTTTTCTTATTCTGAAAATAAAGCCACAATGAAAACCTTATGCCTCAGATGTACTCTGAAATTTTAAAAATGGATAAGGAATATCTCAAATTAACAATGATCAATAACAAGTTTACCTCTATTTTTCAAAGTACATTTGTTCAAAGCTTGCATCCATTTCCAATACAAATAAATCCACTGATCTTGCCAAAACACTCCATAAAAACAATTCCTTACCATGTATTTTAATATCTGCTATGTTACTCTGCTGATCACAAACGGAGATGTTGAAGGCATTTAATTCAGCTATGATCTTCAAATCAAACACATCACCTTCAGAAGTGCCAGGACCTGCAAAGCAGTGGACATCAGTGGTCAGTGATGTGCAAAGACACAGTTTGCACATAATAACAAGAAGATCATATAATGCACAAAAGGAACCATTAAAGTCTTATTAAGACGACATAAATACGGATTTTCCCACTCAGATAAAACCTAACAATGTCGTTCAGTTATGAATAAAGATGACCACAACACCTTGATGGTGCTACTCACAAGGTGAACATGTGCCTGCAGCTTTAAGGAAACCCTCCAAACTAGGTTCTAGAGTTTGGTTACTACAAAATTTTTAAGTAGTCATATCACATACTAGATCAAAGAGTAGCTCATGAAAACTGAAGTAGTTATGAACAGTTACTGAAACTCATATTATTTACGCTTTCACGTGCTCTTTAACTAAAGCACCAACCCAGCTTCTCTCAATTATATGATATGGATCCATAAGTAATTCTATGATAGAGTCACCAAGAAAGCATACAATATGCTAAAGTTTAAAAGAAAACCGAAAAATGTGTATAAAAGAATAGTCAATATGAATGTGTTAGCAAATCCTACATTCGAAGAGGCTGAGGTGGAACAACTGCCTGAGTTTGAGGCTAGCCTGAGCTATACAGTAAGTTCAAGTCCAGCCTGGGCTATGTTATCTCAAAACAAACAAAGAAATAAACAAAGCCTCCCACCTGGCTGGGTTTGACTTTTGTGTGGGTCCTGACTCTCTTCACTTAGACCACACTTTCCTGGGACTGCCTTACATGTAGGAAACAGAACTTTCCTATAGACAAGAAGCATGGGAGCTCTCAGTTTTTACTCCTAATATGAGAGTCTGTTTGCTTTCTCAACATTTGGTGCAGGATAAACAAGCCATAAAGTCAAGCTGTGCAGTAAAATCTGCAAGCAGTTCAGCTGGGTTAGGGCTGCTGCATTCACTCAGATGAGCTATGAATGGTTTGTGCATATGCTATAGAGAGAGCGCATTACAAGAAGGAAGTCAGGTGCGGTGGCCACATTTAGAAAGCTCTCCCATCCTGGGACAGGCTGGGGCAGGAAGAGCAAGAGGCCATCCTGGGCTACACAGCAAGACACTGTCAAAACAACAAAGAAGGCCGGGAGTGGTGGTGCACATCTTTAATCCCAGTACTTGGGAGGCAGAGCCAGGTGGATCATTGTGAGTTCAAGGCCAGCCTGGTCTACAAAGCCAAGGCCAAGGCTACACAGAGAGACCCTGTCTTGAAAATCCAAAACAACAGCAACAAAGAAGGAGGGATTCTGCTTCTGACAACATTATTATTCTATTGTCTTGAAAGTTCAGATCCTGGTATCAAACTGACTAGTACTAAGGCTTTTATACTTAAGATGTCAGTAATACAGATATAATTCAAGCTAGTAACAATCAGAAATTTATTACATCACTTAAAAAATAATTAAACATTTGAATTAATAATCAGGCACATGTTCTTTATTGATTCGGTATTTTATACCAAACATTTCAGAATACAAGTTAATGCACCTCGTGAACACCAAGTTCTAGGTGTGACTAAAAAAGGGATGAGGTCAGAGGTCAGGGTGGTACCCAAAAGGAACTCAGACCTGCTGCATACAGCGTCACAGCCCGCAAGGGGCCTCTGTGGCTAAGCACGACGGGCACCGCCTTTTAGCACCTTAGCTTCTCATGTGCACTAGACAGAAGACCAAGAGGTGTGTCAACGCAAACAAGTCCTATTTTCTGTAAGAGCCAGAGAGCGGCACCCACTGAGGTACGCGCTTCCTACTAACATTTACTTCAAATCCTTCAGTAAACTGCCATGCAATTATGTAAGGAGAGCGCCTGCTTTCCTCTGAAGCTGCCCACACTCGATGGACACAGTGCACACCAAGGTGTTAACGTTCGGCCCCGCTGCAAACATGAGCTATTCCATGAGCGCATATCGGAAAAGACTGTTACCGGCTTTGATGGCAAGACTTCTGGATTCTCCCACAGGTGGCTTCGGCTCAGATCCCTTCTCAGAGGACGAAGAGTTAGAGGACGGAACAGCGGACGACAGGAAATCCATAAGGGAAAGCAAAGCTTCCAAATGGAGCACCAAGTCCAAGGACGAGAATGACACCTGAGGCAGTGAACACGAGAGGAGGTTTCAGGGATGCTCACACCACTGCCGGACCAGCCATGCCACTGGGGGACAGTCACACCACAGGGGGAGGGATGGTCACGTCACTGGGGTCACAGTCACAAAATTGGGTTGAGTTTCAGTGTCTGTAACAAACACAAGAATGGCTCGAGCCTTTCTAAGCAATTAAGAGTGAAGTAGTAATATCACTCTAATCCTTTTTATTACTATTGCGCTGTCAATCTTTCCCCGACAGCAAACCAATGTTCTGCTCGCTCCCAGTGCAGACATTAATTCTAACCTCAGCCAAGCTTTAGGAGTCTTAAGTGAAGATACGGGAGTATTCCTCCACTGACCACATATGATCAAATGCACGGTGCGTGTGTGTATGTGTGCGTGTGTGTACGAGTGTGCATGTGTGTGCGTGTACGTGCATGTGTGCGTGTGTGTGCGTGTGTGTGCGAGTGTGCATGTGTGTGCGTGTACGTGTGCGTGTGTGTGTGTGTGTGTCTGTGTACTAGGTGAGGCTCCCTCCTTGTTCTTGATCTTATTCTAACCCAAAAGCCACTACAGAACTCACATGATCAGTGCTGCCATTAACAGGAAGGCCACACAACCATGGTAGACTAAAGCGAACAAAATTCCCTTAAAATGAGAATCATTTGTATATTCCGCAAATAATAATTAATTCATTTTTTTAAAACAACCTTTTCAGAAACAAGCTTTGGCAAGACCTTTATTTTAATTCTATATGCCCTAATTTTAGATCTATTACTGATCCTATCTTACAGCTGAAAGTGGCCCTCAAGCTCCATCAAGTCTTGAGATGGATCACAAAAGACTTACCCTCAGCTTCTGTTTGGTGTTATCATGGATGGTTTTAAATTCTGGCCCATCACTGTCTGCCTGTAAGCAGTTGACAATTAAACCACTGAGTTAAAAACACTAAAATTTCACACATTGAAAACATAAATTTCACAACTTAAAGTTTGCTATTAAAAAACAACAACCATGTTTCGTATAAGCAAATAAGAATATGCCCCCAAAACTGACCACAAAATCGTGCTCTGAAAACTATGGATGCAAAATCAAATTCCCTATCCTACTCTGGAGGAGATGTTAGTGCATCTAATTAGGTGGGCCGATTCAAAAGTGAAAATGGCTGCTACCTAATTTACATCACTTCAGGGTATGGCACCGCTTGGACTGTTCACTGTCACTTATTCAACAGCCCAGAGATGCTCGTCAGGTTAACAGAGTGTAAAGGGCTTTCATACACTTCCATAATGCACCATCAACCAACTTGTACAGACGAAAACTTAGGGGGAGAATCCAAATATTAAAGATGAGGGGAACATAAATAACTTCTTATACTTAAATATTAACCCCAGAAATGAAATGAGGTACTGTTAGGCTTAGATTTAAATTGTCAATTTCACAGAACCTTGAATCATCTGGAAAGCGGGTCTCTGTGAAGGCTGTCCACATTGGGCTGTCAGCCTGTCTATGTAAGATTTTCTTAGTTAACTGACAGGGAAGACACACCAATTGTGGGCAGCACCATTCCCTAGGCAAGGGGTCTGTAAACAGAAAAAAAGCTGAGCTCAAATAAGCAGGAAACATGTATGTGTTCATTTCTCTCTGCTATTGACTGTGAATGTGTGATGTCACTGGGTGTTTGAAATTCTTGTCCTGATTTACCCACGATGATAGACTGTAGCCTGGAAATATAAGGTGAAACCAATCCCTTTCTCCACTAAACTGACTTTTCTGTCGGGGTATTTATCACAGCAACAGAAATGAAAGTAGAGCAGGTACCGTGATGAACAGCATCTTCAGGAGGGCTCCGTCAGCCTCGTTAGAGGAGCTGACGATGTGCAGAGGCTCCCCTTTAGAGTCTAGAAGGGAAAGACAAGTCTGAGCCACCTGTGTCATCCCTTCAGCCCCTCAGACACTGTGTAAAACAGAACCAGCCAGGTGCACAGAGAAATGCTCATCAAAGAACTGTACATAAAGCAGGCACGTGTGTAATACTGTCTATAAATCATACCACAATAAATCTAGCTGGGGCAAGAAGAAGATTAAAGATGGCAAATTTAACAAGACAAAACAACACTAGCCTATAACCACTCTCACACTCCCTCAACACTAGCCTAT
>OU015749.1:122643264-122660299 GCA_907169655.1 Acomys percivali | reverse complement strand
CAACACTAGCCTATAACCACTCTCACACTCCCTCAACACTAGCCTATAACCACTCTCACACTCCCTCCAGCACACAGCTATTACCCTCATGTGAACAGGTATTAACATAAGAAATAGCAGTTATAAAATACAAGAAGGGATTATTCTCAACAAAGTTTATCGTCTCAAAAATGCTCCACAGAGTCCTCAGAAAGTGTAAACAAACAGAACTATAAAATTCAGATAGCTTCAAATTCAGGTAGTGAGTTGAAAACATCCAGGACGTGCACTAAACGCCAACGTCACCGTCACCTGGGAGGATGTGAAACTAGCAGCTGAGGCTAAATGTCTCCTTCCACATAGTTATATTTTCTTTAATGTTTAGTTCTTACAAGCACATATTAATGTAACTCAAAACAGTCCTTAGCTTTCGTGTGATTTGCAAGTAAATCAATAGACACAGTAAGGCTTCTTAGTAAATTAAATTTCCAGGAGGAATCTTTGGACTCTGTACGCGGGAATCGACTTCTTAATTCACCATAATCATTTAGGTGAGATTTATTACAGCATCACCAACAAACTGGACACGTAAGGAATACACACAGTAAGGAGCAGAATGCTGGCCATGAGACCCACAATGCCTTTCCACTGATGGACCTGCGCACTTACCAGGAAAATCAAAACAACACACGGTAATTGTTCTTAGGTAGGCTTTCACAGTCACGTCATGAGCTTTCACTTTGGCTTCCATCCCAAGATGAAGGATCTTCAGTTCGTGTAAGGGCCTTCCTTTCCTTTCTGCTTTTTTTATCAAAGTAACCACAACCTAAAAAAGTGAGGCTGGATTACCACAAACGGCTTCACTAATACACAGTGGTAGTAAGAACTCAGTAGCTACACAGAGTGATACGAAGAAATTCACACAAGTAAAAGCTATTCTGAGCCTGAAAAGTGGCTGCCGCTCACCGCCTTACAGTCAATTACCTTACACGCATTTGTTCAGACGCTGAAATGCCACCACTATTTTCTACTGAATTTCTAAGGTGAAGTACAGAAGGAAAAAGCAAAGAAGGCAGCAGCTAATTGTTATGCAAATCCCTGAGCAAGACTTCTTAACCCTGAGCTACGACTGCTCCTGCTGGGGGCTATCTGAGCACAACAGGTCATTTGCTGCACTCCTGCCTCCACCCACCAGCTGGCGCCCTCCCTGTCTACTGTAACAGTATGATGCCAAATAAGCCCTGGCAAGCACAGATTCCTGCCCTGCAGCCCAGCCAGGTCCACAGGGACGGAACCATCACAGTGAGTATAACACTCTCTGTGTTTCCATGTCCACTTCTATCTAGGCCGGTCCTTCTACCTAGCCAGCCCCTTTGTTCACTCCATTTTCTCAAACAATTTGTTACTTTTCTTTACAAACTCCACTCAAGGGTCACTTCCTCCCAGGACCCTTTCCTAACCCCACCTGTTCAGATACCTGGTCGCTACCATCTACACCACAGGCTCTGGAAGTGGCCTACCCCAAGCATATTTTTAATGGAAATACAATGCTATATTTAGAACCTACATATTTTCTAATGTATCTTTCAGCCCTGGCACACACCCTGGACAGCTGCTGAATATATAAAGAAAGAAGAAAACCCATGCTGACGTAATACAGCATTTTTAATGGTACATGATCCGTGTGCCATTCTACGGAAAATTTCTAATATTTATTTACAAAAGATTTCTCTATTTCCCTCTCTTGTCTTTCCTATATGAGATCCAAAGCAAGCCACATTCTGACATCTTATAATGAAAGGGAGTTACAGGAAACGTTTCTATTTTCTCTTTAAAAAAAAACATACTGAGTCCATTAAATGCATTTCACTCACATTTCAAAGCATCGTCACATTAGCAGTCTACGAATTTAGCTTACTAAAACAATAGCGGTATCCTTAATCTGTTCACCTCACTTTGTAAAAAGCAATGACAATTACATACCTCCTTAATTTCAAAGTTTAACAGTACATTAATGATGTCCAGGGATCTGGTCTCTTCCACCCTGGCTGGTGGCGTGTCCTGTGTGGTGTGCACATCCTGCGGCACAGAGACTTCTCGGCATGCTTTAGTTTCACCTAAAGACGTTAAATAGAAACACGTGCTTCTATTCATTCGTTTCTCTCACAGACACTTACTGCAAACGCGCATGAGCACCTGAAGATCCGCAAATCCACATCAGCTCTCAGCCTTAGAAAACTCATGGTTTAGTAAGAGACATACGAGGTCAAAGTCAAATGGAAGAATCATAAACTAACCTATTGCCAGGAAGTAGGCAAATACTAGTGAGCTGTGCATAAAATGCACAGAGGGAAGAGAGAAGACAAGGCTGAGAGAGGAGACGGCGCCACGTGCGGCCATCCAGGAAGGGAGAACTTCCACACCTAGGATGCTATTCTGAAACTCACACTGTGAACGCAAAAAAACTGTTTGCTAACCCATCACACACAAAAATAATAAAGCTACCATTTGTTATATGTGCACCGTGTTCCAGACACTGTGTGGTGAGCTGCGCATGGACTGTCTTGCTGAACTCCTAAAACGCCCCTCAAGGGAAAGAACTTCATTGTCCCCAACCCACATTAACTGTGTAGACAAACGTGGTGCCTTGCACAGTGTCACATGCAAGTGCTAATCCAAGCGCACCGGCCTGACCTGACAGCCTTCACTGTCAACTACACAAATCTGCCAGTATGTCAGCGCAGCTAGCATCATCCTGACCACTAACTCAACACACCAGAGGCCTGCAGCAGAACCTACACCAAAACCCACGCGGAAAAAACACACTTCTCATTAGCACCCTTGGGAAGACAATACAGAGAGCAGAGGTTCATCTGTCATCTTACTCCAGCACTGCTTCAAGTAGGAAGAATTGATAACAGGTTTGGACAGTCTCACAAGAAGATACTCAAGTAGGCAGGCAAAGGGCATATATAAAATATTTTAATTCGTTAGTAATGAGAACCAAATGAAAACCACAGGAAGGGGCTGTGGAGATGGCTCAGTGACTAAAGCACTTGCCCTGCAAGCAAGGAGACAGAAGTCTGGGTTCCTGGCACCAGGTAAGTATCAAGTGGTATGCCAGCCCACCTGCAATTCCAGCCTCCTAGGGCAGAGTCACGGATCCCTGGAGAAAGGACCACTAAAGAGCCCACCTGGTGAGTCTCATAAATCGTAGAAAAGAGCAAACTGCATTTATATAAAATGCACGAAAGAGTAAAATTAACCATTGACAGTGTCACAGGTCAGGATAGCAGTGAGCTGTGAGTGGACGGGGCAGGCAGGTTCTGTCCTAACGGGATGAACAGCACTGAGCTGTGAGTGGACGGGGGCAGGCAGGGTCTGTCCTAACGGGATGAACAGCAGTGAGCTGTGAGTGGACGGGGCAGGCAGGGTCTGTCCTAACGGGATGAACAGCAGTGAGCTGTGAGTGGACGGGGCAGGCAGGGTCTGTCCTAACGGGATGAACAGCACTGAGCTGTGAGTGGACGGGGCAGGCAGGGTCTGTCAGGGAAGAACGGATGCAGAGAGATGTGCTGCATCCTGGTCATGGTAGCTGCACAGGTGGTTCTGAGGCTAATAGCTGGAGCTACACTAGACTTGCATATAACAAAAGGGGGAAATGTACAGTGAAATAGTTATCCCTCAGTTAATGCACAGCGGTTTCAAAATATTCGATTAAACTGTTAGAAAGCCCTATGAGCATATACAGGGGGAGGAGGTCCCCCTCAGTCACAGTCATAGGGGAGGGGAGTAAGGGGAAAATGGGAGGGAGGGAGGAATGGGAGGGTACAGGGGATGAGATAGCAATTGGGATGTAATAAGAATAAATTAATAAAAAATATTTTTTAAAAAACTGTTAGAAAGCTACAGAAACTCATGGCAGGGTACAGAGTACAAGTTCTATCAAATTTTGAATTGATCAAACCACACTGTATTCATGTATGAAATTCTCAAAACAATAAAGTTATAAAATTTAAGTTAAATTAATGTATTAAACCCAATTTTAAGCCAGGTGGTGGTGGCACACACCTTTAATCCCAGCACTCAGGAGGCAGAGGTAGGAGGATCTCTGTGAGTTCGAGGCCAGCCTGGTCTACAAAGTGAGTTCAGGACAGTCAAGGCTACACAGACAAACCCTGTCTTGAAAAAAAAAAAAAAGAAAAACTAATTTAATTAGCCCTTCACTAAATGAGAACCACGTTAATAAAGATCTCATACCCTTTCACTGGTAAAACACTACAGACACACATGCAAAGTAGATGTGCAAGGCCATCTCAGTGCAACAGGGCTACCAGTGAAAAGCGCGACCTGAGTAGCTCTCCTTAGACCCTTGCTAAAACTTGAACTACTTCAGCAGAATTTAATGCATTGAAACCACTGAAAACAATGGCAGGAACCGCGACCAGCACACACACAGGTGTGAAATATGCACAGGTGCAACGGTTAATTCAGGAAAACATCAGCAAAGCACCGTGAGCGCATACACACGGGTGCCATCACTTGTTTGAAAAGAGCAAAGGTATATCTTGTCTGCATAATATATTCATTATATGTGTATACATATGTGATTGTTATTCATACATACACACACATATATATACATATAAGAGCTTTAAAATATTATAACTTTTTAAGTAAAACTTGCCATAATCAATAATTTAAACTTGTGCTATCTTCATTTTAATATATTTACTATCTCTGGAAAGTAGTAATTTATTCATAATTTAAATTCTTACACTTTACCACTATCTTATTTAAATATCAGGTAAAATATGATGCCACAGCCTAGCATACTTAAATTAATTTTTTAATATACAACTTAAGTTTTTTTTGTTTTTTTCCGAGACAGTGTTTCTCTGTGTAGCCCTGGCTGTCCTGGACTCACTTTGTAGTCCAGGCTGGCCTCGAACTCACAGGGATCCTCCTGCCTCTGTCTCCCGAGTGCTGGGATTAAAGGCGTGCGCCACCACGCCCGGCTCTATGACTTGAGACTGTTAACAGAGATCTAGCACTGGTGAGTGGCCACCCTTCCCAATTACCTTTGCCCAGCACAAGCGGCGTGGAGACGGGCTAAACAGTAATGGTGTGCCGGGCTGAAAGGAGAGAAGCAAGGTCCAGCCATGCTTTCATCAACATCTTGTTTGTGTGTTTGTTTGGTTTTTTTGGTAAAACAAGTCACGGTTTGTAAATGTGCATTTGTGTACCACACATTTATGCTGTTTCAGGCTGGACACATAACACAGCAGCACAGTGTGTGCCTCAGCATACTGGTTAATTCCCTACTGTAGGGAATTTTTTTTTAAAAAAAGAGCTCTCTATATTGAAAGCACGTCAGTGTCTACCGAAGTATAAGGAGGCGCATGCGCGCGTGTCAGCGGCCCTCACCGGCCTCTTGTATCCTAGGTTTCCCTTTATCCACGTCTCCAGTGGCCTCGCCGAGATTTTCTGCCAGTATTTTAAACAGAAGATTAAGATCCTCTTGATTTAGACTAACCTGTGAAATAGATGATAAATAAAAAATTCATTTTAAAACAAGACAACTATAATATAGAAAGGATTCTGCGCAAAAGAACAGAGTGATCTTTTTTTTGTTGTTATTTTTTTTTTTTTTCGAGACAGGGTCTCTCAGTGTAGCCTTGGCTGTCCTGGACTCCCTTTGTAGACCAGGCTGGCCTCGAACTCACAGTGATCCGCCTGCCTCTGCCTCCCAAGTGCTGGGATTAAAGGCGTGCGCCACCATGCCCGGCTAGAACAGAGTGATCTTAAGAGCCCCTGAGACGCGACAGAGTCTTTTTTTTTAAAGACAAGGCTTTTACTTCTTGCTTCACTCTAACTTTTGCAATTTTAAATAAGATGTTAAAACATAAATAATATTTGCAAATCAATGTTAACTCTACTGGCTGGTTTTTACTTAAGGTTAATTGTACTTAAAGAAATCTAATCCATTTTTTAAATAAAAAATCTTGGAAACTCCTTAAAGAACAGTATCTTTATCTTCAGCATACTCTGATCTCCTCAAAAGCAAATGTGTAAACAATACACGATATGAGAGAGAATATAACAATAAATAATTTGTGCACAGATTTCTTCAATGATTATATAGCAGACTTAAAAATTAATAATACTTAAGGGAAGATTAAATTTTATTGGCAAGATTAATGACCTTACTGAAAAAAGTTTCACAAAAGTGTTTCTTTGGCCATGCAGAAAATAGTTTGCACTTCCCTTGGGTACACATGAGAAAGCCTTCAGGGTTGAAATTTCAACAGTAAGTTATTTTCATGTACATACTTACATTCATTGAATCAAGGCACCCTTTAATTTCTACAACAGGCACCTTGTGGTACCAGTTTGCAGCTAGATTCCGATGTACAAAAAACTCCAAGTTAATTGGATGCAACAGCTGAATGTCAGGATGGGAGGCACCACCTGGCTGGATTACTGTCCTAGTGAGATAGAGAGGGGGTGTGGGGGGGGGGATAGAGAGAAGGGGGCAGGCAGGGAGAGAGAGAACACATAATCACAGGCCATCACAGAGGGCATCAAATTGTGTGCCTAGCGTTACCTGACGCTCTAGAACCAATTTACAACAGTGTGGCTTCAGGGGGTTGAAAATTGAGTTAATAACTAACCTATAATCCACTAGCAGAGACAGATTAAAATGTGTAATTGAGAAATTAAGAAGACTGTTTTGTTTTAGTTTTGAAAGGTTTTTTTGTTGTTGTTGTTCAAGACAAAGTTTCTTTGTGTGGTCCTGGCTGATCTGGAAATTGCTCTGTAGAACAGGCTAGCCTCGAACTCAGAGATCGGCTAGCTTCTGCTCCTGAGTGCTGGATTTAAAGGCATGCACCCCCATACCCGGCTAAAAAAAATTTTTTTTCTTAAAACTGTAGAAAAGAGAGGAACTGAGCTAAAGGCTGTTTCGTCTTGTACAATGCTGTACATATACAAGAAATAGAGAAACTCATCTTTCTAAGAATAATATAGTTTGTGTTACATTACAATCCTTCAGTCAACAATGGACTACATCTACATGAGTGTTTAAAACAAAGGCCCTATTGCTTGGGGACTATGCACCTGTCACAAAATCATATTGTAATACATTTACTCCTGTGCATGTGGAGAAATCTGTGTAGACACACCAACCAGATTACTCATCAAACACATAGCATGTAAACAATTCTACCAATTGTTACACACACACACACACACACACACACACACACACACACATAAATATATATAATAACACATATAACACTCAGGCAATTATGTACAGTGCATAATGTTTCACAAGATGGTAAATTACACCATCAGTAGTTTTCTCATTCACTAAACTTTCTACAATTTTAGAATCTATTCTTTCTTCTTATAAGAAAAATTCACCATTAAAAAAACAAAAACAACAAAACGACATCTTATACTCTGACCAGACTCATCATGTCACATTTATCATGTGACTTGGCTGCACTGACACATATGGCAGGGCAGATGGAGGCTTGACTAAAATCACACTGTGATGCTCTCACAACAATACAGACCATCACCGACAGTGCCTTCCTCATAGTGCATGTCTGTAATTAAGCAGAGGACAGCACTGTATTTGTTGACAATGAGGGACCAGCAGCAAAGTGAAATCAGAGAGCAAGGCCATTGCTAAGGGATTCAGAACACTCTCACAAGGGTTACCTTCCTGACTTGGCCTGTAGCCGGCTTTTTAAATTTTGTATAATTAAATCACCTTTGATGAGATGAAAATCAGTTTTAAATCATCTCATGTCTTTGCATGCCACATGGCATGAGTGCTGAGGACAAAGTATTACTCACAATATTACTCCTTCTATCAAAATGTGTACGCTCACTGGAGCCACGAGTAACAACCGTTCCTAAGGAAAGCCAGGTGTGCTCTACACAACCACCGAGCTCCACACAGAAAGGGTGGACAGCCATTAGCAGTGAAGATCTGCTGCCTTAGATGCCTCCTCAACAGTCATGTGTGATCCAGGAGGTCAGCGCAGCTGAAGGGGAGAGGGGAAGGCTACACTAGACACCGCTGCGCTAACTGACACCGCCTCAATCCTGACTCCCATCGCACGGCATGCCAATGTCAATCTCTAGAAACTATATTTATATCACGAGTGATATAAGAATAAATGGTCTTGCTGTTGAGAGACACAGGCTAAGACATTTAGGGGCAAAGGATCAAGATATGCATTCTATTCTTCTATTCTCTTGCTTACTCACTCTTTTTTTTTTTTTTTTTTTAAAGACAGTGTCTCACTGTGTAATCCTAGCTGGTACTCTCTGTGTAGGCCAGACTGGCCTTGAATTCACAGAGATCTGCCTACTCTTGCCTCCCGAGTGCTAGGATTAAAGGTGTGCATCACTACACAGGGCTAAGATGTCTATTCTCAAAGAATTACTGTTTTGGACAGTAATATACAAATATTAAAGAAAATGTAAACAAGTTGATAGCACTAAATGGAGGATGCGCGCGCACACACACACACACACACACACTCCAGCTAATCAGGGATTAGAGCTCTTTGTATCAGAAGACAGTTCTTTGTAAAAGAAGCATGGTATGAAAATATCATGAGAAACTAGCATATCTTCCTAGCACAGCCACCGAGCGCACGTACCTCGCGAGCTTCATTTCCGTGAGCTGCACCTCCATCTTGTCAATCACAGGAGGATTTACCGCATCCTCACCAGACACCACACTGAACTGATTGTGAACCCTGATCAGTCCGAGATCAACCACGACAGCACTGGTGCAGACGGAGGACTGTGGGATGATAATGACCGGCGCTTTCAGATCAACCCTGACGGAGACGCGGACACTCCTCCGGGCGAGGCCTTTCACACTTGTGGCAGCCTTTTCCGCAGCCTGGGCAGTGGCGGCACTCACCGCCTCTTTGGCCACCTGGAAATTGTTCAGGAAGCTCTGCAGACAATACGTAAAAGGGTGAAGTCAGAAGCAGGGACGTCTGTAGATGAGCCTGCCTTCTGCCAATACACGTGCGCCTCCTCCAAGGGAGCGCCTGCTTGGAGTGGAGCCTGTTTTCTTACTGAAAGGAGGGTATCAAGGCAGGCCACCCCAGTCTCCAGCTGCCCCATCGCTGAGCAGGGTGCGCACTGTGAACATATTTTCAACACTTTGGCACTGAAATAGCTGGCTTCTGTTCGTTCTAGAAAATTAATTTCAATCAGACTCAAAAATCTTTCAGTGACTTAGATTTCAAGTGTTAATAAAGAGGGCTTTCGGCTGCTACTTTCATACGTACACACCAGGCATGATTAAAAACATCCACCACCTAAAAGCCAAAGTTGACAACAAATGTGATCACAGCAGTTTCTGCTTCTGGAGGAACACAGAGAGAGTGTGATTTTACCAGCAGCGACATGAAGAACTTATGAAGGTAGACAATCCGAATACAGCCGACGTGCAAAGCCACCACCCCATCCACGGTGGACATGTCTGCGTAGGAATCCCCTGCTGTAGCATCTGGGTACAAATCCAGGTTAAAGCGGAAAACTTCATTTCCAACTATGGACACGGCCTGAAAAACCAGAAATGTGAATTATTCTGCAAGTATAATCTTTATAGAAATACATTTAATTTTTAAAATAGGATATTTTAAAGTAGAATCTCTATGCAATACTCAGTATCTGTTGAGCGTTACATACTTTCTTATGAACTGTCTTGGGATCAACATCTGTGACAATAATGTTTTCCAGCCTGGCAAAAAGTGACTGCTTTTTTGACTGAAGAGAAAGGGATGAATCGAGGCCTGAAAAAGAATGAATTATTATATTTTTATATATTTATATTTATATTTATATTTCTGTAGATATAGCATATGTATTTTCATTATATTGTATGATTTGGAAAAGTACACAATTTCACAACTCGCTATTAGTAAACTTTATGTTGAATATTTTTAACACCAAGCTTATATACTTGTTAAAGTCAATTATATGAGTCTGACCCGTTCATAAGGTGATAGCAGTTTGGTGAGAAAGAGTCACTGTTCTTTGGGGAAGTGGCCGCTGTCTAGGTTACACGCGCTCTTACATGTGGCCCCACATCCATGCACAGACAGGCAGCACTCAGAAGTTAGTGTTACTAAACAGAAGAAGGAGATAGGAAGCTGATAGGGACATGTTGGGAGGACCCGAGAGGAGCTGCAGTGGGAAATGGCGGTAGCTACAGTCATCTCTCCCTGTGCACGTGGGGGAATGGCGGTAGCTACAGTCATCTCTCCCTGTGCACGTGGGGGAATGGCGGTAGCTACAGTCATCTCTCCCTGTACACATGGGGGAATGGCGGTAGCTACAGTCATCTCTCCCTGTACACGTGGGGGAATGGCGGTAGCTATAGTCATCTCTCCCTGTGCACGTGGGGGAATGGCGGTAGCTACGGTCATCTCTCCCTGTGCACGTGGGGGAATGGCGGTAGCTACGGTCATCTCTCCCTGTACACGTGGGGGAATGGCGGTAGCTACGGTCATCTCTCCCTGTGCACGTGGGGGAATGGCGGTAGCTACGGTCATCTCTCCCTGTACACGTGGGGGAATGGCGGTAGCTACAGTCATCTCTCACTGTGCATGTGGGGGAATGGCGGTAGCTACGGTCATCTCTCCCTGTACACGTGGGGGAATGGCGGTAGCTACGGTCATCTCTCACTGTACACGTGGGGGAATGGTGGTAGCTACAGTCATCTCTCCCTGTGCACGTGGGGGAATGGCAGTAGCTACAGTCATCTCTCCCTGTACACGTGGGGGAATGGCAGTAGCTTCGGTCATCTCTTACTGTACACGTGTGTGAGATTCTCAAAGAATAAAAGAAGCAGAAAAACCCTAAATGTATCAATCACTTTTCCCACTACACTGAAAAGACTCCTCCTGTCCTCTCGGGTGTATAATAACGATGGTTAAAAATCAAAACACAATTTTAAAAAAGACAAATACATACATTTTTAGTTCCCAGGGGATGTGGGGAAGTCTAGTGTAAGGATATTAATTCAGGATAAGAAAGCATAGAGTAAATTTTTATGACATAGATATTAAGCCATTATTTACACAGATACTGTGCCGGTTAGTTTTATCTCAATGTGACACAAGCTAGAGCCACTTGGGACGGGGTGTTCTCAGCTGAGAAAAATGTGTCCAAAAGACTGGCCTATAGGTAAGTCTATAATGTTCCGCCTTAATTACTTATTGATGGGGGAGGGCCCAGCCATGGTGTGTGGTGCCACCCTGAAACAGTGGTGCTGAGTTGTGAGAAAGCAGGCTGAGCAAGCCATGAGGCCCAAGCTAGTGAGCTGTGAGCTCCTGTGGCTTCAGCTCCTGCCCTGCCTTCCTTCCGGGATGGACTGTGACGTGTGGAACTGTGCGCTGAGAGCAACCCTCTCCTCCCCAGGCTCCTTTGGTTTTGCTGCTCACCTCAGCAGTAGCCTGAGACAGAGGCTACAAAAGTTTTGTGAACAAAGTGTAGATATTTCCAAGGTGGAAAAGACAGAAGGAAAAAACTACAGTAGAGAGAACCCGGCCACCATCTAAACCAAGGAGGCAAGTGTCCAGCTCAGCCACACCCTGCCAACTGTGTGCAGCTCAGCCACACCCTGCCAACTGTGTGCCGCTCAGAGCCGTCTATGTAAATATCCTCTAACCCTGAAAAAAGGGGAAGGGAGGAAAGGGAAGAGGAGGAAATGCTCATTGTTAAACAGCATTAAATACTTTACCTTGTATCTTGATTTCAGCAATATTGCTCTTCTCATCACAGACAGTGACACAGAAAGCATTCAATTTGGCAAACAGCCTAAAGCCAATAACGTCACTATCTCTAGAGGACACCATCACTAAAAATAAAATAACAGATTCTAGTAAGCTGAACTCTACAGGAGTTTCTTCATACATTTTACAAAATATATAATATATAAATATAAAATATTTATAAAATATAAAATTACTATTATACAAAACATGTAAGTACAAAAGCAAACAGTCTAAAGTAAATAGAACATGAAATTCAAAAATGTAATGTGTCTGAAGCCACACCGTTGAGTAACATAATCAGAACGTAAGCTAAGTTATTTTAGATCTAAATTCCAGATTCCCAGCCAATAATACACAACCATCACGGTGCTGGAGAAATGGTTCAGAGAGCACATGGTGGCTCACAACCATCTGACACTCCAGTTCCAGAAGATCCAGTGTCTTCTGCTAGACTTCATGGGCACTGCACACATGCAGCGCAGAGACTTACATGTCAACAGGATACCCAACACGAAAAACTAAAGATTTTATAAAGACACAATCAGTCCCTGCCTTCACGTCTCTGCGTCTCTTTCCTCAAAGACTGTCTGGAGGGTGCCTCCAGAGCCACTGGGATGGGAAAAACATCAGTACACACACAGGTGTTCTTCTAGCGACCCTTCAAAGGTAGTCCCACAGGCAAGAGGGGAAAAAGTTTCTTGAAACAACAGTATTGCTTATATTTGCTGATTGTGTGAGTGTGTGTGTCAGTATGTGTGTTTGAGAGTGTGTGTGACTGTGTGTGTTGTGTGTGTCGGTATGTGTGTGTGAGAGTATGTGTGTGTGAGTGTGTGTTTGTGAGAGAGAGTATATGTGTGAGTATGAGTATGATTGGTGTGTGTGTGAGTGTGTGCGTGAGTGTATATGTGTCTGAGTATGAGTGTGTGTGTGTGTGTGTGTGTGTGTGTGTGTGTGTGTGTGTGTTTTGAGACAAGGACACTCTATGTGGCCCACCCAAGCTGGTCTGGAAATCAGGATCCTCCTGCCACAGCCTCCCAAGTGCTGAAGCTGCAAGCATGTGTCACCACCACCATCTGACTGAGGCAAGCACAGGCGCAGAGCTAACGGTATTCCAGTGACAGAACTGGCCGAGCCTAACATTCCTCACTTAGCATTAAACTTTAAAGCACTTGCAAATAAGAAACACAGGTATACGTCTTCTCCACAGCGTGGTTTGTACCTGGGGACACGTGCTGAAGATTGGGTTGCTGACTGTGCAGATCTGTCTGTTTACTGTGTTTGTTTTGAAAGAGAACAGAATACAAAGGCCCTGACTTTCCGCATGGGTCAATCTATGAATGGTTTCGTGATCTAATGGCATTACTGGGAGGTGACGCATTGGTGTCACTTTGTAGGACATATCCTCTGTTAGTCTGCCTCCTACCCACAACTGCTACCACATGCTTCACCATTGTGTTCTGCCTGACAGCACACAGGCTCCAAAGCAACAAAACCAAGTGTCCGTGGACTGACACCTCTGAAACTGTAAGCAAAATAAATCTTTGCTCCTCCAAACCGTTCTTCTCGGGAGTTTGTCAGGGAGAAACCTGTTGCTCTCATACCTTTCTGCATGGGAGAGCTCTTCTGCTTCTCAGTGACAGTCTGCACCTCCTTGGCCACCCCCGTGTTCTGACCATCTGACGGGATGACGGCTGTTAGGTAGTTAAGAGAAGATAGAAGAGCTTGTGTGTGTAGCAGCAGATTCAGAGAAGAAAAGGCCACCTGCAAGTGTTTCACAAAGAAAATTAGTTCTTCCCTGGTTGTCATCCGTGGTCTCAGCAAAGACTGCCTCCACGACAGGACACAGAGAGAAAAAAAGTCCGTGACTCCCTGACGTGGGGATGTAAGGACAGCAAATGACTCCTACGAACTCAAGGACACAGAAGAGCATCACAGTAACTGACAACTCCATTCCCAAGCAAAACGGTCATGGAGCCAGTGACTGCTTCCCCTGGCCACACACACAGTCAGCACAAGTCTCGCTTTCTGGATCCTCCCGGGTTATTCAGATAATAGGAAGTGCTAAGCTGTGGTATGAAACTCCTGAGTCATCGTGCGCTACCACTTCTAAAGTCATTCCAAATGCGGTATCCGTGACATGTAAGCTTAAGGGGCAGAACTGTGGACACCATCTCAAGTACAGAGTGATCTTCTGAAACATGGTAGCAGCCTTAGCATTTAAAATCAGACAGCACGTCTGACACACAGCGGAGAACATTACGTTTAAGGAATGCCTCTCAAGAGCCAACACTGTAGATCTGTGGTTTTAGGAAAGCAAACTGAAACAAAAAATTACTTATAAAAACAAAAAGGCTAAGTAACAAAAAAGGAAGGTTTACAATATTATAGCAAATGATGTCATCTCTCCCAACTGTAAGCTACAGCTCACCCCCTTCTCTCTCATATTCTCTCTGTGTCTGTGTGTGTGTGTGTGTGTGTGTGTGTGTGTCTCTCTCTCTCTCTCTCACACACACACACACACACACACACACACACACGTATTTATTTGACATGGTGGTAGAGGGGCATGCAGACCACTGTGTGCTTGTGGAAACCAGAGGGTGAATGTTGAGTAAGTTCCCACCCAGGTGGTGAGGCTTGGCAGGAGCTTTACCCATGAGTCATCCCACTGAAAGGGGGGGTGCCTTTTTGTTTTAATGTAACTCGTAACTCCTCCTCCTCTATGTTTTGCTCAGCCACACCCTCTGCAGACGTACTTAGGCTTTATGGCCTGCTGCTCCAGCACTGCTAGATGGTATCGACCTGGCTTGTTTAGAATCCTGTTAGTTCTTTATAACCAAATGCTCTATCGTGACAACTCTGTAACTGGGAATAACACAGAGGCTTTTAAAGCAGACACAGTGAGTGTTGCTTTCTGAGCTGGATCACAGGCAAAGGCCACAGTAACACCTGGGGGGCTAACTTGTAATTTCAGTTGGTTCTCAATCACATCTCAAATCACATAGTATTTCTTAAAGAGCCTTAGAGATTCCCAGAGCACATTATTTTCAAATAAGATAGACTGTCTTAATAAAACTTCTTACCTTAACAGTTTGTTCAGTTTTTTCAAAAGTAGTTTGAAAACTAGGCCCATTCTTATCAGCCTGAAAACAAAATAAAAAAAGAAATTAAGAGCAAAGTAAACAAGTTTTTATAGTGTGTGTGTGTGTGTGTGTGTGTGTAGATATGGAGGGAGAGGCAGAGGTCTGAGGGGAGGGAGAACACATGTTGTGGTGGTTTGTGTGAGAATGGCCCCCGAAGGCTCTAATATTTGAATGCTTGGTCCCCTCTTGGTGGAACTACTTGGGAAGGGTTAGGAGGTGTGGCCCTGTGAGGAGAATGTGTCACTGGGGGCAGGCCTGGGGGCTTCAAATCCCACACCAGCCTCAACCCTTTGCCTCCTCTTCCCAGACGAGGACGTGTGTTCCCAGCTCCTGCTGTCGCACCATGCCTGCCTTCCCTCTGCCCCTCTCTCAGCCACGACGGCCATGGACTCACGAGCCCCATGTGCTGTCTTCCTAAGTTGCCTGAGCTGTGGTGTCTTATCACAGCAGTAACTAAGCAACCACTTATCATCTTGTCATAATGTAAAAGTGCACCCACTCTATTTTTCATTACAGTGCAAAGTGATCTTATTAAGCACAGGGGAAGACGCATTCCCTCAGGAAACTCAGGGTAAGAAAGATAAAGTCTGAGGTGAGAGAGCGTAAGGGCGTCACACCCGCCCATTAGCCACACCGCACATCAGCCGACACTTACACCATTCTACGAAGCTTACTTCGGTCCCCAGCGAGAGACACATCAGTTCTTTACAAACAGGATCTCTAGAGAAAGCTGTTTTAGGTGGGTCTTTGTTCTAAGTCAAACAATTTATCTGTGATCATACCCAGTCACTGGACTCAGTTCTGCCCTTTGGGAACAAAGAGGAAGCAGGAGCCCAGCCGACGCCTCCCTCCCCTGAGCAGCCTTCTGCCCTGACTACTTTCCCAGCCTCACATCCATGCCGCTCTGAGCTTTCCCTTAGACAACGACTCACTGCAGTTTCAATGCCCTGGGATTGCTTGTTAATGTTGCTGCTGTTGTTGTTTAGTTTTGTTTTTCGAGACAGGGTCTCTCTGTGTAGCCCTGGCTGTCCTGGATTCACTTTGTAGACCAGGCTGGCCTCTAACTCACAGAGATCCACCTGCCTCTGCCTCCCGAGTGCTGGGATTAAAGGCGTGCGCAGCCACCACCACCTGGCTGTCTGTTTGAACGTTGTTCACTTCCACATCTCTCTCTTCTTATAGCCACTTGGAGAAAAGGGAGAAACAACTTCGACTTCAATCCAAGTGTCTAACACCATAAGCATTCGCTAACCCATGCAGACAGCACAGGAAGTCAGGGCACCAGCAAGACGAAGGTGAACAGCATCAGTTCCTTCCGTCCCGTTCACTAGACTCCATTTTTCCGTGCACGGCCAGCCCTAGCAGCTCTCCTCTCAATTCAGTCTAGTTCCATTTCCTTTTTTAATGTAGTAGACTCAACTAAATGTCACCGCTTTACAAGGAGTGCAGTGCTGTGAACATGGCCCAGAGACAGAGGCGCACCTGCTTCGCACTGGGCTCTGCCACCAGGGTTGGCAGCCCGGCAGCTCTGTAACATCCCTGTTCTCAACAGAGGGAGCAGTCTGAGAGCAAGCGAGCCTCTGTGACCTGTTCTTTATACACACCCTGAGCCACTGCAGGGACACACAGCCATCCTCTTTCCAGGGGTGCAGCGTGGGGTCCAGACAACAACATTATCTTCCTGCGGCCCTTACCTTAATGTACTCCACTTTTAAGAGATCTAAGCCGGGTTTGTCTGAAGAGCTAATCAAATGAAGCGGCTTCTTTTTGGACCCTAAGAGAGAAAAGCAGTTTGCAAATAAGATGCTGTTATGAAACTTTAGGATGTGCCACATGTCTTTGTCTAGTGGTGCTTTAAAGGAGTGTCTGTGTGCATTTTCATGGTTGTGAAGTAACAAGAAACAAAGCAGCGGGAATCCTTAGCTTCAGCATCAGGCTACTTACAACACCCCCCTTTCACTTGCTTTCATACGTTGCTCAAAAAGAGTAAAAACCTCTTAGGATGTTATTCCTAAGGATTGCTGTGTATTTATAGTTAGGAAACTATCCCTAAGGATTCCTGCATATATATAGTTGGGATATTATCCCTAA
>OU015749.1:122629201-122641167 GCA_907169655.1 Acomys percivali | reverse complement strand
AATTCTTCTGATGGTAGCAGTTCCAGCAAAGCAAAATGTGAGAGTGCTATTCCCACAGCATTTACTTTTGGAAATGACGGCGTGGCCGTTTTTAAAAGACAGACCAGAAAGGATGGTGGCTGGGGCAGCACTGGCCATGCAGCAGAAGAGCTGCCAGCTGGAAGCACCTGAAGCCAGGAGTCTCGGGCTCTCCTGACACTGAAGGTCAAAGTGGGGAAAAAGAGAGAGAGAGAGAGAATTCAAACGCCAAGAGGAGGAAAGAGACTAAGAAAGTATCAGCAACATTAAGATCCATCAACTCTGACATGATGATTTAGGAAAGGCTGTCCATCGAGAATATCAAAGTCAACCAGGAACATCCCTTTATTTTGTACTTTAATATCAAAGTAATAAAAATTATTATAGAAAATTTAGAAATAGGAAAGCAAAAGTGAAGGTGAAAAGCTACAATTCCACCAGCCTGGAGAAGAGCACTGTCATTTATCCAAGCAAATATATGCATGTGGCTAAAAGGAATCATATGCCTATGTCCTGAAATGCTGTGAACATCTCACCAGGTTTTCTTTTCTAAAGCCAGGACTGAGGCTAGGGCCTCACAAGCTCTAAGCAGCATGCCCTTACCCCAGCCCCAGCTCTATCTCCAGTCAATCCTACTCCCATGCTTTTGGTTGGAGGTTTTTTCTTTTGTTTTATTTGCTATTTTGAAATAGGGTCTTGTTAAGTTGACCAAGATTCCCTGTGTCTCCAGCAGAGCCTAAAGTTATAATCCTCCTGCCTCAGCTTTCTTGATAATTGGAAATACATGCCTATACCCCATGCTTTGTTTTCTACATGACATTTTTTTTTCAATATGCAAGGTTTCTCTGTGTGTAGTGATGAGTGTTCTAAAAACGCATTTAATAGACCAGGCTGGCCTCAAACTCACAGAGATCCACCTGCCTCTACCTCCCTAGCACTGGCATTAAAGGCATGCGCCACCATGTCTGGCTTCCTATATGACTTTTAAAGTCAGAAAAGTCTAGACATTTAGATGGCTAAACTTTTCCACAGTATACACACATGACAATGGCCAACACTAGCTCAAGGGACGGCTTCACTGGCCATGGTAGCTCACGTCTACAGTCTCAGCACTGAGGAGGGTAAGGTAAGAGGATTATCACACATTCTAGGAAAGCCAAGGCTACTCAGTGAGACAGTGGGTCCAAGGGCAGCCAAGAATACACACCCAAACTCTATCTTTAAAAAAATTAAAGGCAGTGGGGTGGGGGAGGTAATATATACATATACACACACAATTTTTTTGCAGACGTGCAAATCCTAATTAAGAGATTTTCATACAATGATCTCCCCTAAAGCAACTTTTAAAATAATTTTCATGATTTTGAAAGTGTGTGTGTGTGTGTGTGTGTGTGTGCACACTCACATTCATCAGCTGCTAGAAAAGAAACTAGAAGACACAGTTTTAATGCCCTTGAAGCTGAGGTCAGCACCAGCACAGAGGACGGACAGGGACATGCTCATGGAGAGAAAACACACAGGGGCGTGTTCATGGTGAAAAAACAGACAGGGACGTGCTCATGGAGAGAAAACACACAGGGGCGTGCTCATGGAGAGAAAACACACACACCTCTTTGACCTCAAACTTGAGCAGAAGAGTAACCAGCTCCTCGTTTGGAGCGTCTGAGGCTTTTTTCAGCTCTGAGGCTCTCACTGTTCTAGCAGTCTGCGAGTCTCCTTCCTCGGCATCAAAGTACTCGTCATCAGACTCTGAAGGGAAGAGACTCTCATTAATCCAGACAGCGGCCACTGAGAACCCACAGGCACGCTGAGCCTAGAGCTAACACAGTGCAGCTCATCCCTGCACACAACCTTCAGATACAGACAAAATATTTCCAGTGTCTTTTTCAAGTCCCAAAGGGATTCAAACTGGCATGTACTACAACTTAAACCAAACCTGGTTTTTTTTTTCTTTTAGTGCATTCATTCTATGTCTAGTAAAATGTTTATTGGGCATCATATATCATGTATCAGGACATGACCGCCACAGTGTACACCAGAGTGGCCAGGCCTGAACCTTGCTAGATACGACCTTGTCTCTACCAAGCTTACACCCTATATTCTAAACTGAAATTGTAAGGCATCACTTAGCCATGGCTTGAGGAAAGTATCACAGAGAAATACAGTGACTTAACTAAATCTTTGGAAACCACTATCAACTCCCGTTACCCCTTCCTTAGAAAAACAAAGAACTGTTCATTTATCCAATAATGAGATACGAGCGTTAAGAAGGGTAAAATGACCCAAAGCCAGTGGGGGCTGCAACACAGCTAGAACGGTGCTTTCAGGACCCCTGACTTTCTGCAGACGCCCTCACTACGTAACAGTGTGTAGGTTTAGCTTCCCAGAAAAAACAGTATGTTTCATTCTTCACCTGATTCCATTCCATCGAGCAACAGTGAAGTCCCAAGAAGACCTTTCGTCCCACCTGAAAGAACAGGGATCGAGGCTACCTAGCAAAGGATGCAAAATAGCTTTTAATACATGCTGATCAGAAAGATAAAACAATGCAGATGGCGTCTCTCTACACACTGGAAAGCAATACTGAGAGGAAGATGGAAAGACACATACACAAAAATCACAGGCAAACCTCAAGGGAAGAATACAATCAAACAGCGGTCAGCTGCAAGTTACGAAATATTACAATTACTACCCACATTTATAAAGCTATACTTATGTACACATCAAGACAGTGAGTCTATGTGTCCTCATGTATCATTTAGTTGCTGTGGGTAACAACATAAGGTACATATTCACCACAGGGCCCTTGAAAATGGCATCATTATCAGCTAAGTTTTTCTTCTTTTCTAAGTAACTGGAAATGCAACATTTATTTCAAGCTATAAACATCATTCAATTAAAGTGACCTAGAACATGTAAGACTCACCAAAAAAGGACAAATTTCAACTTGCTATTATATTTGCAAATTTATTCTGAATCTTTATATTTCTAGTTCTACAAAAGGTATATTTTACAAATGTGAACAACATTTTCCTTTCATTTCTACTGTTTTCTGGTCTCATTTGTTTGTTTAGAGACAGGATCTCGCTATGTAGCCCTACCTGGCCTGCAATTTGCTGTGTAGACCAGGCTGGTGTAGACATCAGAGCTCTGCATGCCTCTGTGCCACCATACGAGGCCCCATCTGTGCATGTTTGGTCCATTTGGTTAGAAAGCCTGTTGTCCTTACACAATCACTACTGCTCAGAAAGCGTGGTTCTTTCTAGAACTCGACTGGGCGTTTCTACCACCATCAGCTACTCACCTGTCTCTCTGGAGACCCAGTGGATGACTTCTGTGGCAAGGGTATACTGTTAATCAAACCCAGCGCATCTCTGATCTTCTGGTCGGAAATCCTCACATGCATCAAAGGCAGGCCCCCTGACACTTTAAATCTAAAGATAAAGTTTGACTGTAAAGTTTCAGGGAGAGGAAGGGAATGGGCAGGTGACAACAGGGTGAGGTCAGGGGTCGGCTGGCCATGTTTCAATCTCGCTACACTTAGAAAGCACTCAGAGAATGGAAAGTTCTCTCTGAGCGAATTTTCCAGATCATTTAAATGTCTCTTTCTTAAGCAAACCAGCAGTCGGTCACAGCCCCCTTGGGGGTGGGAGTTCTAAGGACCCTTTCATGGGTTTGCATATCACATATCCTGCATATCAGATATTTATATTACAGTTTATAACAGTAGCAAAACTACAGTTATGAAGTAGCAGCGAAAATAGTTTTATGATGGGGGAGACACAGCATTAGAAAGGTTTAGAACCACTGCAGGAACCTTTTTAGGTGAATTTGTTTTAAAACAAGGTTACACTGTGTAGCCCCAGCTGACCTGGAACTTGCTATATAGATCAGGCTGGCCTCTACTCACAGACTGTCTGCCTCTAGGCTGCTGTGATTAGGGGAGTGCCCCACCACACACAGCCTAAAGTTCATTGATACATTATGAAAGTCCCTTTGAATGTAACTCTCTACTTCTAAAAACCAAAATCACGTATATACATTATTTCCTGCCACTAAAGATTTCTTTCTGCTGACATCAGAATGTCCGCCCCACCGCTCTCTGTTGCCTTGTCTCTCCCTATCTGTCTATCCGCAATGCTGGGCAGCACCTGATGACAAGTGTGCATATTTCCTGTCCTTTGGGACTGAGATGGAAGCTCCCTGAGGTCACCTGCTGGGCCGCTGAGTGTCTAGTCTGCTTCCACCATTCACACACTTCTGGCAGCTGGCGTCGCTGCCTCCTGTCTGCCTCATCCCTGTCTGGACCACAGACTGCTCACAAGCTTGTTCAGCTTACCCTGGCTGCCTGGCTACAACTGTGTACAGCTCAAGCTGGTTTAAGATGGTTGCTGACACTCAGTACAAGAGTATTTATAATTCTTAGTACTAATTGTCTCTATCAGGAAAAAGAAAGGTGTCTAATTAATGGCCTTTTAAGAAACTAGGATAAAATGCAGATGAAACTCAGAGTATGCTGAAAAATTATAATAAACCCAGAGTGGGAAACATGAAGATTAAAGAATACAAACAGTAGAGAAATAGCTGAACCCAAAAGCTGGAGGCTCCTTCAGATCAGCTAACTGGTAAACATCTAGTTGGACTGATCAGGAAAACAAGAAACAACAGCAACAACGGCTTGTATCCAGAACAAGAAAGCAAACATCTGCAGGCAGTTCTTAACATACAAGGCAAAGCAGATGTGTGCTTTCCACAAACCAACAGCCACGCTGGCCAAATCCAAATGCGCAATGCTTCCTTAGGACACACCAAACATAGGAAAAGATCACTCACAAAAATGTCCAGAATGTTTAAATCCTCTTGAAAAGAAAATTGTAGGCCTAGAACATAGTAAGCCTGTGAAGGATCTACAACATGCAAGTAACCGTATCGTGACTCCTTAAATTTTTTTAAATGTATTTATTTATTATGTATATAACATCCTGCCTGAATGTGAGCCTGACCACCAGATCTCATTATAGATGGTTGTGAGCCACCATGTGGTTGCTAGGAATTAAACTCAGGACCTTCAGAAGATCCGCCAGCGCTTTTAACCTCTGAGCCATCTCTCCAGCCCTCATACCATGACTCTTAATCCTACTGAAAGAAGCCAAATAAGAAAGTTAAAACTCTACGATTTTATCTATGGGGAATTCTAGAAAATTCTACCAAATCTTCAGTATCAAGAAACAGACCAATATTTTCCAAGGAAAGAAGTAGGAAGAGGAAAAAGGAATGCAGGGCTCAAGGCAGATGGTGGACATCTCATCTCAACTGCAATGATGACCTCACGGAGACACGTGTTTGTCACAACCTTCCAAAGTGTGCCACACACTAAATAACACACTAACAGAACATCAATTAAACTTTAATAAAGCTGGTTTTAGAAAGACAACGTAACTATTTCATGAGAATATAGTAAACTCAAAATCTGGTTTCTATTTTTTTATTCCTCTAAGACATTTCTCAAGATTTTATGTCATTTCATGACCAAAAACAAAGCTAACTTTCTTTGAAATTTTTATTATATTGAGTCTTGACTTTCACACATTCAGAATCTCAGATAGCCAATTTTTTTATACAATATAAAAATCTAAATATGGATTCTGAAATAAGAGAGACAGCATGAGTCTTAGTCGGGGTTACCATTGCTGTGATGAAAAGCTATGACAAAAGCAATCTGGGGAAGAGAAGGTTCGCTCGGCTCACACTTCCATATCACAGCTCATCACTGAAGCCAGGACAGGAGCTCACGCAGGCCAGGAACCTGGAGGCAGGAGCTGATGCTGAGGCCATGGAGGGCGCTGCTCACCGGCTTGTTCCTCATGGTTACTCAGCTTGCCTTCTTACAGAACCCAGGACCACCAGCCCAGGTGTGGGCCCACCTACAATGGGCTGTCCCCTCCCACATCAATCACTGATTAAGAAGAAAGCACGTATGCTACCTACAGCCTGATGTAATGGAGTCATTCTCTCGACTGAGGTTGCTTCCTCTGAGATGACTATAGCTTGCATCAAGTTACATAAAACTCGTGAGCACAACAGACTGTACAAATAAGTATTTTCTTTAAATTGTGTTTGTGCTGTAAGTCAGGATAAAGGCTGTTTTTTCCTCTCCCACATACACCCACCTCTGTCTCCTTAACTTCGGTGGCTGATACAGATGAAGCCTCCTTGCTGATTTCTGGTACAATAGATGCTCATACGTACCTGGCCACTCTAGCATCCTTCTCCACCATCGCCTTGGCCAGCTCAACATGAATATCCATTGGCTGCAATATGTGCACAGTCGACGGATGCTGGAATCTACACTTTTTCCAGTTTTCCTCTTTAAAAATAAAAATGTAAATATTAATTAAATTTTAAAAATCATCTGATATTCTGTTCAAACCCACTTTACCGTGCTAGAAAATACTTAACAAACTCAGTGAACAGTTTTTACTTCCTTCATCATACACGTTAAATACTCTGTATTTTAATACACATTGATAGAAGAGGGGAAAATGTCAAAAAGACTTCATGTGTAATAACCAGTATAGTTCCAAAAAGAAGATTCCAAAGACAGATTTTCCATGTGGCTAGCCCAATCCCATGTAGACTTTTATCCATAACAGGGATCGAAGAGCTCACTATTCAAATAATTATTTGTAAGGCCATGCAAAAGTAAAGGCACGATTACGGCCTCTGCAAGCGCTCTCCTCTAAGAAGCTCCGAGGCTCTGTACAGCTAGTAGTAGACAGTCATCTTAATGTTAGTAGGTCTCAGTGGGCAGAGCAGAGCATGGCTCTGTGTGCAGAGCTTGGCCTAGATGATCTTCCACAATATGACACGCTCGGAGAGAGTTATCAACACTTATTCTTTGTGTTAACTAAAGAAATATAGTGGACCAAAAAGCTATACTTAAGCAACAAAAAAACACCAAAGCTGTGTGAACATATGTTATTTTTAAGTTTACCGAGTGAATCTACAGGATGAAGATCTGTAGGGCAAACACAGTTCAGCAGAGAAGAGATCTTAGATCTCAGATGCGAGCATGTGAGCTCATACATGGTGAGACATCGTGGGGATGGATCTAACTCTTAAACACAAAATCCACCCAAATACATAGACCTCCTGTCAGCAACTCATGGGCCATTTGGCAGCTGCGGGGCATGTGTGCTTTGTGTGCCGCCCATCACCAGAGCTCACAAACAGAATCATTCAATTACAGCACCCTATCGGCATTTAAAATGTTGCGGATTTTGGAACATTTCATATTTAGGATTTTTGGATTGAAGAAGTTTACTGCACTATCTTTTAGATATGGTATTCTTTAAATATATGTTTATCAGATATCAATAAATGTAGTTATAACAAAGCAAAAATAAAGACTGGACTGAAGCAGTAAATATTTACAAATAAAGGCAGCATGGAGAACTTGGAAGCATCCAAAAGCATTAGAACTAAAGAGCTTGAGCCAACTGTAGCTTCCGCTGTGTTCTGGCGTCTCACAGTCATGCTACAGACAGAGGCCACATGCGTGCTGAGATTCAAATGGTGCTGGGTACCCCAGAATCAATAGTCCAACGTTGACCTCTGTTATAACTGTGGAATTCTGCCCTGGGCCCCTTCTCCCAGGCTTTTGAAAGTGATCAGCGGGGCAAGTGTACACAGCAGTGTCTCCCAGTGGGCGTCAGACCCACACACGCACAGCACCAAGGCTAACAATGCATGCACATACAGCACCAAAGCTACCGGAGCTGAGCTGAGCTGAGCAGTGGCTGACCTGCTTTTGCAAAGAGCAACTGTACACTCTTTATTTCCACATCAAACTTGTCATATGCCTTATCTATTATTTCTTCCAGGGATGAATTAGTTGTCCTCTGTGCACCTTGGTCTTTACTGTTGAGCTAAAATGAAGTAAAGAAAAAAAAACTGATTTTTTTTTTTTTTACATAACAGAAAAGTATGCATACATAACAACAAACTTTAGTCATGTTTCAAATCCTCTAACTACAGATAATGAGCTCACGGCGATCTGTATGCAGTTCCTGTGGCGCCTCGCCACACATGTCTGTTTTGCTTGAGTAATAAATGCTGAGCACACCTGCAACCACAGAGCCAAGTGCACAGCTGTCTGCTTCCAACAGCCTGTCCAGAGGGAAAGCACCCTCCTCTGCCTGCCTCCTGAGAGGTCCTGCCAACTACGGCCCACTGCCCACCTTGAATTCTTCACCTTCTCAACACTACCAGAAAGAGGACATTGGGACTCAGCTCCAACCTCTCCTTCCTTTTCACCTTCCCAGATTGAATCAAGGCTCAGTTCAGTTTAACTCTTACCTTCTGCCAAATGCAGATGCAAAATCCAATCCAGTTACTTAGAGCAATCCAACATATACTTACATATTTATTATGTATATTATCATATACACTTATATATGATATATAAATTATATATATATATATAATTTCCTGTCACAATGTATAGACCAAAAAAATGACACTTTAAAATTAAACTCTATAAAGCATAAACACTAAGGAAAAACAAAAAAATCATCCATCCAGTCTCCGGCAAACTAGTATCATTACAGGAATTTTTAGAGACATTTCTTTCTCTGGGCAGCCATATAATACATATGACGTAAGTCTAGGGTTGGTTTAGGTGAATGGAAGGAAAGCAGGCGGCTATCAGATGCATAGTTACCAAGCTTGTCAACGATAGAAAGAAAAAAGCACACATCTACCTACCTGAAAAGTACCAAAATCTAAAATGAGAAGATTTGACTTTTCATGGTGGAAACCTGTCTGCGGAATTATCAGATAAGACGGCTTTAGATTTATCCTTAAATCGAGGACTTTCCGGGTCTCAATAATATGAGTAAGTCCTAAAAAAAGGCCAAGGGGGAAATGATACGGTCAAACTGTACATGGTGACACGATTAACAAAAAGACCAAAGATTTTACTTGAAAGATATTAAGTAGTGTCAGTTCTGTCGAAAATTGGATCCTCAATTCAGCATGTAAAGTTAAAAACTGCATTAAGTTGATGGGAAACGAACATCCCATAGCATATATACATAACACAGTAAATCCTATATAACTAGTATTGGTCTAGGCACAGAAGGATTTGTTTCATTTGTTAAGCAACCTGGTGCAATAGTCTGCTGGGTTCCTTAAGACTAGGCATGAACAGCATTAGGCATGAGCGGCGTTAAAGACTGGAGGTGGAGGGTTGCCTTCCACCTCACGAGCTCCGAGCACAGCTTCTTGGCTGTAACACAGGTGAAGCGTCTTTCTCTGGAAGTCCAGCAAGAGTCTAGCAAGACTCTGAGTTAGCCCAATTTTTTTTTCTTTCGAGACAGGATTTCTCTGTGTAGCCCTGGCTGTCCTGGACTCACTTTGTAGACCAGGCTGGCCTGGAACTCACAGCAATCCACCTGCCTCTGCCTCCCAAATGCTGGGATTAAAAGCGTTAGCCCAATTTTAAAAAACAACCACCTGAGCTACTTTAAACACAATGTTTCCATTACACTGGACAGGTTTCACCTTTAGTTGGTGCTGTTACACACGCTAGGAATTTCACCTGAAGCTGTTCTTTCTTTAATTTCTTCCAGCTTCATCAATGTAGCTGATGTGATTTGCTCAAGATCCAACCCCTTATTTGACTGAAAGAATTCAACAATCGCATTGATAGTTTTCTGTAAAAGAATTTTAGAACACAACAGGTTGTATGGTATTTTCAGCTTCATTTTACCGTATGTGTGTGAGTGCTCACACACATGGGCACACACACATCACAGCACATATATGAGGGTCAGAGGACAGCTCTGTGGAGTCAGGTCTCTCCGACTGTCTTTACCGGGGGTTCAGCAACTGAGCTCAGGTCATCAGGCCTGCATGGCAAGTGCCTTTTCCCACTGAGCCATCCTTTCAGCCCTAACACCTTTTAAAATGTATTTTTGTGTATAGAGTGCACACATGTATAACATACAATCATGTGTTCACATGTGTAACATATAATCATGTACCTATGCAGGTCAGTGCACTCGTGACCATGTGCAGAGGCCGGAGGAGAACATGCTGTCCTGTTCCTTCGCTCTCTGCCTCAGTCCCTGGAGACAGGGCTTCTCACTGAACATGGCTGGCAGTCAACAAGTCCCAGCAATCCTCCTGCCCACCTCCCACAGTGCTGGCCTACAGGCACACACATGCCGGCGCCAGTCTTTGACTTGAATGCTGAGGATCCAGACTCCACACCTCATGTTGCACAGCAAACACACTCACAAGCGCACTTACATATTAAGCCATCTCCCAAGCCTAGAGGCAGCTTTAAAAGCCCCGCCCTGCATGCACTTACAGCATCGTAGATGACCTCCACAGGCTGTGACTGGACAACCAGGGTCTGGTCAGCAGGGCTGTCCTCAGGGTTGGTTTCGAACTCAATTCTGAGTAATGACGACGTAGTATCACCAATGGAAGCCACCAGTGACGGCACAACGTCTTGTTGTCGCAAGCCTGTCACATACCAATGTTCCAATTTTGCTTCTATCCTATCCAATAAGGAAAGAGCAAGCATGGAACAGATAAAATTATATCTGTCCCTCTGAAGACTCCCTTGAGAACCAGCCCTATGCCCAAAGTGGCAGTCCGCCTTCTTAGCCACCTTCATTTACCCACAGAAGCTGCTTTGGTTTGTGTTAGCCACCGTCTCATTAGCTGTTTATCATCCGCATGAAAAGCCTGCTTTGGTTAACCCAGGCACAGCACACATTCTGATCACGGTGTCTAAGCACAGGTGACGCCATCACCCTCCCGCACCCTCTACCTGCCTCCGCCTCCGCTTGGCACCCTTCCCATCTGGCTGCCTGCACCTCCCACCGTTTCAGTCCTCTCCTCGCCCACAACTGACCATGTGGTATAGCTGTACACATTCCACACTGCACTCTATGGTACGTTGTCTGATGTGTTAAATAGTCTTAAAATATTTTTTGCATATACTTTTATCAGATATAACATAAGTATCCTGAAAACAAAAAATGTACTATACCCTAAAAAGCTGCCATGGTGCAGACACTCTAACAAAAACGCTACCTGACAAACCCTCGCGGGAAAGAGGGAGGGTGGAGCAGAGAATAACCCAGTTCACAGTGAAGCATGCAAAACCCCAGCAAAGAAACGCTGCCTGTCTTTCATCTGCATACGTCTATATATTTGGAGCCTAAAACCATAAGTGAAAACAAGTTTTTAAAAACGTACTTCAGTGCTTGTGCTCCTGGTCGCTGGGATACTTGGGTACCCAAGCCAATTATCTGGATTCTGAGGATTTCTGGAATATTCCTGTTTTCCCTTATTATGATAGAGGTGCTCACCAACTTCAGAGTCAGTATATGGGCCACATACTAAACAGGGGAATAAATGGAAACTGTCAACATATAAAATGACTGCTAGCTTTAAAGGCTCCTTCTTAAACTAAGCATGGTGACTTAATCAAATGACTCAAAAAAGCGTGCAATGCCCACAAACTCTCCATGAATGAACAAGACTTAAAACCTCAGTGAAAGCTTCTCAGACAGACAGCACACTTCTTAAGCAAACTAAGCATATCAGACCAATCCTCTAGCAGAGGAAAAGAAAAAAATACATACAAGAAATACTTGCCAGATGGCTGTAGAGATTTACATACACATTAGACACATGTGCGTGCACTGCACACGCACGCACGCACGCATACACACACACACACACACACACACACACACACGCACGCACGCACACACACACACACACACAGTGTGTGCACACGTGAGCTGGGACGGACAACCACCAGGGAGATGATGTAGAGTATGGGGATGTGTTTCCGCTCGAAGAAGGCAGCCTGTGAAGTGAGACTCACAAGAAAATACTGGAAATCAGGTCCCTGCACAAGGCAG
>OU015749.1:122602025-122612115 GCA_907169655.1 Acomys percivali | reverse complement strand
GGAACAGGGGCGGGATGCGTGGCGGGGACATGGGAACAGGGGCGGGACGGGTGGCTGGAGTGCTGCTGGCCTCCCCAGACGATGGTCTTCACAAACAAATCTGCTTACGCATGTTGTACAGCTCACAAAGGATCAGGGCATCAGACGTACACTACACAGGACCCTCAGCTAGCACTGATTCCCTTAAGCTGCACCCTTCTTTTGTTTGGCATTTTCACATTAGCTCACATTCTGCAAGGCTACTGCATCTAAAATACTAGCTGAGCCTGTCAACCCCTGGTCCAAATCACTTAAAGGTTCTCTGCATCCTGGCAAATAAAATCAAATGTGTCTGCATGACAGAGGCCTGGCCTTTGCTACTCCTGCCAGTCACCCATGTGTGGGAAACTGCAGAACGGTTGTTTGGAATTTGCAAAACACACTAACGCCAGTGCTTACGGCATCCCTACACACCATGCAGTAAACGGGCTGCCGCCCTCGAATTCTTTACCAGGAAAACTTCTAGCTGTCTCTGTGTCGTGTCCAACACTGCTGCTGTATAACTCACCACCGCTCTGTGCAGCCCCAAGGTCTGTAGCTTCACAAAATTCTAATAAACAACAAGGGCGCTGTATCTGAAGTGTTGGCCTGACTTTTTTTTTTTTGCAAGTGAGCACGAGGCTCCCATCCAACAAGAGGCTCCCAAAGACAGAGACTCATATCTAAGCAAAAGTACATCACATTTGTCTGTTCAAATGAATTGAAACATCCACTCATAAACATTATAACAAAATACATAAATAAGATGGAAACATATGTCTATGTAGTTGCAAATTCTATTTCATTTTGTTGATAATCGCAAATTGTCTAAGACACGAACTGGGATTACAAGAATATAAACTCTGAGATCCCAGAAGAAAGCAATTAAACACGTAACAGAAGCCAGACGGCAGCACAGACACCAGCACTTCCTAAGACGATGACAGCTCCTGGCTCCACTCCATAAATCAAACATAGAGAAAGACTGAGTTTTCGAAGACACACCACTTGAGGCAAAGTAAGAAAGCCAGCACTGTCTGGAAACCATTCCGCGCAGCTGAGTCTCCAGACCTGAGCCATTAGCCCACCAGCTTCATGGGAAGTCTAGCCCCTGTTCTAACTTTAACATCAACAAGATGGGCACCATGTCAACCTCCTAAAACTGTTGTAAACTTACATGAGTGCTACACACGTATGAGATCAGTTCCTAACTAATGTAATGAAGAATAAGTTTCTGATTCTTAAATACTCTAAAACAGTTTTCAAAACTTTGGTTTTGGGACCCTTTAACTCACATTTAAAGCATGAGCAATTTGAAGAGATTTTAAGTAATAGGCTACTATCATTCATATTTATCATGCTAGAAATATAACAGAAACTACTTCTTAATCCATCTAAAATAATAGTATACCATCACTTAATTACTTATAGTTATGCTATAATATATATATATTATATATATTATATATATATATAATATATATAATATATATATATATATAAAGTCACAGTGAGAGGAATCACATGATTTTACATTTTTATAAACCCCTTTGGTATCTAGCTTAGTAGAAGATGGGTAGATTCACATGTTTGCTTCTGCCTTCAATCTGCTGAGATATGTTGTCCTGATTGAAGTACATGATGAAAATATGATTTCAAAACAGACAGGCAACTGGAAAAGGGAAGTGTTTTCATGGTCTTTTTGTGTGATTATGGAGAATGCACTCAAGTTTAGTAAGTAGGGCTTCTTAGTTAGATTTTTAGATCATACATAAGATATATAATCTAATTACATAGCCAAATTAAAATCAGTTGGCATCTCACATATTCCATGGCCTTTCACACACCCATAACTCACTGGTTACATGGAAGTCATGCTGCAGTGAGCTGGGCAAAGCCTCTTCGTGTTCAGTCTTGTCGATGGCACATTTGCTGGAATCACCAGCAGCCTCGTGGGAAAGTCCCATACTAGGCAGCTGTCAAGCCAGGGTGGCAAATGGGGGAGGAGGGCGTGTCTTAAAACTGTAACGTTTCCTGGCAGGGTGTAGTGGCCCACGCCTTTAATCCCAGCACTCAGGAGGCAGAGGCAGGCGAATCGCAGAGTTCGAGGCCAGCCTGGTCTACAAAGTGAGTCCAGGACAGCCAAGGCTACACAGAGAGACCCTGTCTCAAAAAACAAAACAAAACAAAACAAACAAAAAAGCCGTAACGTTTCCTTAAGAGCACAAAGTGTTCCTCTGTTCTGTATTGTAGCTACAGAGTGAAACTTGAACGATGACAATTTGTCAATCAAGTAAAAATGGCCTGTGTCTGTAAGAGGCAACTTCAGGTGACACTCACACACCTGTACAAATAAGCATCCTTGAGAGTCACCCACCTTGGCATCCTGAAATGCTTCACTCACACTTTCTCTTGGGCCTCACAAAACTCTAGAGACCTGCTCAAGAGTTAGTTTGTTTAAATTATAATTCTATTTTGTCAAGAAAAAACTTTTAAGAAATACACTCTTTGGGGGGTGAGGTCTTTGTAGTGAGTGCACAGGCACAAAGAACACGTGGCTCGAGTAGGATAAGGTGTCCCTCCTTGAAGCAGGCCATGGCAGCCACTGCGTTTACAAGCCATCACTTGAACATCAGCACATAAATTTCAACTCAGTGAAGAATTAAATGCTTTAATATTGTTATAAAAACAGCTCTGCCAGGGGCTGGAGAGAAGGCTCAGAGGTTAAGAGCACTGGCTGTTCTTCCAGAGGTCCTGAGTTCAATTCCCAGCAACCACATGGTGGCTCACAACCATGTATAATGAGATCTGGTGCTCTCTTCTGGTGGGCAGGTGAAACACTGTATACATAATAACAATAAATCTTTTAAAAAGAAAAAAAAACCAGTTCTGCCTTTCTGAGACTCGCTGCTCTAACGTTTAAACAACAAAGTGAACATGAAGTCAGGGAAGAGTACGCACTCGGAAACTGAAAGGGCAACTGTTGTAAGGGACACATTAGCTCTTAGCTAAGGGAGTGAAGACGACGCCATCATCACATGACCTCTTCTCGCTGCTCAGTGAGCCTCACTCTAGCCAGGATTACTTTAAAATCAAAAAGAAGAAAGGTACTAAATCAGCCAGGGCTTCCTTCATTGTGATTTTGCTGGCTTTTAACAGGGCCCAGGGACTATGTCACCAGCATTCACCTATAACTTCCCAGGCAGATTCTTCCTAGAAGGACCAGAAAACACTGGCACCAGTGACAACAGAGGGCGGGTTCACTACAGCCTGTAAAATGGCACCCTGAGCCCTCAGATCCCCCATGCTATCCTCTGTGCTGATCAGAGAAACAAATTAGCAGTCAGCCATGCTTACTGGCCAGTAGATTTGTAAAATGAGAAACTGTTCTCAAGGTAATTTCACTTAATGCTGTGAATCTGCCATGCAAATTCTCCCCACGGGCAGAGTGATCACATCATTAAAGAACTTTTACTTCATAAGAATTCTAACATAGCACTCGCTGTTTGAGATCTGGGGTGCAGTCCCACTTACTATTCTGTCACAGCGAATCCAAAGTGTGATTAAATTAATATTAAAAATTCCTAGAGAGTTATAACACCATAACATTTTACTTAAAATATGTACACATCCGAGTGCGCAAAGGATTGCCATTCTAGCCTGTGCGTGTGTGTTTGTGCAGCTTCAGGTCCCGACACACGGCACAGGACAGCATGCTAGAGAAGATGCCACAGTAGGAGGGGCAGGAGAGGCATGCAGAGGACCCTCCCTGAGGCTGTGAATGAAATATACACATAGATTCCATCTCACATCTCACTGCTTCTTGCAAATTTGGAACTCTCTGCTATAAGCCAGAGAAGGCACTCAGTCAGGAAGCATTAATACTGTACTTAAAAAAAGAAACTAAGGCCAAGGGAGGATGGATTCCAGTCATCTGTAGATATGAGAGCTCCACAGGGGCAGTGAACTATGCTTGCTCACTCACGAACACCCAGCTCCCAGCATAGAGTTTGCCAGAAGACACTCACAGAGTCGGTGACTGACTGAACGGCTGCAGGGGAGGGAAAAGCAAGGGGTGGTGAGGGTGTGAGCATGAATTACATTTCCATATTTCTCAGAGGATGGCACAACACCGAATGGACTCCCCTCAAAGCTCAGGCACAGATAGGAGCATCGATTTCCTGACATTAGGTATAATTAACCATGCATACGCACCAGGCTTGACGTCCTTGTAAAGCAAGCTTTCCAAGCCATACATGAACTCTCCCGAGTGTGCTCCTGCATCCCACGGCAGCAGTAACCGAAAGGCAAAGCGCCGTCAGACACCTTTAGTTTTGCATGGGAAATGCACCCAAACTTAACTCAGAAGCCCCGTGACAGGACAAGGGGAGAGTCAGTGATGGTAAAACCGCCCACTCCTAAGGAAATACCCCCATGATACCAGGCTCGCTCTTTCAACATACAAACCATATTTTCATGTCAAGATAAAAATTCTTCATCATGAAAGTTGTAACAATCAAATTGGGCAAAGCAGGTAAAGAGCACTGGCAGCTCAGGTCTCACTGTAACCTTTCACTTTTCAAATGCAACACAATCTGCATTCGGGTTCTCTCCCTACCTGCAGTTTTGCCCGGTTTCATTAAGTGAAATAGCTAGACAGCGCCCTCTCTCACTTACCTCCCAAATGAAGTGTAGCTCAAACTGCAAGAAAAAAAACTTATCACCTCCCCACTCCTCCACTGGCTAGAGGATAAAGTTAATTTTTTTGCATTGGGTAACTATTAAGAGAGTTCGTTCATAGAAAACTCTTTGATGAGTGTCTGGTAAATAATAAATACTCAATAAATGCCATTCACTTTCTTAGTAGTAGTTATCATCATCATCATCACCACCACCATCATCATCGTCATCATCATCCTGTCATTTAAATCTCTTTCAATTGATCTCAACTTAGTTTCCCACATTTACATGCAACTACAATCTCTCAAACCCCTGAAGTGCCAGCCGTTCCCAAGGTGCTCCGTAGTTTTCTACCCTGTCTCCCCACCTGCAGTGCGCTCCCCTCCCGCCCCCTCCCCGCTTCCACGCTCACAGAACCAACTAAGGCACACACTTAACACTGTCACCTCATTCTGAACTCTAACACTCTGCTGGGCCTCTTTGGTAGGACTTAACACTTTGTCCTGTTGGTCATTAAACAAATGCCTCAACTGTCCAACTCAAACGAAATGCTTGACATGATCAGAGTTCCATTTTCTTTTTCTTTTTTTTTTTTTCAGAGTTCCATTTTCAAAACGGCAGTTCAAAATTACCCAGAAGCTAGCACACCCGGCCTGCAAAATCATAATTCTGAACCTTCTTAATACTGCACTTTGAGTTTTTATTGTTTGTCTGGTTGGTAGTTTTGGGAGGCTGCAGATTTCGGGGGGCAGGGAGGGGAGGAGGACTTTGTTTGTGTGTGGGGGTGAGTGGGAGGGGGTGCGTATTAGGTTTTTGAGACAGGTCTATAGGCCAGGAGGCTGGCCTCCAACTCGCCTGCCTCATCCTCCTGTGTGCTAGGATTGCAGGTGTGAACTGCTACTTCCAGATCTGGGATACGTTGTTCTAAACCTAGACAAAGAAAATCTAGCATTTGGCCATGGGAGAATTTTCAGTCACACTGAAAGCTGCTAGCTGTGTCCAGCAAGCACAGCAGGAAATGGAAGAACAGGCAAGGAAGCCATGAAGGAGCCAACTCAACAGAAGAATAAGAGACAGGCTCAGCAAGACTACATGTGCAGACCCCAAACACAAGTACAATTCAGACCATGCGGGCACTGGGCGTGAGGCTCAGTAGCAGAGCTTCTGCCTCGCGTGTGGCAGGCTGGGCTCGCTTATCCAGCACTAAAAACATAAACATAAAATTCAGAAAGAAAACAAAATAATAATAATAGTAGTAATAATAGTAATTAATAGTAACAAAAAGGCATACATAGTGAGGACAGGAACAGGAATTAAAGCAGCTGGAAAAGACCTGAAAACCCACCAACTCCTACGTGGAAAACTCACACTTAAGTGTGCAGCCTGCATTTACACAACAGATTAAACAAAGAATGAAAGGAAGTGTCTGCAAGTCAAGAAAAGCAAGTGATGAGGTGGCAAGGAAATCATTCTGTCGTTAGGGGTCAGCACAGCATGAGGAGCTGCTAAAGGGCGCAGCGTTAGGGAGGATGAGAAGCGCTGACCTAGAGGATCTATTTACCGACACGAAAGCCTCGCAAGGAGATGACGTGCACCCACAGAGACTGGGAAAGAACATGTACAGTGCAGTCAAAACGATGAAACAGCTTTCCTCAGTCACAGGAAAATAATCTCTCAGCACATTCCTCAATTTCCAAATTCATCTACCTTACATTCAGAACCAGTAACGAGAAGACAGAATTTCGCTTTCTGAATTTTAAATACATTCTAACAAATCCTAAGGCTTCTCACCAAAAAACTGGCCGTGTTTGCACAGACCTAACAGATGCGATGCAGGACTAGCTCCACAGGTGTTCACCCTCCACAGAGAAACCACGAGTCTCCACCAGACCCAAGAGAGTGGGCTAAAGTATCATTATACCAATTCAACCATCAACCGCCAGGACACTTTTCTTACAGAGCATTGAAAATGCCAGATTACTTTTAAAGCAATTACAGTGGTCCTGCCAAAAAGAGGGTTGGAGAGTTCACAAAAGGTAACATATTAATTACATATGTGAGTATAAATGTATATTATATGTCACAATACCTACAGATGCCACTATGCCTAGATGAATATATGCGTGGGGGTATATGCACACGTGTGTGCGCCTGTGTGCACATGTGTGCATGTGTGTGTATCCTCACGTATGTAAATTAAGAAAATAAACTTCTTCTGGAAATTATAGGGGAAGAAATGCAATTCTCCTGCTTCCAAGTGTCACATCTCACTCCTACTGAACTATTTCTACACAGTCCAATACAACAAAACTGACTTTTAAACACCCTGCTGGACCGCCATCAGGAAGCCCCATTATGTTCTACCTTGCACACAGAAGCAACACAAAGAAAACTTTCCCTAAAGGTGCAGATACTTAAGTTCCAGTAGAAAGATTAAACCTAAAGTGTTAGAGAAAAAAGGAAAAAATAAAGAGTTTTCTTCCATTATGGTGGCCTCTGTATTATGACTAGCATTAGGAACTCCTAGTAAAGAGGCAGCATTTCTGCGTAAGAAAAACATACTTGGGACAAGTAAGGGGCTGGGGAGAGTGATCAGGAACCTGGGGGCTGGGGAGAGTGATGGGGACCTGGGGGTTGGGGAGAGTGATGGGGACCTGGGGGCTGGGGAGAGTGATCGGGAACCTGGGGGCTGGGGAGAGCGATCGAGAACCTGGGGGCTGGGGAGAGTGATCGGGAACCTGGGGGCTGGGGAGAGTAATGGGGACCTGGGGGCAGGTGCTGCTTCCCGACTCCTCTGTGGAGGTGTCCTATGTGGCCCACATGCCCACACTGCTGGTCATGGCGTCTCCCACCTCCACAGCAGCAGCGAGAGCTGAATAACCACACTCAGTTCAAGGAGGCATTTAAAATAGCGTCTCACTGCTCCATGTCAGCAGGGCCATGGAAAGAGCCCTCCCTTGGGCGTGACTGCAAATCAAGTCATTTCTACGCTAGCATTTGTCTTGTCTTGTTCCGTTTTATTTGCAGGAGAAAAAAAAAAAAGAAGTTTCATACACAGCGTGAAACAATAAAAATTCACACATATCCACTTATTTGTAAGAGATTATCTATCTGGCGTCGTCATCAAGATCCCTATGCACACCACCCAACGACTCAAAAACAGGGCAAAACACCAATAAACTGTACCTCGGTCAGAAACAAAGGTACCACTCGGCTGTAAAGTGGTGAGCAGGTTGGAATCGGGAAGCGCTGCCTGTGCTTCATCACGCTACAGACTAATAACGCTTTCCATCTATTTCATTCTGTCCTGGCTCTAGAAATCAACGGCAAAATCACAATGTCACATAACTAACGTCTCAGATAAAAACAGAAATTACTGGGGATGTTGAAACCTGAAGAAAAAGCTTGTTTTGAAATTGTTTTGGAAATTGAAAATTAACTCATGAAGAGATGGGGAAATAGTATCACAGCAGTGAGTAGCGCCGTGCCACATCCGTACTGTGACAGCCAACCCTTGCCATCTTACAAACACACAGGAAAAATGAACTCAGGCAAAATACATACACCTCAATGTTATTCAAAACAGAATAAGATAATCACCAGACAAAAGCAATCGATCCTCAATGTTAATCACTGAAATACTTCTAATCAGTATTCTCAGATTTGAAAAGAAGGTTTAGTCTTTGGAACGGGGCTTAAGAAAGTCTATGAAAGCTGGGTGTAGTGGCACACCTTTATTCCCAACACTCAGGAGGCAGAGACAGGAGGAACTCTGTGAGTTCAAAACCAGCCTGGTCTACAGAGAGAGTCTCAGGACAGCCAGGGTGACACAGAGAAACAAATAAATAAATACATAGCCTATGAAATGGCACTAAATATGTCTAGATACTTAAAATAAGCCTATCGTACCTTTCTCTGCTGCTTTTTGAAGGGCTTCTTCAATTCGGGAAAGTTCCCTCTGTTTAATATCCTGCAAGGACTTCTCTTCTTTCTCAGCATCATACTTAATACCTAAAAACATACAGTTAATTCTCACAAAAAGAAATGAAATCGGCAGACAAGTGGGGAACTTTAACCTTGTTACAATCGTATGTTAACACTGTTCTTTATAAGTCAAAAACCACTTCTGCAAAGATTAACCTTACAAAGGCTTTACACATAGACAATTCCTATTTGTGTGTAAAGCATCACAAAGGAAAAAAGAAAGGAACTAGGTGGAAGAAGATGGTTAAAACAGTGAAGCCAGAAAAGCTGGATAGGTACTTGAGAGAAAAGCAGAGGACAGAAAGTATGTCGGAGTACTGACGGCCACTGCCTGAGTGGGCAAAACGTTATTATCTATAAAAATTATGTAAAGGTGCTAGAGATACAGGACAGTGGGGTTCAGAGCGGTTGCTGTTCCTGCAGAGGATCCAAGTTCAGTTCCCAGCACCCACATCCGGCAGCTCACAACTCCAGTTCCAAAAGACATGATACCCTCTTCCTGCCTCTAGGGGTACCTGCACACATACAGTGAGTCTAACTACACATAAATAAAAAATAAATCTTTTAAAAAAAGAAAAGTGGGGGGTAGTGGCGCACACCTTTAATCCCAGCACTCGGGAGGCTGGTGGGTCTCAAAGTTCAAGGCCACATTTATCTACAAAGTGAGTTCAGGAGAGCCAGGGCTACGCTACCTCAAAGATAGATAGATAAATAAATAAATAAATAAATAAATAAATAAATAAATAAATAAGAAAGAAACGCTACCTCAAAGACAGACAGACAGACAGACAGACAGACAGACAGACAGACAGACAAATAGATAGAAAGAAGAAGTCAAGCCAATGCTGTAGATTTACTGTGGTAACTGCTAAGGACTCTAGAAAAAAACAAACTCTCTCTCTCTGCATTATGGTTGGGAAACAGGGAGTAATCGTTTCCAAGTATTCAAATTTTGTCGTATTGTCCATTTTAGCTGAAAACAGTAATAACTAAAGATATTAAGCTTCAGTATTTCAAAATATTATAGTTAAAATATTGTGATTTCTAAGGAAGAAACTAGCTGTTACATATGTTTGAAAGAACAATTGTTTAAAATCAAAAGCAGCAAGATGCAGGAAAAGTTTCCAGTCTTGAAGTATGTAAATTAACATATTGGTACATTTTAAATTGCTTCAATTCATCTGTCAAGTGTATCTCAACTTTAAAAAAGCTTCAGATACAAAGTAATTACTCACGGGAAATAAGCTTAAAATAGACTGACTTTACTGTCTTCATCAACAGGCAAGCATTCTGCACACAAACGGCATGCGTGGTAAGTGCACATGCACTACCCTGTGCACGTATGGTCAGCCTCCTGCATGCGCTCTACTGAGCACATATGGTCGGCCTCCTGCATACGCTCTACCGT
>OU015749.1:122566975-122590204 GCA_907169655.1 Acomys percivali | reverse complement strand
GCCCACCCGTGCTCACTAAGACACTACAGGCCACTCGTGCTCACTAACACACTACAGGCCCACCCGTGCTCACTAAGACACTACAGGCAACTCATGCTCACTAACACACTACTGGCCACTCACTGCTCACTAACACACTACAGACCACTTGTGCTCACTAAGACACTACAGGCCACTCATGCTCACTAACACACTACAGGCTACTCGTGCTCACTAAGACACTACAGGCCCACTCACTGTTCACTAAGACACTACAGGCCACTCGTGCTCACTAAGACACTACAGGCCGCTCGTGCTCACTAACACACTACAGGCATTCTGTATGAGCTCACACTGCTGAAAGTTCCCCGGGAAGCTTCAGAGCCAGCGCTGAAGGGTATTTTAACAACATAAATCTGAATCAGAATGAACGAAATAATCCTTGCTAATGAATTAAAGACAGAAATGAACACAAGCCCATTCCACTAGCAGCTAACACCATCGCTCGTTACACAGGAGATAATTGGGAAACTGGAAGGAACAACCAAGTTAAAGAGCAGAGGGGTGGAGGGATGGCCCAGTGGTTAGGAACACTTGCTGCTCTTGGTGAGGACCCAAGGTCAGTTCCCAGCACCCATGCTAAGCCGCTCACAGCCACCTATGATTCCAGCCCCAATGGACTCCAACACCCTCTTCTGGCCTCCCGGCCTCTGCAAGTGTTAGGCACATACATAGTGCACATACATACATGCAGACGCTCAAATTGTTTTTGGGTTGGTTTTTCTTTTTTTTTTTAAATCAAATGGAATTATCATACTAAGCTCTAAGTCCAAGAATAGTTTTATACACGTACTCATCTACAAAGTAAACATAGGAAACTCAGTGTTCCTCTGGGTTTGGTGGCACATGCCCGTTCACCCAGCACTCACTCAACAGTGGAGGTAGGAGGATCAAGACACTAAAGCTAGCCTGTGCTGCACCGCGAGCTCAAGGCCAGCTGCATTATATGGTTATGAAACAAAGAGGACGGAGGGTGTAGCTCAATAAACAGAGTGCTCGCCTAGCATGCAAGGCTCTATCTTTAGCGAGCACAGATCTGGTGTGTGGTGGCACAGCTGTAACCCCAATGCTGAACAAAGGCAGGGGCACTCTTGGCTACATAGGGAATTCAAGGCTGGCCTGAGCTACACAAGACTGTCTCAAAAAAAAGAAGAAGGGAAGAAAGAAAAATAGTGTTAATATTAAATACTTTCAACTGGAAATTATCTCCATGGTTTCACAGAGGCTTACACTGTATCCCCTACAGTATTTAACCCCTTAATTTACATAAATCCCCAATGCAATCATGACAGACCCTCACAGCCTTCTGGGCAGGGGGCAGGGGGCACAGACACATCAAGAAAGAGAAACTGGTGCTAGGCGTGGTGGCACACACCTTTAATCCCAGCACTCAGGGAGGCAGAGGCAGGTGGATCTCTGTGAGTTCGAGGCCAGCCTGGTCTACACAGAGAGTCCAGGACAGCCAAGGCTACACAGAGAAACCCTGTCTCAAAAAGCCAAAATGAAGGAGGAGGAGGAGGAGGAGGAGGAGGAGGAAGAGGAGGAGGAGGAGGAGGAACGGAAGGGACCTGGAGGTTTGCGAATGGCCTAGGGAGACCATGGCAACCTACACTCGGAAGAGGCACCAGCCAGTCCTCTGACACTCAGTACCATGGTCCAGCACTGTAGAGGGTTCAGTCCCACCGGAATAAAGCTGCTTCCATTACCACACAGCAGCCAGACTCTGCCCTGAGGGGCCTGTTGGTGCCATTCTGGGCCTTTACATTTTAAAGGCTATATAAAATTCCGCAAATGAGTGGAAAGGGTAGAGTCACAGGAGACAGCCATGCTAGACCTTTGCTCTAAAAGCAGTCCCCATGCTCACTACATTCCAGAACTATTCCAGGAGCACACGGACCTCACTCCCACCCGAAGGAGCCGGTGTTTAAGCAAAAGAGGTGGTTTCCCCAAGGTTGTGCCAGTGCTGGGCCACTGTACGGAGCAGACGCTGTGTCTCCTTTTCTTCCTTATGTAGCCTTGGCTGTCCTAGAAGTTACAGAGATCCACCTGCCTCTGCCTCCTAGATGCTGGGATTAAAGGCCTGCACCACCACTTTCCAACTGTCAGTCAGTTCTTAATGTAAAACATAAAGATTAATCCAAACTATGATACAATTTAAAAAATTAATGATCACAAAGTAAAAACATGAGGGCCTAGTTGAGCCACATGGCCTAAACCAGTGACAAACACCTGTGCGGTGCTGTGCGGCCACGCCGGGTTTCTCCGGCCCGTCTATAGCATGCGTACCCAGTTTTTGCTTCACTTACATCAAATGGTCCCCAGCCGATGCTCATCTCCCACGGAAATGAGCTCAACCACCGAAGCAGTCTGCAAAAGCATGGGCCAACTTGTTTCAATGACTCATGTTTTCACAAATACCAAAGAAAATATTGTACTAATTCCTCTCAAATGAGTTGAACCATCTGACCCTAAACCGAATCAATCCAGATTGTTTCAGTTGGGAGTTTGCTGTGCAACGCAAAGAAAGTAACTGAATCTTACTTTCCAGTTTTCTGTTGAAACAAGAAGCCTTGGCAGAGAAAAACAGAGCACTTTGATGTCACCATGACTTTCTCCTCTTAAGCACCACAGAGCCTAAAACCCAAGACACTCGCTCACTCGGCAAGGCTTCCTAGCAAATGGTTTCAAAGTACCAACCTCTGGCTCTATTTTAGAAAAGGAGTGAATTTTTAATTAATGGTGATCCTATTTAAATAAACGGAAAGGTGTATCCACTGCTTTGACATATTATCCTAGCTTTTGGGGGGGGGGGGGGGTTTTTGTTGTTGTTGTTGTTTTGGTTTGGTTTTGGTTTTTTTGAGGCAGGGTTTCTCTTATGTAGCCTTCTCTGTCCTGCGCTCACTTTGTGGACCAGGCTGGCCTCGAACTCCCAGAGATCAGCCTGCCTCTGCCACACTGAGCACTGGGATTGCAGGCATGTGCCACCACACTCAGCTCCTAATGAGTGTGTGTTGTTCATCTTATGTGCTACAAAACAAGCTAATGTTGCTTCCACTACATCAAGTGTTGACTATGAAAAGGGCTTAAAAAAAAAAAAAAAAAAACTCCTCCTGGGCTGGGGACTTGATCTCAGTGCTCAGCGGTTAAGGGGACCCGAGTTAGTCCCCAGCCCCAACATGGTGGCTCACAACCATTCCTAACTCCAGTTCCAGAAAATCAGATACCCTCTTCTGGCCTCAACTAGCACTGCCAAAAACATGGCGCGCACACATGCATACTTATAAAAACACTTACATAAAATAAAACCCTTTAAAACAACAACAACAATCAGTAGTTTAGAAGTACTTAGAGATTACAGTGTTTTATATAATGAGGCTAAAGAAAGTAAAAACAAATCAAACAATTGTTTTTTTTTTTCTGTCTTGCTGGCCCATCGCATAGTAGATGTGACTTTGCCTGGTATTCTGTGACTGGCTCTTCACCATGAGCAGGGAAGGGAGGAGGCAGGCCAGAGCTGAGCGCTGGGCCAGCAGCTTCACACTGGCTGCAGGCAATGCAGCACCGCTCACCTGAGGAAGGGCTCAAGGCTGCTCCAACCTTGCTCAGACCACAGATGCCTTCAGCCAGAGAAGACAAGTGCACCTCGCTTCCCATCAGCGACCCGCCAAATGCCCTAAACCTGGTCGAGGATAACTTCCTGCCCAGTTTCTTCATCCTCACTCTCCTTGCTCCTGCTGCTTTCTGCCAGCGAGACAAGCTAGCTGCATATCGCAAATCTACAATCTGAAACAGTCCAAATCCAAAACCTGTGGGTGCTGACAAGTCGCCACAAACAGGAAACCTACACACCCAACCCTACATACTGCACTGCTGTCACAATGCAGCACAGTGAAAATAATGGCAGGCTACAGGCACGATATGGCATATGACATAACAACTATAGGCTATATGCACTCTATGAATATGAACCCTGAATGTTATGCGAATGTGGGTGCCATCCTCAAGAAGTCACACTGTACACCTACAAATATTCCAAATTCTAGAAAACAAAGCGCAGAATCTACAGCAATCCTGGTCCTCAGCATCTGGAATAGGAACTCTACCCAAAACTGTGGGCCGACAGGGAAGGGCTCCCAGGGTAGAGGACAGGACCCGAAACCACGCAGCAGAGACTGGCTCACAGGGCTGTGAACTCTGTGCGCACTACACGCCAGTTTCTGTTCCTGGCACCACGGCCACCCCTGGCATCCTCCACACCACGCTGAGGGTTTAGTCCACTGGGTTAAGGGAAGTGAAAACCAACCACAGAGTCCTGAACGGGGGCTGCTCCAGCTCCTCCACAGTAAGCAGCTTTGAAAAATCAAATTGGCAGAGTCTACATTGCAACAACACTACTTAGCCCAAATTGCAAAAGATCTGGCATTTCGACACACTGTTTTAGAAACAAGTTGCTCTTAAAAACAATTAAGTCCTGGATACCTCTCAAACAGCTAAGGGCTGTGTAATTCATCTGCTGGTACCAGTCTGTGGGGATCAAAAGTCCAGATAAGCATTGTCCGCTGTCAGCACCTGCGGACCAGCCACACGTCACAGCCTTTGAAAAAGCTGTCCTTCGCCGCTACAGAGAACAGGAGCACTGTCAAGTATAAACTCAGTTTTGGGGTCGGGCGGTGGGAGGGGAGAAAAGACACTGGCACTCAGACGTGATGCTAGCAGATGCCTGGTGTCAGAGGAAACACGCTTTAGAGCAAGCAACAGGAGGCTGTCCTCCTACCATTACCACCCGCCAGCCACTAGCAACTGCAAAGGACCTTCCTTAGCCTTCCGCCACAGACGCTATGTATGTTCTTTACAGAGCAGGAAACTGAGAGAATGAAGACATTTTTCTCTGGGGCCTGTTTCTACTACACCAGGGTTTTGTTGTGGTGGTGGGTTTTTTTTTTGTTTGTTTTGTTTTTTTAATGTATTTTTGCCTAAACCACTTTCAAAAATATTTAAGAACTCTTTGGCATTAAATAATCTTTCAAGAATAAAATCCAAGGCATGAGGTGGTGACACACACCATTTATTACAGCGCTCAGAAGGCAGAGGCAGGAGTATCCCCGTTAGTTCGAGGCCAGCCAGGTCTACAGAGCAGGTTCCAGGACAGCCAGCCAAGGCTCCACAGCGAAACTCCGTCTCAAAGAGCCAAAAGAGTAAATTCCAAAAGCCAGCCACAAAGTTTAACAGCCTTTATGTCCCTCTGAAGTTCGTCATCGTCTTCGTTGCTGCCTCTGCTTCTTCGGTTAAAATGATTATTACTTTTTAATATATTGTAGCTGCCTGTGGAGCTCAGAGGACAACTTGTAGGAGTCAGGTCTCTCCTTCTGCTAAGCGCATCCTGGAAACTGAACTCGGGTAGCCGGGCTTAGAAGCAAGTACCTTCACCCACTGAGCCAGCTCTCTTGCTGGCCTTGCTTGTTCTTTATTTAAAAATCAATGTCCAGGGACTGGAGAGATGGCTCAGAGGTTAAGAGCACTGACTGCTCTTCCCGAGGTCCTGAGTTCAGTTCCCAGCAACCACATGGTGGCTCACAACCATCTATAATGAGATCTGATGCCCTCTTCTGGTGTGCAGGTGTACACGCAGGCAAAGCACTGTATACATAATAATAAATCTTTTTTTAAAAAATCAATATCCAGAATATATAATCTGATTCTAAGCTTTGTAATAATTTTTCTCTCCTTTTCCATGCTACAATTTTCTTCTTTATTGTGGGTTTTGTTGTTTGGCTGTCTCATAGGCCCAGCACAATGTTTTTCAAATTATAGCAACACTGTATTTTGACTCTGGAACCTCGGTGGGCACATCAAAACAAAGGTCATGCATTCTTACAGACATGCTACGTGTCAGTCATTTAAGATACCTGTTCCTCTTGCTAGACATATCTTAAAGAGTAACATGTTTTCTCTAGATCCTCTTTTACTTCTTACTAAAATCTGTCCACCCGATGGGTCTCATTATATGCAGGAGACAATCTCTATTTTCTCCTTAGACCAGCTCCTCAGTCACTATGCAGGGCTGGACAACCCTCTCTTACAGCTCTCTTACAGACTTACAGATTGCCCATTCCTCACACTGCTAGGTGGTGTTGTTGCTGTTTGGGTTTTTGTTTGGTGTTTGTTTGTTTATTTGTTTGTTTTGAGACAGGGTTTCTCTGTGTAGCCCTGGCTGTCCTGGACTCGCTTTGTAGATCAGGCTGGCCTTGAACTCACAGCGATCCACCTGCCTCTGCCTCCCTGAGCGCTGGGGTTACGGGCGTGTGCCACCACGCCCAGCTAATGCCAGATGTTTCCACCAGCATCCCTAGGATCTACCTTGCACATGCCAGCAGCACACCTCCTGGACCAAAAGCATCTTAGGCACTGCCAAACACATCCTAACACTGAAATCGACTGCTATGGGCTAATCTAATATGCCAGTTAAGATTTATCAACTTGGGGGCTGGAGAGATGGCTCAGTGGTTAAGAGCACTGACCGCTCTTCCAGAGGTCATGAGTTCAATTCCCAGCAACCACATGGTGGCTCACAACCATCTCTAATGTGATCTGTGCCCTCCTCTGGCCTGCAGGTGTACATGTACGCAGAGCACTGTATATATAATAATAAATAAATCTTTTTAAAAAAAAAAAAAGATTTATCAACTTATTCTCCAAATAACAAAAATAAGTAAATATGGGAAATTTCTACATGAAGAATCCTCTTATTCTGAAGCTTCAAACATGCAAAAGTTGAAGGGGGAAGGAAAAAAAGCAATGACACATAAATATTATCTGCTAACACACATACAGTTTTTATAAAGGGCTACAAATAATTTTCAAATGTTCAGCACTTTGGATGTCTTAATGAACGATTTCGTTAATATCCCATTTGCTTATCACCGACCCCCTCCACACCAAATAAAAGCTAACGTCAGTTTCTCTTAGCAGTCCTGTCTGAGCAACAGTCAACTCAGACTTGTCCTTCTATTTTCAGGAGGATTTGGATTAGAAGACAGCGAGTTGAGCAATAACTACAAAGCACATGACATCCAGAAACCATTCGTCAAACTTTGCAAGAGCTGGGCTGGGAGCTGACAAAGCACAGTCAATGACTGTCCCCAGGACGGCTGCTCGGGCACACTGCACACCACAGTTATTGCAGACTACCGGCAGAGTATCATATCCTAAAAAAAAATGAAATAAAATGGAGCTGGGGTTACAGCTCATTAGTGCGTCACTGGGCACCGACAAGGTCTGGAGTTGGGTCCCCAGCACCACGAAATAAATTAAAGCAGAAAACAGAATAAAGAAAAGTCATGTTCCTAGGTCTCGCTGATGCCAGCGAGGCGGGAGGTGTGGCAGAGCGCTGCACCGCTTAAATTCGGTGTGAACGAGCGCGAAACCTTCACGCTAGCTTCACTGCCAAAACTGTTTACAGACGGAACTACACAACACGGACGCTAGCATGCCCAACTCCTAACTCTAAAAAGTAAAAGTGAGTAGGTTTGGTGGTGAGGGAATCTTCAACCCAGACATTTTATTTCATTTTTAAAAGACCTAGACACGGGACAATACAACCACTGTGGTCAGTGGTGAGTGGTGGTCAGCGGGAACGCTATCAAGTCAGCTATGTTTTAACCCCTTCAGGCCATACAAACGCTTTCTCCCTGGAAGCTGAAATAAAGAAACAAAGGGCCTTACAGTAAATGGCTTGTCCAACTCAGCAGCAGGCCTGGGACCACAGGGGTAAAAGTGGCCTGAAGCACTGTCTTCAAATGTTTTACAGAGAATAACCACACTACTGCAAGAATTCTGAAGAAACACTAGATACCTCTACACACCTCCCCACCCCCCTCTCTCTCTCTCCAGAAGGATATTGACACTTAACTCCTTTTAAAAACTTTTCCTTTTGCATTATGAAGCAGAGATGGGTACACGAAGTATGCCTTTATGGGAGATCATGAACAGGAACCTATTTTAAAATACAACATGTACCGGGCAGTGGTGGCGCACGCCTTTAAGCCCAGCACTCGGGGGAGGCAGAGGCAGGCAGATCACTGTGAGTTCGAAGCCAACCTGGTCTACAAAGTGAGTCTAGAACAGACAAGGCTATACATAGAAACCCTGTCTCGAAAAACCAAAATAAATAAATAAAATACAACATGCTCCTACGTAGCTCAGGGTACAAGTCAAACAAACAAGTTGTAATCCAATGACAGCACTGTCTGCTGAAAGTCAGGTGCCTCTCTCTAATCATTAGTTGTAGGAGCCTGGATTTGTGACAGACATATGAAAATCCTTTACCTACTAATGGGAGGTAATCGCAATACACAAGCCTAGCGGACGGGAACAGTCCATACATTTTTGCTTCGTGACTGTGTTTCTTGTAACCGTATTATAAACTGACTTTGTAGCTGACTATGGACCTGAATTTTAAAAACATATCTATTCAAATACCATCTCAACAAGTTAGCCAACATAAAATGTATTGAGATGCACTTTTATTTTATTTTATTTTATTTTGTACTCCATTAGAAGAGCTCATCTCCAAACCTATACATTTATACGCGGAGCATATCACCACGTTTCAAGTACCAAACAGCTAGCTTCCCCATTGGCCAGTGCCAACCAGACAGGGCAAGCCTGTTCGTAAATAGCCAACAAACGCAGTTCCACCCATTTAAGCTGCCTGCTGTTGTTTAATTTCCTCCCAAAGCTGACAAAATTCCCAAGCCTTATAGTAACTTAGTAAATAAATTTAAAAAAAAAAAACTCCCCATATCCCCCAGACACCCAGTATGTGCTGGTATTTTGCGGTGCTGAGGAAGCCAGAAGCAGACATTCTGCCTCTGAGCTACACTCCCAAATCCAAGTTTACTGAAGGATGCAGAAGCAGGCTGCTTATCACAAGACTTTTCTCCTCCTAATCTCCAGGATTATAACCTTGGCAGGTCTTCCAGCACTTGCACCCAAGCAGACAACCTTAAAGATGCCTCCGGCCAGCAGCTTAAACATCTATCTCAAAACAAAAAACAAAAAAACTGCACGGCCCTCTGACTAACGAGGAAGTGGCCCAGAACAGTGACTCATGGTAGGAATCCCTAAATTAAGAGTCCTTGGGGCCAAGGCACACCTTTCTTCTCACTGTCACCCCTGCCCATCCCACAAAGCCAGGTCTGGGAACCAAAGGAGAAGGGAAGCTCGGTCCCGGGGCCATGAGATGCAAGGGGAGACAGGCTGGCACCGTACGGAGCATGAGCCGTGCTCTGACGTCCTCTGCTGAGGTAAATAATTACATATCCCCTACCCCCCTGTTTTATGCCGAGGGGTTAGGGACGACCTCTGAGCAGCGCGCTGCCCCTGCGCGGGGATGTGGGGAGCAGGGACATGCCCAGCGGGGTCCCCGGGGTCCCCAGGCTCCCCGACGCTCTCAGGCCGGCCGGCCCGCCGTGGCATCGCGCTTACCGCCCCAGATCCCCAGCTTTAGCTGGGACTTGTTCAGGTTCTCCACGTAGTCCCCTAGGAAGCGGTTCAGCAAGTCGGCGACCACCGACTCCAGCACCATGGCGGGGACCAGGAGGCGGGAGAGGGAGGAGCCGGAACGCAGAGCGCCGCGGTGGGCGGTGGCCCGCGCAGAGACTGACAGCCAAGGCCCGCCCCGCGCCGCGCGTGCGCGACGCCGCCAGTGCGCAGGCGTGCCCCCACCCACCCACCCTGCGTTAGACAGGGGGCCGACATAAGGGAGAGGGAGGCCTGAGGCAAGTCGCTGTGGGTTCGAGTCCCGAACATCTCATAATCCGGGCATAGCAATGCACTCCTCTTAACCCCAACACTGCGGAGATTAGACGTAAGAGGGTCATAAATTCAAGGTCATCCTTGGCTACATTGCCACTTCAAGGCCAGAGTAGGCAGTATGAGGCCCTGTGTTAGATTTTTTTTTTTTTTTAAGTAATAAAATAGATTGGTGAGATGGCCCCTTGGGTAAAGGTACAAAACTTGAAGATGTGAGTTCAATTCCTGAAACTCGATGGTGGAAGAAGACAGCAGACACCCTCAAGTTGCTCTGACCTTCTCACTTCATTATGCCTTGCATGCACACAAGCACACAAAGCCAAGGCCACAGAGTAAGGTAATATCTTAAAAAATAAACAAAGCAGGGCATGGCAGTGCTGTGAATTCGAGGCCAGCCTGGTCAACAAAGTGAGTCCAGGATAGCCAAGGCTACACAGAGAAAACCTTGTCTCAAAAAACCAAAAAATAAATAAATAAATAAATACATAAACAAGCAAATAAACGTAATTTAAAAATAAAGGCTGAGTGTGGCGGCACTCAAAGGCAGGTGGATCTATGTGAGTTCAAGACAGCCTAGTCTACATAATGAATTCCAGACCATCCAGAGCTACACAGTAAGACACTATCTCAGATAGATAGATACATAGATACATAGATAGATGGGGGAAAAAATTAAAGAAAAAAAAAAAAAAGAAGGAAGGAAGGAAGGGGAAAAACAGTGCAATCCTTAACCATTTTTTTTTTCCTTGCTGTCAGACTAAGCCTAGACCCTCTCAGCTTTCCTGTGTATGACCAATGAGCAGCAAATCTGCCTGGTATATGGTGTTTGTGTGCCCTGGACTCTTCTGTCTCCCTTGGACCAGCTCACTGGTATCTACAAACTGGCCCCCTACCCTCCAGCTTTTTTTGGTTTTCTTTATTCTTCAAAGTGACACAGAGGTCATTTTCGAGAGCACAGATGAGTCTGTTAGGTGCCTAGTAAAAAATAATAACCTGATACTTACAAACGCCCTCTTCACTCCTGTCCAACAGCTCCCAGAATCTAGAACACTCTCTTCGGCCTGCCCTCAAGTTCTTTCTAATCATCCCCGTGGGGTGATTAATCTCAGTGTCAACCTGACACCACATAGAGTCGCCTGGAGGACAGGCCCTGGGCAAGGCCAGTTGGGGATTACCTTGATTTGGACAAGCAAGATGGGGAGGCCCTGCCCACTGAGAGTGGCACCATTCCCCAGGGAGGAGCCTGGCCTGCATAAAGAGGAGAGGGTGAAGCGCTAGTCTCTGTCTCTGTCTGTATCTGTCTGTCTGTGTCTCTCTGTCTCTCTCTCTGTCTGTCTCTCTGTCTCTCTCTCTCTCCCTCTCAGTATATCTATCTATCTATGTATCTATCTATCTATCTATGTATCTATCTATGTATGTATCTATCTATCTATCTATCTATCTATCTATCTATCTATGTATCTATCTATGTATGTATCTATCTATCTATCTATGTATCTATCTATCTATGTATCTATCTATGTATCTATCTATCTATCTATGTATCTATCTATCTATGTATCTATCTATGTATCTATCTATCTATGTATCTATCTATCTATGTATCTATCTATCTATCTATCTATGTATCTATCTATGTATCTATCTATGTATCTATGTATCTATCTATGTATCTATCTATGTATCTATGTATCTATCTATGTATCTATCTATGTATCTATCTATGTATCTCCCTCCTTTCTTTATCATGAGTGCTATGTGACTGCTTGCTTCAAGTTCCTAATGCCTGGACCTCCACATCATGATGAGTTGCTGTACCTAAAACTGTGAGCCAAAATAAGCCCTCTCTTCCTTAAGAAGCTTCTGTCAGGTGTCTTATCACAGCCACAGAAAAGCACCTAACCCACCTCCTAAGCCTCTCGCTGTCCATCCCCGCCCCGAGCCTAGCCTCCTGCTGACTCTTCCCTGAGGGAGGGTTTAAGGGAACGACATTGGTTGCTGTTGATATGGGGTATGCAATAAAAAGCAACAAAAGAGTGCAAGGCTGTTCAGAAGACAGTGGGCAGGGAAAGAGGACACGGGGCATGGTGTGGTCAAACCAGTATAAAAGAAAGTACAACCTTGTGAGGGGTGTGAGCAATACTGGCCCTCCAGTGTTCATTCCCTGTATTTCAACAGCACTTCGCAATTTTGAAAAGAATAATGGAAAAATATTCCCTTATGAGCTTAATTCTGTTTTACTATGGTTTTTTGTTTTGTTTTGTTTTGTTTTTACCCATATCCCATGAGTTCTGTCATTAACAGTCACCTTCCTGTCTCACTAACAATTTGGTTTGCTTTTTGGTTTGGTTTGGTTTGGTTGATCAGTTGGTTGGTTGGTTGGTTTTTCGGGACAGGGTTTCCTTGTGTAGCCTTGGCTATCCTAGTGAGGTAATTAATTTTAATAGAAAAGTGCTAGATAAAAATGTAGTAGTAATTGAACTTCACAAATGCTAACTGGCTCCCTCCAAATCATGCAGGCGTTACTAATTTCCTTCTCTACACAGCCACCCTTCCCTCTGCCAATGATTATTCAATTTAATCACTACTAGGCTATCAGCCATTCTCAGATCTCTTTTAAAGGTCACTAACAGAATTTAAAAAAAAAAAAAAAAAAAAAAAAACTTGCCAGGTGTGGTAGCACAGGCCTTTAATCCCAGCAGGCAAGTGGATTGCTGTGAAGTTGAGGCCAGCCTGGTCTACAAAGCAAGCCCAGGACAGCCAAGGCTACACACAGAGACCCTGTCTCAAAAAACCAAAAAACAAACAAACAAACTTGGAGTAGAATATTCAAATATTTTAGTGCAAATAATGTAATCTGTACTAATATGAGCTTTGAAAATTCCCCCAGTTTCCACTTTCAGCCTGTTTGGAGATGCTGATGGCTGGTTCTGTACCTCTGGTAACAGCCCAAATCCTCCACATTTCTTCAAAAATCAAACATGTACATCCCATCAGGCGTGGTGGCGCATGCCTTTAATTCCAGCACTTGGGAGGCAGAGGCAGGAGGATCGCTGTGAGTTCGAGGCCAAGCCTGGTCTACAAAGTGAGTCCAGGACAGCCAAGGCTACACAGAGAAACCTTGTTTCGGAAAAACAAACAAACAAACAAACAAACAAACCAGAACAAACATGTACATCCCATTTTACTGTTTAAAGAATTTCTGAGCCAGGCAGTAGTGGCACGCGCCTTTGATCCCAGCACTGGGGAGGCAGAGGCAGGCAGGTCTCTGTGAGTTCAAGGCCAGCTTGGTCTACAGAATGAGTTCCAGGACAGACAGGGCTACACAGAGAAACCTTGGGGGTGGGGGTGGGGAGGAATTTCTGACACTGAACTGGACAAGGAAATCCCATAAGGCCTCAACACTAGACAAAGAAGCATAGGCAACTGCAAAGGCTGACAGAAGGAGAAGGTGGCCCTCCCCAGGGGAGAGCACAGCACTGGCTGTCCAGGGACAAACAGTCAATCCTGAAACATGTGTACACACAACATTACAAGGACTGACAGGTTACACTAATTAATATATATGTATACATATACATATATATATCATATAAAGATATGTGTGCAATAACAACTGATGAAAAAGGCTGTGAGTTTGAAGGAGAATGAAGAGAGTACATAGGAGGGTTTGGAGAGAAGAAAGTAGACAGATAAATATTGTTATTATAATCTCAAAAATAAACAAATAAAAGGAAAATATTTAAGAACTTCATACATGACACTACAGCTACACAGTTTCAATCCCACCCTACCCCTCTCCATCCCTTTTTTTTCCCCCCAAAGATTTATTTGTTTGTTATTTGTACAGTATTCTGTCCACATGCCAGAAGAGGGCACCAGATCACATGAGCCACCATGTGGTTGCTGGGAATTGAACTCTGGACCTTTGGAAAGAGCAGCCAGTGCTCTTAACCTCTGAGCCATCTCTCCAGCACACCCCATCTAATTTTTTTTTTAAAGCATAACTAATATAAAAAAAAAAAAAAACCACCATCAGGTGCTAGGCTCCGTGGTTAAAAGAAATGGCTGCTCTTCCAGAGGATCCAAATTCCATTTCCACATAGCTGTTTCCAGCCATCTGCACCTCCAGGGGATCCAATGACCTCTTCTGACCTCTGTGGGCACTGTACACGTGATGCACAGATGAACATACATTCAGACGCTTGCACATAAAACAAAATAACCATTTTAAATATTAAAACACTGTCAGAGCCAGACAGTGGTGGCACACGCCTTTAATCCCGGTTCCCGAGAGTCAGAGGCAGGTGGATCTCTGAGTTCGAGGCCAGCCTGGTCCACAGAGTGAGTTCCAGGACAGCCAGGGCTACACAGAGAGACCCTGTCTCGCGGGGAGGAGGTGAGGAATCAGCACCCAAAGTACAGCCTTATTAGGGAAATAAATTGGAAGCATAGGCTAACAAAAGAGAATGAAAATCATAGTTATTGCAGCTATTACTTGCTTTTTAAACCAAAATTAATGAATGTTAGAACATCTTAGGTTGTCTCTTGACTTTTTCCTGTGTATACCTGCACACACACACACACACACACACACACACACACACACACACACACATGCAAAGAGGGAGAGATTGAGGGGGAGGGGGAGGTCTAAGAGGATGAAAGACTGTGTGGCAAGGAAGCTTCGAGAACATCTGGTTAGTCTAACCACCTACGTCAGTGGTTCTCTTCCTAATGTTGAGACCCTTTAAAACTGTTCCTCCTGTTGTGGTGGCCCCCTAAACCATGAAATTATTGTGTTGCTATTTCATAACCGCAAAGTTGCAAGTGTCATGAATTGCAATGTAAATATCTGATATGTGACCCCCCCAAAGGGTTTATGCACACCCCCATGTTGAGAGCTGCTGACCAGTTGGCAGAAGACACTGAAGACCAGAGAGAATTAAGGGCTCACCCAGGGTTCCACCAGTTAACGACCATAAAGCCCGCAGGTCCCGTATCCATAGTTTGTGGGGTGGAAAGAGATGCGTGAATCAGAGCACCTGCTGATCATCTCTCTTGCTTTCTAGACACCTAACCTCCTGTGTACTGTTTTGTAAATCTGGTGGGTTGTGGTTGTTGTTTTTATTGACACAGAAAAATTGTTCATTTTAATAGGTATGACACAATGCGATTTAGGGTTCATCTATATATATCAAGATATTTTCTGATGAGGATAATTAACATAGACATCACTTTAAACCTGTATTTGCCTGTGTGGTGAATGCATTCAAAGTCTTTTCGAGCCGCCACAGAACACATGTCTCCCCTCCAACTTGTCCCGTTATCCAGCCTCTCCCATCCCATGCTCAGTAAGTCTGTTTTTAAACGTTCAGTTCCTATTTACTCTGAGGGTACACCCAGCCACAGTGGGTGGTGTTTTCACAGACCCATCCCTGGATATCCCCACAACTACAGGCACGAGCGCAGAATGATCTTGCCCTTCTGGTATGTTCTGGACACCTGGCTGGGCCACATCACACCAACCTCCCAAGTACTGGGTGGCTCCTGCTTCTGTTGTTAAGTAAAACATGAGGCTTATGTGGTCACAGAGGAGCGGTCTACGAGGGCACTTCTCGGTTGTTTTCAAGAAACATTATACAGGAAATGTTTCCAAGGTGTTACTAAAGAAGGCGCACCATTAGTAAAAATAAAACAAGCCCGCCTTGCTTGGCTGGGCAGAGAGATGTTTTTCAAGAATTGCAGTGTGAATCAGCTAATTCCTGGCTAAGCGAGCACGCGCGTGATGACAGTAACAACAGCTGTTAGCCAGCATGTGCTGCCCAGGGAGTTCTCAAGGATACCTCTCCCCTGACCACAGTATAGGTGGTAGATATGACCACTTCCATCTACGTGCTGGCTTCAACAAGTCAGTGACCTTGAGTCACAATTTCTCAGGCTGAGTTCCCCATAGTCCTTGTCATTTTAACCAACATCCGGGACAGCATGGACTGGACAGCACTTTCCCTCTGGGAGGAAACGAGTTTGAACATATATATGTACATGGCCTTTAGGTATAACCTAGCAATTACTCTCTCACAGACTGAACCTTGGTCCAAGAATTTGAGCCAGGGCTAGAGGTGATAAGATAAAAGAGAAGCTAGTCACAGCCATGGTAAACCCAGCGACCCCCTCCGACCCTCCCTATCAGACTAAACATTAAACACAGTCCAAAGTCCCTTGACTTGGAAGAGATGGTTTCTCGCCTAAAAGCACTTGCTCTTGTAAGGGACCCAAGTCTGGTTTCCGGCACCCACAAGGGGCAGCACACAGCTACCTGCAACTTCAGCTCCGGGGAACCCATCGCCCCCTTGTGGCCTCAGTGGGTATCTGCATGAAGGTGCATGAGTGAGTTGCGTAAGCAAAATGAAATATTTTTACGCTTTTCCTTTTCACTACTGCCTTGGCTAGATGGAATTCAATTTTTTCGACTTTGCCGTCTCCTTCCTCTTCTATGAGAGAGCATGTGTTTTCCATGGCGGTTAAAACCCAGGAAGCATCCAGTAACTTCTGCTTTAAACACATGAATGAGCTAAGGAATATTTAGCATAATAACAATAGACATAGCAGCTAGTATCATGCACGTCAGGTCCTGGGCCAAACTGTTCGCATTACCTGTCTTATCCAAGGGCAAACCTATGGGCTGTGTATTATCGCGGTCTTTGCATTGGATGCCAAGGCTCGGAAACATTCAGTAACTTGCTCAGAGTGAGATGCTGCTCTTCGGTCATGATTTCCAAGCCAACTTGCTTACCTGCTGTCAGTGTCCCCGCCACCATCGTAATTAACAGTACTGATAGTCGCTGCTCCTGTGTCTTTAGCTTTTGCTATGTTCCATGCACACTGCATAACAATATGCATTAACCCCCTAATAACTCATTTACTATTCATTAGTAGGCATTCCTTTCATTTTCTTTCTTTAATGACAATGGCCAAGTTACTAAACCTCTGAAACGCTGGGGGTCTTGTTTGTTTGCTTGTTTGTTTATAAATCATGGATAATCCGAATTCCTAAGGTTCCTGTGACAACCTAGAGATGAAGCCATCTAGCGCATTGTCTGTATGTCCCGGAAGCAAAGCACACAGGACTTGCCCCAAGCTGAAGCCCCCTTTTGCCTAAATCCCCCTTAATTCATCCAACGCTGCTTGGAGGGGCCATTCTCTTGCCATCTTAGACATATCCCATGTCCAAACACTAACCGAAATATCTCAGGTTCTCTGTCAGCTCAAGCTGCCAACAACTCTTAAAGGATAAACACTATACTGTCAGAAGAAAAGATGGGGGTCTCAGATAGGCACAGTCCCCAAAGGGCAAACATGGTCGGTGGTATCTCCAAAGGAAATACCAATGGCTGCATGTATGGAGTATATTTCCCTAATTAAAAATTATCACCTAGGTTTAAAAGGTAGTGTACACTAGGTGATTTCTTTACATAGGAATACACCCCTGTGACCCCACCCAAGACAAATATGGAACGTTTCCGGAACCCCATATGCCCCCACCCACCCAGACTGATTTAAAATCAACAGAGAAAGAACCTCTAAAATCAGAACTGAATGCAGAAAGGAAAGAACTTTCAACGCTAGGCAGCAAGAAAATTGGGTATGAGAAAGGTCACTGGGTAAGACAAACCGACTCCGGGCTTCTTCTGACTGGTGCACGCACAGTGCTTCTGTGCAGTCACGCTCGTTTTGTCCATCCGTCCTTACGGGCTGCGACATGGTCCAGACTTAATCCTGTTTTCCATATGAGGAAACAAACTTGTCCAGGGTTTTGAGAACAGCAGAACTGGCTGCAGGATCAGCTCAGCAAATCCAGCCACGTGGCAGAGGGACCTGGGAGGGCAAGCATCAGGTTACCAGGCAGCACGGGTGACAGCTGTATAAAAGCCCGGACCAGCTGTTCTGAAACACTAGCGGTCCACCCTACCGCGGGCGCGCGCTTTGAATTTCTCAGCGTCTCTCTCGGGTTCGAAAACCATCTGACTTCAGGTACCAAGGTACATGAATGAGGAACCCAGTTACCTCCTGGGTGTGAGACTCGGGTGATCCGAAGCTCTCTGGAAGGAGCCACCGTTTCTGGTGTGCGTGTGCATGTGCGTGTGCGTGTGTTAGCGCCGAGGACTGGACCTTTAAGGTTTCAGGAAACGGATGCACAAATGCTCAAAGCAAAGCGCCTCTTGGCACCAGGAGCAGGGGCGAAAGTTAGAAGACAAAGGTGGCAGGGCCAATGAGGGAGGATGGGAAAGACTGCAGCAAGCTACAAATCTTCCTGACAGCCTACTGGAGACAGGGAGAGATTGTTTGATAATCTCTAAAACCGGTTTGCAACGGGAGTGAGGGGTGCATTTTGTCTTGTAAGAATCAAGACAGGACGAAATCGAAGGAGACAGAAAATCCTGCTTTCCTCCAAGTTGCCTCTGACAGGTGTGCGTTTATGTGTTGCAGGCCGCCTCGAACAGAAGATATTCCAGTTCCGACACTGGGACCAGATGTGGCGTCTGGAGAGGCTTCTGCGGAACCGAGATAGCTTTCTCCCAGGGCGCGCCCGCCTCACCAAAGCTGGCTCTTCCGCTGCGTGTGCAAACGTGCTCACTCCTGACCGCATCCCAGAGTTCTGCATCCCGCCGAGGCTGGAATCCAGCACTGCTTGGGCTGCGCTGCAGGACGCCTGCTGGGCTGAGGACGCGGAGACCGACCAGGGCGCGGGCCACACCGACTGGGACCCGCGCTCACAGGCCGCGCTCTCGCTGCCGCACCTGCCCCGCGCGCGCACCGCCTACGGCTTCTGCGCGCTGCTGGAGTGCCCGCACACCCGCCGAAAAGAGTCGCTCTTCCTCGGCCGCCCTGGCACCCTCTTCCCGCGGCCGGGGCTTCGCCAGCGCGGGCACGCCCACGGGAGCCCGCTCCGAGCTCTGGACGCCCCGCGCCCCGCACCGCGCGACCCAGACGCCGCCCCAGCCCTGCCGCCTACTCCTGCGCCCCGCAGACGCCGTCTCCTGCGCGCCCCAGACGGGCTGCTGAGCCGCGCGCTGCGAGCACCTCGACGTCGGACCGGCGCGCGCCCCTCGTCCCGCGGCGACGAGCACCAGCGCGCCGCCTCTTGCGCGTCCCCGGCCGCCACCGACCCAGATCCCCAGCGCCTGCGAGCCGAGGCCAACGTGCCTCTGGGCCGCGGGGCTTGCACGCTGCGCCTGGCCGCCGAGTACTGTCCGCGCAGCGCCTGCCTCCGCCTCCGCCTGCTGCGCGCTGAGGGCCCCGCCGTCGCGCTCGAGCCCCGCAACGTGGGCTGTCGCCTCAGCCTGGTGCTGCGGCCGTCGTCGGGCCAGCAGCGCGCCAGTGTAGTCCGCCGCAGCCGCAAGGCCGCCCTGGACCAGGACTGCTGCTTCGACGGGCTCTCGGAGGAGCAGCTGCGCCGCCTGGCCGTGCGCATCAAGGCGGAGAGCAAGGGCCGCGGGCTGGAGCGCGGGCGACCTCTAGGCCAGGGCGAGCTGCTGCTGGGCTCTCTGCTACTGCTCTGAGCCTGGCTTCCCTGCCTCACTTAAGATCGCTTGGCCCTGAGATGCACAGACTCATGGCCCAGAGACACGTGCAGTCTCTTGGCCCTGGGACACTCTCGGCTCTTAGTCCTGGCACACTCACAGCCTCTTGGCTCTTGGACCCTGACAGCCATTTGTACAAAATAGACATGTGTTCATTTTTCTAATCGAGGCTTTGTTTCAATCCATTCCTGGCAGAGATGATTGTGGATTAGCACAGTAACACGTGTACCTTCCTTTTGTGTGGGCAGACGCTTTGAGATTTCCGTAGTTAAGCAGTGGTTCCCCACTGTAGACAGCAATTGCATTTAATATGTATTGCACATTCCAACTGGAAAACAGCTCATGCCATGCAATGTTAACCAGCCTCGTTTTAAAAGTCCCTTCATTCCATGGCATCATTTGAGGCTGGTAATGTCAGCTACCTACGAAGCATTAAGACATTGCCTAAGATAGGCCAGGGTCTAGTAAGACTGCTGAGTGGGTAACGGTGCTTTCTGCCAAGCCTCATCACCCTAACTGGAATCTAGTGAGGATTGTGGGACCTACGTGATGGGAGGAGGGAAAATATTCCTGCAAGCTCTCATCTGGCATTACCTCATCCCAATGCAGATAAATAATGCAATTAAATCATTTTAATAAAAGGCCTGGGAGTAATGACTTCAAGTGGGGACTCCAATTGTATCCTAAGCTCCATCCTACTGGAAATACGCTAAAGAGGTGAAAATCACTTTAATATTTAATATTTAATATTTAAGTAACAGTTATAATAACATTCTAGCTCATTTCATTTGGAGAGCAGCCTCAGATGGTAGGCACCACTATCCTCATCTTGCAGATGAGGAAACTGAGGCACAAAATACAGAGAAGTCGGGGTTTGAATGTAGGGTATCGGTATTAAAATGCTTGTCTGGGGATTGGTGTGTACAATTCAATTGGTACAGCGCTTGCCTAGCATATACAAAATCCTGGGCTCCATCCCCACCAGAACTGCATAAACCTCAGGTCCTGTTAACACATACCTGTAATCAAAATACTGGGAGGTGAAAGCCGATGGATCAAAAGTTCAAGGCCATCCTCAGCTATGTAGGGAGTTAAAAGCCAGCATAAGACCATGCCTGAAAAAAATAAAATAAATAAAACACCCACCCTCTGAAAGTAATGTGGTTTTGCATCTTGGATGAAATGGCTCTGAGTTCAAAATCATAGTCCTCATTTTCATCAAGGAAAGCAAATTGGTAACATAGGGACAAATACTTAGGACATCAGTCTGAGACTGAGGCGAAAGCTAACCGGCCTCAGACCCCCAGGGCCCAGAACCCTAATCTCACTAGCTCCAGTAGAGCTAAGTTGCCAGGGCCTGTAGTCTGAGAGCACACAGAATGCTGTTCTCCTTCCGGCTTCTGATCAGCTCCTCTATGTTTTCAGGATGATTTTCCTTCATCCCTCATCCACCACTAGCAAGCTGGCTTACTCTTTCCCTTCTTGGGCGTGTTAGTAGGAATCATATTCTAAGCTATGGTAAAAGACAGCAAAATACAGGATCAGACTGAACTTAGAAACGGTTCCCAGTGCTGCTCAATTGGGCGGTATTACCCATGGGAGCTCCTGAAGAATGCTACTAGGAAAAAGTTTCCATTTCTGGTCCATCTCAAACTGAAGACTGCAGTGAGGCTTCGCAACAGTGACCATTGGGAATACCAACACTGTCTAAGTCATCTGCTTCCAGAAACTTGCAGCTGCTGGCCACACGAACGGCGTGTCGCCATAGTCCTTGCCTGACTCCTGCCCTCTCCCTGGTTACTATGTCCTTGCCCCTCAAGCCAATTGTTTTTCTCTTTAAACCTTTTCGTGATCTTGAAGTGAAAACAACTTAGCTGTGTGACATGCCTCTGTTGGCTTTCTGCTTTCCTTGCACTAGTAGGTGAGATATAACCAAGTCCTTGTTCTAGGAAGCTGCAGTCTCTGCCCTCACTAGATTACAAGCATGGCATTTTATTATGTAAATGTCCCCAAGAAGGCGAACTAATTTATTTTAAGGTCCTAGATTCTCCACAAAGGTGTGGTGGGTACTTCTAACCAGAAGCCGCATCAGTTAAAGTTACAGTTGACCTGAAGTCTAAAACTATAGTCAGAAGAATTTCTGAAAGACTAAAATATAATGAAAGAGTAAATAATTGAAACCATGGAATTATCGCTTTGAAAAGAACTTTAAGTATCATTTTATGCAACTATGTGATGTCTTAAGAGTGGATCAAAATGGCAAATAACAGATTGCTTTAAATCACATAATTTGTAAGAGCTAAGACCAGAACTAATTCTTTTGTCTTTAAATCTGGTGAACTCCCACACCAATGATCCCCCCCAAAAAGAACTGTTTTTTCATATATTTATTTCACTCATTGAATTAATTTGAATACTAGTCATATTTGTAATCTATATTTGCCATATCATTAGTCTTCTGGGGGAGCAGAGTTGAATTTGGTTTGCAGTTGCTGCCCTCTAGTGGACTGCCCCAGGGCTTGTTCCTGGAGCTCACCTTGTTAGACCGGCTCATGTAATTGAAGTTCTGTTTCTGTTGTTTTTGGTTAGTTTGTTTATCTGTTTGTTTCACGCAGTTCTCTGTGATAACCGTAGCCATCCTGAATTTGCTTTGTAGACCAGGCTGCCCTCAAACTAACAGAGGTCCTCCTGCCTCTGCCTCCCTGAGTGCTGGGATTAAAGGGGTGCACCACCACACCTGGCTCTCTTTTACTTTCTTTCTTTATACATGTTAGGTAGTACATGTATTGTGTATGGAATTGTAACAAGCAAAAAACTCTGCTCATACTGGAACAGAAGCAATTAAAACAGTATTTCGAGCCATAGTTGGTTGCATGCATTAGTCAACTATTTAGAATAAAGGTGACAGTGGCTTGTTGGTTTCCAAAGCCTTCTGTAACCACGCTCCAGGGCTGGAGAGATGGCGCAGTGGTTAAAAGCACTTGCCAGTTCTTGCAGAGGACCCGGGTCCAGTTCCCAGCACCTACACCAAGCAGCTCATAACCACCTGCAACTCCAACTCCTGGGGATCCAATGTCCTCTTCGGAGCTCTGTGGGCTTCACACATGCAGTACACATACAGACGTTCAGGCACACACACATACAAGCTACAAGAATGGCTAGACCAAACAGTGTTTGTGAAGCGAGAAGCTCACAAAGAATATATTTGCCATTAAAAAAAAAAAAGTAAAATGAAGTAAAAACAAGAAAGGAAAGGACAGCCATTGTGTCACTTACACACCATGACAGTTTCCATTGATTGTCAGCTTGACAGAAGCAAGACTCGCCTACAGGACCACGCTGTGGGCAAGTCTCTGAGAGAGTGTCTAGATTAGGTGCGTTAAGGTGGTGAGGCTGTGGGCAGCAACCTCCCCAGGGCTGGGGTCCAAATGAAAAGCGAAGAATGAGCTTAACACAGGATTCATCTCTCTACTTCCTCACTGGAGACACAGTGTGTGTGAGCCGCCTGCTCCACCCTCCTGCCGCCATGGTTGACACCCTGGTAGACCGTGCCATGCTCCAACCTCCTGCCGCCATGGTTGACACCCTGACAGACCATGCCATGCTCCACCCTCCTACCGCCATGGTTGCCACCCTGACAGACCGTGCCATGCTCCACCCTCCTGCTGCCATGGTTGCCACCCTGACAGACCGTGCCATGCTCCAACCTCCTGCCGCCATGGTTGCCACCCTGACAGACCGTGCCATGCTCCAACCTCCTGCCGCCATGGTTGCCACCCTGGCAGACCGTGCC
>OU015749.1:122536127-122558800 GCA_907169655.1 Acomys percivali | reverse complement strand
AGGAGGGAGGGAGGGAGGAAGGAGGGAGGGAGGGAGGAAGGAGGGAGGGAGGAAGGAGGGAGGGAGGAAGGAGGGAGGGAGGGAGGAAGGAAGGAGGGAGGAAGGAGGGAGGGAGGGAGGGAGGAAGACAGTGAGGGAGGGAGGGAAGAAAAAGAGAGGAAGGGAGGGAGAAAGAAACAGGAAGGGAAGCTAAAGAAGTTAAAAGAAAGGAACAGGAAGGTAGGGGAAAGGAAGGAAAGCAAGAAAAAAAAGAAGGGAGGGAGGGAAGAAGAAGGAAGAAACTAACAGTGAGGGAAACTGTGAGGAGATGCACGATCTAGTTCTGAGTTGTAAGCCATGGGCAAGGCACCTCCCTTTGGGCCTTAATATCCCTCTATAGCCCTCAGACAAGTAACACAAGCATCCACCTATCAGAGGAGACATACTTAAAACCAGCAGGGTTACAAAGAGGAAAATAGAGGGGGGAGGGGGAGAGGGGCAAGAGGGAGGGGGCAAGAGGAGAAGGGGGAGGAAGAAGAGATATACATAATCCAGACCCCTCCAAAGACCCTTAAGGGCTGAGGAGATGGCTCAGTTAGAAGTGTTTGCCTGGTAAGCGTGAGGACCTGAGTTCAATACACAGAACGCTAGAAGCCCGAGGCCAGTGAGAGACCAGGTCTTAAAAAAGGATGGAGAATGAAGACTGAACTTCTGAGGTTGTCCTCTGGTTTTCACACTCACATATGTATGCACACCAGCAAGCATATATACATGCATACGTATACAGAAACACAAAGAAAAATTTGAAAATAAAAGATACTATAGATTAAAGTAGAATTGAGTATTCGCACTATACTATAAAAAAATATAAGACCAATAAAAACAAAAGAGGAATATAAGGACAAATAATACACCAACTGGTATTTGGGGATCATAACCAGAAAAATTCACCTTTAGACAGTGTGATATAATGTTGTACACTTAATAAAAGGGATCTACTCCCAGAAACAAAACAAAACACTGCAGCTCATATACATGACCAAAGCAGAGCCGTCTAGATGGAATTTTCTTAAAAACAGGAAGTTAATGTCTTGAAATTATTTGAACAATCTCTATGGGCCAAAGACTTCATGGTCAACAACTTATCAGAGGAAGGGGACACAGCTGTCTACAGTGACACTACTTGTGCTCTTATTTTCTTCATAAACATTGTTGATCTTCCTGCTTGAGTGGGAAGGCGTCGAGAAAACACACCACTCTGAGGCCAGGGAAGATATCCCAGCTCTGAGGTGAGGCAGCGTCCCAAGGGAAGGGTACTCTGAGACATGGGCGTCCAGGAACCTCCCAGCCCTGAGAGAAAGCCTGCTCAGCAGAGACTCTGCAGCTTTCAGGGGAGGGGTTCCCCAACCCTAGCAGAGCTGAGGAGCTTAGGAGACCCCTCCTTCTCTTCTGGGCTTCTTGGCTTCTACAGATGAGAAAGTCGCCCCAGGCAGCAAATCTAAAAGAGATTTATTGGAGGGACAAATCCACGCATGGCTGCCTCTGCTCCCAGGAGAAGACAGAAGAGAACTGGGCAAAACTGGCCTTCATATAGAATTTAGGGTGTGGGGGTGGCACAGAGCTTTCTAGGGCAGAGATTCCTAGAGTAAGGATTGGTGGAATTTCAAGTCCTGAGTTTGGGGGAAGCGTAGGGATTGATGGGATTTTGTTCAGACTTTTCACCTAAAATTAACATAAACCTGGGAGGGGTCTCACTGAGGGGCTGCAGATGGCCTTTGTGACAGTTAGAGCCTGGAACTGCCAATTTGACAGTTAGAGAGCTGTGGGGAGGGGCCTGTTAACTCATGCCCTGAGGGGTTTACGTAGGCTTGAACTCTTAAACTAAACAACTTTCCTTCACTAAACTGTGCACTTATACTAGGGGGTCAGATTCCTAGTCCTGGTCCCTGGCTGGCAGTGACAGACCATGTAAAGCTCCCTGCCTGGAAAGAATGGCTAGTTTATACAGTGTTGCCACAAAAATGGCCCAGCCAGAGCTCACAGAGGACACGTCTCCCTCCCCCTGAGTTCCCTGTCAGCCGCAGCCATAACTGAGGCCCCAGGGGCTGCTGCTTTCTCTGTGCCTTCAGCTTCTCCATTTTTCCCGGTATGGATTTAGCATTCCAAAGTATTTAGTTTTATAAATTATTGTCATTTTTCATAAGGATGGCTTTGAGCTTATTATCTATTGGAGGTTGTTGGCTTTGAACTTCTGATCTGCCAGTGCCTGCAGGAAGGGTGTGTTAACTCATAAACAGCCTTCTCCCAGGCACTAGGAAGCAGGCAGGAGCAAGATGCCATTGGATACAGACAGTAGCTTAAAGACAGATCACAAGGTAAATGCAGATTATAACCAGTAGCAGAGTGAAGAGATAGAAGCTCGCAGCAAGGGAGGCACGTGGGCAGACAGAGATCATCTGAGGTAGGTCAAGCCAACCCTGCCACGCCTGGGGATACGGCACCCTGGACAGTGAGTCTAGGCTCCAACTAACCATTCTGGAAGGCATGTTTGTGCTCCAGCAGGGTGTCACACGACACATCCCTAAACTCCAAAACCTCAGGGAGATGCGCAGCAGCTGCACCATTGTGCACTCTTGCTTTCTTTTTATTTAAAGTGTTAAAAAGAATTTTTTTTTTTACAGATCTGGTGGTGTGTCTATGGCTGGCCAGATGTATGTTCTCGTAAGACACAATGAAGGGAAGAGGAGAAAGCGCCTGTCAGGGAAGAAAACGGGCCAGATGGTGCTGTTTACCACCTCCCTCACCTTTGCATGTGTGAGGAATGCTTGCGAAATTTCTAGGAACCCAGCAGATTAAAAAAAAAAAATTATGTATGAAAGTTAATTACTGGTACTAACGGCACCAATGTGCCTAATCATACCTGGGCTAGAAATAGAAAACCCAGCTATCACACCCTTCCAAGCCTGTCACTGGCAGTAATCAGAGCTTAGGAGAGTTGGGGAGGGGTATCTTTGGGGAGGCCGGTTCCTGTTAGCACTTCTCAGCAAGGAAATGAGTCACTGTGAAGCAGAGCGTCTCTAAGGCAGTACGAAGGTGGTGCAGGACCCTCTGGGGAGGGGGAGGGCAAGGCATTCTGAAGGAGTCTGGCAGCACGAGTCAGGGGAGATTGTCCTGTGGTACTGGCCTGGCCAGGTGTGGGTCTCCTCTAGACTTGCACTCTGCAGGAAATGAAGGATCTGGCCAGAGTGGGGGTTTCCCAGTGCACGTTCTCAGCATGCACCCTCTGCAAATGGTGTCTTAGACAGAGCTCAAGGTCAAAGGTAACTGGCAAGGTACAGTCTCTGGTTAAGGAAGGGGTAGTGGACCTGGAATCCTATTCATTCATTCATTCATTCATTCATTCGTTTCTCAATTCCAGAGATTCTTTTTGAAATATATATTTTTGTTCATTTCTTTTTTCATATGTATACATGGGTGCATGCATGTGTGAGGCACATGTGCATGTGTGTAGCGGCCAGGGGTCAGTCTCAGCTGCTATTCCTCGAGACCTATCTACCTTTTATATATGAGAATAAGATAATGATAGATAGAAGGTACCAGATATTATGTTATATGAGGCTTATTAAATGAGCATGGGGGGAGAAGGAAAAGGGAGAGGGACAGAGACAGAGAAGAGCAAGAAGAAGAGAGAGTAGAGCGAGGGAGAGGAGTAAAGATGGAGTAGAGAGAGAGAGTAGAGCGAGGGAGAGGAGTAAAGATGGAGAAGAGAGAGAGAGAGAGAGCGAGTAGGAGGAGTAGAGAGAGGGGGCCACATGGACGGTTTGTCCTTTTATACAGCCCTGGGCAGGGCCGCGCGCCTGTGGCAGGTAAGCAATGACATCACAGGTAGGCAGACTGAAGCACCAAAACTACCTATTTTATTTTGTTCATTTAGAGACTTACTTATTTTTATGTGTATTCGTGGTTTGCCTACATGCATGCGTATGCACCACATGGGTGCCCGTTACCTGTGGAGCCAGAAGAGGACACTGGATTCCCTTAGAACTGGGGTTACAAGTGGTTCTGGACCACAATGTGGTTGCCTGGAACCAAATCCGGGGTCCCCTGGAAGGGCAGCCAGTGTTCTTAACCGCTGTGTCGTTTCTCTAGCCCCTTGTTTACATTGTGGTTGTTGTTGTTGTTTGTTATTGGTTTGTTTTATTTTGTTTTTTTGTTTTTGTTTTTGTTTTTGTTTTTGTGTTTTGTTTTTTTTTTTTGAGAGTCAGGAGCCTGCCAAGTAGGCTGGGCCAGCTGGCCAGTGAGGCCCAGGGGGAAATAGCAGGATGGTCTGTCTCTACCTCCTCAGCATTGGGAACCCAAGTATGAGCCCCGGTGCCAGTTTTTCACACTGATACTGGAAATTAAACTTGCGTCCTTACGAATTATAGCAACCACTCACTCTACTGGCTGAGCTTGACCTTGGAGGCCTCTCTGGTCTTGGTTCTGTTTTGTGCCATGCTGCGTTCTTACTGTCCCCAAGACATATGGGTGAGCCAAACAGACACACGTCTCAGCTCTCATGAGATTTATCACCTAGCAAAACGGGGCAGGATAAGTAAACATGGTAGGTCAGCAAAGTATACGGTGTGTCAACAGGTGATAGCTGTACCAGAGGGGAAAATAGAGAGATGCTGGAGGGAGGCGGGGGAAGGGGGGCAGGGGAGGAGGTTTTCTCAACAGCGCAGGGGATGAGAAGAAGCTTGTGACTGAGGAAGCTGTAGGGAAGAGCTCAGAGAAAAAGCTAGTCCACACGCAGGCTTGAGGAGGCAGCGAGCGAACCACCAAACTGGCACCTGGAAGGAGAGCATGGTGGAGCGGGAACAGGCCTGGAGGAACAGCAGGGCAGCCACGGTGGCAAAGCAGTGGACTCACTTTGTAGACCAGGCTGGCCTCGAACTCACAGGGATCCGCCTGCCTCTGCCACCCAAGTGCTGGGATTAAAGGCGTGCGCCACCACCGCCCGGCTTGGTGTGTGTGTTCTTGACTCTTCTTCTCCTCCAGATGACAGAAAGGGCCCAGCATTCAGAACACGGACCCTGGCTTGGAGAGATGGCTTAAAGTGCTCGCCATGCAAACATGAGAACTTGAGCTCAGTCCCCACATATAGTACATATAAACATGTTTTTGTTTTGATCCCAAGTGTGGGCTGTGAAACAGACTTGTGTGAGGATGTACGGTGTTTGTCCACTGGAAACAGACTTTTGAGAGAACACCTGGTGTTTGTCCACTAGAAGAGGAACTGCCTCTTGCCAGGGCATGGTCTTTGCCAACTGATAAACATCCTAGTACTGACTCTGAGAGGATATGTGTATATATGAGCCCAAAACAAGGAGGCTGGGCTTTTTGCTGCTTGCCATTCTGCTTCGAGATGCAGGAGAACTGCTCCAGAGAACACTTCTGGGTTCTGGGTTCCGGCTGCCACAGTTGCAGTCACCTTTGCTGAATTGCTGGTTTGCTGATTATCGGGTCGGCTGGAATCCTGCCAACTACACCAGTGGAATCGAGCCAAGGAACTGAGTCTAAAAAGGTCTACATCCCCTGTTCCCATGAACCTGTTTTCTATCTAGGGTAGGTGGGTTGGAAGGGAGATATAAGCATTAAAGAACCCCAAATAAAGTTGAAAAAGTTCAAAGCCTATACCAGAACCCACATAAAAAAGCCAAGCATATCTGTATGCACCTGTAATCCTAATGCTGGGGAAGGGGAGACAGGACAATTCCTGGGCCCCCCCCCGGCTGACAGCCTGTCCTAATTGGGGTGCTCCAGGCTCAGTGAGTACACTGTCTCAAAATACAAGGTGGAGAATGATTAAGCAGGATGCGCAACCTCGACTTCTGGCCACTACACCCATATGCATGCGTTAGGATTACATACTAAATAAACGTAAATATTTTAAAAAGCTGGCAACTGGAAACAGCTCAGGAGGTAAAGTGCTTCCTGTAAAAGCATGGGTACCTAGATTGAAACCCCGAAAACTCATCTTTAAAATGCTGTAGTACAGAGCTTGCTGGCCAGCTGGCCTAGTCTAATGGTAAAGACGTTCCAGGCCAGGGAGAGACCCTATCACAAAATAACAGCAAGGCAGATAACACCTGAGGAAGAAACAGATGCACCCATGTGCATACACACCTGCACACACACACACACACACACACACACACACACACACACACACACCCATACACATGAACAGGCATAGGTGTGTGCACAGAAGTTTGGAGCCAGCCATGCTTGCTTCTGCATCTGCTCTTGCAGAGAAGATTGAGCTATGAAAGTCACCAAGGGACTGCCAAGCCTGGCGAGGTTTGTGGCTTCGCCAAGTAAAACCCAGAAGGTTATTAACACAACTCAACAGAGCCTGAAGCCCTCGCCCAGGCATTTGCTTGCCTCTCTTCCGTAAAATGGAAGCATCCACTGGATGTGACACTGCCTCTTTCTGCCAGTGATATTTTGAAAGAGCTCATATTCCCCTTGGCCTCCTACTTCCTGGCTGCTCCCAGTCCCCCCCTCACCCCGCCCCAGCCACCTCAGGCTAAAACCAATGCTGGGAAAGGCCAGCCAGGAGTCAGGTTTCCAAATGCCTGGCCGGAAGGGAAGTTCCCCAGAAGTGTCCGCAAGCCAAGTCTGCTCTGTAGAGGCCAGAAATGTTGTCGGGCAGGCTTCCACTGACGCTTGAGCTTTTTTGAATTGAGGGTGCTAAGAAGGAACTTTTTCAGACAAGAGTAAGTTGGCCTTCTGCATTCAAAAAAGGAAATACCAAAGCAGCTGGGGCATGTCAGAATAGTAGCAGCGAATGCTTTCCTGGCCGCTTCTGAGGCTGTGACAGGGATGCAGGCCTTAGCATCCATGCCACTCGACACTTCAGATCCTAGGTTCTATTTATGACCGTCCTCTGGATGAGGGTACGGAGGCTGAGGTCGCACTGCTAACTGGAGGCCATGCGAGAATTGGAGTCTAGAGTGTGTGCTGCCTCTTTGAACCAAGTGACAGTCCCAAGAGCAAGCAAAGCTCAGGTACAAGGAGTCCAGTGTGGCCTGTGGCATGAAGGAGGGCTTCACAGAGGAGGCATGGGTCCCTGAGTGTTGTGTGACAAGACTTTTCCTGGGGCTATGCTACACAAATGTCTATTCACTCCAGAGAGGGGACCCACAACAGGCCAACGGATGAATACCACCAAAGGCCGCTTGGTGACCAATGAGCTTTATTGGGGTTACTTACAGGAGTATGGATAAGGGGTTATCCTTATCCTATGCATCACAAAGGCCCACCCCAGCATGGTTAATAGCTCACAAAAGCCAGGGTGCCTGAAGCGCCCTGCACATCCTGTAGGTAGCTCACCAAGGCGGAGAGTGTCCTTTCCAAGTGACCGGCTGGTCTAAACCTCTTACAGACAGCATGGTAGTTTTTCTAGTCTGTTCTTCACAGCTTAGCTTGTCTAAGCCTTTTGTGCAACTTAACGCCACTCTTCTGACAGGGACTTGGCCTTTTATTGCTCACTCCCTGGGGGGGCAGAAGGGGGGGGGACAGGATGGGAATGGGATGGGACTAATGAATCCGGTCAGTTTCCAGGACTTCCTATGTTGAGTTGTTTATCTTCCTGTTTTTTGCAGGGTTTTTTTTTTTTGTGGGGGGGGTTGGTTTTTTGGTTTTTTGAGATAGGGTTTCTCTGTGTAGCCTTGACTGTCCTGGACTCACTCTGTAGACAAGGCTGGCCTCAAACTCACAGCGATCCGCCTGCCTCTGTCTCCCAAGTGCTGGGATTAAAGGTGTGCACCACCACTACCACCACCCGGCCTTACCGTCCTGCGTAAGGGGCCTCCCTGTAGACTGGAATGTCTCAGTCTCGGAAGAAACTGTTACATGACACTGGGGTTATTTCTGTCTCCCATTGGAAGCTTGAAGTCTCTGAGAAATGAGGCTGAAGAAATGGCGCCACAGCTAAGAGCTCGTGCTGCTCTTTGAGAGAGTCTTGTTCTGTTTCCAGCACCCACACCAAGGGGTTCACACGGCCCTATAGCTCCAGCTCCTGGGGGTCTGACACCCTCTTCTGGCACCTGTAAGAACTTGCATTTACATGCACATACTCCCTCACAGATACACGAACGTACACAGAATTTAAAATACAGTACTTTTTTTTTTTTTTAAGAGAAGAAACCTTGACTGAAGCTCTAGGGTAGTTCTCTGCCTCTCATTGGCTGTGGCTTTAGACACACTTCTTGACCTTGCTGTGCCTCACTTTCCTCCACTCTATGGTGAGGACTTAAATTGGGCCTATAAAAAATTGCGGTGTGGTCATGAGAACAAAATATGACCTTAGAGCTAGCATAAGTCCTCAGCGTATCTTAACACACAGGCAAGCTCAGGGAGCATCCCTTGTTAGCACAGACACTGGCTACAAACAGGGACACGGATGGCTAGTGAGCAGAATGGCTAGCCAAAGAAGGATCGTGTCCATCCGTCAGGGTGGTATGTTGGGTCTTTAAGAGATGCTTGATTGAGCCGGGAATGGTGGCGCACTCCTTTAATCCCAGCACTCGGGAGGCAGAGGCAGGCGGATCGCTGTGAGTTTGAGACCAGCCTGGTCTACAAAGCGAGTCCAGGACAGCCAAGGCTACACAGAGAAATCCTGTCTTGAAAAAAACAAAAACAAAAACAAACAAGCAAACAAAAGAGACAGAAAGAGAGGGAGAGAGACACTTGCTTGTGCCTATAATCTCAGATACAAGGGAGGCTGAAGCAAGAGACTTGTAAGTTCAAGGTCAGCTTGGGCAGCCTAGCAAGACCTTGCCTCAAAATAAAAGGTAAAACTCAGGGGTGGGGCTACAGCTCAGTGGTAGATGCTTGCCTACGGTGAACCAGGTCCTGGGTCAGACTGCAGCCCTGCTGTCATCAGGCTTCTTCCCTGGAGTGGAGGAAATGAAGCGTGGGGCTAAGCTGACAGCAATTATAGGTCTGTGTGTTCTCTATGTTCACATGTGTGTGCATGTGCATGTAGATGCCTATGTATGTACTTGCACATGGAGCCCAAAGGTCAGTGGCTTTCCACCTTTTCTTTCCTTCTTTCTTTCTTTTTCTTTTTTTGCTACTGGGTCTCTCATGGACCTGGAGCTCACTGATACTGAAGGAGAGTTGGCCAGCCAGCTCCAGGGACCCATCTGTCACTACCACCCTGGAGCTGGCATTAGGAATGTACATCCCACATTCAGCTTTTTAAAATGTGGGTGCTAGTGATCTGAACTTAGGCCGTCTCTCTGGCTCCTCACTCAGAGCTTATTATCAGACTAATACCCTCCCAAGAAAGCACAAGGTCCCTACTAGAGCCTCTGACTGGCCAAGCCTGGGCCATGTGACCTTCCCAGGCCACACCCAGAGTGACCAAGGAAAAGAAGGATTTCTGCCAGATGTCTAATACAGGCTCAGGGAGATGGGAGTACTGTCCTAGAAGACAGGTCAGGGACAGTGACAAGGCAAAAAAAAAAGAAAACACAACAGATGTTCCTGCAACGCCCACCTACGGTTTGTAAAACCAAGGTGACTTCACCACACGTGGGGACATGACTGTAGTCATAACCAAAAGCATTCTCTGTAATAAAACAAAAATTAGTATGTGGACTAAGCAAGGAAAACAATAAAGAAAATAATCTGCAAAAATAAATTACATTGTTAGCTTTGTAACTTGACCCTTTCAGCTGCTTAGATTACTGTTCAAAATGTGTTTTGCCGGGGTTATGCAGAGAAACCTTGTCTCAAAAAAAAGAAAAGCAAAACTTCTCCTACAGGGACCCTTTAACAGCATTTGTTATGTTGTTTTGGGGATGGGAGAAATGTTCTAGGGTAAATGTACCAAGACTAGAGACATGGCTCCTTGGTGAGGAGGGCTGGCTGCTCTCGCAGAGGACCTGGTTTCCACTCCCTGTGCCCACATGGCCACCCACAACCATCTGTAACTCCAGTACCAGGGAACAGACATCCTGCTCTGGCATCTGTGGGCACTGTATGGATGTGGTGCACAGACATACGTGTAGACAAAACACCCAGGCTGAGGAAACATCCACGTCCTCTTGGTTATAATTCATCGTCGCAAGTCTTTGTCTTCGCTGACTGCGGCAGGACACTCTGAGGCCTCTGCCTAGGAGACGGGCCAAGATTAAAGTTTCTCCTAGAAAATCACCAGACTGGTGGTGAAACTGATGCAGGGCTCGGAGTGTTCTAAGAACCCAGGCGCTCTGCACTGGCCCCGGGTCTCGGGGCACAACTGATCACCAGCAGCAACAGCAGCATTTGTCAGAGAAGAGGGACTCTGAACTATATAGCTAGCACAGGGGTCTGTGTCCACATTGATTTTTAATTAGTGTTGTCTAAGGTCCAAAGACACTTAGCCAATTAGGAATTAAGAAAGGAAGACTTTGATTACCAGGTGTCTAGCAGGATAACTTATCACCTCTAGCCTTTGCAGTAGACCTAGGCATATCCAGTCTTTTGATATTATAGTGCAGTGTTGTAACTTACAAAGTGTACACTCAAGAACTGCACAATCTAGTTACCTTCCTCCAAATGTCCCCAGAATCTCATAATGCTATGATTTTACATTTACATATACACAGCTGTATGTGACCCATGGGGCACAGACAGGCCACTGACATGCCTTGGCGTCTGATATTTTCCCTTTCCATTTTCTTTTTGTTTTGTTTTGTTTTTTGTTTTTTTGTTTTTTGTTTTTTGTTTTTTTTTGAGACAGGGTTTCTCTGTGTAGCCCTGGCTGTCCTAGACTCACTTTGTAGACCAGGCTAGCCTCGAACTCACAGCAATCCTCCTGCCTCTGCCTCCTGAGTGCTGGGATTAAAGGCGTCCTCCACCATGTCCGGCTTCCTTTTCCACTTTCATAAAAGGATGATGCCAGTCAATTCTTGTAGCACAGGGCCATAATGCCACAGCCAGATATCTTTAAAAATAAATATCTAGGACTAAGGAGACAGCTCAGTGGGTAAAGCACTTGATGATGATGATGAGGAGGAGGAGGAGGAGGAGGAGGAGGAGGAGGAGGAGGAGAAGGAGAAGAAGAAGAAGAAGAAGAAGAAGAAGAAGAAGAAGAAGAAGAAGAAGAAGAAGAAGAAGAAGAAGAAGAAGAAGAAGGACCTAAGCTCAGGTTTCCAGAGTGCAGAGCCAGACATGGTAACACACACGTTTGTAATCTCAGCACTCCTATAGTGAGATAAGAGGTGGAAACAAGAATCCCTGGGGGCTGGAGAGATGGCTCAGCGGTTAAGAGCACTGGCTGCTCTTCCAGAGGTCTCAGGTTCGATTCCCAGCACCCACATGGTGGCTCACAAGCATTCATAGCTCCAGTCCACAGAGATCTGATGCCTTCCCTGGCCTCTGTGGGCACCACATAAAAATGCAATACACATGCATACAGGCAGGCAAATACTCACGTACATAAAATAAAAGTAAATTTTTATTTACTTTTAGAAAGAGTATAGCTAAAGTTGGCATGTACTGAAGTACAAAGTCTGTTTCAAGACTAACAGGATCCAAGCCACCATCAGTCATTTTGAAATGCTAAGCTCATGATTCACGCTCCAAACACACCCAGATCACGTTAACCTTTCTCAGGCCAGATGCTGGTGCCCACACACCTGGCCCCTTCTGTGGAGACCTTTCTGTGGAGCCTCACAGAGGGAAGCTGCTAGAGACTTGTATGAAGGAGTCAGCTCTTCCTTATATAAGGCAAAGAGGCCCCCAGGGAAGTGTCCATTTCTCACAGGGCAGGTGACCCATGAGGACTGACTGAGGCGATGAAAGGAGCGGAGATTCATGCAAGCTCTTAGTGGGGATAAGAAAGCGGTAGAGACACAGGGTAACCATAAGAAATCCTATGCTGTGTGCACCATCAGCGTCCCAAGCAAAGAAAAGTGTCTGTCTGTTTGTGTCTTTCTTTCTTTCTTTCTTTCTTTCTTTCTTTCTTTCTTTCTTTCTTTCTTTCTTTTCCAAACAAAGAAACCCAGTTGTTGGAGAGACAGCAATGATGCTACTTGGACTTTATTCTTTCCTTTCCCTTTCCTTCCTTCCTTTGTCTTCTCCTTCTTCTCCTCCTTTTTTTTTTTTTTTTTTTTTAGAAAAGGAATGAAGATTGGAAACATATCATTTGAGAAAAATGTAACATACCTGTATCTTGCGTTCCCCTTAGACATCCCGTGAGATACATACTTATTTGCTTGAACATTGTGATGGTTAGTTTTAGGTGTCAACTTGATATTACCTAGAAAAAGAATCTTAAATGAGGAATCGCCTGGATCAGGCTGGCCTGGGGTCTTGATTGCTGATTGGTGTGGGAGGACCCACCCACTTTGGGCAGAGCCATTCCCTAGGCATGTGGTCCTACCGAACAGCATAGGAGAAATAGCTGCGCATCAGCTTGCTATCAGCAAGCAGCATGCTCCATGGCTCCTGCCATACCTCTTCGCTGTGAAGGGAGCTCCGTGGTCCGAGGTAATGTATGGAATAGCAGGTTCCGGCCTTGACTTCCCTCAGGGATAGGCTGCATCCTGAAGCTGTAAGCTAAATGAACCCTTTCACTCCCAAAGCTGCTTTTAGGTGAGATAGTTGTCACAGCAACATAAACTTCCTAGCATCTAAATAATATGAGTTCCCTCAAACCTGCTTCTTGACAGGGCTTGAGACTGGCTAGCACCAGAGGCTGAAAAGACCGCAGTCATCCCCTTATCTTTCCCTGTCACTACAACAGGGCCTTGGCATGGCCAAGCAGACATCCTCGGGTATGGCTTCCAAGAAGCAGGGCCAGGTCCGTACAGCATCGTATCAGCACTCACGGCAGCTGCATCATCTGAATCTCTGTAGACTGGATGAGACCTGGGCACACTGCTGCCCCTCACTCTGGCTATATAGGCTCCCTGTGTCTCCCCCTGTGGTTCTTCTCTTCCCTGGGGCTGCCAAACGCAAAATAAGCATCCTTAAAGTGCCTGCCAATTACAAGTGCCTGTCCCGGATGCTTATTTTGCACTTGGCAGCACGCTCCTATCATATGAACAGGAGCACAGTACCTAATTATACTATAGGTGCAGGGAGGGGAGAGCTAGCAGGGAGCTGTGTCAAGGGCCATATAGCAAGTGTGGTGAGGGGCATCTATGTCTAAAGACACTCTCCAGATGGAGTCAAGCAGAGAGCAGGAGGCCCTGCTGGGGAGAGGGAGTCCTGTACCTAAAGCCGAGCTCAGAGTGGCTATCTGGACCGGGAGGACTGTAACCCCAAACAGCAGGGTCCTTCCGACATCCCCCATTTTTGAAGCCTAATCTTTTAGCCGTCTTGAGACCCCATGAGACAACCAATCCATATTCTTCTTTAATGACTAGAATCCATCGATGTTTCTCACACTCCAGACTCTTGACTGACACAGTGGCTCATCCCACCAGCCTTCCTAGGGCTGTCTTTTTTGCACATCTCTTTCTGGTGGGGACAACTTTATCAGCTCACTGTAATCATGAGAGTGGTGTGCAAGAGCTCATCAGGGGAAAACGGATGATTGCGTTCATGTCAAAGAACTAATTAAAGTCATTAATTATATCTTATTATGAGTTCACAGCCTTCCCCTGAGAAGGGTGCATCCTGTACGCATTGTCAGCCGAAAAATGAAAACAACTAGCCAGGAAATCACTGGAATAAACATGATCAGGAGATGGTACGTGATATATTTCCCACCTGGTCTTGGGGTAAAACTCGAAGGCAAGAAGTTGCAATTTCCCAAGAAAATTCAGACTCTAGAAAGCTGTTAGCTTGTATGTAAGCCTGTCTTTTTGAAATGTCTAACTTGATGGGGCTAAGGAGATGGCTGAATGGGTAAAGTGCTTGCTGTGAAAGCCTGGGGACTTGAGTTCGGATCCCCAGTGTCCATATAGAAGCCCAGGCTTGGCCACACACACCTGTAAGCTCAGCACTGGGGCAGCAAGGATAGCAGCGTCCCTCCCTGTGCCTCACAAGCCAGTCATTTAGTCAATTGTCAGGCTCCAGGTTCAGTGAAAAACACTGCCTCCAAAAATAAGGTAGCAGGCCAAGCAGTGGGGTGCACGCCTTTAATCTCAGCCCTCGGGAGGCAGAGGCAGGAGGATCGCTGTGAGTTCTAGGCCAGCCTAGTTTACTAGGGTGAGTTCCAGGACAGCCAGGGCTCCCCAGGGAAACCCTGTCTCGAAAAAAACCTAAACAGCGGGGCGGTGGTGGCGCACGCCTTTAATCCCAGCACTCGGGAGGCAGAGGCAGGTGGATCGCTGTGAGTTCGAGGCCAGCCTGGTCTACAAAGTGAGTCTAGGACAGCAAGCCAAGGCTACACAGAGAGACTCTGTCTCGAAAAACAAAAAAACAAAAAACAAAAAAACAAAAAAACAAAAAAAAAAAACAAAAAAACCCTAAACAAACAAACAAATGAAGAAACACATAAGTCAGAACTCTGGCCTCCACATGTGCATATGCAGACTCCCCCATTACAAGGTGGACACATATACACATACAACACCCCTAACACACACAGCATGTAGCTTCCATATACCTGTCTTCAAAGCCTTCTATCTGATCCTCTTGCTGTGACAGTGAAGCATCACTCGGATCCCTCCCACAGGCCACCTACGACAAGGTTAAAGGACTTAGCAGCCCAGCTCAAGTTCTACCAACCTGAAAATAGCAGCCAGGGCCATATGCTTATCGCACACTTAAACGATAAGCTTGTCAAGGGGCCAGTTCTTGATGCCTTTTACATTACCCTCTGAGTGCTGAGTGCAGAGCTTTGCATCCTCCACCTGGTTAATGAGCACTTCTTAATTTAATCCAGACGTAAAACGCGCAGAGGCAGCAGTCTAGAGGCAGCAGCAGCCTGAAGTGTATCACGCACACAGACGAGGTCCCAGCTACGTGGACAGCCGCAGATGCTGTACTGGGGAGACTAGAGTTCAGGGAGGAATGTTCACAGTATAGACAGCATAGCCATGTGGATTGACCGTGACAGTATCAGCACACTGGGGGATTTTCCTACAGAAATGTTTAGAATGGTTGTTTTGGAATAATTCTAATGATAGCACTGTCACCACCAGTGCTAGGGACAGGACAGCCAGAGGAATCCTGCAGTGCAAACAGTTGCTTTATTCACTTTGTGCCTGTAGCAAAAATTATAGAAGCCAATGTGTTGCATCATTTCAAAGAGAAGAAGAAGAAGAAGAAGAAGAAGAAGAAGAAGAAGAAGAAGAAGAAGAAGAAGAAGAAGAAGGAGAATCTGTGTTCCTCATTCTCCCTAGTTCATACCCTCGTCAGAGACTTCAGGCTGCCTGCTGCCAGATGGCGGGGGTAGGTGAGGAATAGGCTGTTAGTGACCTGCAGCACCACAGCAGCTAGGTCACGTCCCAGGCAAGCCACACGTGCCAGGAGCAAGGCAACAGACATTAGCTTGGTCACTGGGGTTTCTCCAACCATTAAAGCGTGTGGGGGAGGGGGCTCTCCCTGCAGCAACTGGGCAACAGGCAGATTAGATAAGTCCATTGCTTAGGGTAATGACTCTCAATGAGCTGAGAGCACATCTGAAGGGGCCAGTTGGCAACTTGGGGGGGGGAGGCCAGTGTAGCAAGCACAAAGGAGGTTGGGAATACGATGCACATTTGTCTGGTAGACTGGGACTGCTAAACAACCTGTAATAGACAAGATATTTTCATCCAACTAGGAATTTGCTCAAATTGGAATATAGAAGGAAGCCCCCCCTTTTTTTTTAATCGTTTTGTGAACCTAGAATCTATCTATCTATCTGTGCCAGTTTCCCAAGAACATAGTGTTAACGGCAAACCCTCGAGCTGCGCCCCACCCCTGCAGTTCTCTTGGAGACTGGGTTGATAAAGCAGGCTGACTCAGCATGCACCACCACCATCTGCGGCTGCACGCAACTTGGAGAGAGCATAGAATCATGACTTCACTTTTATCTAGTACCTCTCTGCTGTCACCTTGTGACTTTTATCTTGTGACTCTTGGCACGTAAGCCAGGCCATGTGCTACAGCTCACCTAACTCCTCCTCCAAAGCCTTTTAAGTGTCAGAAATCCACTTTGGCCTCTAGCACTGAAAGTCATATCATGGCTGCCTATGGTCCAAAGCCATCTTTCTTGCTGTTCTCTGATTCCAAAGTACAGCCACGCTGCCAACGGCTGGCTTTTTTTTTTTTTTTTTTTTTTTTTTGTCTACTAGTGAAGTTCATATAAAGGATATTTTATCTCAAGATTCCTTTCCTACAAACCAAGAAGTCTTTCCAACAATAACTTCTATGAATTGGAGAAAGTTTGCCCTTTTTTTCTTGTTTATGACAACTGTTTAAATCAGTTTAAAACCAGGCCATGGGACATTGGGCTACATACAATCATGTCAGCCTGCATTTGGAAGTGGTGCATGTAAAAGTACAATGAAGACTTAAGAGTCTGCTTAGCAAATAAGACATTTTTGGCATATGTAAATCTAAATACTATTAAAATGAGAATGAGCAGTAAATATAAAAATCACACTGCATTTCACTGTATTTTTAATATTTAAAGTTCTATCATCATTGATTTCTGTTCTTTAAGTTAATGAGGAGATGGGGGGAAACCTAAGTTAGTTGCCATTCAAGCACAGGGGCTGAGCCTCCTCCTCAGAACCTGTGCAAACAGAAAGTTGTGCTCAACCAGATGTGGTAGCACACACCTTTAATCCCAGCACTCGGGAGGCAGAGGCAGGGCAGATAGCTGTGAGTTCAAGGCCAGCCTGGTCTACAAAGCAAATCCAGGACAGCCAAGGCTACACAGAGAAACCCTGTCTCAAAACACCAAAAGAAAAAAAGAAAGATAGAAAGAAAAAAGAAAAGAAAAGAAAGCTGTGCACAGTGATGTGCTTACCATCCCAGCAGACCCCTGGGCCTTACTTGTCAGCTAGGATAGCCTACTTGGTAAGCTCCAGACCAATAAAAGATCCTACCTCAAAAAACAAGGTAGAGGGCTGGAGAGATGGCTCAGAGGTTAAGGGCACTGACTGCTCCACCAGAGGTCCTGAGTTCAATTCCCAGCAACCACATGGTGGCTCACAACCATCTATAATGTGATCTGATGCCTTCTTCTGGCCCTGCAGGTGTACATGCAAGGCAGAGCACTGTATATACAATAGTAAATAAATAAAGATTAAAAAAAAATATTTAAAAAAAAAAAAAAAAACAAGGTAGATAGTTGAAGGAGAGAGAAACTTGTTTTCATTATGATCCCAAGTGTGGGATCAGAACGGTCTTGTGAGAAAACAGGTGAGGTTAATCGACTAAAAGACCAACCACCTCATGTGAGAGCTTGATTGTTGCCAGCTGAAAAGATCCTGTGAGCGGACTCTGAGAGGAGATATGTAAATGAACCCAGAACTGGCTTTTTAGAGACTTCGAATAGTTTTGACTGTTCATTGCTTCACTTCGAGATGCTCCTAGAGAGAACTGCTTGAGGGAAGGCTTCGGGGTTCCGGCTACTACTGAGGTTCCAGGTTCTGGTTACTCCAGGTTCCAGCAGAAGAAATCCTGCTGATGATGCCAGGAGAATCTTTCCTCAAAAATGATATCCTTACGGTTTTGTTATTGTGTTCATTAATCCTCTCTTCCTATTGTTTTAGTTAGTTGGGTTATAAGTGACATATGCTTGGTTAATAAGTTGTAATAAAAATATTGGTTAAAAAATTAAGCCTACAGATAGTCTTAAAGAACAACATCTAACACCTACTTTGACCTCCAGCATCCGCACACCCAGGAGTGTGCACCCACACAAACTTACAAACAATGTGCACACACACAAACCCCATTAGGAATTGGAAAGTAAGACTAGACACAGTGGAGATCAATCCTGGACTGCTACACAAGATGGGAGCTTTCCATGAAGTGCCGTCACTCCACAATTGATGCCACAGAGATGGCCATGGATAGGGCACCTATGAGTAAACCCCACCCCACCAGTGAGAGCGGGTCACATTTACTGTCTTCTCCTCCATGTCCCTATGTTGTTTATTTTGGTCTGTTACCCTCCTTTAGTTAAGGATGCTTCCTACTTTATCTTATCAAGGCAAGTAACCCTGGCCGGCACCTAGACAGCCCCACATCCTCAGGCCGAGCCCTCCCTGGGTACCAGGCTCTCCCACTTTCCTTCACATCCTGAGCATGGAGTGGCTTCACGCCAGCTGTCCTTGCTTAAAGGCCAGCTCATTTACCACACACAGGTGCAGCCATCCTGCCAATTCAAAGTGAGGAATAACTTGGGAACTGAAGGATGGGACGCGATGTTCTGGCCCCTCCCACCTCAGCATTAGTTCTTTGTGTAAACACCAATAAGCACATCCAGACATCAGAAGGCAAGCTTCTTTCATCCGCAGTAAATGGTGTAATTGCATATATACCATGGAACCATCTGAAATAAACTTGCTATTGTTTATTGTCAGTAAATGGCTTACACACTCACTGTGTAGACTCCTATGGCCAGCGTCATATCAAATCTTCTCAGGCAAAGCTTCTCAGAGGACAGTATGACGGATGGAAAAGCTTAGGAAGCCTTGCTCTTCCAGACACGGTTGGTGGTCCTCTCAGAGCCAAGCAGCTTGTTTCTCGTGTTATCTGCTTTCCATTGCTAGGAAGCCTAGGAAGATCACATCTGTTCCCTTGTCTCAGTCGCTTTTAAAAAATAATGGCGCGAGAGCAAAAGATATTGGGTCTAGGGTGAGGCATAGAGACAGGCCGACTGGCAGCGGTAGGTTTTAGGTGCTAATACAGGGATAGTACAGTTCACCTTGGAACAGGTTGTGTGGAGAAAAAAAAGTCTACACCGGCAGAGTGAGCTGGTGTCCAATAATGTCAAGACCACTTTCCAAAGTGAGCCGTGACAGTATTTAATCTTCACTAGAAACAGTGAAGCTACCCTAACCACCAGCATCTTCAAACCCAAGGGCTTGCCATTTCGTTTACAGTGTCCCACAGTAAGGGATAAGTTTACACCATAATATGTTTCATACATGAGGGGAAAACAGGGATGAGGCCAGGGCTCAGTTGCTGAAGTGCTGACTCCCAGGTGTGAGGCCCTGGAGGCCCCGAGTCCGGATCCCCAGAACCGCACACAAAGATGCCTGACTATATAATATCTTAACACCGGTGCTGGGTTGGGGAAAGAGATTGTAGGACCTTTCTAGGCAGTCAGGCCAGCCAATTAGTGAGGTACAGGTTCAGTGAGAGACACTGTCACAAAAATTAAAGAATAGTCAAGGAAGATACCTGATGTTGACCTCTGGCCTCTGCACACACATGCACACACATGCAAGCACAACACCCACACAGTAGTGACAGAACATAGGCACACACAATAGGAAAAAAAAAGACCCTAAAACTAAAGTTACCAATACTATTCCTGACCTTTAACACACAAGGAACCCTGATATTTTCTGCTCTGGGTGGTTCCATTCCAGTAGCTCGTTTGATGGAGTGTTCACCTTAACAGACAGGAAAACCTGGGTCTGACCACCAGCATCACACACAACTGAGGGTGGGGTGCACACCTGAAATCCCAGCACGGGGGAGGTGCAGGCAGAAGAATCAGACATTCGAGCTAATCTCTAGTTACAAAAGCAAGTTACCTGATAGTTTAAAAAAAATATTCATTATAACTGAATAAGCTCCATATGAGTGGAAAATTCTGACTCATTAGATTTTTTTTTTTTAATGTGTTTAGAAGGAAGTTATCCTCACTCACTGACGTCAGAGAAGTTAGGCAGCCACACAGAACTAAAAAAAGGAAGTGATTGCTCTCTGGGAGCTTAACATAAATATGACCCCCAACCTTGGCTGCATTCATTTAGTTTTACCAGCAGAACACACCTTGGTTCTTTTTGACTGCGTGTTGATGGGAACATCTGAGCAGTTGAGGAGGAGTCCCTCTGACCCGTCCTTGCTTCCAGCTGAGTCATTCCAAACACCACAGCCCCGCAGCTCTATTTACAACCTTCAGGAGAGTGCTGCTGGTTTTCTATTTTGAGCTGGGAAGGATGTGTCTTTGCATTTCTGGGGCTATTTCTGAGCCATCTAATCACCAATGGCTTTGGCGTGATACGTAGGCAGGCCTGTAGTGAAGTCACCTTATAAAATGAGTTGCTCAAATATTTAATCAGCTGTGCAGTGAATCTGGCCACAGCGTCCTTTCTGTGTAGAGTTCTACCCACACAGCTAGGAGTAGGCATGGATTGCAGATCTCCGGCCAAATGTGAAAAGGCCGGGGGTGAGGTGGGTTGGGTTTGGGGGTGTGGGGGTGCTGGAGGGCAGGGCCAGGGCTGGGGACATTTCCAGGAGCAGGTCCCTCAGGGTAGAAGGATCATCACTAAGGAATCTTGTCACACCTGTCCCCAACAGTGCCCTGGGATCCGGGGTCTAGGAAAGAGCAGGTACTCTGCACGAAGCGTATTAAAAGCTTTTATAAAAATTAATTATCTGCTGGCATTCAAGATGGCTCCTCGGGGGGAAAAGTATTTGACATCCAAGCCTGCCGACCTGAATGATCCTGGGAACCCACAGTGGAAGGAGTGAGCTAACTTGCAGACGCTGTCCTCTGGTTTCCATACATATACGCCATCCACCCACCCTTAGCCTAGAGCCCCTGGCAGGTGAGGGCTGCTGGGTAAAGGAGGTCTGTGGCCCCAATTGGTCACTTAAGCTTTAGTGGGCAGGCCAGTACCCATATGCTGAAGGACTGCACTAGTGGGACTCACTGGGTTAGTAAAAGAAGAAGAGGAGGAGGAAGAGGAGAAAAAGGGAAAACATAAAATAACAAAGATAGGAGGGGGATTTGTTGCAGGGGGTGTAGAATCTGGGAGAAGGTGAAGGAGAAAAAGCAAATTCTCAAAGAATAAGTTTTAAATATATATAAATATAAATACAAATATGTATATACATAAAGATATCACAGAACTGGGACCAAATTGAGATCAAGAAAGGAACTCATTTTAGGTGCAACATTTAAGGGTACATAAAAACCAAGCAATAAGATAAATAATAAATTAAAGTTTAGCGATAATATGTGCCTGTAATGTGTAAAGCAAAATGGCAAATGACAGCCTGCCGATCCACTGTCTGCTTTCACTTCTGCGTCCCAAGACCTCTCTGAAGCCCCAGATGATAAGATATTCTTATCTTCTGAATCGTATCCAGCTGACCTCTTGACCCTCTGAGGATTGGAGGGCAAAGGGTGCCTACTTCTCCTCCCCCAACAAACAAAAGTTCCCACGGTATTAAAAGGACAGATGTTGACCAGCGAAGGTTCTAGAAGAGACAGGAATGGATCGAGGACTTGCACTCAGGCTAAGCCACGTGCTTCCAGCCCCACACTCAAGCTTCAGCGCAAACCGAAGAAGGTAGTTTCAGGCAGCTGCCAGGGAGGGTGCAGGGACTCCACTTATGCCAAGTGGTGGAAGAGGCAGCCTACTTTGCCTGCTCAGTGTGTTGGCCAGCCCAAGCGAGGCCTTGCTGTCCTGGGAAGATGTGCTGTGACTTCTGGGGCTGAGCCAGGATTACCCTCTCAGGAAGCTCTCAGAAAGCCAACCCACCCATGCTATCAGGAGCTTGGACCCAGCATTAGCCCCAGGCAGTGGCAAAGGGAAGTCACCTTTCCCTACTCATGACCAGATGGCTCACAAAGGGCCTAGAGATAACCAGTAATGTTGACTTGTCGGTCATGGTTTATCTAAACGTGTCATTCAAATAGGAACCCATTTCTCTTTCCTTTGAAGAAACACATCCCTGGATCTGTCCAGCAAGGCTTATCACAAGACCACAACGGGTGCTCACAAGGAAGTCAAAGGAATGCGCTCCAATATCCTGGGTTAAAAATAGAACGCAAACTGGCTGCTCTTGCCTTATTTCAGTGCCGAGAGACCCGACCGTTCTTTGCTCTGTGTGTGCGCGCAAGTGTGTGGAGGTGGGAGGACGACCTTAGCAGCCCTTCTCAGAAACACTGGCACCTCCTTTGAGACGGGGTCTCTCATTGGCTCAGAGCTCTCCAGATAGGTTGGGCTGGCTGCCTGGCAAACCCCGGGAATCTGGCTGGCCTCCCCAGAATTGGGGTTACGAGTGTGAGCCCCCATACCTAACATTGCCACGGGAGTTCTGGGACCTAATGCAGGTCCTTGCACACCCAAGGCGAGCAGTTTGCTGACAGGCATCTCCTCGGCCCAGATGCCTTTCATTTTCTTTCTTTCTTTCTTTCTTTCTTTCTTTCTTTCTTTCTTTCTTTCTTTTTTAACCTTTATTATTATTTTCTTAAGTAAGAAATTTATGAAATTGGACTCAAGATTTTTCATACACCCTTCGAAACATCCCTGAGAGTTTTGACCTCCTCCTCTGATCCTCTGAAACCCTAGCACAGCACAGATGGGGAAAGCAAGGCACACAAATACAAGGGTGTGTGTGTGTGTGTGTGTGTGTGTGTGTGTGTGTGTGTGTGTATGTGTGTGTGTATGTGTGTGTATGTGTGTGTATGTGTGTGTATGTATGTATGTGTGTATGTGTGTATGTGTGTATGTGTGTGTATGTGTGTATGTGTGTGTATGTGTGTGTATGTGTGTGTATGTGTGTATGTGTGTGTATGT
>OU015749.1:122520524-122536027 GCA_907169655.1 Acomys percivali | reverse complement strand
TGTGTGTGTGTAGATGTACATGTATGTATTGCAGACATGTCATGCACTGGCATGTGAGTGTTTTCACCTGCTGTGTGGACGCGTGGAGGCCAGGGACTGCCGTCAGGTGCCCTTCCTCTGTTGTTCTCCACATAAATTTTGGAGACAGGGTCTCTTACTGAATGAACCCAGAGCACACCCATTAGACGTGAGCCCCAGGGGTCCCCCTGTCCCCATCCCCTCAGCACTAGGATTATAGAAATTCCTCACCACACCCAGATTTTACATGCATTCTGGGCATCTGACCATGGGTCCTCATGCTTAAACATGTATGTATGTATTGTACGTATGTCCACTAAGCTATCGCTCCAGCCCCTGACATAGGCTCTTGGCCCGTTAGTGACCGAATCATAAAGGGAACTTCAGCCCTAAGCTCCCTGGCAAGAGCTCAGATACTGGCTCCCTAAGCACCCAGAGCCTGGAGCCGTACAGAAAGGGGAGTGGCAGACAGCACAGGTTCAAGGTCCAGTCCCTCCTCTCGACGGCACAGAGGAGCAGGGGGGTGAGTGGTGGTAACCTTTGCGGGGACCTGTGCTAGAGAGCTAAAAAACAAACACACAAACCCCAAACCAAGAAACCATGGTTTGATTTGCTTGATTTGGTTGCTGAAGAAAACATAGAGTTGATGTAATGGATGTTAGGGAGGTGCAGAGACGGCAGGTTTGTGTCAGCAAACCCACCGGTAACCACTGAGTCTGAGCCGACAGAAGGCAGAGCCCAGCAGGCCCACAGCAGCGGTCTCTCCACCTGCCAGACAAGTTGCGTCAGCTATTCTCAGCGCTGGACGGAAGCCAGCTTCTATTGATTTCAGCAACACAATAACATGTTCCAAAGCTCGTCTGTTTGAAGCTATAAATAAGAGAAAACAAGCTATTACAGTCTGTTAAATGTGTCCCTGTTTGGGATGATGTCCTCTGCATTAAGACCTGTTTGGCTCTCGAAGATGATTCATTTGGGGCAGCAGAATTTCTGCGTCACGGGCAGGATGATCCACTAGCGGGTCTCTCACCACTGCCGTGGGTTTGTGACTGCGAGCGAGTGCCAGGCATTGTTCATACTTCCCTCTGGCCACGTTAATGTGAATGTCACTAATGGCTGTGCTTTTACCCTGTTGCCTAGAGATGAGGTAAACAAAAGATTAAAACAAAAGGCATCTTCAGTGTTGGGAAAGCTCTGCTTTTACAGGATGACTCCACAGTTTCTTACCAGGAACCGAAAAAATAATTAATATGGTTATATTCTTTGTCTGGAAGTTCTTCCAGGTCATGTTATTGGAGGTCATCACTATAAGATCAATAGTGGGAAGGCATGTTGTCCTTTCTCACATTACTTTGTTTGAATCACCTTTCTTTTTTCACTGGAGCCAGGTACAGTGTTGGGGAGAGCGGTGGGGTGTAAGAGGGCTGAGATGTGGGACTGATATTGAAGGCCAGAGGGTCTACCCTTGTCATCCTAGAGGCTGCTACTGTCCGTGCTAGCGGTCTCACGATCTAAGCGATAACACACGCCCGCTGGTCCTCTCCTGTGCTGCCATCACTATTTCCTGTCCTCACTATATCTGGGTGTACCACCCTGAGTCAGTTGACATGATGTAGAGAGACCTACTGGACAGGGAGCCACACAGGATACCTGGTGGCTCAGGGAAGGGGAACCCTGGAGGTGCCCCACAGTCTTTGGGCAAGAAGGAAGATTATCAATTTTGTATCGACAAAACCCATCCCAACTGCTCAAAGGGCTTTCTAGTCCTGCCTGAGTGAGGCCAGCGTCACTCCCCACCCATAGGTGCTACCTTAGCTGCAGGACTCTGGCGTCAACTCTGCACCACTCTTTTTGCTGTCACTCGCGATGATGCCTTTGCTGTCATTTGGTTCAGGGAGTGTGAGGGTGTCCATCAGAGAGCAAAGGACAGAAACCTTCCAAATCAACTCAACAACACCCGCCCCTGCACGCGCCAAAAAGTGGGGACTCTGCTAGAAGGAAACAGTTCTATCAGAGAAGGTAAGGCAGGAAGTGGGGCTGGGCTCCAAAGAGATGGGGCCACCACTGGGATGGCAGAGAGAGGGCAGCCATCCCCCCAGGCCCCCTTCCAGGACAGTCATCAATAGTGAAGGAGATGTGATTGTTCTTTAGACTGTGCTGCACAGTGAGAGGGACAAGTGTCATGCAGAAGCTCGTGTATGTAACCATGACTGACACTAATGGTCACCCTTGTGGCTAAAGATGGCCAGACAATAGCACCAACCAGCCATTCATGTCCTTGCCTTGGCCCAGCCCTAAGTTCTCCGTGTGATACTAAGGGTCACAGAGGTGCCGGTGCTCCTCATGGTAGCGTCGCTGTGCCCTGCGTTCCAGGGCTAGAGTTGAAGAGATAGATGCTAGTGTGTGAACAAGACAGACAGACGGCTCCCACTAGAACTGAAGTCCCCGGAACTCAGGTGCTTCTCTTGGGGGACAGGAGGTATTAGATGCAGTGACTGTGTTCCTCCAGGCTGCATTCTCTCTCTTGAACTAAAAGACATTTAGCTCAACTAACAGCCCTGGAAAGACGGCTCTAGTGGGGACGGCGTCCTGCCTGCCAGCTGTGGAACTGGCAGCCATGTCAGCCTCCATGCTATCAAGTGTTGCTTTCGGGACTATTTAGTTCTGGTTAGGTTTAGAAATTAGGTACTGTGGTGCTGGAGAGATGGTTCAGTGGTTAACAGCACTTGGCTGCTCTTCCAGAGGTTCTGAGTTCAACTCCCGGCAACCACAAGGTGGCTCACAACCATCTGTAATGGGATCTGATTGTCTCTTCTGGTGTGCATGAAAAAGACAGAGCACTCATACATAAAATAAAAATGCATAAATAAATATTTTAAAAAAAGAAGAAGAAGAAGAATTAGGATACTGTGGGCCAGGTGTGGTGGTGCACACCTTTAATACTAGCCCAGGACTCTGCCCTTGCTAGCCAATGACATTTAAGAAAATAAAAACGAAGAAAAACAGTAAAACAAGGGGAGGGAGAGGAAGGGCCTGATAATTTCCTCCGAGGACACATGCCATGACAGCCATCAGCATCTCACAGAGCCCTGAGACCCCGCAGACCCTTCCTACTGCGCCAATCAGTCTTAGTGTCTGATTCAGAGTAGGGAGGACACAGGCTCGCCAGCTAAACGACCTGCCTGAGGACGCAGTGCACCAGTGGCATGGCCAGGAGTCCCTGCCCTGCAAGTAGGAACTAACAGCCGCCTCCCTCACAGGTCCTCCTTTCCACACCCCTCACAGAGCGAGGCCCGGCTGTCCTTTGGTCAAGCAGGACCGCTGCTGTAGACGGCACTGTCACCTGGCCCCGTGGCCTTACTCCATCCTCTGTTCCACACACTCAGTCTATAAAGCTGAATGGCCCAGTCCGCTCTCATGACCTTCCATCCCCACCCACCTTAACTCCAGTCCTGTACCCACTGTATTCCCCACTCTCAGCTTCAGCGCTCACACCATGCCTGACCTCTTCTGAGCTCTGGCAGGGTTAGTGCTCATAGCAATCTCTCTGGGGTGTAGGGGTGTGTGTTCCATCTCTTCTCTCAGCTTGGGGCTGGCACATGCCTCTGAACCTCCACTGCTACTGCCATAGAGTCAGACCCTGTCCTGGATGCCTGGTTTACAGTTCCCTACCCACGAGGAGGGATGATGCTCAAGTAGGGACTGCCTGCTCTTAAGTTGGTCCTCTTGTTTTGACTCCCCCCCCCCCCATTGCTTCCTGGGCTCAGAGGCAATGGGTCTAAGGATAGACTGATGGCCAGAAACAAAAGCTGGGGGAGTGTAGGCTCAATTTTCTTACCCAATATATTTTATTAACAACTTATTAGGCCGGACGTGGTGGCGCATGCCTTTAATCCCAGCACTTGGGAGGCAGAGGCAGGCGGATCTCTGTGAGTTCGAGGCCAGCGTGGTCTACAAAGCTAGTCCAGGACAGCCAAGGCAAAACAAAAAAACTCCCTCCCTAAAAACCAAAAAAAAAAAAAAAAACCCAAAAACTTATTAACCAAGCATACGTCACTTATAACCCGACTAACCAAAACAATAGGAAAAGAGGGTTAAGGAACACACTAACAAAACCGTAAGGATATCAGTTCTGAGGAACGATTCTCCTGACGTAGTCAGCAGGATTTCTTGTGCTGGAACCTGGAGTAACCAGAACCTGGAACCTCAGCAAGACCCGGAGCCCCGAAGCCTTCCCTCGAGTGGTTCTCTCTAGGAGTGTCTTGAAGTGCAGTGATGAACAGCCAAATCTATCCCAGGTCTCCAAAAAGCCCGCCTCCAGTTCTGGGCTCATTTACATATCTCCTCCCAGAGTTCGTTCACGGGATCTTTTCAGCTGGCAACAATCAAGCTCCCACAGGAGGTGGTTGGTCTTTGAGTGGATTAACATCACCTGTTCTCTCACAAGACCGTTCCGATCACTCACTTGGGATCCTAAAAAACAGGTTTATCTCTCCTACATGTAGCCTTGTTGGAAGAGGTATGAGCTTAGTGGTTTCCAAAGCTCATTTCAGGCCCTGTCTTGCCTCTCTCTGTCTGCAACTTGCTGATAAGTTGTGAGTTCTCAGCTCTAGTGTCATGCCTGCCTGTTTGCCTCCACACTCCCCACCATGATGGCAGTGAGCTAACACCCTGAAACCGTAAGCAAGACCCTAATTAAATGCTTTAAAAAAAAAAAAAAAAAAAAAAGGTTCTGCTACCTCAAAACCTCCTCACTGGGATCCAGCTTCTAGCAACCGAACTTATCAGGAACAAACCACACATAACACCTAGCAAGAGGGTCGCGTTCTTGGCACATACGGGAAAAGAGAAGAGCTCACTAAGGAAGGATACAGAACAGCCAGGGTCATCTCTGATGAGCCTCTGCCATCCCAGCAAGGACCCTGAGCTTTCTCCAGAATTCAGCTTGTGAGTTGGGTAGGCTTGTTATTTCAGAAGACAAGGCAGCAGACGTTTGCAGCCCGGGCCGTCTGGAGAGTGTGTCTGGGAGACCCCAGTTCTGCTTGGCTTTGTGTCTCTCTTTTGTACGTGTCATTAAGAACCTTTTGAGTGGGCCAGGTCTCCAAACTGGAATACATTGATCTCCAACCTCTAAGAAGCCAGACACTGCTTTTTTCTGGCTGCGGTGTCTCGTCCCTTGTTGACAATACCTTCCTGATCATCAGTCAGCCAAGAAGAGCTAGCAGAGCTGAGCCGTCTCACTCTGGGGTCAGCCAGGGGTGCCCATGCAACGTGTCATTGATCCTCATTGGTAACTTTACTGGAAATGAGCAGTTAACATGGAAAAGCAGGCTCAAGGAGGGGGCGTGACTCCCCTTAGGTTTACAGAGGCCTGGAGATGCCTCTGCTGAATTCCCAGTCATCCTTGAGGGGGATCCAGAACCCACCCCTCACCCCTCACCCCATTTCTACAACAGTAGAAGGAGCAGAGAACTCTTTTGTTCTCCCCTCTGCTAAGCAGCTGGGTGCCTGTGAAATACGGGTGCCTGCTGCAGTGGCTGCTCCTCCTGGACCTCCTCAGTTAGGGAACAGGAGCTGTGTGGCTCCCGGCAGCACTGTAACCCCATCTAACCCCTTGCTTACTGTACCAGTGACTCAGAAACCTGTAGTTCTGAAAATTCTACAGACTTTGGGCCTGACTTCCTGTTTGTGTGCTGTTCTTATTTTTGCCTGCACAGGGATTAAGTGACTGGGTTTACAGCAAAGGTAGATCTAGGAGTCCCTGGAATTGGCCAACTGGTTTTGCTAGTATGATGTTTTCCTTTGATAATGGCAACACGATAGTAAAACCATACCATGATTGGGAAGCTGATAAGAGTGAAAGTCTGGAGAGCAGCTTCCTGCTTCCTTCTGACAATTCAGGATCCTGCCGGAGGTTGATATAGAGTCCTCACAGTGTAAACCCTTCCGGAAAGGGTGCTGTCCAGTGGCTTTTAGCATGCTCACAAAGTGGCCCAACTGCAGCCTTATCTCATTCCAGAACATTTTAATCACCTCATAAAGCTGTGCTGTCCCCAAGGGCAGCCCTTCCCTGGGCCTTTTCCTGTATGTTGACACCATCTGGACTTGTTTGTGTCTCCTTACCCCTCTCCCGTCCCCCCAAGTCATCCAGCTGTCACTAGCAGGTCACCAGAGATGAAGTGGCTAAGCCCAAGGCCAGGGTCACTGTTATCTTACTAACCAGGATAGTGCCCCAAGGTCTCACCGCTGACACTGGAGAAGCCACATACCCACAGTGAACAGGGATCTGAACTGTTAGAAGAGATCAGAAAAGCCCAAGTGTGACCCTTCCCCACAGCGGTCATGGTCTCCAGGACTGGTCATATAAGCAAATGGCGTCACTAGAAAACCTAAGTCAGATTGAGTCATTAGGGACACAAGCACTGTCTGTGGGTTGGCCCCACGTCTGCTGCCTCTGTGTGGCCTGCTGAAGAGATATGCAGTCCCTAACGGCAGATGTTAGGGAAAAGACAGATTTTATACACTCAGCCCCAAAAGGCGTAGTGTAAAAGGCACCTCACCTCGGTCCGTCACTTCCTCCTCCCCAAGGAAGGACATTTAACACTCTCGTTTTGTTGATGATTGTTCTTTCAAAACACTTTATTACATTTATTTATTGCATTTATATTGTGCGGACTTGTGTGGATGTGCGTGTGTATGCACCTGGGTGCAGGTATACATGCATATGCATGCCACAGCAAATGTGTGGAAGTCAGAGGCAAACTTGTGGGAACTGGTCTTTCCTTTCACCATGCAGATGTCAGGGTCACACTCAGGTCATCAGGTTTGGTGCCAAGTGCCTTTACACACTGGCTGACCTCGCTGGGGCCCACTTAGCACTCTTCATTCGTTCATTACTACCTGTCCCTCCACTAGAATGTGGTGTGACAGAGGCAGAGAGGTGGTCTAAGCTTGTCACCAAAGCACCTCCAGGTCTGTAACTGTGCCTTACTTAGATGGAGCAGGTGCTATGAAAGCAGGTGGGGGAGACAGGATTCATGGATGGAGTTGGCTGCCACTCTCCTGAACTCAGGAGTCCATCTTCAGCCCTCACCCGACTTCCATCCCCCACCCCCAGCCTGGCCCTCCTCTGGAGGCTGTGCTGACTTCACCAGGCCCAAGTGTGTTAGGCTCCTTTTCAGCAGTTCTTCCTCTCAGCATGACTGTCACAGCAGCCAGGGGTGGCCTCAGCCTCAGATAGGGGCCCTGAGGACCCACTAGAAAGTTCTCAGGGCGATGCCTCCTGTGATGACACATAAGCATTGTTTGACATAGGGGATACATTTTACAACCTCGGGGGAGGCCCTTGCTGCTTTGCTGTGTAGGATAGACAAAGTCTACAGTGTCATGTCAGTGGGAGAGAGACAGAGACAGAGACAGAGACAGAGAGAGAGAGAGACAGAGACAGAGACAGAGAGAGAGAGAGACAGAGACAGAGACAGAGAGACAGAGAGACAGAGACAGAGACAGAGACAGAGAGACAGAGAGACAGAGACAGAGACAGAGAGACAGAGAGACAGAGACAGAGACAGAGACAGAGACAGAGACACAGAGAGAGACAGAACAGAGAGGGGTGGGGGGCTGTAGTTGTCTTTATGGAAGACACACTATGAACTTTAGAAGAATTCACCCAGTGATGCATTTCTTTTTTCTTTTCTTTCTTTCTTTCTTTCTTTCTTTCTTTCTTTCTTTATTTATTTATTTATTTATTTTTTGCATTTCTTATACTATGATCCCATTGCTAAGCCATACGCAGCTGGTTTTGTAACTGGAGGTGAGTTACCCAAACCAGAGAAGAAAGGCTCATGACCTTGCTGCTTTATGCTCTGGGAGGCTGTTTCTTAAAGAAATGTCACTAATGAAGCTGAAGAGATGGCTCAGCAGTTAACAGCACTGTTCCCAGAGACCCCTGGTTCAATCCCCAGCACCCACATGGTGGCTCATAACTGCCCCTAACTCAAGCTTCAGGATATCCGACTCCTCCTCTGCGGGCACCAGGCATGCATGTAATACACTTATACACACATGCAGGCAGAAACCACTTGTACGTGTGAAATAAAATACAAATGAAAATTTAGGGAGGAGAGATGGCTCACCTATTAAGACCACTCTTTACTCTTCCAGAGGCGCCGGGTTTGATTCCCAGCACCCACCTGGTGCCTCACAACGGCCTGTGACTCCATTTCCTGGGGATCTGCTGCCCTCTTCTGGCCTCTGTGGCCACTGCATGCACATTGTACACAGACAGACACACAAGCAGGCACAACACACATTCAAATAAAAAGAATCTATAAAAACAACAACAACATATACATTTTTTATTTGGAAAATAAAGAATGGGTCCCTAGTTGCTTATTCAAAACAGAGCAGTCAGCCGTGAAATCATACACACAGGAGCGACACAGAACAGACTTAGCAAGCTGCATTTACATATCTATACACATATATGTGTGTATAACAATAGTAATCAAAGAAAAAGAGACCATAAGTTTAAAAGGGAATGAGAGTGACATTGGAGGGGCTGGAGGGAGGGGAAATGGGCGGGGCTGGAGGGAGGGGAAATGGGCGGGGCTGGAGGGAGGAAAGGGAAGGCAAAAAGTAATATAATTACAGTTTGGTGGAAAAAAAAAAAAAAAGGACTGTCCCACCACTCTCCTAAGGGCTTCTAAACTGATATCCTGCTCAGGGTATCAGTGAACCTCAGCCCACTCTCCATTAACACCACACTGTACCTGATGATGTCTCAGCTTTGTGAATCTACACTGGTAACTTGTCTCACTCACCCCTACGATACTATCAGCCATAGCCCCGGGCACTCACAGCTACCACTATGACCTTCAGCCACACTGGCTCAAAATAAAAAAAATGCCGCAGAGAATCCTGGACTCGGTCCTGAATTTCCTTTCAGTGGCTCTTAATGGAGAATCAAGGCAATTTATAACAGGTCTCATAGCTGACGGGAACCCCTGTCTCTTAGCATCTGTTATCACCAAGGTGATCCAAAGTCACAATGAGAAAGTGAGGGCTGTGTACAAAACTAGGTCAGGATCCCTTAATGGTGTTGATTCAGCAGATAATCTAGGTCAGTTTTATTTCATTGTGACCTACATTGAGGCAACACCTTTCATTACACATGGAGCTTGGGGCATAGGTGATTTTCCTGGCTTCGACATGAGTGTTTTCCCCCACATCCCTGCCAAAGGACAGAAATGCGCCTTTATAATGAGTTCTACCAGCTTTAAGCATAACAGGTTGGATGACCTACTTGGCCCTGGGTTCCACTGGCCGCTGCTTGCTGGAGCACGCCTGGGTCATTGGTTGCTTCCCAGCCTGGGCTTTCCAAGATAGTGGCTCTTTATTTTCCTAAACAAAGAACAATCATCAAAGTGTGTTTAGCACCTGAAGAATGACGCTCAGCAAACTTGACTTAGCAGCTGTGACATCAAACAAGGTCAGGCATCGGATTAGCCTCATAGGTGGTTCCACACCCACCAGCACTGGCAGATTCCTAAATCTCTTGAGCGTTAGTTAGCCTTACAGATACACAAGGAAGCCTGCAATCCCAGAAAGTAGTGTATATCCACTCCTCAGGCAAACTTGCAAAAAAAAAAAAAATCTCTGCATGAAAATATAAGCATTCCAAAGAGTGCTTTGTACTATCAGTCTGGTTTTTTTTTTTAAACAGTATTCTGCCTGCATATGAGCCAGCAGGCCAGAAGAGGGCACCAGCTCTCATTATAGATGGCTGTGAGCCACCATGCAGTTGCTGGGAATTGAACTCGGGATCTTTGGAAGAACAGCCAGTGTGCTCTTAACCTCTGAGCCATCTCTCCAGCCCTGCACTACCAGTCTTACAGCAGCCATGGTGTTGATTGGAGTGACTGGCAGAAAATGGGACAGAGATTTGCCCTCTTGGTAAAAATTGCTTTCAAGGGTCCCTTCAAGCTCCCAAATTCTGTTTTGTTTGTTACCAACTCATACAGACCACTCAGTCATCTGAAAGTTACAGCATGCACACAGCATGCGGGCAGGCTGGTCAGCAGATCCCGCGGTGCCATGCCAAGCCTGTTGCAGAGCTTGTCTCATTATCTCCAGGAACCGCCACGCCAGGGACTCCTGCTGTCACGTTATACAGGAAGCCAATGTTTAAGAAAGTTGAATAGCTATCAAGGTCACAGGGCTTTAAGGGTGAAGTCAGGACACGCGGCCTGCAAGTCTTGCAGCTGCTCTCTAGCACTGCACGGCGGTAGCTGGTGTGTCTTTCCCTCGTCGCTCAACAACAAAAAGATGAAGATAATTGTTGCAAAGAGGAAAAAGAAACAGGCATGGTTCCGGAGGCAGGAAACTGCTTGTATCTTACTCTGATGGACAATGATTTGCAACCTTAAATAAGAGAGGGCAGTACAAATATTGACTTTTCCTGAATCACTGATAGCGTAGGCAACCTGTTTAAAACACACATATCCCTGGGAAAATTAAGATATGGTCTCCTCCCACCCCAGCAGTGGAAGAGAGTTGGTGAAGCTGGGGCCTAGAAAGGGCCTCAACTTTGCCATTGCTTTTCTTCTGTGCCCCTAGCACCTGCCAGCCCCAGTCCCCTCTCTGGTCCACACTCCTCCTCCTCCTCCTCCTCCCTCTCACTGGTCCAACCTCTTCCTAGTCCCTCAGGCCTGTTCGACTTGCCTCTGCCGGTCCATAGAAGAAAGCCTCCCCTGTGAGCCACTCTTCTAGGCTCAGATTGGAAAAGCATTTGAAGTCACGCAATCCAGCACAGTGAGTTAATGGCAACAGCTTCTTGCATTTGTGCATCCCGACCAACAGGCAGAGCGTGAGACTTGGACACACTTCCTTCCCCTGAAACCTGAGGCAGCTCCCACTAGGGCATGAAAGGGCATTCCAAGACTGGCCTCAAACTCATGGTCCTCCTGCCCTCTCTTTCCTCTCACCCCTAAGAGAGACACCATTGTCTCCCCCCCAAAAGGCTCAGGGATCATCAAGGAAGAGCCAATCAGAAAGTATGTGAGAGCTGGAGGATGGGAGGGGTGCCGTGAAATGCTGTCTTCTAGACATGATTAGGGAATTTCAATTCTGAATTGACAGGAGCTGTGGCTACCTGCACAAGATCAGGCCAGCCAAGATTCCAGCAAAGATTGGGGTGGGGAGCTCCCAGGGCCTCACCCCTACTGAGGTGCTGTTGGCATTTAATGGCTGCCGGGAGATGGGGAATCAGTCTTCTTTGAGGCTGTAGGTTGTCCATGCACCGGGGGATGGTCCCACACCCAGGCGCATGTGAGCATCACTAATTGGACTAAGTCAGTTACTTTAAAAAAAAAAAAAAAAAAGATAATAAGGAAACCCAAAGTTGGAAGGGGGATACACTGGGGTAGACTCGGGGCAAGATGGAAGGGAGAAATGGGAGGTGGATACAATCATATTTCATTATACGCATGCATAAAACTCTCAATAAATAAATAAATTAAATAAATAAATATGAGAAAAGGGCGACCCTGCTGATACCCGGAAGGGGAGGAGTAGGCATTTGATTCACAGAGAAAGGTGTTACATCGTGTGTTCCCCTGCATCAGCATCACCCTCTCTCCAATCCCCCCTCTTTACCAGGCCCCGCCCTTCATCCTTTGGTTTCGCCTCCTATGGGGGGGGGCAGAGTTAATTATTTCCAAGAATCCATTACTAATTCCTAATGAATTCTCCTTCTGAGAACTTAAGGCCTTACAGATAAGCAAATGGCTCTACCGGTAACTGTTCATCGGAACCATGAAGAAAGGTGCAGGAAGAGTTGCTGCAAAGTGTGGTCATCCCTAGGGATGTGCTTAGAACCATCTCCTCTCTTCAGCCCTTCTAAGTGTGTTTTCTTGCCCCTTGGTGTGCATTGCCCAAGTCTCTCTCATCTTCAGGAACAAAACTGACAAAATTCCCAGGCTTCCTTTTTACCTGAATCTCCCCCTGATTACCATCCGTCTCTTTTCCTCACCTCCCTCTTTGCCCCCCGCCAAACAAGGTTTTATCAAGCCCCCCCCCCCCCGCCCCGGGCCCCAGTTTCTGAAGCTGCATTACAATACATCTGGCTTTTCTGTGCACTGGTGTGATGCTGAATTTTGTGTCAACTTGATGCAAGGTAGACTCATTTGGGAAGAGGAAACCTCAGTTTAGGAAATGCCCCCTACCAGACTGGTCTGTCGGCAAATCCGTGGGTCATTTTCTTGATTGGCGATTGACGTATGGGAGGGTCGACATCACTATGGACGGTGCCCACCCAGACTGGTGAGTCTGGATAGTCTAAGAAAGCAGGCTGAGCAAGCCATGGGGAACAAGCCAGTTAGCAGCATCTTCCACAGCCTCTGCATCAGCTCCTGCCTCCAGGTTCCTGTCCTGTTGGAGTCTGCCCTGACTCTCCCCCACCCTCATTCCCCACCCCGTGAGGGTTGATTCTAGTGACAAGGAGCATATCCCTGGGGCTGGAGAGGTGACTAAATAGTTAAAAGTGTGAACTGTTCTTGCACAGAACTCAAGTTCAGTTCCCGGCACTCACTTCAGGCAGCTAACATCCATGTGGAACCCAGCTCCAGGGGCATCCATTGCCCTTAGCCTCCCTTACACCTGCATTCACATGCACACAGCCACACAGAGATATGCACACCTACACATAATTTAAAATAAATTCATTTAGCCTGTAAGGGGTGGTGCATGATTTTGTCCCTGCAGTCAGGAGGCAGAGGCAGGCAGATCTCTGTAAGTTCAAGTCCAGCCTGGTCTACTGAGCTAGTTCCAGGTCAGCCAAGGCTACACACACATACACACACACACACACACACACACACACAGAGAGAGAGAGAGACAGAGAGAGAGAGAGACAGAGAGAGAGAGAGAGAGAGACAGAGAGAGAGAGAGAGAGAAATCCTGTCTTGAAAAAAAGAAACAACAACAAGACAACAATACTTTTGTAAAAGAGCTCACACTTAAGATAAGAGTTTTAAGAAAGAAAGCAAATCAGCAAAGCATGGTGGTCATATAATCTTAGCAAGAAGATTAAGGCCAACCTGGGCTACACAGTAAATTCCAGGACACCCTGTTATACAGAGTAAGACCTTGTCTCAGAGATAGATAGATGATAGATGATAGATAGATAGATAGATAGATAGATAGATAGATAGATAGATAGATAGAACCCCCAAATTTGCCTTCTGTTACCCCTAGGACTACAGTGCTGGGAATTAAAGCTGAAAAGCCAGGAGGCCTGGCACAATTGTGCCCTTCAGCTGTGTGCTCAGCCAGCAAGACTGAAGGCCCTGAAGGGGAGGAGCAAGGCTGCCAGGCAAGAGCCTTAGCATTTGCACCCAGGTTCCCAGCGCTGGCAATGCTCCAGGGGGCACTTAGCACAGCTGGAAGGCAGAGCATCATTAAGCCAAGCTCTTCCTCTGTCAAAAGTATATATGGGTGGAACTGGCTATTACCAGAAGCGCAGGGCAGGCTCACGTCGCTGCTCCACCCAGGTCAATTAGTCATAGTTAATGGCCTCTCTTACATCATTGTCTAACATCATAATAACGTTGTTTGTCATGGTAAAGCCTGAGATCCGTCTCGTTCACTACTCGCTCTGGCGGTCCTACAAAATGAGTCTGACCGATAGCTATTAATCCAATAAGTCCCCAGAATAAGAAGAGGAAGGCCTGAATTTCTCCTCTATGGAGACTTCAGCACGTAGTATCCATCCTTCTCCAGAGAGATAAACTGTCACGTTTACTGTAATCCTCACTGTACACGGCCATGATTTTGTTATTGATTTTTTACTTTGGTTCATAGTTTTAGTCCAGTGTTAATACTACATGGTTTTTTCCCGCTACACTTTTTATTGTGCTTTGATAATTGATAGGATGTGTGTCCCTTTATTGTTACTTTTTCATTAAAAAATATTTTGGCAACACCTTTTTATCTTCCATGTGAATTTTATGTTTTTTCTTTGTCAGAGCACCTTTAAAATATTTGTTTATTTGTATTTAATGTGTAAGACTATCTGCCTGCATGTCTGTGTGTGAATACATGTGTGCACGCAGTGCCTAGTGCCTGCTAAGACCGAAAGAGGGTGTTGGACTCCCCGGAACTGGAGTTACAGGCAGTTGTGAGCTACCTCGTTGAGTGCTGGAAACCAAACCTGTGAACAGCCTGTGCTATTGGCCACTGCACCTAGATCACTTTTTAGAATCAGCTTTAAAAAACATATCAAATCAGTGAAAATGAGCAGGATGTTATGACATTCCAATATTGGAAATAACTGAATAGTCATACCGTAAAAGAAAAAAAAAACCCACAAAGTTAGATCTGTCAGACTCACAACTTGTTGAGGTAGTTTCAGTGCAGCTGAGCAAAATGACAGACAAACCATACAGATACTTAAAGAAAGCTCTTCAGTGATGATTCCTTTATTAAACACTGAGTGAGAGTTCCCCTCAACTTGATAGCCAGATGCTGACAAGGCTGACTATATGAGTAAGAATCAATCTCCCCACCCCACCCCACCCTCTCTCCCTCCTTCCCTCCATCCCTTCATCTCTGTATGTTGTGAATCTAGGGTCTCTCACAGAGCAATGGTTTCTTGAGGCCAGAGTTGCTCTTGCTGACCTGTGTCACCTTTCTGAACCAAGACGGACCCTAGAGAAAGGCTGACCTTCGAGGGGCCTCATGGCTGAACCACCTTGAGTCTGACAACTAGAATCATGTCCATTCATCCACTTAGTGTACGTTCTACAAATGTCTTTAGAAACGCTGTCCTGTGCCATTCAGAGTTGAACATAAGAACAAATGAGAGATACGGGATCTCTGTGAAATTTTTAGAGGCTAATAATAATAATAATAATAATAATAATAATAATAATAATAATAATAAATAAATAAATAAATAAAACAACCCAACAATGTAGACTTGTACAAACAGCTGTGGTAGCACAGGAGAAAGTATCTGCCTCACCCAGAAGCGCAGAGGCTCCACAGCAGTTCCCAGAATGCCTCTCTCTTTGCCTCTTGTCTGTGGGTGTCTGAAACCGTAAACCAATGAAGCGCAGCAGATGTAGGAAAGGGAAGAGAATATGCCAGAAAAGACACAGAAGTATGGAAACATAAAAAGGTGCCCACAAAACAGGAGAATGAGAGGATGAAAGCCTGCGGCAGAGGCCTGTGAGTTTGGCAGAAGGTCAGACAGGGTACCAACACAGCTTCGACTATGAGCCAAAGAACTAATCAGCAAGGGCCCTGGGGAAGCTGCATCCATCAGTCTACCCCAGCCCCACCCCAAAAGGCTCAGGACATCAGGGGGCACCTCCCACTGCCCTGAGTAGCTCATACAGGTAGCTTGCAACGGACTTTTGAAGAGCAGGCCCAGGTGTCGTGTGTGTGTGTGTGTGTGTGTGTGTGTGTGTGTGTGTGTGTGTGTG
>OU015749.1:122494236-122514708 GCA_907169655.1 Acomys percivali | reverse complement strand
GTGTGTGTGTGTGTGTGTGTGTGTGTGTGTGTGTGTGTGTGTGTGTAAGTGCCAGAAGTCAATGTCAGGCATCTTCTTCTGTTGCTTGTCACTTTATTTTTTGAATTTCTTTTCTACTAGTGATATGTGTACACACATACATAATTTCTACTAGAATTTCATTTCTACTAGTCTCACTGGCCAGTGACTTCTGTAGATCCCCCTGTTCCTACCTCCCCAGGGCTGAGATGACAGGCACATGCCATTATTCCTACCTTTTTACATGGGTGCTGGGAATCAGAACTCATGTCCTCAGGCTCGTACTGAGCCATCCTCCTGGCCTCCCATCACCCTCTCTGTCATCTGTCCACAAATATTCCTTCCCTTTCAAAAGAGGAGGAGGCAGAGGGTGACCCATCAGCCAAGGACAAGCACAGCCCCGACAGCCAGAGACTCTGAGGGAACCCTCGTGTCCTTCTGCGGCCTCGCTGCTTTCTCTTGCTTATTCCTTTTCCTTTCTGGATCTCCCTGCTTTGGAAATGAGGTAACACTATGACCCTGACCACAGCACAGTGGGTAGAAACACAAAGACTAGAGCTGATTGCACTGTGTGGGGCTTCCTGTCACAGTTTGCACAGAAACCAGCCACACACCTCATGTTCCAGTCAGAGCTCTGAAAGTCACCCTCTGTCAGTCCTGTCATCGGCTATCAATGTCCATCCCCTTTCTAAGCGTGCATGGCTTAGAAACCCAACAGACAACCCCAGACGTTAATTATTACCCATTCTGGAATATAGAGAGCTGGGTTTGATTTCTTGTAGGCTATAGCACTCGTGCCTCAGGGTAAACTGTTTTCCCCTTGAGCTACCCTTCTACTACTTCAGGCCATCTGAGGGAACAGTGAGATGGGCACAGTTCCTTATTCAGTGTCACCTACCACCCCACTCTTTCCCCACTGCCCATCTGCACCTGCCCTGCCTGCAGCCCACACCCCAGCCCTCACATCTGGAGGGGTTAGCCTGGGCCAGCCAAGCAGTGAGGGGATTGTTCAATTCAAGCTCTCTTTAAAAGCTAGATTAGATAACAGTGATGATAAAACAGACCTGGGAAGTCTTTGCACAGCACAGAAAGTCTTTGTGTTGTTTAACAACGCCCCGTGAGCCTGGCCGGCCTAAAAATAGAAATAGGATAAGATGGAGAGTGGAAAGACAACCAGTTGTACGCTGGCCTCCACATAGGAATGCATGCCTTTATGTGTATGTGTACACATATCACTGTGTGTGCATAGACACGCACACGCGCGCACACATACGCGCACACACACATACACACACATACACACACACACACACACACACACACACTGTGTGTGTGCCATCAGTGAAGAATGCTGCTTGAGCTGACTGAGTAAAGGGAAGGCGAGAGGCTCTGGTCCGAGTGTAGGAGACGAAGACGGAGATTTGGGGTTCTGTAGAAATAGTTCTGACAAACACAGGCACCACCTCCTGACAGATATGACTAGGAGGCATTGGTTCTTTTTTGAGACCAGGAACTGTTAGAAATCAGCGAAATAAATCCTGTTGCATCTTTGCAAAGTAAAATGTGGATTTCCTCTGCTAGTGTCTGGATCATGGAGATATGACATCAGAGCTGAGCACAAGCTCTTCATGCCGATGGTTGGATCTGAAAAGAGCAGATAAGCTGAGTTGTTGTTCTGTTTCGGACATGGCAGAGGGAGAGTGGAGTGTGCTGCCCGGCGGAACGGAAAGACGCAATTCTTTGTTTTTCATGTCATTTAGCCCAGTCACCCAGACATGATCCCAGTGGGCTGCTCTTTGTACAGTGACTTAAGGTTAGAATCACAGAAGTGCACAAAGCTATTCTGAAAAATCAGATTCATTTGCAGGAAACAAAGAGGAGACTTCTGTGGTAGCGTCTATTCTCCTTGCTGTGAGAAAATAACTGACAAAAGGGAGCTGAAGGAAGGGGAGTGAGGAGCCGCGGCTTAGGAACCCCTTCCACTGTGGCGGGAATGGGAGGCGGCAGGCCACAGCACCTCAGCGGTCAGGAAGCCAGGAGAGGGCTCAGCTTGCCCAGCCTGAGGAATGGCGTTTCTCCACAGTGATCATGGTCCTTCTCCCCTCCACGTAATCCAGAACTTGCCTCACAGACATACCCAGCATTTTGTCTCCTAAGTGACTCTAGATTCTATTTGACAGCAACATTAACCATCCTAAGTCTACCCGTTGCTGGGTGGTGGCGCGCACCTTTAATCCCAGCACTTGGGAGGCAGAGGCAGGCGGATCTCTCCTGAGGCCAGCCTGGTCCACAGAGTGAGTTCCAGGACACCCACGGCTACACAGAGAAACCCTGCCTCAACACACAAACAAAAACCAAAAACCCTAAATATATAAAATAATTCATCCCTTACCAGTTTGCCATCCAAGCACATTGCTTTCAAAATGTGGTATACCTTTCATTCCTGGTCTCCGTAGGCTCATGGGCATCTCATGCTACAAATGCTGAATCTCCATCGTTTTTAGCTGTTCCAACACTGCGCTCCTGAGACTCAGACAATCTCTTAACATCTTATAGCATAAAAAAAAAAAAAAAAAAAAAAAACCCAAAGTGATCAGAGAGATAACGCACTGCCAAGGCTGACGACCTGAGTTCAATCCCTGGCACCCACATGACGGAAGAGAGAATGGACTCCTGCAAGTTGCCCTCTGACCTCCACACACACGCTGCGGCATGCGTGTGCCCGTACGTATATACCCACGTGCAAATTTACCCACATCTTTGTACACAAAATACAAATGTTTAACTGTAAGAAAATCTTTCTTTTTAAACTGCGTGTTTCCAAGTTGCAATGGGACAGAGCTTGTTGTACTGTTCCCAAAGGTAGAAACAGAGGCATGGGAAGGAAAGGTCAGACTCAGGATGACAAAGCCCCAGCGGGGCAAGCGTGGAGTCCCAAAGATCCACATAAGGCACCTGGGGCTCACCCCTTCCTTCAGCTTTGCCACCTGCAGCACAGAAACGACTGGTTGGCAGAGGCCACAAAGGTTCCTCAAGGAAGAAACCACAGGAATGCCTGTCCCGACCGTCACCCCAGCTTCTGTTTCCGTCCTCCGCTCCAACAGTGTATGAAGAATTTGCAAACGGGTCCTGTTTCTCCTCAGAGGCATTTTTTTTTTCCCTCATCAATAGGTCTTTGTAATAGATGAAGACCTCTTCCCAGGTTGTATGTGTAAACTACACCACCTAACTCTGTAAAACACTGAAATGGATGTTAATGTCTGGGAAGGATTTGGAAGGAATAATCAACCCTGTGTACACAATTGCCTGCAGAGGGCAAGTTCAGAGGTCAAGTTACCACCCGGGGCATCGTTCTTCAGTTGCTAGCCACCGTGTTCATTGGGACAGCGTCTCCACTGGCCTAAGGAGGCTAGACTGGAGGGTTAGCAAACACCAGGTACTTAACTGCCTGTCTCTGCTTCTCAGCGCTGGCCTTACAGCTGCCTAGTATCAGGCTTTTTAAAGGACGGGCTCCAGGAACGGAATTCAGGACTTGGTGCCCGCATGGCAAGCACTTCACCAGTGAATGAATGAGAATGAATTAATTTTGTTTTTGAAAATACGCGAACCTTTCAATGCTCATGCGAAGAAAGGACAGGAAGAGAAGGCACGTGGTGTGGGTGTGCTTCTGCTTTCACCAGCGCAGTGCCGGCTTTTGTTTGTTTTGTTTTTCCTCTTGACTATTATTACAATGGTCTGAAAGAGGATCAGATGCCGTGAATAGAGTAAAGGGAGCCATTTTTTTTCTTTTGTTACCAAAAAGCGATAAGAAAAGTGGAAAAACATCAATACTGCAAGATCATAAATAGAAAAATAAATAAATAACTTTTATTTTGTACAAAAGGGAAAGTGTACCAGAGCTGAGAGAGGCTGTATGTGTCCCCGGGCCAAGCGACTGCCAGAGTCTAAGAAGGCTGCACGTGTCGCACGGCCAAAAGTCTGTGTGCACCTCAAAGCCAAGCGACCTTCAGTGTCCAGGGCGCCAGGGAAGCCAGGCTCAGAGCAGTAGCAGAGAGCCCAGCAGCAGCTCGCCCTGGCCTAGAGGTCGCCCGCGCTCCAGCCCGCGGCCCTTGCTCTCCGCCTTGATGCGCACGGCCAGGCGGCGCAGCTGCTCCTCCGAGAGCCCGTCGAAGCAGCAGTCCTGGTCCAGGGCGGCCTTGCGGCTGCGGCGGACTACACTGGCGCGCTGCTGGCCCGACGACGGCCGCAGCACCAGGCTGAGGCGACAGCCCACGTTGCGGGGCTCGAGCGCGACGGCGGGGCCCTCAGCGCGCAGCAGGCGGAGGCGGAGGCAGGCGCTGCGCGGACAGTACTCGGCGGCCAGGCGCAGCGTGCAAGCCCCGCGGCCCAGAGGCACGTTGGCCTCGGCTTGCAGGCGCTGGGGATCTGGGTCGGTGGCGGCCGGGGACGCGCAAGAGGCGGCGCGCTGGTGCTCGTCGCCGCGGGACGAGGGGCGCGCGCCGGTGCGACCGCGAGGGACCCGCAGCGCGCGGCTCAGCAGCCCGTCTGGGGCGCGCAGGAGACGGCGCACTCGTGGTAGAGGAGCCGGAGGTGGAGCGGTGTCCTGATCGCGCGGGGCGACGAGCACAGAGTCCGAGGCGCGGCGAGGTCCCGCGTAGGTGTGGGAGCGTTGGCGAAGCCCGGGCCGGGGGACAGGGACGCCAGGGTGGCCGTGGAAGAGCGACTCTTTCCGGCGCGTGTGCGGGCTCTCGAGCAGCGCACAGAAGCCGTAGGCGGTGCGCACGCGGGGCAGGTGCGGCAGCGAGAGCGCAGCCTGTGAGCGCGGGTCCCAGTCGGTGCGGCCCGCGCGATCGTCAGCATCTTTGTCGTAGTAGTCAGGGGCGCGCGGCCATAGGTCGGGTTCGGCCGCGCAGCGCCATGGCAGTGTGGCAGCTGGAAGCTGTGATTCCGGAGCGTCCGGGACAGACAGCCGCGGGGGTATGCAGAACTCTGGGATGCGGCCCGGGGTGAGCACGTTGGAGAAGGCAGGCTCTGGGGTGGAAGAGCGGAGTCGACCGAGAAGCCTCATCCTCCTAGCCTGTGCCGGAACGCGACGGATAGAAGTATGCCTGTAATAGAAGAAAAAAAGCGTTGAATTTGGGCTCCTGGAGTCCTATGGATCCCTTCCTGGATCCTCTGAAAGCACACGTCAAGGGCTCAGAGTCAGCACGAGCCTTTGGAAAATCCTCATGCAAATCCTGCCTTCCAGTTACCAAAACTAAATACACGAGCATATAAAAATCAGACCTTTTCTTCTTCAGTATCGGTGGTTCTGACTGCAGAAGCACAGCTGGTGACCTCCAAATCACAGCAGGGGTTCCACCTTCAGCACTGCAGCTGGGACAGTGGCGCTCCGATCTTATACCCTAGCCAGGGTCCCGCCCAGCTGCCAAAAGCCCAATCCGAAGAGGCAACGGACAGGCCGCCTTTTCCGCTTAGTCTCAGAGACGCCGCGTGGGTGTCGCCCAAGCTGGCTCTGAGACCTGTGTTAGCTGTCCTTTCGCTTGAACGCCACTCACAGGTCTGGGAAAGGCTGCAGGTGAGTAGAGGTCATCCTGTCACCCTGCGAAAGAGAATTCGGCAGTTTAAAGTGTTTGTGGCCTCTCAGAGAAGGCGAGGAAAAGAGGAAGAAACAGAAAATTGTATTTGGCGACAAAGTAAATCCGGTCCTCCACTCGACACATGACCTACCTACACTCACGTTCCACTTCTTTTTTTCTGCCGCCATTCGTCACCGCGTGCAGGTGGGTGTACACCTGTTTCCAAGCACAGACTAAACTTGGCATGGCCGTTTAGGATGAGAGTTACATGCAACTTTGCCAACTTGAAAACGCACTAGTCAGCCTACCCTTAACATATTCAGACGATCCATGCTCAACACTGGACTAAAGGGTGGGAGAGAGTAGTTCTGTGCCCTTCCTAACTCAAAAATCCTGAGTTCCAAGTCCCAGGCTCCGCACTTTAGCCTCTGACTCCCTCTGCTGGACTCTCCTTCCTATCACAGGATCTGGGCTACGAGATGCCCTAAGCATTGGTGGCCTGGATGAATTAAAAATGTGCAAAATTTTCTGAATGACTGCAAGCTTAGGCCAATTTAAAAAAAAAGGGGGAGGGGAAGCTTTTGGAAGATCCCTAAAAGTAATATTTGATTTTCCAAAGCTACCATTTTCTTTCTGCCCTAATATGGACCTATCCAGAGGTGGGAGGGGGCGAGGAGGGGAGGAACCTTACACAAAATCCAAGGACTCTCTTCACAAGGCCTAAACTTTATTTTCTGGGGTGAGAAAGATGAAATCCGAGGGGCTCTGGGAAATTCCACAAAAGCTAAAAAGAGCCTATTCCTATGGAAAGCTGCAGCATATGTGGCAGAGGTATTTCACAGTCTGACATGCCTTTCCTCTGTCCCTGTTTTGTTTCTTTGAAGGGGAGGGTATTGGAAATGTCACTCAGGACTCCCACACAGCTAACAGAGACTGCCACTGAACCACATCCTCGGACCTACTTATTTTGAGAGAGGGTCTTACTGAAAGTTGTCCAGGCTGACCTTGAATTCATTCTGTAGTCCAGGCAGGCTTTGAACTTGCCATCCACCTGCCTCGCAACTTCCTGGATGCCAGAGATACTGGCCTATGCCACCAGACCCATCTGACTTTGAACTTTCTGTACACATCAGCCCACTCCCAAAGTGCTGGGACCCCCGCAAGCCTTGTGGTCTGCAGGGGACCGATCCTTGCCAGGTGGAGAACAAAAGTTGAATCCACACCATCTCTGCAAGAGCTGCGTCAAAACTTCCAGGATTTATTTTTCCTACACATTTAGACACAGTAAAACTTTGGGGGAAAGGTTTCCAGGTGAGAGTTATAACAGCAAAGCTTTAGGCGTCGCTACATAGAAGAAACTCCCAAGCAAAACAGGAAAGCCTCTGTGGCTTTTACAGTAAGAATGCGTTCTATTGACTGCTCTTCTGTGCTCAGGGCCAGGACCGCGGGAGGATGGGCTTGTGACAAGCAGAAGGAAGGATTCTGCTGGCAGGTGGTGCAGAGTACATGGGTCCCCTTTCATAAGGATGGGTTCTATTTACTGAGACACAAAGCCCAGGATTTGGGGGGGGGGGCATTTGGGAGGCTGGCTCCATAGGCTAGCGAAGGGTCACAGGTTGTCAGACACCACGATTCCAGCCGTGTGCGTGGCCGGGCCCCTGCCATTTCTCTCCTTTGAAGAAGACAGGCCTGCACGTTTAACAGCTCTGGTTTCCCCGATGCTTTCGTGCAGCTGTGCCTTCTACAAGGAGCCTTGGCCCAACCCCTCCTCTGCAGCTCCCTCCAACCACAGTCTCTAGACCACTGCTGTGTTTCACGTGATGCTTTTGAAACATTGATTTGCAGCTTTCCCCAGCCTAATACTACACAAGTCACAAGGTTCCTAGAGAAACTGTGTCATGTGATAGGTATTCTCCTATCATGGACGCAATGAGCTGATTCAAGCCAAATTAAAGCACAAAGGCGGGTGTGTTGGGGGCAGGTTCACCGGCCTCACAGGGGTGGTCAGTGAAGTCGCCATGCAGGGGGAGAGCGAGGAGGAGGGGAGAGAACAAGATTGTCTGGTTGTGCAGTGAAGAGCATCTGGGGAGAGCTCAGCCCCTGGGCTGGGACAGTCAGGGAGGAGGGCGGGGCATGCCAGCCAAGCCTGTAGCCGGTAGGGACTGAGGGATGCTGGCACTTTAACCACGGGTCCTGGGTCTGAATCCCAACATCATGAAGTATAAAAACCTGAGTGAAGAGTTGGAGGACAGAGGAAGACAAGAGAAGAAAGGGCAACACAGAGTAAAGGTTAGGGTACCTGCCGGGAAGACATTTATATACAATAAAATCCCTGCGATACAGAGCCCACAGCTGCCTTCACTCCAGTTTGCCCCGGACAGCTTACTCGGCCCCTTTCAATTCCAGCACCAGGGATACAGTCCTCAGCAAATAGTAAGAGCTCAGTCAATATTTGATGAGTTATATTGCATTAAATTGATAGCAATCTACCACCCAGTTCTTATGACTGTCGGGTGCTTCTACCACCTACCTTACTAGCTGGCTACATTATCTGATTTCTTCCTTGTAATAAACCAGTGAGGCAGATGGGAAACTCAGGTGCACTCGAGAGACCTTGTCAACGGATTCAGACTGAGCCAGGCCACACCTGCCTGCTCCCAGCTTTCTCCCTTTCCCAGCTTTCTGGTCGTTTCCTTCCTTCCTCCCTCCCATTCACTCTGGTCCCTATAAGTAACTGAGATGTTGTGTGGCTTATCTGAAACCCAGATATTTGCTTGCTTCTTTCCTTGCTTGTTGAGACAGAGATAGCCCAGGCTGGCCTTAGATTTGTGGTGATCCTCCTGTCTCAGTGCCTGAATATTAGAATTAAAGACTTGTGCCACCATGCTTTGGGAGAATGCTCTTTCTTACAACACTCGGGCTGCTCTTGTGTATTTCCTGCCGCCCTTACTTTGGAGTGACCCATTATGTCCAAATCCTTAAGTGTGAGGAAAAGTGAGCCTGCCCCTCTGTGTAAATAGCAAACCTTTTGTATCGTAATCGAGTTTCTCTAGTAGATTTGGGTTTCGTGACTGAGCTAGTGTTGATCCATATGAACCCCCAGAGCCAGGGAGCAGTGACCATTCACCTAAAGGCAAATCCAGGCAGAGATGCCCTTGGGGTCCCTGGCCATCTGGTTCTCCCATCAGGTCAGTCGTCCACAGAGTCACTGGGGAAGGACCTTCTCTAAGGTGTGTGATAGGGTGGAACAGCAGCCAGTCTATGTAATCATTGCATAGCCAGTGCCTTTTCTTCCCTGCTGAGGAGTGACAGGATTTTTCCTATCTTTTTTAAAAGGTCTTTAAGGTTAATTATCAAGACTAATTTGTGGTTACTGTTTAGCATCATTAGACATTATCCTTTGATGTCACATGTTCGTCTCTTTCACGTTGGTACAATGTACACAGAACCCTTAATCATTTTTGCAAACATCGTACTTATTTAATCCTTGAGATAATAGTGGAAATGGAGTACTCAGGCTACAGCTGAGGAAATGGAAACTTGTCATTCACAATATAGGAGTGCACGGCTGAGTGACGGCTAAGGCCTGCTTGGGACTCCCAGCTGTACTTGATCTTGGGACTGGACAGATGGCTCAGTGGTCAAGAACACTGGCTGCTCTTCCAGGGGAACTGGGTTCTATTCCCAGCACTCACATGGCAGCTCATAGCCATCAGGAGATCTGACTCTCCCCGTGGGCCTCCAAGGGCACCAAGGATGCATATGGTGCACAGACACACATGCGGATAAAACACCCATACACATAAAACAAAATTGAAATCCTTTTGTTTTTTCAGACAAGATCTCCCTCTGTTTGCATAGTGTGACGTCACCATTGCTCCCCCCACCCAACCAACGCTGACAAAGAAGCATCAGGTGCCACTCCAGGAGGAGAAATGGCTCTGCGTTCCAGGCAGATGTGGAACTCTAGTCTAAAACGGTCTCAAACTCATGATCCCTCTGCTTCGGCATCCCCAAGGGTGGGGTTAAAGGGTGAGCCACCTTGTGCACTTTCCAGCTTTGTGTTCTGTTCGCTAGTGTGACTGATAATCCCCAAAGTTCCAAGATTTGAGCCATTTCTTTTGGAGTGCTATCTGATGCTCGCTGAGGCAATCAACCACTTCACACTTGCTTCTCAGACTTCTCTCTGGGACTATGGAATTATGAGAACTTTCCACACATTTTGTGAGAAGTCTACTGCGTGTAGAACACACAAGTAGTGTGCTCTGAAGGCACTCTAAGAGACCATCAGGCCATGGGTAGTGGAACATGCTTTTAATCCCAGCATGCAGGAGGCAGAGACAGGTGGATGGATCTCTGTGGATCCCAGACTAGCCAGTGCTACATAGTGGGGCCCTCTGAGAGAGAGAGAGAGAGAGAGAGAGAGAGAGAGAGAGAGAGAGAGAGAAAGCACCATCACTAGCACTGGGTAATGGAACGCAGAGCCAGAGGCAGAGACAATGTGCTCCTTGTGGCGAGGCACTGCCAGCTGCATGTTCCGCAAACATCCATCATTTCCAAATTCTACCAGTGCTGAAGATCTGCAGTGACATCACATCATCTGTCCCACCCCACCCTTACCACCTCACACCAGAAAAGCTTTGATTCATGAATATTGTGGCAGACTGTTCAACCTTGCCCTAGACTCTTAACCCCCTTTGTTTAGTCTATAAAATAGGCTAGTGGCTGTTCCTGAGTAGCCAATCGGCTTGCTTGCATCATCATAGTAGCTGGGTGGAAAAGCCTAACATCCAACTACATCATGAGGATGAATAAAAGCAAATAGGCTACTGCTTGGGACATTAAAAAAAAAAAGACTAGTTGGGAGGGGCTTGCTATAGATTTTGGATATGACCCAGGGGACAAGGCAACTTCTCTTCGCTCCTGATTGTGCTGAGTCATCAAGAGAGAGAAAAAAAAATCTCCCCTTTTTAAGAAGCACAGGGAAACATCCGTGTTATATTTTTCTTGTCCTTAGTTGAAAATTGATGCCATTTGTGTGTGTTTCCAATTGATTTGTTTCAGTGCCTAACAGACCCAACAAAGGCTCTAAGACTAGCCTGCCATCCAGCTGGAAAGTGGCCCTCGGCCACTGGGACTGCGGTTCTGACAGTAGCTATGATAGCTTTCCATCCTGTGCTGAAATACCCTGAGAAAATAAACTTGGGGCGGGGGGGGGGGTTGGCTCGGGCTTTCCAAGGTTTTCCTCCATAGCAGATTCATTCTGTCACTTTGGGCCCAATGGAGGCAGAATGTCATGGTGGGTGGGTGAATGAGTGTATGACACAGCAAAGCTGCTTGTTTCATGGCAGCTGGAACTGGGGAGTGGGGGGGGGCAGGAAGTGACTGGACAAAACTTCCCCCTCAATGCCACATTTCCAATAATCCCTCACTTCTCAAAGTTGGTATCTCCTCCCCAGTGGCCCATTAGACTATGAGGCCATGAATGAATACCGTGTCAACATCAGAGCCCTCACGATGCCAACACCTCATAATAGTACAGCACTAAATACTGCTGCAGGGCACACTGGGACGTGTGGTGGGACATTTAAGACCCCCAAAAGGAGGCAACAGACACCGGTACTCTGTTTACATTTGGCACTCGAGGGAAGGGAAGCTGTGTGCCAGGCCTACAACTACCAAGAGCTCACCAAGTTGGAGTTACCGGGGAGTTGCCTGGATCTGGAGCCATGGGTCTTGGAACACAGCAGCTTCAATGCAACTTGTGGTGGTAGATGCTTGATTCTCAATGGAACTGTTTGGGAAGGGTTAGATGTGGGTGTGGCCTTGCTGGAGTAGGTGTGGCCTTATTGGAGGTGTGTCACTAGGGGTGGACTTTGACATTTAAAAGGCCCATGCAGGCCCAGTCGTGCTTCCTTTCTCTGCCTCTCTTTGTAGCATATGTCAACTCTCCACTACTGTTCCTGTTCCGTGCCTGCCTGCATGCCACCATGTTCCCCACGGTGATGGTCAGGGACTAGTCCTCTGAAACTATATTCAAAACCCAAATTAAATGTTTGCTTTTATAAGTTGCTTTGGTCATGGTTGTTGAGGTGATTTGTGTGTGTGTGTGTGTGTGTGTGTGTGTGTGTGTGTGTGTGTGTGCACTGTGTATTCAAATGCTGATTTCTATACCCAGGGGTCTGGTTGCAGCCTGGACTTTGGCCTTGTCATTATTATGTCTCGGTGTGTTGTAAACATTGCTCTCCATCACCTTCTGATTGGTCAAATAAAGAGCTGACTGGCCAATAGCTGGGCTGGAGAATTAAGGCAGGACTCCTGATCCCAGTAAGAAGGTCTCACATGGGGATGAGGGAATTTCCATCAAGATGCAGATGAAGAAACAGATTCCAGAACAAGACTAAGATGGCAGGTGGTGGATGGGCCATGTGGCTGGATGCAGGAACACACCAGCCTGGGGAGTGCTGCTACTGCTGCCCAAGCAGGCAGGATGCTGTAGCCATTATCTGTGTGGAAGGGCTCCCCCGGGTGGAGCCCTGCCATGGCCAGGTGCTAAGCTAAACACTGGAGGGAGGCAGAGACAGCATGCGTAAAAGAATCCAAGACTCAAGCACAGATGAACCTCAGCAGGTAAGATGTTTGGGTTTATGCTTAAGTGCTAACACATAAGGATGAAATCACACAGAGCTTTTGGACCTACATAATGCTATGTTTTAAAACAGAGACAGAAAATGAAAAGAGAAATGGCTTAACTGAGATTGACTTAATATCAATTATGATTATTATCATTCCGGTATTTCATATTTTATTCTTAATAGCCATAATGGCTTTCAATACCTTCTTTTTAAAAAAGGCTTTATGAGGCACAGGAAAAAAATATGAAAGGTGGAGACAAACCTTAGAAGAAAAATTAGTAAGACTTATAAAAATGAAAAAGATACACAGGGCTGAAGAGATGGCTCAGAAATTAAGAGCACTGTCTGCTCTTCCAGAGGTCCTGAGTTCAATCCCCAGCAACCACATGGTGGCTCACAACCATCTGTAATAGGATCTGATGCCCTCTTCTGGTGTGCATGAAGACAGTGTACTCATAAACATAAATAAATAAATCTTTAGAAAAAAGGTGCACAGAGACAGAAATTAAGACAAGTGCCTACTGTCCCATCATATGATGACATTATAGAGATGTTTTCAGAAAACCAGCTTGTCCAGTTACTGCGCAAGTACCAGCAGATAGACAGTCACCTCCAAGGTAGTGAAGAAATTGGATGGCATCCCATAGATGTGCTAGGCTTTTAAAAAACGAAAGTATCACTTCATATGGTATTCATTCACCATTTGTGAGGCAGATATTAAATTCCTAGGTGATTCAAAATAGAATAATCCCCCAAGACTGGAAAGACATGGCAAAAGCAATATTAGAACTTGGTCCTCAGTTACAATGGTTATTATAGTGGAGAGGCTAAAGAGATAGAACAGAGAAACAGGGCCAGAGGTGTCAACATTTCCCAAGATCAGTTGCTTAGGTGAAGGTTGATGCGTTGAGGTACAAATGAGAGTTTAATATGAAAAGGCCTTCATGCCATTACGTCATATGGCAGCTCTAAGTGCTTGGCACAAGGTTGAAGAAACAGGACAAAGGTCTGAAACATTTCCTCAGATTGAACAAAGTCCAAATGAACATTCACTGACTTTCTACAAAGATTGGCTTTGGCTGTATATAGAAGGGTATCAGATCTTTGGCTTTCAAAACTGCTAATTCTGAATGCAAAAAGGTAATCAGGCCTTTAAAGGCAAGATTAGCACCAATAGATGAATAGATTACAAACATGGCTGATATTGGATCTCGTTCATATGATGTAAATTTAATAGAAGTGATCTCTAAAAGTTTTGAGAACAATCCAAACTGTCAAATGTCTTAATAGTGGTAAGCAAGGTCATTTCAAAAGGAATTGTAAGCAGACCCAAGCTAATTCTGAAAGAAAGCCTGAGCCTTCTGGAATATGTAAAAGATATTGTAAAGGCTGGTATTGGACTAATGAATGCAGATCAAGCAAGGGACAAGCAGGGTAAACCCCCCCCATTGTTGGGAAACATGCAAGGGAGCCTCTCACAGCCCCCACATCCAATTCAAATCAGCCATCCATGGTCAGCAGCCGAGACACTCATCCATGGAACAATTAAACAACATGGCTCTCAAGTGTTAATAACCCAGATATCAAAGTTAGATCAGCTTCAGTAGATAACACAAAAAACCCAGCAGGGACCAGAAAACTAGTATTTTGGCAAACTTCTATAGATGATCAGAGGCCAAAACTAAAGGTATATATAAGTAATATTAAAACTGAAGATACAGTAGACACAGAAACAATGTAACAATAATTTCATCAAAATCTTCAGGGAGTAGGTATTCAACTTCGAGGGGTTGGAACTTTATCCCAGATAAAACAAAATGTAAAACAGCTTAAGTGTATAGGGCCAGAAGGTCAAGTAGGAAAATTAAATCATATGTGGCTAATATAGCCATGAATTTATGGGGAAGAGACCTATTGCAACAATAGGAAACACACATTAGCATTCCTCCAACTTTAGGGAGATGTGATGAAGATCTTGAAAAAAGTTATCAAGAACAGTCACAGACTGTGCAGGTTATGCATAAACAGGGCACAGCAGAGGTTGGCTCTTCAAATTTGTATGAGGGAGCCGCTGATGACAGAACGCCAATGGTCCTACCACTAGGGTAGTTGACTGCTAGGCCTATTTGGGTAAAACAATGGCCTATCACAAAAGAAAAACCACAGCCACAAGAGCAGCTGGAGGCTCAGCATATAGAAGAGTCTACCAGCCCTTTCAATTCTCCTATATCTGTCATTTAAAAGAAAATCTGGAAAATGCGGGAAATGTTAATAGATCTGAGAGCAGTCAATAAAATCACTCAGCCAATGGGCTTGTTACAGCCTGGAATCTCATTGCCTTGTTACCTGAAGCATGATTATTATAGTGATTGATTTGAAAGACTGCTTTTTTTACTAAGCCTATACAAAACAAGATACAGATTTGCTTTCATTGCGCACACATTTAACCACTCCATGCCAACTAAGAGGTACTAATGAAGAGTCTTGTCACAAGGAATGTTAAACAGTCCTACTTTGTGCCAATATTTTGTACAACAGTCATTAGATATAACTCATAATCAGTTTCCTCAATCTATAATTTACCATTATACAGATGACATTTTGCTGGATGATTCAGATAGAGATACCTTAGGGGAAAAAAATGTTTGAAGAAGATTTTTGGGAATTTTTGGGGGATTACAAATTGTTCCTGAAAGCCAGGCATGGTAGCGCACTCCTTTAATCCCAGCACTCAAGAGGCAGAGGCTGGTGGATTGCTGTGAGTTCAAGGCCAGCCTGGTCTAAAAGCAAGTCTAGGACATACAAGGCTACATAGAGAAACCCTGTCTCGAAAAACAAAAAACAAAACAAAATTAAAAATTGCTCCTGAAAAAATACAAAGAGGAGATTCTATTAATCATCTAGGCTATAAGATAGGTCTGCAAAAAACTTGGCCATAGAAAGTACAAATCAGGAGAGCAATTAAGAACTCTTGATGATTTTTAAAACTTTCTGAGAGATATAAATTGGCTAAGGCTACAACTGGACTAACTGCTCAAGAGCTGAGTAACTTATTTCAGACCTTACAAGGCGACAAGACCTTATTTAGCCCAAGAAAATTATCAGCTGAGGCTGAGAGAGAATTAGATTTGGTAGAAGAGAAATCCCCTGGTGAACATGTGGACCATTTAGATTTAAAGCTGGACTGTATTTTAGTTATTTTGCCTTTTCCTCATTCTCCCACAGGAATTCTTATGCATAGAAAAGATTATGTCTTAGAGTGGATATTTTTGGTGCACAAAGTAAAAAATTAAAGACCTATGTAGAAAGGGTTTCTGAATTGATTCTAAAAGGGGGAAAAAATGAGACTTCACCAATTAGCAGGAATAGACCCAGCAGAAATTGTGGTACCTTATACTAATGCCGAAATTGTCTCATTATGGGCAGAAAATAAAGACTGACAAAGAGCTTACATTAATTTTGGAGAGAAATTAGCAGCAAATACTCCTCAAACCAAGCAGCAATTTCAGTTTATAAAAAGAACTAATTTGATTCTCTCTCATACAGAAAAAGGGACACCAATTTCTGGAGGCCCTACATTCTTTCTATACTGCTGTTTTAAAGAAAGCAAACTCCAAATAGTTCAGTTTTACCAATGAAGACTCAGGAGCCAGATGCTGAGTTGAAAACTTCCTGGCTCAGAGAGGCAGAGAAAGCACCCAGCCGTCTTTCCTACTCAGCTCAGTCCCAGAAGGCAAAGGTCAAAAGCTAAAAGCCAAAAGCCCAAGACTAAAAGCTTGCAAGCTCAGCCAGCAGTCCAGAAGGAGAAAGCCAAAAGCCCCACAGCCAAAGAGCTAAAGGGCTCAAGAGCTCCTTCTCCATGCTGCCTTAAATACCCTTCAACTCCAAAGTCCTTCCTTTTACTTAATCCCTGTCAGCTGGTTTCCTGTTCCACCTCTTGACCTAGGGTTAACTTTATTAAATCCCGTGTACAGAAAGCTCTTGGATTAAAGGTGTGCTCGAGGGCTGAACCACACCACAATTACCTGTTTACAACAGAAAGCTCTTGGATTAATGTTAGGGCTGGACCACGCCAAACAAAAGACAGGCTTTTACAGCTCGTGGTCTTGGGGTTCATAATGGGATCAAATACCCTGCAACACTATACTGATGCAGATAAATCAGTAAAGGCACGTTGTAAGTCAGAAAAACAAGTGGCTCAGATCCCTTACGGGTCAGTTAAAAAAAAAATCGGAGCTGTATACCATTCTTATGCTGTTATTAGATTTCCTAGAATCTCTTAATATAGTTACTAATTCTTAATATGCAGAAAATGTTGTTTTGCATATAGAAACCGCTGAACGTACTCTGGATGATTCAGAATTATCTTTGCTATTTAAGTTCAACAAGTATTCAGAAATAGAAATCATCCGTTACATACAACACATATCAGATCCAATTATGAGTCTACCAGACCCTCTAGTACAAGATTGCAATGACATTGATCAGCTATTAGCAGGAAATGTACTAGAAGCCTCAGAATTTCATAAGAAACACCATGTTAATAACAAAGGTTTGAATTTTTTTTCTATCAATTGGCAACAATCCAAGGAAATTATTAGGACGTGTCCTACTTGTTCCTTGTATAACCAAATCCATTCCCTGCAGGAAGGAACTCTAAAGGTACTCAAAGAAATGAAATTTGACAAATGGATATGTTTCATTTTGCAGAGTTGGGAAAATTAAAACATGTGCACCAATCTGTAGCCACATCTTCAGCATTTCAATGGGCAACTGCTTTAGGTTCTGAAAATGCTGATTCCGTAATTACACATATATTAGAAGTTATGTCCATTAAGGGTATACCTGTACAAATCAAGAGTGATAATTCTCCAGCATGTCTCTAGTAAAATGAATTTTTTAATATTACAACATAAAGCTTATTACAGATATACCACACAATCCTGCAGGAGAAGCAATTGTAGAAAAATCTGATCATACTTTTAAAAGATATGGTTAGTAAGTAGAAAGGGATGATAAAGACCCCAAGAGATAAATTACATAATGCTTTCATAACTTTAAAATTTTAAAATGCTAACTCAGAAAGAAGCAGCAGCAGCAGCAGCAGCAACAGCAGCAGCTGCTGCTGTGACTCGCTGGATTGTGGGAAACCTCCTGAACTAAACCATTGTCTTTAAGGATGCCTCAACTCCAGAATGGAAGACGGGGAATGTGCTGCACTGGGGAGAGGTTTTGTCTTTGCTTCAACAGGAGAAGAAAAGCTATTAATTTCATCAAAATTAATAAAAATTAGATTTGACCAGAGAAGACCTCCTGAAAATCTTGACTGCTGACATGAAGAAACCAAGAACATAAAAAAAAAAAAAAAAAAAAAAAAAAACAGGCGACATATGTGCTGATCCCTCTACGTGGGAACAGCACTAAGACTGACTGGGGCGTGAAAATGTCTCTGAAAAGCCAATAAATCTTGTTGGCTACAGAGTCCTCAGGACTTATTATTATATGCCATCCTTTCATATGGCATAGATGGAAATTTATGTTAGTTTGGTTATACAATCCAAACTGATTTATGAAGGCAGATGTCTTTTACCTGCTCAGACAAAGAACAAGGAATCATGTTTAACTGATTTATGAACACTATACATTCCACATATGTGCTAGTGCAGAAATGTATATTACCTTTGTAAGTTTATATGTTTACAGAGCAAAAGGACCAGACCCCAAAGAAGAAAAGATAAGTATCCCAGGTGATCCAGCCTCGAGGACCGTCTCAGGAACTGTTTCCTCAAAAATCTGGATCCAGAACAAAACACTAGCTAGCGTGGTCCAGCCTCACACACTGTTCCAGCTGGGACTCCAGTTAAGCCCTGCACTTTCCCATTACATAGAAACCAGACAACAAATGTTACAGCTAGCTTTCTTAGAACGTGACCATTATCTCAATTTTCTTAGGATTCTCAAAGGAGAATGTCCCCCATAAGACAGCACGAGGATGACAGCACCCCTTTCCCAAAAGGTGGGGTGGCTGGTTCGCAGGCGTTCAGTGGGTGGTGGATGTTTCTTGTCATTCAAGGGGGTAGTTACAAGTTGTTAATTGTCTTGGTCAGGGAGGAACCAAATTAAAGGAGATTAGATTCAGAGACCTCTTTTTCTTTCCTCTATCCTTCCTTCTCTCTCATGTGGTGTCAGGGGGAGAAAGGATAAAAAGAAGGGGAGATGTTGAGGTGATGTTTTGCGCAGATGCTGGTTCCTGCACCCAGAGATCCTGTTGCAGCCTGGCTCTGGCCTTGTCATTACTCAGCATCTCCTGTCTCGGTGTGCTGTAAACACTGCTCTCCATCACCTTCTGATTGGTCAAATAAAGAGCTGACTGGCCAATAACTGGGCTGGCGATATAAGAAGGAACTTCTGATCCCAGCGAGAAGGTCTCAGGTGGGGGCCGGGGAAGTCACCATCAAGACACAGATGAAGAAACGGGCACCAGAACAAGACTAAGGTGGCAGGTAATGTGTCACATGGCACTGTTAGTGAGTTAGAACAGCTGAGTATCTGCCCAGCTGTAGTACTTGAAGCTTCTAATATTATAAAGTCTCCATGTAGTTATGCAGAGCAAAGATAGAGAAGCTACATTTAAATGCGGCATCTCATCATGGCAACAGAGCAACGAGGCACAGGCCAGCCCAGTGGCCGTAGGCAAAGGCTTCCATGCTCCACTTACTCTTCTCCCAGCTAAGTTGAAGGCTCTAGCATCACCAGCAATAAAGCCTCCACTGGTTAATACAAAACAGTTCTCACTGATTTTTTTGAGTTAAAGGGTCAAATACATCTTTGCACCCAAATAGTATAAAGACTGTTGTCTATTACATATAGGACCAAGTATTTCATTGATACTATATTTGGAAGACATTTTATACATGTTTTATTCACTTCATATGTCACCAGGGGTACACATTATGTTGTGATGTCATTTTGAAACACGCTGAGTTGACAGATGCCTCAGGAAGGTGCAGAACATATGCATCTTGAAGCCAGGCAGGTGACAGCCTGGGTGTTCTCCAAGCAGAAGCCCAGCACTTCCAAGAAGGATCACGTCATAGAATCCACCAATCCCGTGCTGCTGTGCCTGTGCCAGAGAAACTTCCAGGTACCGCATCCTGAGGCTTGTCTGGATCTAGCTGGGGACCGCTCGCCATCGGCAGTGAGACCTATGGGCAAAAGTAGATGAGAAATGAGGCACATCTCAAAGGCACTGTCACCTTTCAGTGTGATGCTGTGAGGCACAAGAGGCTTAGAAAAACTAAAAAGCTATGCAGTAGTGCAAGCCGATCCTATTGCTTACAACTTGTACTGGGCAAACACAAGGTTAGAAAAACATGCACTAAAATCACAGCAGCAAGCTGACTGTGTGGATGGCAATGAGCCTATGAATTTGTCCAAGTGCAGTTGAGGGGCTAAACATACAGATGATCTCCTGCCTCAAGAAGGCGACACCTCCAGGGAGCGACAGGCCAAGCCTCATGAATAAGTTCAGGTGAGTAGTCACAGCTGGAGTGCACAGGGAGCGAGGCTTTTAGCACTGGTACTTGGAGGAAGACATTTAGAGGTAAGGAAAGGCTATGTGTGGGGTGTGGTGTGGTGTGTGTTTGTGTGTGTGTGTGTGTGTGTGTAAATAGTACACGCATTCCTTGAAAGCACAAGAGAGTGAGAAGGGTCCAGTGTGTGGTCCACGGGTCACATGCAGCTGAGGATAGCTATGTGACCCAACTCAAAATCAAACTCTCAGAAAGCTTTTGTTTTGTTCTGTTTTTTGCTCTGTACATTTGACGACTCAGCCGCACAGTTCCCAAGCACGAACTTTATGGAGGACAATAAGGACAGTGCCCACAACATCTAGGACACAGCTAGTGGTGTAGCCCGGTGACAACGTGCACTCCCTCCCCGCTCCTACATGATCTAAGCTGGCACGTGTGCAAGGATACCACAGCTGGTGTGTTTCTACCGGAGCCTCTGTGCGCAGGTCTAACCGAGCACTGGGCATGAGGGAGACGTAGTCATCGTTGTTCCTGGGCACAAGCAGCTTAAGAAGAGTGCCTCAGGGGCGGGAGGAAGGAGAGCTGCCTATTTGAAGTTTACTGACCTATAAAAGCAGTTAAGTGTCCTAAAACGCAGATAAAATGTTATTCCAGACAGGTTACACACACACACACACACACACACACACACACACACACACACACACA
>OU015749.1:122458858-122484533 GCA_907169655.1 Acomys percivali | reverse complement strand
TCTCTCTCTCTCTCTCTCTCTCTCTCTCTCTCTCTCTCTTGCACTTTCCTAGTCTAGAGAGGAGGGAGCAGTGGCCCACACAGTGAGAAACTGATAAGGAATGTTTTTCTTTTTTTTCTGTTTATGATTTCTATTTTCCATCGTGTAAGTGTGTTAAAGATATTTTCAGTTTCAAGTGAGAAACTGCTTTGCGGTCGGGCAAGATGAGAGCCCTTTGATGACTTGAGAGAAGCCGTCCTGCCTTCCACCCTGCCCACGCTGGAGGCAGTGGCATGGAAAGGCTTAGTGGTGCTTCTGACCGTGGTTTGGGAGGCAGAGAAACCATGCAATTCCTTCTAAGTTTCCAGCCGAGGGAGCAGCCACGCCCACCTCGCTCTGCTCCTGCTCCTAAGCAAAACAGTAGGGAGGGAACTGGAAGCGTGTGGCCTTTGTCACTAAGGGCTCAATCCACAGTCTGGCTCCTGATTGCGCTTGGTCTTTAGGCTGCTTCCTGGGTTTTATTTGTAAGTCTTAGGCCTACATCCCAAGCTCACTGAAGTATGGGGAATGTTTGGAAGTGTCTAGACTCTTTGGAATCAGAAAGGACCTGATTTCCTCTAAATCCTACCTGTTAGGCGTGTAACCCTGGGCAATGCGTGGAAGAGCAGAGCCTCTGGGTTTGCACCCACCACGAAACCAGAACCGCTGGGGGTTGCTATCACAGCCAGGAGGATGCTACTCATGCCTGCCTCCCCACCCTGTCTAACTGTAACTGCAGCTCCTGAACCCCCAGCTGAAGTGACTGCCCCTACGCCCTCCAGTCACAGGACTCCAGGACACTGCCTCCTTGAACCCAACCAAAAATATCATCAAAACACAAGTAGGACAGCGAGGAGCTAGTTGGGAAGCCTGTTTTGTTAGAGTCCTCTGCCTGAAGCTCTGCATCCCCAGCGGAGTCCCACCACACACCTCCAAGCCCACTTACACATTCCTTCATTCCTTGCCCTCTTTTCTGTTCCTGGCTGTGACCCCAAGGGGTACCTTTCTACTGTGACATTTCCTTTACTTTCATGAACACAGACCCCCGACGTACTTTGGCACTATGGAGCTCATTATCTGCCGCAAAGGGGTCCCCTTTCCTACGAGGGTCACTCAGTCAAAAGTCACCCCACATGATCATTGCCTCTCCCATTTTACTTACTAGTAAAACATGAATTCAATCGTATGTGTGTCAGGAACTTAGAGATCATTATGAATGGGGGTAGAAAAAAAATACATGACTTGTAAAGAGAACACACAGAGGGAAAGAAAAACTTAATATGCTGGGGAAGAGGAGATACAATCCAAATAAAATGCTTCTAAAATGTCGAAAATAAATGAACAAGAGCAAATGTATGTGTGCGCACCTAAAAGAAGATCATTTCTGCAGCTCACACTTGTAAGGCAGCCGCTTGGTTATCTGAATCAGCCAAAAACTATCTTTAAATTCAAAGAGAACTTCATTGTTAAAATAGAATTCAACGAGTGACTCAAAAATACCTCCTTATAAATCTTTTTGGTGTTTCAAAATTAGACAAAAATCTTAACACATGAATGTGAAAGGCAATGTCTCACCCAGCTAAGAATATCACCGTTGACCTCAGACCTCACTATATAATGCCTAAGTCGCCCCACCCCCACCCCCCAGAAATCAACATAGGACAGGGCTGGGAGCTCAGGACTATCCTTGGGAATTAAAAAAAAAAAAAAAGCCAGGGCCCTTTAGTTGGCACAAAAGACAGGGAATTCTGGGACTTCTCAGTCCTCAGCTCATCAGAGAGCTGGTGTGTCAGACGGGCTCCAGGGAAGCTGCCTTTGCCAGGGGAGAGAGCAGGGCAAACAGTATTGCTGGAAGGTCCGGCCCATAGTGAGTCCAGTGATGGAAGAAACTAGGAACCATGGGGAGGCATTTTTCTCTCATACAGAGGCGGGGCCACGCAGAGCGATGAGGCGAAGTGAACAAGTTTGGTGATGCTCACTATTGATAAGTAGGTGCAATTACTGGAGGCCCAGCTTCTGCTGAAAGGTGGCGCCTTTCACTTTGGTTGGTAACAGTCATTAGAGAGGCCGTCTTTCATAAGACAGTACAAATTTCAGAACTTGAATTTTAAAGCACTTAGAACAGATTGGCCGCCCCTCCCCCACTCTGAACAGAGTTTCTGTCTCAACTGTAGCTGAGGAGCCAGGGTCGGAACATTGCTCCTCACCCAGGGTCCACTTGCCACTCCTCATCTATCCGGTGTGTTATTGGTGTATGTGTGTGTGTGAACCATGTCTCTATCAATACCCTGACAACAGCAGCACGTGCATTCACGCCTCCACACCTACACCCAGACACCAAAGAAACATTTCAGCAAAGATTATATGGACTCTGAGAGTGTAAGTTAAATAATGAGGCATGCGTGCTTCTTTTTGAGGAATGCGTGTGTTATTATGGGATAGTGAAGAGAGGCAGCTGATGTAAGACTGGCTTTACTGTCTCGTTCCTGAACTTAGAGCCACCAGAATGGTCCCTTGAAGGAAGCCCTAAGCCAACTTCGTGACCCTGGAAGTCCCAGACAAGCACGGTCAACGGGTGTATAGCTGAGGCTCACAGAGCCTTCAAGTTAGGTAGGAAGGAGCTGTATTCCATAGGAGCGTGGAGGCCATTAGCAGGCAAAAGGTCTTGGGTGCTGTATTCCCTTGACAGGATGTGCGGAGGGACATCAACAGGCAGCACAAGCCAAGTGGCAGTGGTTCTGACTGTACGAGTACAGGGTGGAGTCATGTGAGGAGAAGCTTGGGGCATCTTCCACAGGGAAGCTGTGTGAGAGACACTGAGTAGAAGTCAGAAAAGCAGCTTTTGGGGGGAGGGGCGTCATGTCTTCCTGTCACAGGGAGTGGTGCCTACGGAAGATAGGGCACAGCACTGGAGGCACAGATTTCTTATAGAGATGGCACTGTGCCCAGGGACTAAAGCTGGAGGGAGATGTAAGAGCTTTTAAGCCATTAAAAAAATTATTCTGAAAAGTGAATACCTCCTCACCTCCTGGATCCTACCATAAGCAAATCGTTGAGTTTGATTGCCAGCTTTGTAAGAGCCGAGGGGTAATAACACAGACACAGATTTAACATATATACAGAAAAGTTTGTAAGATGAGAGGGAAAAAAAATCCCAAAGGTTAACATGTTGTAGAAACAGCAGAGGACATAAGAATATTAGCACAGCAGTACAGAGTTGCGGAAACATCACTCAAAAGAGAGGTGGGGGGTTGGGATAGGAGACCAGGTGAGAAGCAGAAGAACAGCAAACCAATAAAATGGGCTGGGGCTTCTGGAGACAGCTACCAGGCAGAGAAATTAAAAAAAAAAAAAAAAAAAAAGCCACAATCCAGACTGTAATGAGAAAGGCAGAAGGCAGTCCCAGCAGGCCACCCACATGCCAGACTTAGGAAGGCTCTGACCTACCGACCCTTGGAGCCTTTCTGACCTGACGGCTGGCCCTCTGGCCACACCGTCCTTCCTTTCCCTTTTGGGACAGTTTCCACGACAAGCGTGTGAAGTGGACACAGGCTAAGGCCGCGTTCCAAGGGTCTGTGAAGAGCCAGGTGTGGAAAAGTGACATTTTGTTCCAGAAGCAGCTGGGTAACATTAGGCGACATTCTTAAAAATCTTCTGTGTCCCATTTTCCTCAACTGTAAAATGAAGATGAATTAGCAATAGTGAGCCCCTGGGGGATGCTGGAAGAGTGCAGGGGTTAACGGATCCCTGGTTGTCAATGTTGGTAACGTCGTCCCTCGATCCAGGCACCACCTCTCCTAGCCGCAATCCCGGAACCCTTTGTGATGTCGTATACTTTTAAAGACTCCATTTTGGCCTCTCTTCCTGCAGAGGAGAAGACTGGGCATAAAGAACCTAAGGACCAGTATCCGTGGGGTTTGGAGGAGTTTGTGCTCAGGGTCAGCATCCAGACAGAGATGCCTCCTGCAGCTATGGAAGGCCACGCTGCCAGCTTGGACTTACTCTTGTTTCTCTGGGTTATAGTGTACCAGGGTTGTTGGTATCACATCTAGGGCTATCTTGGACCTTCTTTTCAAGGCTGTCCTAAGGGCCAGCTATGCAATAGGGAAGTCTATTTGGGGTGTTTTCATTACCCATTAGCTGCCCACCCCTCTTGCTTGTGGGTGGTCAACTAAAGCCTGGGCCCTTCTCCTTCTTCCAGTGGTTAGAAATCTTGCAGCTCTACTGCCTTTTCTGCGGGGTTCACATGGTTCGTGTCAAAGAACGGCTGAGCTTGAAGCTGTCCTGGTATTTTACTTTAGTAGGGATTCCTTCATCCTCCCACTCCTTGAAGAGAGCCCTGAATGATTGAGAGTTTCATTTGTGTGCCAGAGACCCTATGCTTGCTGAGGAAGACTTTTGAAGATGGAAGGGACTGGTCTGCAAGACCACTTCAGGCCCTTGTAATGAGGCATGATACAGTTTGTCTGCTGTGGCTTTGGCTGTTTGTTCCCTGCCTGCCTCCCCTCAGTGCCCCCCCCCCAAAGAAGAAATTGGAAAGCCTGGGTAGAAGGCCAAGGAGAAGGGTCTGGGTAGCCTGGTGTCCTCACTCACAGGCCTCTGTCAATTCTTGTTCTTGGAAAAACCTCCACCTTTCCTTCAGAGTGTGTCCAAAGAATTGGTAGAGGATCTGAGAAGTGTCCGTGGTGGGTAACACAGATTGTAGAACCTACTACAGGGAGACTCTTAGTCAACGTTTGAAGAGTCTGCAACGAGAGACTGTTCAACTAAGGAATGAGAGATGAATGTGAGGAGGTCTAGTGAGGGGGACACGTGATAGGCAGTGGTGGCTGCAAGGGTTGAGACTAGGCGTTCTTCAAGGCTGGCAGCCAGTGTCTTGACTCGTGTAGCACAATGCTCCCAGGACAGAAGTTTTTTTTTTTTAATGTTGGCTGCATGGATGAATGTCTTAATGAATGAATGAATGAGTGAATGAATGAATGAATGAATGGGGGTGGCTAATGAAAATGTCACAAGACCTACCCAATCGAATGCCCCTCACTGAATAATCAAGTGCTCCTCCCAGGAGCCCCGCAAAGGGCTCTGCAATGAACTTCACGCCCACTCAGCTGCCACCCCCAACCTGAAATTTCTAAAGACCCCAAAGTAAGCCAAGACCTCAGCCTTCCTGTCGTGTCAGCTTTGGAAACCTTGAGGAATTTTGGAGGTCTGTAGGCACACCAGACTCCAGGGTGTCTCTTTTGACCCCTAACATCTCCTGAAAGTTACCAAGTATATAATCATCCATTTCACTTGGGACAGAAGGTAGTTACCTGGGTTTTGCCATAGTACCCTCCTTGTACCTTACACACCTTACATGTCACTTCGGATGCTTCTGCTGTTCCAAAGGGTGGGAGGCACGAGGTGTCCAACCTGGTGACAGCCCTGCTCTGCCGAGATCACTGGGACCACTGCTGATGCTACCAAGGGGCGGGCGTCCCACTTACCTCCCACCATCCCCTTGCTCCCTCCGCTGCTCTTCCCATTTCTCTTGCGGTTAACATGAATAACCCTTCTTTCCTGGCCACGTCCGCTTGTCGTTGTTCCTGGCTGAAAGACTGGAGGTGAAACCCTAACCTCCCAAGGAAGCTCTGACCATCTAGTCTCACGGGAAAATGGCTACCGGACACCACTGATGCACCAATAGGCAAAGTCCTCCTGAAAGGATAAGCTGCAAGCATGATGGCTTAAAACCTACCCGAGAAAACCCTTTCCTGGCATTCTCCAACCCGAGGAGCAGATACTCGGGAGAACAGGTCAATGCAAGTCTAGTTACTGAGCCCGAAAAAGCAGTGCCTTATTGCAATTGAAAATCATTACCACCAGCTTTTGCAAATCTATTCAGTAATTCTAGTTTTATATCTTTCATATGTGTATATATATATATCCTCCAACCTCTAGAAGGAAGTTTCAGATAGCCCAAGTGAAATCCATGAAAATCATCCTGGAAGGGTGGGAGGGCCATTCTGGAAGGTGGTGTGTGAGTCACCAGCCTGAGGCTGAATGCTTGCTGCTGTGTCCAGTGGGCCCTGGCAACTGTCACTCGAGGAAGGAAGGGGAGGGAGGTTGCTATAATTTTAGTTTACTACTTCTGGCTGTGCCTCAGTTACCAAGACACAGAGTTGCCAGGCAAACACGATGTTCCTTTGAGTCTGTGATCATAATGCCAGCTCAGTAAGGGTGGCCTGCCTCTGTGGCCACGTGAAATTGCTGAATGACAGAGGCCTGAGCCTGCTTTGATGTCAATAGTGACATAACCTGAGAAAGTTGTGGGCAGCAGGCTGGGGCCTGGCTATCGACAGACACTGAGACAGCCCAGATAATAATTCCTTGCCCGCCTGGGACATGCAGGGAAGAAAAGAAGGAAGCTCTGTCCATACCCCTGTCATCAGTTGGGTCCTCTCCCTAGGCCAGCCTGGCAGGAGAGAGAGCGTGGTGGAGGAAGAACACAGCACTGACATTTCAGGGTGTGCCAAGGACAAATGTAGAGACACAGCATTGACCTCGGGGCAGACAGAGGAGTCTAACCGTCCAGCAGACGGAGAGCAAGCAAAGAAACACTTGAAAGAGGGATGGTGAAGGACCAGAGACCAGCAAAGGTTGGGAAGTCAAGGCTGACACTGTCCAAAGAGCAGCCAGCAAGGGAGCTGCTGTCCATGAAAGCAGGGGCTCCAGAGCAAGCCATGCACCTGGGCGACTCTGCTGGAGGCAGTGAGGGGCTTTGCAAAGCCTCTGAGGGAAGGATAGTGAGGGCTAAGGCATAAGAGACAACTAGTTTAGTGTCCGAATTTGGGGGGTGGGGTGCCCGGAGGAAAGGAAGATGGAAGGCGACAGAGTAGGTCCAATAGATAGAAACTTGTTTTTCCTCTTCCTTTGCCTGATCCTCACCCTGCGTGGTGCTCTCACATATAAAAGAGAGATAGGAGGAAGACCTGGCTGAGGTGCTGAGCTTCCCAGCAAGGCCACCACACCTTCACGAGTCTCTAGCAGGACTCTCAGGACTCAGCATGGAGTTGCAGTCACAACTGTGATTTCTCTCAGAGGATACAGAGCAAATTCAGCCAAAAGCCAAGGCTCAGGCACAAGGGCCAGATTCCATGCCAGGGGAGTCTCCAGGGTGCAGGAGCAGACTTCTGCTCCGAACTGCAGGACCACCTGTGTGAAGACTTTCCACAGGGAGTTCACTGCAGACCTGGGCCCAGGGCTTCTGTGGGGAGCTAGTCACACAGGCACCCCATGTTTCTTTGGCAATAAGGGAGGCAGACACGGGGTGTGGGAGGGGCGGACGGGGTCACAAGGGGGAAGCACCTGCCAGCAATCCCATTGGCAGCCCACAGGGCAGGTGCAGGGCTGGTCTGAGTTTGCCACCCTAGAAGAGCCAACAGTACAGAGACTGGCTTTCGAAAGTGGCCAATCTCAGGCCTGTGAAGGAACTCTTCTGAACAGGATGCTCCAGAGACTGCGGCTCACTGTGGTCCCAAGTCTTCCTCCAGTCAAGCTAAGGAGCGGCCCTGGCCCCTGCACCCTCAGCCCCTTCCGTGACTGATGCGCTCTTGCTGCTGAGTAGCTCTGCTGTTGGAAAAGGCTCAGGAGTGACCCCACTGAGGCCTCATCGGGAGAAAAGTCCAGGGGTCAGCTTGCGAACTGACCCCACTCCTCCCCGCCCCACCCTAGCCTTGCCATGACCTGACAGGAGCAGACCTTGGGCTTGGTTGCCTTTGGGAGCACTCTCTCCTTTCAAAGCAGGTCCTGCCCTGTGTGACTCAGGCCTTCTTGACAGGCTGACAGGAGGCCAGACTGTGAAAGCGGAGCTCCCAAAAGCCCTTCTCTTTCTCACACTTGCTGAGTTGTCAGAGCCATTGCTCCCTCAACTTCCCCACTGTCAATGATCTGAGAGGATCTCCCTTCCCACTTGAGGTGAGCCCAACTGTGTGGCTGCTGTGTCAGAGGCCCATCTCTCCAGCATTGGCTCCCATGCTGAGCTCCGCAGATGCATGCAGGGGTCCAGTCTTCCACTTCAATTGCTCCCTGGCCATCTTAGGCAGAACTAGGCTGGCTGGGTTTCCCTGTCTCTCCCCGGAGGCAAAGGGGTTAGGCAAAGCCAAGCCTTTGCGCTCTTTATCACTGAAGCCTTCCCTGGCACAGACTGCTAGTAGCCAGGTGTCTTAGAATCAGCAAAGGGCCCCCTGTGATTTAGGTGCTGATGACAAGTTAAAAGTAGGAGCATGGTCTTCTGCTGTGATGATGCCCAGCCCTGCGTCCCCCTCCCAAACAGCTGCTGTCCTTTGGTGCAGAATCAGGATTTCCCCTGGTGCCAGGAGGATTGGGGGGGGGGGGGACTCGCAGGAAGCAGAATTTTGTTAAGTGTCATCCTCTTGATCCTAGTGATAAACTCCCTGACCGCCAAGGCTAAGGACCCATGTTGGATCCCCGAATCTGACATTTCATACCAAGAGCTCTGTATCTCAGGGTTTCTCTGGAAATCCGTGGTTCTTCGTAGGATCAGCATTGATTCAAATGTAGTAGGTTTCCCCAAATTGCTGTCAAGTCATGAGAAATCAAGACCTTTTGAGAAATAACCTTAAAAGTGAAGGACCTGCTCTTCGCTGTCCTGTGAAGCTCATCTAGGCAAACAGCATGTTCCTCTCACCCTAGGGACAGGTAGATCAAGGAAGAGAAGAATATGCGTGTAAGGCCAGCTGGTGTTCAGAGAGAATGCCAGAGGTATTTAAGGGAGGAAAGCACTGTCTTTTCCACATATGGTGTTGGGACAGCTTAGCTGGTGACAAAGAGGAACTGGGCTACTCGGATTTGCCACGCACAGTGTCAGGCTGCCTCAGTGCTGTGCGTAAGGCACGAGGGCCACCTCCCGTGTCCTGGAAGCTGTCTAAGCCTGGATTTGCCTGTGGTTTCTTAGATACGACACCAAAGCCCCAGAGGAGGGGGAAAATGAGTAACATCAAACTTTGCACTTTTATGTCTCTGGACATGCTGAAAAGACAATGTCCACAGGTACAACTATCCTTGTCATAGGTCTGATAAGTCTGGTTTCAGAAGGCCTAAAGAACTTCTAGAATTCAGCAGGAGACGACACCTCAAGCACTTCTCCAAAGAAGACACAGGACCAGAAGCCACATGAAAATGTGTTCCCCGTCTTTAGGCTTTGTGTAACTGTGAATGCAAACCACAGAGGATCAACAGTTCACACCGATTAAGCAGCTATAACAAAAACAGAAAATGGCTGGTGCCTGTGAGAGTGTGGAGACACTGCCATCCACTTGTGAGAGTGTGGAGACACTGCCATCCACTCGTGAGAGTGTGGCGACGCTGCGGTCCTTGCCCACTGCAAGATAAATGTAAAGCGGCAGCAAATGTGACAAAAGGCTAGGAAGTGTCTCGAGTCAGCTGAACATAGCATTACGGTGTGATGCCCTGTGGGCTTGACCTCGGTCAGTAGGCCTCTCCCTCAAAAGCTGCAAGGAGGCATTCAAAGAAAGATGCGGCGGGTGCAGATGTGCAAAGACACTGCAGTCCTGGTGCTAGTGCAAAGGCCAAAGCAGCTCTGCCAGTCATCGGTGAATGAACAGGTAAACAAAATATGAGCCATCTGGAGCCTCACCAAACAGAATAGCAGGCAGGCTGACAAATGGTTACAGAACGTGGGTGAAACTCAAAAGTGTTACAGAAGCCGGGCACAAAAGGCCAGAGTGCATGGCTTGACTTTGTGAAATGTGTCACATAAGCAAATCCACGGGTACTGGAAGCAGACGGATGCCAGCGGAACAGGCTTAACTTGGAGGGGAGGGAAGACCTGAAGGACTTCAAGGTCTTTGGAGTTTCCCTTTGCAATGGTGAAGCCAGCCTGGAGCTCAGGGGAGGCTTGCTACTCATTGTGAATACAGTAAATGTCACAGTGGTAGCTTTTATGGTATGTACAGTTTCCCGCTTTAAAAAAAATACTCAGAAGAGGCAAGACAGAGACCTGAGTTTGTTGGAGGAAGGAAAAATATTGCAGGCATTACAAACTGTGGCAGGAACAGTTACTGGAAATTTCCCAGATACCTACTGGAAGGCCCAGGCTGCTGCCAACCACGACTGCTAGCCGCTCCTGCACTTGGTTCAAGTCCCATGAGGCTCTTCGGTCTCCTTTGGTTCCCTTGCCACTCAACCCAGTCCCATAAGGGCTGGGCTACATGAGAGAGCGGAGGTGGGGGAGGCATGCTGGAGGCACTTTGACTGCAATCAGAGTTAAAGTGGGAATGAACTGCCAGCCTGCCCTTGCTGTGTGGGTGGCCATACCCAGCATCACTGCCCAGGAGCCCTAAGACCCCTAGGGAATGTTACAGCTTTCATCAGGAGTGTCCGAGAGCTTATAGAGTACAGATCCCCAACCTCTGATAGTGTCTCAGACCCTAACTCAAGGAAGTGGTCTCTTCTAGGAGAGTCTGTATTGTGAATTACAGTTGGCTCAAAAGGGCTAGAACAAAAAAGTAAGTTCTTAAGGGACCTCCTACCTGAAAGGGGAGCCCCAAGAAAATGGCATCCAGTTGGCAACTCAGATGTCTTGCTGGCTGAGACCTTGAACTGGGCCCACACTGTCCTATAGAGGATGTGGCTTAAAAGACATGATGACTGTAGAGTGAGCAGGACCACGTGAGGACAAGAATTCTGTGAGAGGCACGAACCACAGGAAGTGAGTGAGGCTTCTATTTTACTTTACAATGGGTAATGCTTCCCAGGAAGAAGGACATCGTAGGCAACGGCGATTCCTTGTCTCTTAGGGAGCTCCTGGTCTCCAGGTTACAGATTTCCTATTTGCCAGTGCAGGCTGGGGCTATTGAGAAGACAGCCTCATTTTCCTAGCTGCCTTTGAGACCCAGCCTGGAAGTATCTCCTGCTCTGTTCCATCTCCTCAGTCCTCTCACTGCCCAAACGTGCCCCATGGGGGATCCTCTGTCTCATTTCTTTTCTGTCCTCCCACTGTCCCACTGAAGAATTCAGTGCCATCACCACATGCCTTCCCCCATTGCTCAGTCAGGGCTGGAATCACCTGATGGCTGGCTTCTGGCCCAGAAGCACAAATGGCATCACTTTCAAATAGAATAAAGGGCTTTGGCTTCAGATTTCAACTGTTTTAAAAACGACAGGAATCCCTGGAGGATTATCTCTCAATGTCTGACATGTCCTTCGTGTTGGTCCCTGGAAGCATAGATGTTTCCTGGAATTTGGGTGTGAGCAGAGACGCTAGACTGTTGACGGGATTGAGGGTGGGCTGGGGTGTTCCTGAAACGAGAACCTTAGAGAGTGACATTGAATCTGAGAGGAGGGAGAAGAAAGCAGAAGCTGCCAGCCAGCCAGTCTTCCAGAAGTCTTGTGGTGACCGAATGCCCTACTCTGAAGGGAAGTCAGGAATCAGCCGTTAAGAATGACACCTGATCATAAGTAGCGACAAGATTTGGATGAGGCCCAAAACAATGAGACGTGAGGCCAGAGTGTGTGCTTGAGTCATTTCCAGCTCAAATGGAGAGTAAGAGGGGTTGTTTCTTCTCCCCTTTGGTTCTTAGAGAAGAAAGAGGGGTAGGTGAGATGCATGCTGGGAAAGAGTGTCAAAAAATAAGGTTAAAACTGAAGAGAATCCGGACTGGGCTGGCTGAGCCCTCAGCCCGTTTTTGCACGGTAAGAAAAATGGAATGTTCTCTTTTATCTCCGGCCCTTCGCTTTTTCTCTCTCCCAACGTCAAACCCACTCCTCGCCACCCATCGGTTCTCCTTTTGCATTAAACTCAAGGATGAACACTTACTCTCGGGGTGGGGGTGGGGGTTGGGATGACGAAGTTTCGGTTGCAGTAACAGCTTGTTGGCGTTAGGAGCCACACTTCATTTTGCTGATAGCCAGTTATTGAGGTCCATTCTCTCCTTATTCCACCCCCAAAATGAACAGGCTCTGATTAGCCCAAGTCTGAGAAAAATCAGTGACTAGGAAACAGCTCCAGCGGGTCTGGATGCAGAAAGTCTTCTGACCGGAGGTGGGGGGGGGGGGTGATCCAGGTGACACCAAGAGATTATCAGCACACACAGAATGACGGAGACACACGTGCTACCTAAATGTCAACAGTAGTCACAGGGCTCAGCCGCAAGGGCCAGAGCGTTGGAGCTGTAGAGAAAGCTACTGAACTCCTTTCTACACCTAGGGGGCCCTGGAGATCACACAAAACAGTTCCCTTTCCAAGAGAACTTAGGAATCAGTTCACCAACCCAGGGTGTAAAAGTACAAAACAATGCAATACAAACAACCATGTATTAGTGCTGTTGCTGTGATAAAATACCATGAACCAGGCAACGGATGGGAGGAAAAAGAGGTTTTTGGGTGCTTTGAGTTCCAGAGGGATACGAGTCCATCATGGTAGGAAGGCCTGCGGCAGGTGGCAGCCATGACGGCAGGCTTTTTCACATCTTCAATAGCAAGCAAGAGGCAGAGAGACAGAGGCAGACAGACAGACAGAAAGACAGACAGACAGACAGACAGAGACTGAACTTTGAGGGGACATGAGGCTTTAAGCTCTCAGAGCCTGGACCCAGGGACACGCCTCCTCCAGTGAGGCCACACCTCCTAACCCTCCCCAAACAGTGCCACCAACTGGGAACCACATGTCCAAATGGCCAAGCCTCTGGGGGACACTTCTCGTACAAATGACCCCCAAGAATTTCCTCTGGAGACCGAGGCCCGAAAGTGTCGTCTGAGAAGTTGGAAGAGGCTGGTTGTGATTCGCTGTGTACGTTTCCTGGAAGGAGCTAAAACCTGAGTGGCGGAAATGACCAGTCTGGTGACCCCAGATGGCCCTCTTGTCGCCCGCTGAGAGCCTCTTCCCAGTTCGATTCAGGGTTCTGAAAAGAGGAGAGGCCTTTTTGTCCTCCTGCTCCTTCCTCAGACTGCCGCCTCCCCACCCCCGCCTTCTCAGACCCCTCCCCACTCTCAGATGGTTTGAACATCAACCCCCCTCAGAGCAGAAGCCAGCCACAACCTCTGCTTGCCTGCCCTTGTTCTGCACAGACAGCACACTCTTTCCCCAACACTTTGCAGTGCTTTAGAAAACGAACTTGTACTAGAATGTCTTTAGGGAAATGACTGTATCCTTTTAACAGAGAGAACCTATGGTGGCCAGGTGTTTCCTGAGGCTGGGATCAAAGGTGAGGGAGACACAGCCCCTGCCATATGAGCCTCTTTGGAGGTAAAGAAACTGCTCTCAGGGTGAGGTTGGACCTCGGGAGTTGTTTGGTAGCCTCAAAATGAAGGCTAGTCAGGGGCATTGGCACTGTCAGCCACCAGCCTCTAGGGAAGAGACTGCAAATGGGCATCTCTTGGCTCTCATGAAGGTGGCCTGGAGCAGGAGGGGACAGGAGGTCAGGTGGACCTCCAAGCTTAGATGCCTTCCGGTAGCTGGTAGATCTGAAGAACAAAGAGAAAGGTCCCGGGGGGGGGGGGGGGGGGGGGGGGGGGGGCTGGGGGGGGGGGGGGGGGGGGGGGGGGGGGGGGGGGGGGGGGGGGGGGGGGGGGGGGGGGGGGGGGGGGGGGGGGTTTGAGGGAAGTCATGTGACGGATCACGTGGGGGTGCACATGTGCATGTGTGCATATGCAGATCAGAAGTTGACATCAGGTGCCTCTAATTGTTTGCCCATATTATTTTCTGAGACAGCCTGGAGCTCACCCACTGGCTATGATGGTGGGCCAGCAAACTCCAGAGAGTTTTATTTCTCTGCTTCACAACACTGAGACTGCAGGCACGCACTGTAGCACCCAGATTTTAATGTGGGTGCTGGGGATGGGCATTCAGGTCCCTAATGCTGACACCACAAGCACTTGGCCAGCTGAGCTATGTCTCCACCTCCACATATGATCACTTCTGATCCACTGGAGGGCAATGTGCCCGGAAGGATGAGACAGCTTGACCCATGACAAATAGTGGGGATGGGTTTGTCTTAGGCAGTCTTTCACCCGCCTGTCGTCTCCCCGCACCAGGTCCTGCCCCTTTTACTAAAAAGAAAACAACAAAACAAAATACAAAATAAATGACCAAGCCAGAAAACATCAGTGAAATACATGAGATATGCAAATAACAAGAGCCAGATACAAGTGGATAGCCAGCACATAGGCGCAAAAAATAAACGGAAAGGAAAAGAAAAAAACAAAAAGAAAAAAACTCCAGGATGAGATAAAAGTGATACTAAAATTGAAGAGTGAAGTAGTCCCTGAAAGAAGGACAAAAGCAAGAATAAGGAGAAAGTAATGGCGGGTCAGGAAAAGCCCTTCAGCCAGGGAAGAGGCCTCTGTCTGTCTTTCCACTCCCTGCCCCCTCTCTCTGCTCCCTTCCGCTTTAATGCTCAATCAGCAAAAACATTGAGAGACAAAGGGGGGCAGACCAGTGAGCCTGACAACCCCCTAAACTCCCCCTGCTTCCGACTATTTCAGAGTTGTGTATTTGAGGGCACCCTGCGTGTGGTGGGGATCACACAGAGCGCCTGCGGTTGTGCTGTCCTTTGGCTAGCATGCTGTCACAGCTGCACTCACACCAGAGGGATTGACGCCAGGCATCCAGCATTGGGGGGCCATGGCTGCCTGCTGCTGGTTGGGACTATTCTAGAGACTATTTAGGAATCCGGAGAGGTAGGTAGGTAACAGCTAAAGATTAAGACCCTTGGCAAGTCTCTGGCTTGACCAAAAGTATAAGCCAGATGATTTTGGAGTGCTGGGCCAGAGGTCATGTCTCTTCACACATGGCCTGTGTCACAGGAAGAGGGATGGGACTTCATCCCCCTCCTCCCCTCCAGAGTCAGCATCCACGCAGAGAATTAACACGTGCAAATGGGGCTCATTAACAAAAGACATTTTACCACCAAATCACAGGTCCTGGTCCCATCTTCTGTGGAACTTGTCCCCTTTGTTGTTGATGGCATCACCTGGCTTCCAATGACAGCTTTCCCCTCATGTCCTAGGAGTTGTATGCCAGCGGCATCGCATGATGTCAGCAGTTTCCAGAGCAGGTTTCTTTGGGGGACCCTGCCCCACTAGTTGGCCTGACATCACCCCTCCTGACCTAACAGGCTCCCAGTCTCCTTGGCAAGAGGCTTCCCTGCTAGAAAACAGGGAAGAGAAAGCTTTCCACGCTTGCCTTCCTTGGCTGCGGCTTGAGGGAGGAGTGGGGTCCACGCTTCTGCTGCTGCCACAGGGGCATGTCTGAAATGACTCCAGAATCTTGGACAGGAGGTCTCACACTGCCTCCTTCCCTGTCTACCCTCCACTCCCTCCCACTGTTGGCATCGTCAGGCCATAGACGTGGGGCTCTTTTCCTGTGGAGTGTGGTTTATTCCCTCCTTGCCCCTCATCGACGCTCGCGGGGCAGTTCCCACTTTCCCAGCAAGCGCCTCCATGTTTTGCCTTGGCTTCCTTTGCCGAAGGCCTGGAGAGGTGCCAAGGAGAACACACCAAGGTAGAAAAGAGCCCCCCCCCCCCGCCCCCGCCCCGTCTCTCATTTTGCCATTCAGCCTTCTGCCCACGGTGGGCATGACGGCCAACAAGCACGTTGCCTGAGCCTCTAGGGATTTATGCATTGTCCTTTTCCAGGAAGAGGGGAGCCACAGATAGATGGACTATGGACAATTTCCCACCCCCCACCCTCCACACCCCACCCCCACAGCCATGCCCCCGACCCCCACACCCCACCCCCACCCCCACAGCCATGCCCCCCACCCCCACACCCCACCCCCACAGCCATGCCCCCCCCCCCCACACCCCACCCCCACACCCCACCCCCACCCCCGCAGCCATGCTCTGAACTATTCTACGTCAAATGTGTAACAAGGCTTTCTTGCTCTTTTACCGCCCCTTTGCTCAGCTGCGGTGTCTGCTCCTCCTTCTCCTAAAATCTACTTGACAATTTCTTGGGAAGAGACCAGATACTTGGTCCTAGGGTCACAAAGCCCTTTGGTTTCGAGCTTCCTCTGCCATCTGCATGCTGGGATGGGGTGGGTTGCTCAAGGTTGCTGGGGGCCCGCACGTCCTCCTTCCTTAGAGAAAAAGAGCTGGTGTCTCCTTTGAAGTCCCCAGCTCATGGTTAGGTTTTGAGTCTCATCTCTTCTGCTTTGGGACATGGCAGCTTCTTTGGTAGGTGACATCTTTAGCCGCCTAGCCTTGGAGCATGTCTGCTATACACTTCTCTGGAGTTGGTGTGTCTCTGCTGGTGATCTCTTTGAGATAGCCATCTCGAATCCTAGTGTTCTGTCTCTTCTCCAGAAACAATCTCTGGTTATTCTTTAGGGGAGTACTCTACAGGGCTCACCGTCGGGCCGTGAGTGCTCTACATGGATTTAGCTGCTGATTTTCTCTTTCTGTTTTAGTTTTTGTTTCATTTTGTTTGTTTTCCTAAACTATTTCCCAAAGAAGGCTACAGTGACCATGATTGTAGTCTGACTTTTTTTATTGGAGAAAAGGCTTAATGTCTGACATCTGGGTAGCTTTTGATTTGTGTGAGAGTAAGACTCTGTCAAGAAGGGTACATCAAGATTGTGTGTGTGTGTGTGTGTGTGTGTGTGCGTGTGTGTCAAGGAGGTGGCCTAGTAAGGATGTGTACTTTAAATGATGTGTGCTTTCCAATTGTATCTTTCCAGGCCTGTAGTCCAGTGACACATGTGCCAACTGCCATGTCTGACAACCCTGGCAGAGGTCAGGGTCACTTTGGACTATGTAAAGCAGGGACAGAATTGCAAACATCTCATGCTTTCACACCCCCTTATTAAAAGATACACTAGGGACAGGAGTTCAAATTATCAATTCTTCTATCTTATTCTGTCCCCTGCCTGCTCTGCGCACCACAGGGTTGGGCCTTTCTTCTCAACTCTTCTCCTTGGGTCATTCTAGTTTTTCCTAAACGAAAGTCAGTGGGGGCGGGGGCGAATATTGATAAGGTTCTCAAGTCCTCCCCACCCAAAAAGGAAGAAATAAAAACCAGAAAATGATCTATTTTAACCTAGTGCAGCAGAAAAAAATCTAGAAAGAAAAATATGTATCTTTGGAGTCATTCCCAGGCCTCTAGTGCTCCGTAGGAGATAGATGGGCCCCTGGACACCGGGCTTTGCCGTTGGAGTTCCAGCATAGAGACAGGCGTGTTCTGTTAGAGTCCAGCTTGTGGTAGGAAGTAACCAGCTTTCCAGGCTTTATCTTCTGTGCGGAGAGCCTGCGTGCAAGGCCTGAGGGAAGGCTCAGACTTCCGCAAGGGCTGAGGCTTGCGTTGCATCTTGTAGACTTACACACGGTGCCCATACGGTCAGAGACTGGGGAGTGCCCAAAGGAGAGCCTCGGAAGCTGCAGATAACACGGCGAGACAAGGGGCGCTCCGTATCCGTAGGGCTTGTTGTCTCTTGATGACTCATGTTCCTGTGAAGAGACTTGAAGGTGTCTGCACAACCACAGCTTGCCTTGAGTTTCCCAAAACAGCTAGAGCAGATGGGTCCCTGGATGGGGAGGCGCAGGAGAGGGCAAAATGGGTTTCTCCTCAAGTAGATTAGCAGAACTGTCGCTTAAGGGCTTCTTTCTTTGAGACCTTAGCTGAATCTCTATAGTGCCCCCTAGTGCCTGTAAATAGGAAATGACCCACCAAACAACATCTGGATGAAAAACGGGGGGGGGGGGGGGGGGGGGGTTTTTAGGGTGGAGTCTAGGAACAAGAAGAGAAAGGGTTATCTCTTTCTCTGGCTGTAGGGGGCGTGGTTCTTGGAAGAGATTGTCTATGCTTGGGATCTAAAGGCCTGGTTGCACTAGAAGGTTCTCAAACCAATCCTCTGCACAGAAAACCCATCAGCTACAGAAAGGGCGGCTAAAGGCCCAGAAATCAGAGTGAAAGAGACTGCCAAGAGTCCACCCGCTGCTCCCCTGACTCGTCACACTGAGAGCCAGCCTGGTTAGTCCCAGACTAGACTTCATGGACAAATGAAAATTAAAACAACAAAAACCAAAAAACAAAAATCTGATGCATCATGGGTGCCACAGGGAGCTCAATAGCTGGTTTTATTGTTTTTAAAAAAAATCTTAGCACCAAAAAATAAAAATAAAATTGAAGACTTTTAGGATGCAGGAAAGGCTTTCAAAAGAAACGGCACCCATCACAGAACCAACTCCAGCTCCCCAGAAGCTGTCTTGATTTCCCGAAGGCCCTGGGCCTGAGAAGTTCATAGTCTCAGGGGACTTCCACACACCTCCTAAGTCCCTCCTCAGCAGGTCCTTCTCCTATCCACTGCAGAAGGTATTCTGGTGTGTCTAGAATTCCCTCCCATATCCCAACAACACACACACACACACACACACACACGCACGCACGCACACACCCCGCCACGGGTCTCTGATCTGGGCTGCCAGTTTCCTCCTCATTCTTTGGAGAAGGCTGTGCTTTGACTTTTGACATCATTGAATTCATAAGTTCAGTATCAAAACCCATCCAGCAAGCTTTAAGGTTTGGCCGTGTTCTTTGAAAAGACGAATATAGGTTTCTTGGAATATCCCTAGAAGCCTGCCTGCCTTCTACTGCTCAGGGCTTTCGAGGTCTGTGTCCCAGCCTCTCGCTTCCCACACTGACGCTATTTCATTCCTCACAGCCCTCTCTCCGGTGCTTGGAGCCTTCAAGTTAGTCTCACAGCCTGGTACCAAAACTGACTCTCGCCCCATCTTTAGGGAAGGGACCAGATAACTGAAGTGAAACGCATCTCCCATTCTTGGGGGTCTGCCTCCTTAACCTCTCCTAGATCCTGCCCAAGGGAGAGGTTGGTGTGTTGGCTCTGTTTCTTAACAATTAAACTTTATTATACAACCCAACTAGCTTACACAAGAAGAAAAAAAGGTTAAAGGGACAAAAGAGTGAACCTTCCGGTATCCGTTCCACGGGATGAGTCCTTAGGTGTCTCTCTGGCCCGCGTGATAGTCCAGCCTGTTCGCTTTCTCCACAAGCTCTCAAAACCCCTGGCTGAATCTGTTGTTTTTCTCTTCCCCACCTGCCTGAGTCACATGGGAAGGGCGGTCTCCTTCTCCCGTTGAGGGTCCATTAGGAAAACAATAGCCCAGGTGGGGTCCCAGGTCTGCTTCCTGAATTCCAGGCCCAGGATGGCTCCTCTCAGTCTATCACAAGGTATTCATGCCCCAAGGCTAAAGCCCGCCAAGACTGCTTCCACCTGTGACAGCTTAATCTTTCCCACATTGGTGAGCAGAAGGCAGACCTGCTGAAGGTCACCAAAGCCCTGAGGCTGACCTCTGGGGGCAGAGGAAAAGGGCGCATGCCTCAGACCCCTGATGACGAGAGCGTCTTTGGGGTCCTGGTTCTCCCTGTTTTGCTGTAGGCCACTCTGTAGGAGAGGAACTTGCTGGTTAACATGGAGACTGCACTCGTGGACTGCTTATGATCTTTCTTATGAAATAAATAAGCTTGTTTGTTCCTCTGGTTTCTTAGGGCCTCCAGATGAGCATAATGAGTTATTAATTTCATATCGTCACTGCAGGGTTTGGCTCTGCTCACTTCTCCCTGAAAAGAAAACACTCTGAGCTGTCCTCTGGGGGTGGGGGTGGGGTTTGCCCTAAAAGCTGACATTTACGTGGCGAGAGTCCGGTATCTTTTGTCCACAGTCACACTCAAATGTTCTCTCTCCATGATGGTGTGCATGTCACAAGACCTATGGTAATTGGTAGTGTGACCTTCTTGGGTTTCGTTACAAACATTCAGGAAAGAGTCATTGAGGTCATATTTGATGTCTCTGCTTTATCCATGGACTTCCCATGTTGTCACTCTGTCCTTTCACAAACAAGTCCTCAGCTAGCACCACTCACTGAGATCTGGGCAAAAGTTCTGTCTTTTTAACACTTTGAAAAATGCCTCTCCTTGGCTCTTTGGAACCCAATAATAAGGTTTGTTTTTTTGTTTTTGTTTTTTTTTTTTCCTCTTTCAAAATATTTTTGGTGCCAAAGTAGGGACATTCTAATGACTGTACAATACCGTTGACTGGGAATAACTCCAGAACCATGCACTTATGAGTGTGGATCTAAGCCATTCACTTTGCTGACTCACCCCAGGGCAGCTGAAGATGAGAGCTTACTTAGCCTGTCATAGCCAGCATGTCTTTAGCACAACCCTAAGCTCTCCAAGGCGCCCACGAGAGAGTGACAAGCTTGGGATGCCTTGTCTTCATACTCTTCTTCTTGATTTTGCTCTTTGAAAAGTCTTCTTGAGGCTCGAAGAGGCCAGCACCAGGATGAGGCTAGCGTTTCATCGCTCTGACCACAAGCAGCCAGAGAGAAAGCTGTACATGGATTGGCTGGTCAAGTGCCGGGATTAGGACAAAGGCCTCTTCTTCTCCTTCAGGTCTTGTCGCTTTGCTGGAAGAGCGAAACAGTCTCCTAAACCTTTTGATCTTCCGTTTTGTTTCCTCACGTGTAAGCTTGGAATAGTTCACTAACTATGCAGTTCCCGAGGATAAAGCATTCCAAAGTGGAAGCACATAGTTAGTGTTCCTTACTCCCGAGGCCCTTCCGGCTGGAGGGGCTGGCTTGCACCTGCACTCCCGGCCCCAGGGGCTGGCTTGCACCTGCACTCCCGGCCCCAGGGGCTGGCTTGCACCTGCACTCCTTGCCTACAGTGAAGTGGCCGATGCTAACATCCCTGCTGCCAATACTGATGCTTCCACTGCTTTTTTTCCGTGTCTCCATGAAGTTTTATTGGAAGACAGGCCTACACACGCCTCTTCATTAGGTTGTTTGGGGACTCTGAGCAGTGGACCAAGGAATCCTCTGGCCCATGGAAAGCAAAATATTGCTCCCTGGCCTTAGAAAGAGAAGGTTTGCCTAGCTGGGGTAGATGGTGGTAAGGGCTATGAAGGAAAATGAAGCAGGGAGCCTAGAATGGGCGTAGACAGAGAGCAGGAAGGCTGCATCTGCCCCAAGGCACCAGGCTGGTTCTCATTGAGAAAACAGCGTGCGAGCAAATGCTACTGAAGGCTGCCTTGTCAAGCACAGCCGACTCACCACATAAGCCAGGTGACTGTTGCTAACTCTCAGTTTTAAATGGTGGAGCAGTTGATCTCAGTCACCGTGGGGAACCCAGAATCCCCTTGTGGGGAAGATAGCCCTGTCCCTGATGCGGTTCTCTGTCTTCTCTGGATGACTTTGGGTTATATTTGCACCTCAAGGGTGACTAGTTGTGACAGGAGGTTTGCTTCTGGCTTTGTAACAGTCAGGTCTGGGTTGTACCACTTCTGGTTTCCTCGTTAGAGCCACAGCACCGGGGGAGGGGAGGTGGCAGAGGTTATCATATCCAACCAATGGGGCAAAAAAGTTGCCTTTGCAGTCCAGCTCTGACCACCAACTTTGTTACCAGCCACCTTTAGCTCTGGGGCTATGAAGCCAGACTGTACATACTGCAGGGCTGTGTGTGTGTTCTGTAAGACCCAGAAGCTATATGCAGACAGATGTGTGTAGGAGCTGTCTGGAGAGGCTCTTCAGAGAGCCAACAAAACCACAAGACCTGAAAAGGTTTATTTAGAACCAGGGTTTGGGAGTTGAACCTTTGATTTCATCAACAGAGATCTCATCACTGTTCTAGAGTGACTCTACAGTTCCACAAAGGACATGCGTGTCTTTTAACTGTGGGATAGAACATGTGACATTGGGTTGGCACTGAGTCCCTGAGGCATGCACCACTGTTGTAGAGTTCAGATGCACACATGGAAGGCAGACACAGCACACTAGCTGTTGCTCAACACCCTGGTTCTGAGAAGGCCCCCCGAAAAGAGCCCTTCACCTCCTTGCCCTTGGGTGACCTCATCTGTAAAATCAGGACTTGACCTCGTGGTTTTCTTCCAGAGCCCCCCAACCCCCAAAAAAACCTATAAAATAAAATACAGTTTTCCTTAGGGCACACCTAGACACCCAGACACACACAGTAAATGAAAGAAAAGTGAGAGAAAAGTGCTTTGGGCACAAGTTGTCTGGATCCTCCAGTATTTGCTTTCAAAGATGAGGCGTATTCTTTACTCAGGAAGCTCCATTGTGCAGGAGGCAGGGGAGTGACCCCAGAAAGGCTGGTGGAGCAGATGCTGATCCTGCACCTTCCCCTGTACCAGCTTTACGAGCAGAGGCCAAGGCTGGCAGCTCTGCAGGCCTGTGCCTGTCCCACTAGTTAGAAGGACCCTTGCCCTTTATACCAGTGATAGGCTGTGGAGTGTGTGTGGAGGCACAGGGGCTCTCTGTGGCAATCCCTGGTGCTATTGAACCACCAGAGAGGCAGTCTCTGACCTTATATTTAGCTCTAGTCTTGGTCTGTGAGCACCCTGCTCCTCCACCTGGGGGGAAGGAAAGCAAGCGCCTCGGAAATGCAGTCACACTGGGTCCTGTCAGTGATATTCTCTACCATGCTTTTTCCCCTTAATTCTTTACAGATTAATACTGTTTTGGTTTTGAAAACTTTCAAGGTAACTTTGGTATAGCTTACTGCCTATTATTACTTAAGACTCCAAAATTTGAGGGAGGGGACAAGATTGGATAAGTTCTGTGAAGAGCAAGTGTAGAGCTTGGCCATCGGGAGGCGGTTTGGGGATGCCGAAGATGGTGAGGGAAAACGTATGCACCCACCAAGCCTGTCTGGGCAAGGTGCTGAGAGCTCACCAGAAGAGCTGGCGATGGAAGCGCCTGCTCCCCAGCGCCACAGTCACCCCTGCTCCATCCAAACCGGAGGAACAGAGCACTTGGGAGGTGGCAGACACTGATGATAGCAAATGTTCACAGAGTCTTTTGTAAATGTCAAGACAGCAGGACTTTAAAGTAAAAGGTAAAATGTCACGCCTGCCTGCCGCCCGTCCTGTCCAAGCGCCTTTCCTTCGCCTTTGTCTTCTGTCCCTCCACACACGTCAGCATACCGGGTTCTTCGCTCCATCTTAGAAGTCAGCTTGTTCGGGTGTGTGGCTCTTGATGCTGTTCTATAATATATTAAATTGTTTGGGCTATTGTTCTGCTACAGTCATGATGTGACCATGTCCCACACAAACTCTGGTTTGATTTATCTGCAAGTTAAGTTACCTCTTTTTAAAAGAGTTTTAGGCTGTATGAATTGAAAACAGCTACCCCATAGGTGCTTTTCCTTTATAAAAGAATTTGAAAATATTTCACACATTTGTTTTCTTTAATTAATAACATAGCACATTAATTTTTTTTTCAGTCACTAAAACCAACTCTCTTCTAAATAAACTTATCTGTTCTATATATACATGGGACTAGGAACGCAAAGCAGGGAAATGAGTGGGGGTGGGGTGGGGGGTGGAACCATCATAATTTCTCCACAGACCTTGGAGGGAATACATCACCTCCAAACATGAAATACTTTGTCAGCCTTTTTAAAGAGGTATTAAACAATTGATGTTTATTGTACTTGTCAGGAAATGCTGCACTTTCCAAAGGCCTTTGAGCATTCACATAATTAAACATTTTTCATGCTATGAGGAGAACTCATGGTCTGAGCTCAACTTCCCCAAGTAGACAAACCAGTACGTTTTATGAGAATTTGTTTGTACAACGTATAAAATTAAAATGGCTAGATAAAATCGCAACTGCCAGGGGAAGCTGTGAGCTCCCTCAGCTCCTGTGTTGAAGAAGATGTGGAGATGGGTGCGTGGCTGGTGTGGGTAGCTCAGCACATAGCTTGTCTGCTCCGCAGCAGCGGCCAGTGGCACGCTTCTGCCTCTTGGCTGCTGGGGGTAGCTCTGGCGCGGTGTGTGCATGGTAGCATGATTTTCAACTTCCTACTGGACTATAATGTTCATTAGTTGAACATAAACAATGTTGCCAAAAGAAAAAAAAAGTTGTGTTTATTCATTGGCTATTGTTTGTCCTCAGTGAAATTTGTGTTGAAATTCAATTGCCAATATAATAGCAATGAAAGAAAAGGTGTTGGGCAGCTAGACGGACGTTAGCAGGCTTGGAAGCCCTTGAGGATGGAGCTCTGACTTTGGACCCCACCTTTCATTTTACCATATGGAAAGGTGGGAGGTATCAGAGCTTTGTTGGGGCCCACTTGGGGAAGGCTGTTTTCTCCTGGTCAGAGAAGTGGGATCTGAGCTTCTACGGTGGAGACATAACATTCTGATTTACCCCAAAGATTAGAATAGTGTCCTCCAGTAACAGCTAGTCCCAAGTGGGCCTGCCAACCACCTGGCCAGGAGACCACTCCTCAGGAAAGCTGATTGACGTGACAAGCTAAGAAGATGGAAGGAATCATTTTCCCCTTAATAGTGCGTATGTTCCGGCAGCCCCGCCTTTGAGGCAGGTGCTTGCAGATCTTTTAGCGACTGCTAAGCCTGCCCCCTTTTCTGAGTTGTAACTCAAAAGTGTAACTTTTCCTTTCTTTCTATTCTTCTGACACCAGCCAAAATGCCAAGTGTGCTTGCCCTGACATGTTGGCTTTCTCGCTGCGTGTCTCTGCAATGCTTGAGAGGCCTCCGTGGCACAGCCTGACAGAAGGCCTAACCTCTTCCAGAGCTCCCCCATGCCCACAGCTGCTGAGATTCACAGCTTGCCTGCCCTGTTGGGTTTTTTTTTGTTTTTTTGTTTTCCTCAAACTCCAATAAGATGGCCCTCAAACTTCCTTCTGAGTCCATTTTAAAATTATTTTATCAGTGAAACTAAGAGTCTCAAAGGGAACCCCTGATTCCTTGGTGCCACTGGGACATTTAAGAGGCATTGATGTACATCTTGTGGGACCATTCTAGTCTCGGAATACATTAGTTCTTATGAGAGTGTAACGTTACAAAATGTCTGGCCTCCTTTGTCTCCCTGCCCTGCCACACTCTGCCACGGGATGTTCTGCCACGTCTCACAGGAGGCCCATCCCCAGAGCCATCTTTTTGTTGTTTTGTTTTGTTTTTGTTTTTGAACAGAATGAGAGCTGTGGATCTAGTTCGTTCTTTTACAGGTGTATATCCAAGTTTGTCAGGACCATTTCCCAAAGAGGCTCTTTCTCTCCCAATGTGCGCTTTTGACACTTTTGTCAGAGAGTGGGTAGCTGTATCTATTCTATTCCATGGGTCTCTGTGCCTGGCTTTTTGTCAATGCCATGTTGTTTTGGTTATTGTACTGTGTGTAAGAGATAAGCTATGATGGTCCATCTTCAAGACCAGAGTGCCTTGAAAGGCAGCTATAGGTGAATAGAAAACACTAGAATCCTGCTGGTGACTTCTAGGCTAGCTACCCCCTCCCTAAATGAAGAGTTTAGAGTGGATATTATTAAGAGCTAAGCTTGACTATTTGATTAGAAACTGATAAGTTCATGCTCCTGAGAAACTTTAAAATAAACAGAATATAAAGTGTACAGATGAACCCACTCATGGTCTTTGTTGAGAAAAAGACAAACGTATGTGGGTGACAGCTCATGCGTAAGATTTTTACTGCCACCCTTTACTCAGCCAATGAGGAAAATAAGGAAGGGAACTTCAGGGTTATAAAAGTCATTCTATGACACTCAACCACCACCCCACCACCACCACCACCACCACCACCACCCCCCCCACCACCACCACCACCACCACCCCACCCCCCCCACCAC